>OZ038517.1:21898082-22123082 GCA_964036315.1 Acanthosepion esculentum | reverse complement strand
AGAAAGTCAATGAGGAAAAAAATCAGGGTGAGAACAATGATGATATTCAGCATCTTAATTTCTAGTGTAGAAAAAAAAATTTCTTTCTTTGGTAAGATTCAAAGACAATTCTTTATTACAAGTTTCTGGAAACTGGTCAAACTGTTTCTTATGCAAGGCCATTGTGAGCAACTGGCTTGTTTAAATAACAAATTTTTAAAAAGTTGTTTTTCCTGAACATGGAAGTCGATTTTTGATTTTCCTGTCTAACAATGCCACACATGCTCATGTTGCAAATGCAACATGGCAGATTATTTTGGAGAGATGATGATAAGTTCATCCACGGTTGACATTCTCCAGGCTCAAAACTGGTTTCACTCCATGAGAGAATAATTCATCTGGTTCCAGTTGTTCCAACAAGTTCAAGATCTCAAAGAATTCCTCAAATCAAAGTCTGAACATTTTTTTTTATGATGGAATACACAATTGAGCAGAAATGTAGTATATGATGATAAAAATCCCAGGAAAATACACTGAAGCCTGAATAATGATGTTATGAATTTATGGGAATAAAACGATTTTGGTAAGAAATTTTATAAATTTTTACATCGACCTAATACTTATGGGTAAAATGAAAACTTTAAAATATATATTTCAACAGTGAACAAATACTAAATTATTAACAAAATCAACAACAAAAAACAAGAGTGAGGATGGTATCTGTTTAATATTAGAGGTAATACTGAGCTAATCCCAGCATGCCGAACTTAGTTAATCTAATATTGATTTACTCTAAGATGTTATTCAGGAATTGCTTATATCGTTTCTAAAATTTATCTATACTAATCTACATACATATGTAGGCGTGGGCATATCATTTATTTTAGATCTGTAGAGAGAAACAAAGAAAAAGAATACTGAACTGCCACGTGATATCTTTCCTTCTATATGGCAGTGAATGCTGGACAATCGCAAAGATTAAGAAGAGATTTGAAGCAACAGAAATGTGGTTCTACAGAAGGATGCTCCGGATAACATGGACTGAATATGAGAGCAATGACAAAGTTTTAGAGAAAATGTGAACAAAAAGGAAACATACTTAACATCAAGAAGAACCAGCTGAAATTTCTAGGGCACATAAGGAATGAGGGCTTGGAAAATATGATACTGACAGGACAGATTGAAGGCAAGCAGGACAGAGAAAAATAATGAATAACATACTTAGTGAGCTTGAGTAAATGGATGGCAGATTAGGGTTTAGGATATATAACAAAAAGATAAAATTTATTAAGCACTACAAAGGGCAGGAAATTGTGGAGAGCCATAATTGCCTATTTCTTGAACGGACATGGCACATAAAGAAGGAGAGATAATGAAAATGGATTTGACTTTTTAAACAAAAATAATATTTGGCATGGAAGAAGTATTCAAATTATAACTACATCTCCAATAAAATTCTCATCTGCTTAAAATCTAACTTTGAGAAGAAAAAAAAAGCAGATTATGACTTATCTCTGGTGATTCCAAATTTGAGGCAGTACCTCCATAGCATCAAAATTTGCATGAAACTCATCAAATCTCATAGCAAGACCCACAAAATGCGTTGTTAGGTTTTTTTTGTTTTTTTTTTTAATTGTTTTTATTTTATTCTTTAGGCTGAACACATTTTTGAGTAGCCCGCTTGTTTCAGACTCGGTGGGAATGAGTTTCAGTTCCAGGGGATAAGTGTTCAGGGTAACTGCTCACCAGCAAAACATCAAAAGATGTAGAAAAAAAGTTTGTCATAGGGATGCTGCATAGCCAAACATCTGACAAGCTCTCTACATATGTCTCAGATACATGCCAATTTCTGAGTCCTTGTGAAGGATCTCCCAGTACAGTCATTGATGTTATCGAACATTTTTTTCGCCTTTTGTCGATCTCTTCTTTTGCCTAAAGTAGTACTTTGTAGAAGGGAAAAGATTGTTGGCCTGTATGACATAGCCACACGTTTTCAAGTTTCTATTCTTGACAGTGGTTATGAGGTCTTCCAATGAGCCTGTTTCTTGTCTGACGGTGTCTCCCATTGTGTCATTTTTGTTTAATCATTTCACCCTAAGCAAGGCAATAAAGCTACTAAGATGCAAGGGGGTTAATTTAATGAATATGAGAGCAAAAAAGAAAGAGAATAATAAAAGAGCAGAAACTAAGAAGACAGAAGATATTGATTGACTTTACATTTAAATTTACAGGGTGGGTTAAATGCTAAAGGGTTAAAAATACTTTGCCATAAAATTACATTCATTTATTCAATTAAGATAATTACTGTTGATTAACTTCCTAAACCAGAGTAATCTTAACCCTTTAGCATTCAACATACTCAAACCTGCCTCATAAATATTGGCTCTCAAGGTCTCACTGTTTGCATGACTTCTTGTGTTATGCGTGATGATGTCATTATATATTATGGCAGAGTATACATGGGGTGGCTTACAGTGGGTTGAACATTGAGAGCCAGTATTTATGTGGCAGGTTTGGGTTTGTAGAATACTAAAGGGTTATTTTACTTCAATTTAATCAAGATCCTGATGAGTAACTTAGTAAAGTTAAATCACTCAATAACGGCAGTGTATGTAGTTTATTTTAATTGTTACACCAGCAATATTTTGGAGACCCATTGTCATTTTATATTTCTCAAACATGTCAAGACTTGCTCAGTATAGAACACAAAGAAGCCCTCATAGTTGTGCACTTGTTACTGTGGTACTTAGACAGCCAAGAGAAAATACAATATTAAATTTACAATAATAAATAATGTATGATGAACAATGTTGCTGTTGATTCCTTAAAGTCATCTATTTATGTCAAGGTTTCTAAAGTACTCAGCATGTGTCAGTGCTCTTTGACACACACACACACTTCATGAACATTGAAAAATACTACCTAAGGAAAAAAAAAATTAATGGAGAAATAAAGCAGCATCTTCAAATGAGACGCAAAGTTGTATCCCACAATTCATTTTTCATGGACGCTGCCTTAACCAGTTTGATCATGTAAACATGAATCAATAAGAGTGGAGAATGACCAGGAACATGTTTCAGGAACATGTTTATTTTATTGATTGATTCGTTTTTAACAGCTTATCAACCCTTTGCTGGTTATTTAAAGCCAAAAAATATTTTAAGATTATAAAAAAAATTTTTTTTTTTTTTACATAATGGTTTAGTGATACGTCTTACTAATTAACCCATAGCTGGTGGGGAGAAGAGGTGGATTCATACCTAATCAGAATTTGATGAACAAACAATCTGGATATAAAGTGGAGGATCAATTCTATATTACAATCAATATATAAAGTGATCCCTCACTTTGTGACCACCATAGTTTCTATATATTTATATTCCAGAGAATATAAATAAGCCTCAAATGCATGCCTGTGTAGCTAATCAATATTTCATTTTCTGCAGCTTATCAAGCCTTTGCAGTGTATTTAAAGCCAGAAAATATTTTCAGATTCTAAAATTATTTTTTAAATAATAATGGTTTAGTGATACAAATTTTACTAATTAATCCATAGTTGGGGGTGAAAAGAAATGAATTCATACCTTTTCCAAGGGTATTTGCGCATAAGTGAATATAACTAACCAAATGGGAATTGGAACTCAGCTTTCAGATCAAGAATTATGAGCCATTACACCACACATACATCCAAGCTTAGATCAACTGGCATTCTCAAGCTGTCACCCATCTAGGTAATGACCAGGCTTGATGTTGCTTAACTTCAATGATCATACAGGAACTGATGTTTCAACATGTGGTCATAAGCCGAGAAACATCTTCCATTGCAGCTTTACAGGCCAATTTGAGAATGGCAGCCTCGCTCACACTTTACATAAACAAAGTGATGCTAGTCAATCGAAACTTCAGGACCTTCTTCATTGCCATTTCACCACTGACTACTAGGCAAAGGCCACTTTGAACTTGAAGAGAGAGGCCTTACTATACTTCCTGCCTCCAAGATGATTATTTGAACCTGTCTAGGTTGATGTTGAGGATACTTAAGTCTCTTTTACAGACAGCTTTATATCATAGTTGGATACTGCCTCCAATGCACTTTCTCTGACCCTGCTTTCTATACAGGAGAACCCTGGGTGTTCAACTATAATAGAAATTATGGATGGAGTAAATAAAATAACTGTAATAATAATAATAAAACAATAGTCTATCTACTTGATGGGATAAAAAAAAAAAATCAATAAAATGGAACAAAGCTAGTAGTTATAAAAAGAGTAATATGGAAACTACTTCATCTAATAATTCAAAATCATTAACTGAAGTTGATGTCTTATATATATCCAAATGTAAAAGAATGAAAAGAATATAAATTCAAACGTTCATAACATTAATTTAAAAAAGGGCTCAATACAAGTGTAGAGCAACAGATGATTATTACAAACTGTTACACTGGAACATGCAGGTTACAACAAAAATGCATATTTGTTTTGACATCTAAAGATATCTCATCAGGTTGTTACCACCAACATTAACCACCTGATGAGATGTCTTTAGACGTCAAAACAAATATGCATTTTTGTCATGGTAACCTGCATGTTCCAGTGTAACAGTTTATTATATTATATATATATATATATATATATATATATATATATATATAGTTTTTAAAAAAAAATATAACTGGGTATGGTTTGGTCTTCTTAATAAGTTAACATCTTGAAAGTTATAAATGGATAATTTATTTTATCTTTAAATTTTTTATTTTTTAATATAAAATTTCTTTGAATATATTCTTACTTAATATAAATTATCTAAATGATTTATTGTTAATCTTGTTAATATGGCTGCTTGTAAGTATAATTTGTTTATTTTTCAAGTGGTATCCTAACTTTTTATATATATAAAAAATTAACTTGTCGACCCCCTTTTAGTTTCAACTGAACACCTCATTCTTCATATAACCCCAATTTAAGGTCATAAGGTTAATATCCGGATTGGGTTTGTGGAGCCTCCTCCCTTTAAAACTGATATCTTCCGTCCTCCCTTTACCACCAATTTGGGCATCAAAATGGGTAGGTTCTGTATCAATTTTTTGACTGCTGTGAAAGTTAAGTTTTAAATCTCCAATTCCAACATGAACTCAGTCCAAACACCAGAGTTGAACAAGACTAATGTACTTCACATTGGTTGAAATAGATCTATACTCATGAGAGGTAATTTTGGATTTTGTGTGTGTGTGTGTGTGTGTGTGTGTGTGTGTGAGAGAGAGAGAGATGCACACTCCTGTTGATTTTGATGTATGAGAATCTGAAAACCTCATTAAATTTTTATGTTTGTGTCATATGTAACACCAGTCTGGCTAGTGACCTGCATACAAGCCCACATATTGTGCAACAGTGAAGATCTCGGAACATAGTAGGAACATTTGTTGATGTTTTTCGCCATTGACTTTTATCTCTTAGCCGGTCAATATGACCGATTTCAAAATTTCTGATACGACTCTGGCACAAATATCTCCAGTTATTTTTATCCAGGGCAACTTGCTTGAAGTTAATATGAGGCACACTGACAGCTGAGGGGTTACTCTTTAGCTTGTCTTTATACCTGAGCCACAGCTGCACAATATTCCTTTGTCCACTGTCAAGCTGGACCATAGGTATTGTCATCATTGCAAAATGACCAGTCCACCAATGTTGTGACTGCATCAGGAAGATCCACCAATGTTGCATTTTGCAAGATAGACATCAGTAAGCTCAATATCAGAGATAGAGCGTGTGTAAATATAAAAGTGAACATAGAAGTCAACACTTAGAGGCAACAGTCTGTTTCATGCTGGATGCAATCATCGGGCCACGAGTCGTGGCCCGATGATTGCATCTAGCATGAAACAGACTGTCGCCTCTAAGTGTTGACTTTTATTTATATATATATATATATATATATATATATTAATTGACTCATTCATTCATTTCTTACAGTTTATCAACCTTTTGTAGATTATTTAAAGCCAACATATTTTTAGATTGTAAGTTTCATAGTAATAATATATTTTTACAGTTTATATCATGTATTTCTGAATTTATTTTTATGTAAATAGATGTTGACAGTAGAGTAACAGACTGGTTTTATTACAGTTCTCCCCCATTGCAGATTAAATTTCTCTTATATTTTTGCAATCTGTGTTTTTTTTTTCTTACAACAGGAATTAGATTTGCAAATCTAATGTAATTGTCTATTTTACAAATTTCTGTAAAATTACTCCAAGAAATAGTTGAAACTCATATGATAAAGTGCTGTCACCAACAAAAAAAAAAGAAAATTAATGAAAGATTTTTTTCTACCATATATTATGAGGTTATAATAAAAAATAAGCTGTCATTCTTTATAGTACAGGTACACTAGTATCACTGTAAATGTAATATTTAGCTAAGTTCACATTCCTCCCCAGTCTTTTGAACAGGAGTAGAGATTCATTACTTATTTCCTGTTTAGGATTGGGTTTCCAGTATTTCTAAAGTCTTCTTCAACTCTAAACTCCTAATACTTTCTTACACTAATAGAAGTCCACGCGGTAATCCTCTACCTTTAGTGGCTCTTGGGCCTTGTACTGGATGAACATTAGTAAACATATATATATATATATATATATATATATATATATATATATATATATATATATAAGCGTGTGTGTGTGCACACACACACACACAGGTGTTTGAGTAAAGATCTTTTTTTAAAAAGTGTAATTAATGTCTTCTGATCTGAGCTTCCAAACATCTTTGATAAAGAGAATGTGGCCTTCAACAGGGTTCACACCTATGTCCACTTTCTTTCATGAGGGTAATCAAGTCTTGTTTCACCATTAAGTCCTTTGTGGCTAAGCTATCTAGAAGCTCACTAAGCTATACAGGGTTTTTTCCCCTATAAGAGACATAAATTTGAACCCTGTCAAAGGTCATATTTTCTTTATTAAAGACTATTGAAAACCTTAGTCGGTAGGTAGACAAAAATTACATTGTTAATAAAAAATAAAAATGTCTCCTCAAACACGTATCCACTATAATACTTATGGTAATAAGAAATATATATGTATATATTAAAAACATATAAGTGTTAGCTCATTACAAGAAACTCACATTAACAAAAAAAAAAAAAAAAAAAAAATGGCTTTTTTTTTCTTTTAACAATAACATTTAATACAATTTTATGAAGAAACAGCTGTTTGTAAACAGATGTTGGCAACAGATAAACTGAGAGGACATTTCTTCCCTCAACCAATGAAATCTCATTTATAGATCAACAACAAACGTACCTTATTATTCTTTCCTCCCCACCTCCACTATAAACCAAGGAGGTAAAGCCAACCAAAATGAAGCCTCAATATTGATTTATCATTGCTTTTATCATTGCTTTTATCAAGTTTGGTACAAGACCACATATAAGTGAGCATGACTTAGAATTAAGGATTTGTGAAAGCTGTGTTACAAATTGCAACACTATAATTGCTTGTTGGAATTTATATTAAACAGCAAATTGGGCTTTGTGTGTTCATTTGATCTTTAGAGATTTTGAGTGTCACAAAAAATGTACTCTTTAAATGACAATAAATGCAACATTTGACTTGCAAACAAAATTAATAATTAAAATTAAGAAATATTAATGTATACTAACAGACATAGAATAACCGTTTAAATTAAATATTAAATAAGATTAAATGCATGGATCTGAAAAAAGAAATAAAATTCAAAAACTTATAGGAAGTCAAAAAAATGAGATTTTTTGGTACACGCTCTATACAACATACACCGTTGTGCAAATTAATTGAAACAACTGCTTTAGTTTCCTTTCTTTCACCATACGGTCAGTTTTAGACCCACTGGAGTGACAGGGTGTAATCTGATTCTATCTTTTCCTAAGATTAGGTCATTTGCAGTAGCGTGCAGTATTATGTATCTATTTTTGGGGTGTATGATGAAATTTGTTTGGCCTTGAAAAATATTGCATCATCCGTGATTGCATCAGATTTTTATCCTGCGCAGACACAATTGTCTCAACTGTCGATTAGTTGTTCTATGGCCATTGTCTGCAATGGACATTACTCCAAGGAAGCATATGAAAATCCAATCAAGAATCTGTGGTCAATCTTCAAGGAACAATTTCATGGAATGGACATATGAAGTACTAACATGTGCACTGGGTCACGTTTTGTTCGAAAAATATGAAAAAAAGAGTAAATAATAACAGAATTATTCATTTTCTTTCAATTAATTTGCACAGGAGTTCATCCTCAAGCAAATTTTGGAGTCTCCAAAATTCGCTTGAGGATGAAATGGAACTAATGTCTTTAATTTAATTACAAAATTAAATTCGAAGCTTTTAGCTTCCATTTTTGAAACATGGTTATTACTGTGTAGTGGAAAAACCATATTTTAAATCAGTTAATTTATAGTGTGTGTGTGTGTGTGTGTGTGTGTGTGTGTGTGTGTGTGTGTGTGTGACAGTAGTAACCCCCTCCAACCCCAGCACCAAATGGATGCTAAAAACAGAGAGTAACCAATCCTAAACATATATAACTTTTTTTTTTTTATGTATACATATAGAACTTTGATAAATTTTAATTTATAAATTAATCATACTATTAACTATAATAATTAATAATAAAATGAAACAAATATAACAATATACAGTAATAGGTCATGTGATATAATTTTTTGTTCTTCCTATAGATATTAGCCTATTTTTTGTATTTTTAAGACTTCTCTATGGCATATTCAAATTGCCAGCATCATTACTCATGCACTTTGGGATGATTATAAAAGCTAAGAATTGTTTATTTATGGCATTGACTGTGGGTAAATGAAACTACAGATGGTGAGGGAAGGGACAACTGTATAGAAAAATAAGTTTGGCTCTTTACAGAAAAGAAAAACAACCTGAAGAAATTTTATTTGATATGAAATTATTTTTCAGGTATTAAAATGAACCAATGCTATATACTTCAGTGCAGAATAATAGTCATAATAATAGGAGTAATAATAGTAATAATAATAATAATTGTAATACTTATTATAGTCGTAATAATAATAATAATAATTGCAATACTTATTATAGTAGTAATAATAATAATTATAACAATTATAATAGTAGTAATAGTAATAATAATTGTAACAATTACAATAGTAGTAATAATAATCATAATTATAATGGTAGTAATAGTAATAATCATAATAATTATAATGGTAGTAATAGTAATAATCATAATAATTATTATAGTAATAATAATTGTAACAATTACAATAGTAGTAATAATAATCGTAACAATTATAATGGTAGCAATAGTAATAATAATTGTAACAATTACAATAGTAGTAATAATAATCATAACAATTATAATGGTAGTAATAGTAATAATCATAATAATTATTATAGTAATAATAATCAGAAACATCAAAGTATCATGCTAGCCAAAAGCTTTAACAATGCAAATAAATTTTTACCAAGACTTTTCTAAAATAAGCCAAAAGCAAAAAATTATAAAAAACTATATACAAAAGTCCTTTCCAGAAAATAGTAAGATGAAAAAGAAGTAAGAGTTTGCAATGCTTCAATAATAAAGAATTGTACACTGTTGCGTTTACAAATAAAACTGTTGCATGTACTGTAGTCCTACAGTACTAAACTTTTTCTTTTTTTTTGTCAGAAAATTTGTATGTGAGAAATACTCTGAAAGTAATGCCTCCTATTTTATCTTGTTGATAAGGCAACAGAAAATAAAACTGTCTACCAATAACCTATAATTATTTTTTTGTCTGGTTACAAATATAAGCCTGGCAAAATGGTGTCCGACATGAAAGTGTGTATGAAGCAGAGATATATCAATGATTTCTTCCATCGAGAAAAAAACTGTATCCATTGATATTCATTGATACCTGCAGAGATGAAATAATGATGCAAGCACAGTGAAGCAGTGGGGGCAGCAACATGCGTGACACGCCACATTCTGGGCAGCCCTGCTCAGGATCTTGTCATCTTTGGCAAAAAATACATAGCCAATAATGGTGACCATGTGGGTAAAATAATGTTTTGTAGCTGAAAATCTCCTCTGTTCAATGGTGTTATTGTACTTGTATCTATTGTAGTTTCCATGAGAACAAATAGGAGGCATTGTTTTTGGAGCATCTATCATCATACACTGCGGAGAAGAAAAAAAAGGACTGTTAAAAAAAAAAAAAGAAGCCCTTTTTATGAAATGCCAATGTAGAAGTTTTCGAAGAATTTTTTTTTTCTTTCGGCTGGAAAAAAAATTTAAGTAATAGAAGCAGTTTCATCTTAAACAAGCAGATAATCAACATTAGTAAAAACAACAACAACAGTGAACAATATTAAAACTATACAGCAAAAGGCAATCAATGCACAAAACAAATAAATATAACAAAATATAAAAATGGATGATATACGAAAATGGTGCCTTTTTCATTAAAGTTTTCAAAGTAATGCCAAAAAGCCTTACAAGAAGATTAAAATTAACATTATTAAAATTCTATATTAACTTATTTAATTTTACACATTTAGATGCTAGTATATTGTAGCAATCAATTTTTTTTTTCCATCTCGTCATTAATACTGACAATTAACAATCATATTTGGAACTTATATGTAAAAATTCATATCTAAATCAAATATATCTGTAAAGACAATATAAATAAAAAACAAAAGGAAAGATTTTCTTCGTCAACGTGTTTACCTTAATAAAGAACATCCAATGGACAAATATGCATTGGTGAAGAGAACTTTTCCTTTTGTTGTATAGGGATTTTCCAAGCGTAGCTTAAATGTGGCACAAGGCCAAAAGAAGGAGGCACCCAGTGAGGATCAAATTCACTACTCAGTTGTAATTGTTCTAGCGAGACAAGCTTGCTAACCATTACACCACCTCACGGTGCCCCCTTTTGTTGTATATATATATTATATATATAATAAAGATAATTTTTGCGCATTTTTTTTCTCTTTCAAATAAAGATATACAGAAAATATTAAAAACAAAGAAAATTACACAGGATAAGCATACATAATCTGATTTTATTTCTAAATATTTGAATTTAATTACATAAAAAACGTGTTTCAGCATCTATGTTCATACTATATATATAAGATCCGAGCTATCAAGTGAAAATTTAATTTTTATGACTTATAATGAACATCAAATACTATAATTTTTGTTTGAATTTCTGGTATGAGAAGTTATTATTTACACTATTTATATATGGACCATTGTCCTTATCTTTGTTGTTATCAGGACATTTCAGCTATAGTGTGCCCTCCAGCCTTCCTCAGGTGTATATTGATCTGGGTCACCTACAACAGTCTATACCCATAGATTAAGTAAAGGGTTCAGTTCAGAATTACCTGTAGGTGACCCAGATCAATATACACCTGAAAAGGCCAGAGGACAATTGTGTCCTCTGGCCTTCCTCAGGTTGAAATGTTGTGATAACAAAGAGGAGGACAAATAATAATATAATAATATAAATAATGTAAATAATCAAATACTATATTTAACTCAGAAGTAGCTAAAATTTTTAACGCTTGCTGCTGAAAGAAAGGAGTTCAAGATAAACTCATTCCTGCTTTAAAATATAAAAGAATACCAAAATACTTTTGGCCCAATCTAAAATCAAAAGTTATTTTCTAAAAGGAGTTAATTTTTGCTGTACTGAAAAGAATAAAATAAAAATCTATGTTCAAGATAATTCATTAAACAAGTTAATTATCAAATTGCAAGCCTTTTAAGTCAGTATAAAATTGACATGATTCTTTTACCATAAATAAAAATGGCGACCACACTTTGGATATCAACCAAAAACTATGAAACACAATGGATCAAAGCAGCAAACTACAATAATGAGCTTAAAAACTAATTAGTGAATTAACGAACTGACATACTTGCAGGGATGGTGTTTGGGACTTTCCCTGGATTTTTGTAGAGGTGTTTTTTGTTTTGTTTTTTTAGTTGAGAAAGAGGAACAGTAGGAAAAGGAGGAAGAAAAAGAAATGAAAGGTATGTGAACAGTTATAGAGAATGAAGAGAAAGAAAAAGACAAAAAAAAACAAAAAATAATTAACTTGAAACAAATAAAAAAAAAAAACACACGCACACTCTCTCTCACACACACACACATATATATATGCATTTTCAAAAACAAATTTTTATTATAATATTTTTTAAGTTAATACTTTGAAAATAAACATTTTTTTTATTTTACTAAAAGATCTTTTTCAAAACAAGTTTTTTTTTTTCCTACATATTTTTTCTTTCTCTTTTCTCATGGAAACAGTTTGACAATTTGAAACATGCAAAATACTTACGGCAACTTTTGCATCATCCTATCAAGAAACAGCAAAAGGTGTAGTTGTACAAAAGAAATTTATATTTTTTTGTTATTTTATATCTAGGAGGTTGGAGGTTAGACTGGCCATAATTTTATAACAAATTTTTTTTTTTTTTTTTTTTTCCAACTTCATTAAATGAAACATTATCAATTGTTAATTTCACACAAGTATTTTTTCAACTTATTTTATTACATTTCCTTACAATTCTCAGACTGTCATCCTACAGTTCTACACTTGTTTATAAGAAGCATATATTGAAAATATAGAATAAAAGTAAGTAAAGATTTTAACTTTCTTTTTTCCTTAGGCAACTGCCTTACCAATTAGACTACAGAACCTCAATTATAACCATTTATTTCTCATCGTTTATTTTCCTTCTATGCCTGATTTACTGCCATCATTAGTGTTTACTTTAATTACTAGTAAATGGGAAGTTAATTGTTATTAATTTTTCACTAGTATGAGTGGGTGCTGAAAAGTTTTTGGCCTAGCTAAAAAGGGGATTTTATTTTTTTTTTTTAATTCAACCCAAGCAAGGTGATAATGCCACAAAGACGCAAGTGGCTAATGGAATTGAAAGAGAAGGAAAACACTTTAGAACAAACTGAAAACCCAATCCTAAACAGGAAACAACAAATAAACCTCTACTCCTGCTCAAAAGACTGGGAAGAAGTGTGAACCTATCTATTCCTATTAAGAAAAAATTAAAATTAAAAAAAATTAAAAAATAAATAGTACATAAAATTTCAGAGTTTAGGCAGAGACGTTAGAAGTATAGAGACATTAAAAGGAACTCGAAAACTAATCCGAAACAAGAAACAAAGGATAGCCTATAATATATTCTATACAGAGAACATGACACAAATAATAAAAAAGCATAACAGGAAAACTATCAACAAACCACCTGAACAAATTAAATGCACATCTAACTGCAGAATAAATGACGAATGTCCCTTAAATGGTAATTACTTACAAAACAATGTAATATGCCAAGCTACAGTAAAATCATAAGATAACAAAGAAAAATATACAAAGAAGTAAGTGAAGGACCTTGGAAACAAAAAAACTGCACACACAAAATGTCTTTCACAAATAATAAATACACGAACAGCACAATGCTTTCCAAGTATATCTGGGAAGTTAAAAACAAAGCAAATCACATAAAAAGATATCATGGAAAATAAGGAAAAGAACATCAGCTTACAACAATCAATCCAAAAACTGCCAACTCTGCTTGGAGGAAAAAGTAGCTATAAATATTGACCCAGAACAAAACAATCTACTATATAAATGATGAGAACTCACATCAAAATGCAGACATGAAAAAATATTTTTATTATGTTACTTAAAGACTGAAACTGAAAAGAATAAAATAAAATAAAAATAAATAAGCAAAAGCAAGTAAAATAAATTAATCTAAATCAATAAATAAAGTAA
The DNA here is from genome assembly GCA_964036315.1 of Acanthosepion esculentum. NCBI lineage: Eukaryota > Metazoa > Mollusca > Cephalopoda > Sepiida > Sepiidae > Acanthosepion > Acanthosepion esculentum. Next base: position 22,109,282 of record OZ038517.1, on the reverse strand, counting down.
ATAACAAATAAGCAAATCACTCCCACTAAAATAACCATCAAAACAGACTACCCACAATGCACCACTGAGCTGTACATATAAATATTTGAGGAAAAACACAAAGCATGTGGCCTGATGATTGCGTTTAGCATGAAACAGTCTTTCGTCTCTGAGTGTTGACTTCAATGTTCAATATATATATATATATATATATATATATATATATATATATATATATATATATATATATATATATATATATATATATACACACACACACACACATATATATATATATATTGTCAAATATAACAGACAATGAATATCTTATGTTTGATCATGAGCTGTTCTAAACTTTGTATGGTTGCTTCAATTTCAGGTGAAAATAAAGCCAAAAATCATCCAAAATTTGAATTTTTTATGACCTGCATATGCTATTCTGCAACAGTTATTGTCACATAGTAATCTTCTAAATCAACCTAACAGAATATCATATGGTGACTATCTTTGTTTAAATGTCCATATAACCACTCTGAAGATGTCTCATGTCTCAAAGTTAGCTCAAGGAACAGTATAAGAAAATATTCATTAAAAAAATTATTTTATATATATATATATATATATATATATATATATATATATATATATACACACACACACACACACACACAGAGGTAAAAAATTGTGGGTAAATAATCCAAGTGAATTGTAATAATAGAAAAATTAAAGCTGATCCACAAAGAGAGCTCAATGTATTTATTACAGAGTGTACGTAAATAAATCACATATAAGTGAAATTCAATACCTTATATGGATGGTCATTTTGATGGGGGGGGGGGTACTAAATTTCCTATATATATATATATATATATATATATATATATATATATATCTCAGCAATGTGTGTGTGAAGATATATAAGCTATGTGTATATATATATATATATATATATATATATATATATATATATATATATCAACAATGTGTGTGTGTGTTTGTGTGCACGTGAAGATATATAAGATACTCTTCGACAGAATTGAGTCACTCTCAGGCACTGTGTGTTTATCTGAATCTAAAAATAAACACGCTAAAATTCACCCTCATCCCGTACTGTGGATGACAAAAATATATATATATATATATATATATATATATATATATATATATATATATATATATACACACACACACAGTTCCAGGTTCACTTATATATGAGTGAACCTTGAAGTCAACACTCAGAGGCAACAGACTGTTTCATACTAGACACAATCATCAGGCCACATGTGTTGGGTTTTTCTCGAATATTTATATATACGGGTCAGAGGTACATTGTGGGTAGTCCATTTTAATGGTTATTTTGGTGGGAGCGGTTTATTTATTTGGATTAATTTATCTTGCTTTTTCTATATTTTTATTTAATCTTTTTGGTTTTCAATGTTTTAGTAATGTAATAAAAACTTTTTTGAGATGAGTTCTAATCGTTTATTTAGTAGTTTGTTTTGGTCTGGGAAAGTAATCAAAGCTATTTTTCGTACAATTTTTGGAATTGATAGTTATAGTCTATTCTAATGGTTATTTTTGGTTGGAGTGGTTTGTTAATTTGTTTATTATTTACTTTATTTATTTCGATTAATTTTAATTGTTTTTGCTTATTTATTTATTTTTTTTAATTTATTCTTTTCAGTCTATTCTAACGGTTATTTTGGCAGGAGTTAATATATTGTTTATTTATTTTACATATTTTTATTTATTCGTTTAAGTTTTCAATTTTTAAGTAACATAGTAAAAATTGTTTGACTGGAGTTCTGATCATTTATATAGTAGACTCTTATGGTCTGGGAATGTAATTATAGTTATTTTTTCATCCAACTGTTAGATTGATTGTTGTAGTCTATTCTAAGGGTTATTTTGGCGGGAGTGCTTTGTTAATTTGTTTATTATTTACTTTATTTATTTATTTGGATTGATTCACCACATCATAGATGAATGAATAAGACGCTTTATAAAAAACCTCAACACACTTCAAATAGAACATGGTACTTCCTCAAAATGACCCTAAATATATTAAACTCTTATATTGTAACCAGATGTATGCTAGCTACAAACAGGATGAGAAAAATCATAAAAAAACTTATTCATAACAATATATCTCCCACGGATCCCAATAAGAAAATAAAATTAATCATATATTATACAAAATACAATGCAACCAATTTAATTATTCATAATAACTTCTCCCCACCAACTTATGTATTATGTAAAACCAACATTATATATCAATTCAAATGTTCCTTGGGAGAATGTATCTCCAACAGAAAAACAAATATATATGTTGGATATACAACAGATACATTATCAAGACGTCTTACTCTACACATGTTTGACCATTCGTCCATTGCAAGGCATTTACACCAACATTCCTGTCCACATTCACAGTATAGAAAAATACTGATTGATAACACAACTATCCTACACCAAGAAAATAAATTAAAACTACAGATCCTCGAAGCAATCTACATTAAAAAATTGAAGCCAACATTGAATAGAATCAGATATGAATAGTGTAATAATGTTCTAAAATGCCTATAAAAAGAACAGTTTTCATGCTTCAATGTGCGTCTGACCATGACATACCAACATAAAAGAAAAAATTCCATAATGGATAATTTTTCACATTCTAATGCATAACCGTCTAAAGCATAACTATCAGCCATTGCATTTAACACAAAAAGAAAAAATTTAGTAATGGAGAGTTACAAAATACTTTGGAAATAAAAGTAATTTTCTCTGTTATAGTGCATTTCTTGTTTCATTTGATTGTAATACATGGAAAAATATTAGTGAATATGAAAGGATGACGCTAAAAATAAGCAGACAATGTTTGTAATTTATTTAATCAGACATGCCTAAAAGAGAATTTGTTGCCTATATATATATATATATATATATATATATATATATATATATATATATATATGAAGAAATATAGTCTTAAAGTGTGCTATATTTATGGGATAAAGTGCTCAATATCAGAGAGAGCATGTGTAAATATAAAAGTGGACATGGAAGTCAACACTTAGAGGCGACAGAGTTTCATGCTAGTGCAATCGTCAGGAGTTGCCTGACGATTGCACTAGCATGAAACAGACTGTCGCCTCTAAGTGCTGACTTCCATGTCCACTTTTATATTTATATATATATATATATATATATATATATATATATGCTGCCTAAATACACACACACACACACACACACACACACACACACACACACACACACATATATTAACCACTAATTTGAATGGCTGCTCCTTCAAGAAAGAATATGGCGAGTACTGCTTTACAGTTTGTATTGTGTAAATTGGACTGACTTAAGAAAGTGGAAACATTCCAGAATGATGACCAGCAATCACCTAACAGATTGCATAATGATACAAACCCTTCTGGACACAACTAGTCTGACCATCATCATTCCCAATAATAAAGAGTCAAACTCTTTAAGTTAGATGGTCACATCAAACAAAAACAAAACAGGATTATCAAAAATATGCATTGAAGAGATGGTTGCTGGGAAAAGGAGAGGAAGCTCAGCAAACAATGTGGCATGACAATATAATCAAATATCAACTTGATATTGGATCCTTAAACTGAGCCACCCAGAACTGTAGATTTGGAGCAAGTTGAGTCATGCAAGTGCACATTCTGCTACAGGTGGAGAGAATGTTCTATGATGATGATGAGTATAAATTTGATGTGCTAAAAAGTACCTCCTTCCAATAAACACCCAAGTAAACAGTCTCTATACTATGTTTTATTATCAAAGTTTTGTTCTTTTATAATTGTAGATAAATTAACTATCCAAACAAACCTCTGCATCATCCAAGTTGAGATTTTCTTTGTTATTTTTATTTCTTATTGTTTTAAAGCCATGTCCCTTCTGGCTTTCATAGAGTCCTTTTCTTTATTATCAATGAACTATCCTGACTTCTTGAAAAAGATAATGGAATTGTTTTTTACTGTTATCTTCTCTATTGTTTTGAATTCGCAAATGCTCTAATATACTGGTTGCTACACAAGGACAGAGAGCCTGATCTATTCATCTATTTGCATATAAGTGAACAAACTAGGTCAGAATTTGAATTCTGCTTACCAATAAATGCTACACTACTCATACATCTGAAGTTAGGGGCACTTCAACATAGGGTAATAGTAAGCAAGATTGTCCCACTAGATCAGTTAGAATTATAATAGCAAGTTCAATACTCACTTGGTGTCCCATACCTTCAACCTTGTACCACATCCTAAGCTATGCTTAGAAAATCACCATACAACTGAAGGCATGGTGGAGTAATGGATAGCAGCTCGGATTGAGGAATTGGAGAGCTGAGTTCAAATTCCACTTGAATCCATCACATTCACTTACATGCTAATACCCTTGGGAAAGGTATGAATCCTCTTCTTCTCCCCCCAGCTATGGGTAAATAGCAGGACAGAATAGGTTCTATAGCCTAGGATGGCAACTGGTCTACTGCAGAAAGAAATGGCAACCCACTGTGGGGGGAAAAAATCTGCCTCGTCAGTCATGTATTGAAAGATACATGATCACTTAAGCATGTATCATGCATGGCACATAACTGAATACATCTGAAGTTGGAAATATAAGAACAATATATACACACATATATATATATATACCTCCCACTACCATAAAACACCGATATATGCAACCATAAATAAATCCAAAATTTCAAAATTAATCAGTTTGTCTGACGATCACAAAGAGTGTGAAACCCAAGGTCACAAACAAATATGTTAGCTCTATCACTGATATTGAGTGCTTTCCAATAAGTACCACACATATATAATATATAAATTATATATATAAAAATTGCACACACAGACACACACACACATATATATATATATATATATATATATATATATATATATATATATATATAACTGTATAGAAGACATTTCTGTTGCACTGATATCTCTATAGGATATATAATGCTAAAAAATACTTAGTTTTAAATTGACTAACATAAAAATGAGTAAAAGTGGTTACTTTTATTTACTTTCACACTAATGTCCTCATCTTTGTTGTAATTATGACGTTTCAGCTGTTGTGTCTTCTGGCCTTCTTCAAGTGCTTGTAAATTAAGCTAACCTTCAGGGAATTTAAAATTGAGACCGTTATTTAATCTATGGAGATAAATTGTTCTTAGTCTGCTTTTCAGGTCTAAAGATATCTTGTTCTTATTTAGTGCTGCTCGATTATTGCCCGCCTTGTTTCCACAGAGTCTAAATCTATATGACCCAACCCTGAGATTGAACTCAAAATGTACTATGTCACCAAATTCATGGATCAGCACTTTAATCCACAAGGCTATTGTCCTGTGGTTACTTTTACTGCAAACTGATAACCATAAAACAGGAGTTTAAATGCAACTTTTTCTTTTAGTAAGAAACCACAGTACTAGATTAGCAGCAAGCTTTTTATCATTTTACAATTGAAATGGCTAGATGCAACCATAAGTTCTATGCTAACAGTTTCTGCTCTCACACTTCTTACTTGTATAACTATTCTGGTTTCCTTACAGTCAACTTGGATCTTCAAAAATTTAAATGCAATGTCAATCATTATCTTCTGTCTTAATTTGTTCTTTTATTGCTCTCTCTTTTTAATAATGTTTTTCTTTTTTTCATTCTTTCACAATCAATATCCTCTTGTGCTTAGTAGCTTTATTGCCATGCTTGTAGTAAAATGATTATTTAAAAAAAAAAAAAGAAAAAAAAAGAAGAAAAAAAAGAGAAAAAAAAAAGAGGTGAACTTAGCAAATAATTTCTGTAAACAGTTTGTTGAGAACAGTTGGTATTGTTGCAGATACCCAGAGAACAAATGAACTCTATTTTTGGTAAGTGTTAAATAGTAATGACACTTACATCTTGTCACGAAAGATTTTTTTTTTTTGTCTGCTGCTGTGAGGGGGTCACATTTTGAGAGTGAAGCACTTTCTATGTTAACCAAAACACTGACTAGCATTGTGATTGTAATTGAGAAAATCATTCACAAGGTCCAGGCTTGAGTGAAAATGTTCAAAGCCTTCCTTGAAGCTATCTTCTGTGATTCATTTCAATTAGTGACACATTTTCTTTGCATAACAAATTTTTTGTTTGGTTTCCTCTAAAGTTTAAAGTTCAGAAGCAAAGCACTTTCTGTACTGTGGAAATCCTAAACCGCTGAGCTCATTTATAGCTATATGTGACTTCTCAGCAGGTTATCGTATTTCTGTCCAGTAACATGTCCTTGTTAATACACTGGCATAGTACCCATAAAAAATGATGGAATTATTTATATATGGATTGGTACTTCTGCTCCTCAGATCAGAGCACTTGCATGCTTTGTCTAGCATCAAAATTTACATTCAGACTTATGACCTCATCTTATGTTGTTATTATCACAAAATTTCATGGAAACATGGCAAGTAATAATTAAGCAGTACTAAATAAGACCTCCCTAGGGTTTGTAATGTAATTGATCTTGACCTGACATCTCAACTTCAGTCACTTTCTCACCATTATGACATTGTTCCATCTGTCTTTCCTACAAATACTTTCATAGAAATAGTTCTGATGAGCTTTTTTCCTTAGTGTCATGACTGCATGAATTTAAGTGTACTACTAAATGGTCTACTAGGTTATACCATTTTACTGTTGAACTTGTTCTCTTCTATTTAACAGATCTTTTTCTTACACTTCTCACTTGTGAAACTCCCTTCCTATTTCTTGCTTCCTTACAATATTAAAAACATTAAAGGGAATGTCAATCGCCATATTCTGTCTCCTCCTGAACTCTGTTCTTTCATTGTCTTTTCTACACTTCTCACTAAATTCTTCTCATTCTCTTTCACTCCCTCTCTCTGCATGCTAGTGGCATTATCAGAAGGTTATCTGGATTGACAGACATCTGAAAAATGCCAGAGAGCACAATGACCAAAATGTGATCACAAAAATGAAAATGAGGATATTAGTCTGAATGTAAATTACAACTCCTCCTCTTCTTCCTAGAAATCCAGACAAAAAAAAAGAGGATAAAAAATGTCACTTCCTAACTAGGATCAGTGCAATAATTGTGTGCTCTAACTAATGGATACATCATTTGCCTGCATACCTCCAGGTCAGGGGTTCAAATCATGATAGGATTCATTTTATTTATTTGTTTTATCGTGACAGAGACAAAGAAACATACAGGAAAGGTCACACTGTTCATTATTATATATGATAATCAACAATTCAGATCTACAAGCATACCTTTTTTAAATGCCAAGCTGTTTGTGCATTCTTTGGTTGTCCATATATTATTGAGAAATGGTAGGAGGTTTAAAATTCAGATATTTTCTAAACTTTTTTTTTTTTATCAGCTGTCAAGACTGGGAAGATCCCAAGCAACTCATCTATTTATTCACTTGATTTTTTAATTGTTTATCACATTGAAATGATTTTGATGTCTTTTGGGTTTTTTTAACTCCATCTTACTATTGTTGCCTTTCAAACATTTTAACAACATCTATAAGATCTAAGAGAATAGGATTATAGATTAATTTGCATTAGAAACTATTATATTTTTATACTATTTGCTCTCATAGTCAAAGAGTGTACAGATCAACAATGGAATAAGATGGAATAAAACAATAGGAATTTGATAACATGGACAGAACATGTAATCAATAAGGAAGTCTTAAGTAAAACAAGAACTACAAGGGAACTGAAAGTTACAATCAGAATGCAATAATTGAAATTACTGAGAGACAGAGTGAGGAAAGCAGGTCTTATGAATTTAACACTCACAGAACAGTGTACACAGTGGCAAAAATTAAGTAGCCTATTTAACAAGTTTACATGAATTGATGACAGAACAGAAACAAAAAGGGACAGTAAATAGTCAACAATTACTTGAAGCAACAAAAGACAGGCAGTTGTGGAGAGCCATAATTATCCACATCCTGAAGAGGGCTGATTACATGAAACAAGATCAACTCAGAGTGTCATGATTAAAAGCAATAACTATATGGAGTAAAATTCCATATAAATTAATAGTAACAATGAAGAGTATATCAACCCAAAATATTAAAAATGAGGAGTTTTGTATGTTAATCTTTTCACAAAAAAACACCATTTAATTATAAATGTCTTTAATTTATAGTCTTACAGTAACATGGAGTAAAGTTGGTAATAAAATAATAATCTTATTTGTTTACCAGCCAAAATAATCAAGATACCAGAATGAAATTTCACACTTTAGATAAATAGTCAGCAACTATTTTTAGCTATTATCCCATCATGATCACTTTCAGTGATGTCATTATCCTGAAACTTTATATATAGTCAAAGTCATAAAACATTAACTGGGAAAAGACAATAATTAGATAACAATATGATTGTGAAAACCAAAAGAAAAGGACATTAATTTTACCAAAAATAAAATAAAAAAGTGGATGTTAAATTTACCAAGACCAAAAATAGATGTTAATTTTACCAAGACCAAAAATAGATGTTAATTTTACCAAGACCAAAAATAGATGTTAATTTTACCAAGACCAAAAAACAAAAAAAGTGGGCATTAATTTTACCAAGACCAAAAAAAAAAAAAAGTGGCTATTAATTTTACCAAGACCAAAAAACAAAAAAAGTGGGCATTAATTTTACCAAGACCAAAAAACAAAAAAAGTGGGCATTAATTTTACCAAGACCAAAAACAAAAAAAGTGGCTATTAATTTTACCAAGACCAAAAAAAAAAAAGTGGCCATTAATTTTACCAAGACCAAAAAAAAAAAAAAAGTGGACATTAATTTTACCATAACTAAAAAAAAGTGTCCATTAATTTTGCCAAGACCAAAAGTATATTAATTTAAAAAATGAAATTTGTTCAAGTAAATCTTTGTTACTCTTTCATTATCCTCAGAAATGTTTGTTTTACCTCATCTGGGATAATTTATCACTAGTTTATGATCACCGATTTTTTTTTTAATTCAATTGTTTATTCAATTAAAAGATCTTTCTTGGAATGTAAGTGTTGATGAAGAAGGAAATAAAGACTTTACATCTGTCTATATCTCCGAGATGAGGCATTACTTGCATTATTTACATTATTCAGACGGTTATCCTTATCTTCATTGCCATATTCACAACGTTTTGGCTGGAGCGTACAACAGCCGAAACATTGTGAATATGGCAATGAAGATGAGGATAACAGTCTGAATAATGTAAATAATGAAAGACTTTACATTAATGGAGAATTATTTAACCTGACAATGTGTCACTTAGGAGTGTCAAGCTATAGAAAACATAGTAATTAAAGAGTAAAAATAAGTTACTAATACGGAAGTCAATACAATCAACATATGATTCACTACTATCAAGGTTCTAAGAAAAAATAAAGGCTTGATGCTTTCACAGCATGTAATATTTTAGGATCAGCTTTAATAGGTACTTTTGGGCATTTCACCAAAACTTAAAATTTAAGACATTTTGTACATATGACACAGAATTCTGATAGTATTAATTAAAACACTTCTGCTATTAAGTTAGAATTAGTCATAAAGTAAAAGAAAAAAAGTGAATCCTAAAAATGTATCTACTAATTTCATGGTTTGACTTACTTTACATTTTTGTCTTAGTAAATCACTTTCTTTTACAATTAAAAGGAATTATAAAAATGTATACATAATGCACTAATATCAAAATCAAACATGGTAAATTGACATCCAAGTTTTTACAACATTTAACCTTTCTTAACACATACACATTTTATATATATATATATATATATATATAAAATGATAAAACATAGCTTTAAGTATGCTATATTTAGGAGATGAAGTGCTCAATATTAGGGGTAGAGCATATGTAAATATAAACGTGGACATTGAAGTCCACACCCAGAGGCAACAGTCAGTTTCATGCTAAATGCAATCATCAGGTCATGTGCATTGTGTTTTTGCTCAACTATTTATATATACAGGTCAGTGATGCATTGTGGGTAGTCTATTGTATTGCATTGTGAGTAATCTGTTGTATTATTCTAACAGTTATTTTGGTGGTCGATAACAGTTGTGGTTCCAATTATTCTCAGGACTATTAAGTGCCCAAATGCAGATTTTTGACCATTTATAGTGTTGTTAGTTAACTTTTCTTATTTATTTAATAAAAGTAAAATAAATTAATCCAAACAAATAAATAAGTAAATAAACTAAGTAAATAATAAACAAATTAACAAGCCCCATATCCACAGGTAAACACAAGAAAACAATAACAATCAGCAATAAAATAATCAATAACAAATTAAAAAGTTAACTGTCTATATTTCTGAGATGAGGTATTATGTACAGTATCTACATTAGTCGAACTATTGTCCTCATCTTTGTTGCCATATTTGTCACAACGTTTCGGCCGTTGTATGCTCCGGCCTTCTTCAGGTGGTTGGAATTTCGAACCGAACCCTTTATTTCGATCACTGGGGTAGACTGTTCCAGTTCCACGAGCCATGTTTGATGGATGTCAGTTATCAGTTATCTCCTGCTAATTTTCCCTCTGAAAGTTCTCCACTGCCTGAACCGGGTATTGTCCTCAAGGACACGTGGCACAGTGGATAAAGGCGTTGGTTAGATCCAGTGACAGACCCAAAGAGTGTGAGTTCAATACCCGGTTCAGGCAGTGGAGAACTTTCAGAGGGAAAATTACCAGGAGATAACTGATAACTGACATCCATCAAACATGGCTCGTGGAACTAGAACAGTCTACCCCAGTGATCGAAATAAAGTGTTCGGTTCGAAATTCCAACCACCTGAAGAAGGCCGGAGCGTACAACGGCCGAAACGTTGTGACAAATATGGCGACAAAGATGAGGACAATAGTCCGACTAATGTAAATACTGTAAAAAGTTAACATTATAAAGAGCCCAAAAAAACTGCATTAGGACCTGCAATCATCCCCACTCAATAGTCCCTAGAATAATTCAAAACAACTGTTACCGACCACCAAAATAACCATTAGAATAGTACAATAGATTACCCACAATGCAACAGACTACCCACAATGCATCACTGACCTGTATATATAAATAGTCAAGCAAGAACAATGTACATGGCCTGATGATTGTCTTTAGCATAAAACTGGCTGTTGATTTCAATGTCCACTTTTATATTTATTTCAAAAAGTTACAATATTATTTTTTTTCATTGAAATTCCAATTTCCTTCAGTAACGAATGAACAAATACCAAAATTTCATTAAATTCCATTAATTAGTAGAATTTTAAAATGTGAACTTTGGCATTGAAATTCCCCAATTGATTTTGCAGTTTTTTTGCTTTGTTTTGTAATTAATGTCAACAAATTCCAAACACAACAAATAGTTTCAGCAAAAAAATTTATATCAGGTTTTCTATTGTTCTACTTTATAGTGATATAAATTTAATAAATTTTTGGCAAAAATGCCCAAGGCTCAAGAGCCACTCAAGAAAGAGAGTTACAAAGTATGGGGTAAGAGACACAGTTTATGGGGATATGTGTTAATCCTAGACAGAACAGGTTAAGATTGTAGTGATCAAGGAAGCATCCTCTTGGGAGTCTGTTCCACAAAGTAACAGTTCGTGGGAAGAAGCTGTTACAGTGGAACTTACTTCTCACCAATGGAATATGAAGAGAATGAGAATGGTTCACTACAATGTGCGCGGCATAGCAGCTCTTAGTCATGAAGGTTAGAACTGGTGGAACTAAGGAATGTAGTTTGTTTGAACACTTTTCATGGTAATAGTAAGAGAGACAAGCAAGAGGTTGAAGGTCGCCCTGAACGAGGCTGGTCTTTGAATTGACCATTCCTAAAACATGCAAACCACTCAAACTTGTGTTTTACTCATGGCAGCATCCTTGTAAGCTGTTTTAAGCAAGACAACTTTTTCGGTTGCTGTTTTCCCCAGCAAAAAACAGAATTTCACAGCAGCATGCTGCTCCTTCCTTTCAGTCATGGTAAAAACAGACGAAAAGGTGTGAAGCACTTCAAAACAAATGTGAACCATGGAGCTGTACGTCTTCCCACGATGACACCAGTTAGCACACTGATGCCTGAGGGTTGCCTCAAGTGGCATCTGGCAGTGGAAGCCTGAACTACAATAGGCTTGTCACACAGAAAACGATCAGGTCCCCACCTTGTGTTCGTCTTAGTAAATTATTCTCTTTTTCAATTAAAATTAATTATAAAGATGAACATGTATAGAAAATTTATAATACAGGGTGTGACATATACCTCCCACAAATATTTCCCAAATAATGGTAAGACATTAGCTAGATGAAGACATCATTGTCAATAATGTTTTACTGTTATATGGGAGAGTTATTTCTGCCGCATTCTGTATCTGAATCATCCACCACAAATTTGCATCCAGGTTCTTGCAAAATTTCACCTTTCTTAACATATATGTTCCTTTCATGCTTTGTAATATGATATGCTTTCTATTATTAAAATCTGTAATTTGATATAATCGAAAATAAGGTAACAACCTAAAAGATCATATATCCAATTGATATAAACAAAAATATGTAGTTGGTTTTAAGATCTTGCAGTGTTTTGTATGTTCTGAGCACGATGAAAAAAAAGCTATAATATTCACAAAATACAGTTTTTATTAGTTAATCAAATATTACTCAGAGTCAGATGCATTTTTCAGAGTCAGTTTTATCCACAGTTTAAAAAAAAAAAAAAAATTGGAGGATCTACTACATATAAAATAACGAAATAATCTTACTACAGTTTTTGGTGTAAGGGATATATCAAATTCAAGAAATGGTTGTGATCAGTTTATAACTTCACTATATAAAAAAAAAAAAAATGAATCCCCAAATTTTATTAACAATGTTTTCAAATATTGATTATCTATTACTTTTCAAAGTTACTTTGATCCTAACAGATGAAAGTAAATTACTGCAAAGCCTCCTTAAAAAGCAAAAAAAATTCTACTAATTGTATATGTATTTTGATACTGATTTTACCAAGTTACCCTTAAAAAAAAAAAAAGAAAAAAAAAAAGATTCATTAGAGCAACTTTTCAATGACTTTTTGATACTTACAGTAGTTAATTCATCATCTTTGAAGTAGTTTCCAAGTTCTCGAACACCAATCACAAAGCCACTGCAAAAAAAAAAAATAAATAAATAAATATTTTTGTAATTAATATTTAACAGTCATTAAAATAGAAGACAGCTTTTTTGATAGAACACAAAAAAGATATAACTATATAACTTATATTCACGCAAAAATCTAAAGGAAATAAGATTAGCGTATTTTCCAGCTTACAAGACACTACAGCTTGGAAGACGTACCCTAATATTGGAAAGAAATTTCTAAAAAAAAAAAAAAAAAAAAAAGTAATTCTCATACAACAAGACATTCACCATGCGTCCCTCACATACTGGTGCCATGTATTGTTTACATTAATCACTCGTTTGATTTTGTTTCTATGGCAATGACATACTAGTCAAGAGCAGAAAGGCTCCTACCGCTGCTAGTAAACAGAGCATGTTTAATTTCAAATACTGTATTTTCTGCCTTACAAGACAGCTTGGAAGATGCACCCTAATATTGGAAAGAAATGTCTAAGAAAAGAAAAAGTCATTCTCATACAGCAACACATTCACCATGCGTCCCTCACATACTGGTGCCATGTATTGTTTACATTAATCACTCGTTTGATTTTGTTTCTATGGCAATGACATACTAGTCAAGAGCAGAAATGTAACACTATTTAGGAACGGAAGGTTAATTAATCAATTAATTAACCACAGAAGTTAATTACGGGGATACTTAAACCGATAGATATAACGAAAGACATACTGAGCGATTACTTACACCGATAGATATAACGAAAGACATACTGAGCGATTTTCTTTTTGTTTTGTTATTTTCCCAAACAGAGTATCGGTGAAAAAAAAAAGGATTTTTTGTTTTGTTATTTTCAAGTGCGAATTCAAGATAACCACTTTACTTTGTCGCTGAAGTTTGATGCTGAGATATGCCAAATTCTCTTCGAGGACAAAGGAAGGAAAAAGAGAAAGAAACAGAGGGACAAGACTTAACAACTTAGATGATAAGAGAAGGAAAGACCACCCACGAAAATTCTGATGGTCATTGTCGTGAAAATTAGTTGAGGGATACCAGAGCTCTGGGTAGATAAAACATTGGCTGTGTCGGGATGACGAACTTGTGTTATCAGTAGTTGATGGGCCGTCTGCCGACCGCACACAGGACATCTGCATTTTGTTTAAGTTCGTTTGTGATAACGAAGGCTATGTTAGGGTATTTTAATTAACCCAATTTCGCCAAAAAAAAAAGAATCGTCTACTTAATGTTGACGGATAAACCTGGTTGAGAAAAAAAACATATCCCATGAAGTTGGATAAAAATTGAGATTATCAGTTGACGCCTATTGGCCGAATAGCCAGGCGGAGATGATCATGTGACGCAGAGAGGAGGCCTGCCACCGCCCATTGAGAGGATAGGTATGAGATGTTACTGCGAGGAAGTGGGAAAACCGTTGACGCTCTCTAAAGTATGGTGAGATATGAGAGCAGAAGAGGGTGGGAGTGGAATAAGATTTCCAAATACGGAAAATGATAATTATTTTTGGCCGAAAACAAAGAAAACCCTTATTGGGGATTTGAAATCAACGTGGTGGCCACACCACGTCCGACCCCACGCCAGGTTTTGATCGGCGTCCATATAAGCAAACATCTACGGGTGTTTCGTGGAGTTCGCAGAGTAGAGCTGAGTTCGTCGAGGAAAGTCGAGACAGAGAGACGCGCCTCGCACAGGTGACCGCACGATTCCATGCCTTCCGACTTAGACTTCTAACCAAGAACAAATTTGTCGAAGTTCGACTTTAGATTTCCCACCAAAACAAGTTTCCGAATTAGACTTCTAACCAAGAACAAATTATAGAAGTCTGACTTATATTCTCCATACAGATATCCAGAACTAGTTAAGGAACGCAAAAGTATTACAATCCACATTTTTTTTTCTTCGGGCTGGGAGAGAAAGAGAGAGACGCACTCCTGTAACTCAACAAACCGACATAAAATTGATCACTATTCCTAACCAGTCGCTCGCCTTGAAGTTGTTGTTTGTGGTTTTGTTTTTTTTTGTCTACATTGATTGTGCAGTATCACCTTGACCCGGATTCGGCTGGCACTACGGCCCGACGTTTGATTGATCTCGTCAACCTAAGATCAAATCACAACGTGGGTAGGTTGAATCGAGATCAAAGCAGTTGCTTCGGTGACCAGGCGTTGGAAGCGAGCCGAGTACGACAAGTTGGTGCTAGAACCCAGCAAGACTTAAACCGATGTCCCAGGGTTAGCCCGTCACAAAGGACCGACGTCACAAGTGCGCCGCGACCAGTACAGGTGTCACAAACGGTGCCCTGACAAGGACAGAGGAGGGTTGGGTGTCACAGAAAGGCTCTCGGCACTGCGAGTAAACAGATCATCTTTAAGCTTGTGGCTCGGCTTCAGGAAGGTTTATAGTCTTGGAAATACTTGTAACAGCTAAGTACTGAGGTTATATCATATAAAAAACTGAATTAGATAGATAGCTAACATTATAGTGTATTGACTCAATATACAAATCCACTTCCTTATCAGTCAAGTTGATGTGACTGCCCAAGCTAACTTGAGCCTGGATGTTGCCTTACATTCGTCTTGGAAGACGTACACGTATTTTTCAGGGTACTTTTTTTTTTTAAAGGAAAAAGCATGTCTTGTAAGCCAGAAAATATGGTAAGTTGTTTAACACAAAGATATTTAGGTAAACATGGATAAACATGCTCACAATATGACAGAATGTCAAAAGGACAGTTTTTCCTCCATGACACTGCATTTTTAACTACCTTCACGCTTTGGCAATGTTTATTTTAAAAAGCAAATTGTAATCATTGGAATAAAACCTAAACATATGAAAGTGAATTTTACATATTTTTTGTTCAGGAGGATTGACAACAAAAATAATAAACACTATTGTTTACTTACACTGTTATGTTATTTATTGGAATGGTTGGCAAAACATCAGCTAATTGCCAATTGATTCAAATGGTAAATAAAGATTTCCTTAGAGTTGGTTCACATATATTAATAATTGAGTAAATGTTTATAAATTTATGAATAAAAAATTGTTTTCATATTTATTTCTTTATAAATTGGTAAATGATAAATATTGCATTAGTTTTAAATGTATTAATTTTTAAAATGTAAATATAAAATTATTTTTGTAAATAAACAATCTAATAAATAATTATAACTTCCTTTTGTAAGGTCATTGTTATAACACGTACTTGTACTTGGTATAACATAATTCATGTGGTATTCTCTATACGTAATGCTTCGGCTCTTGCCGGATGCTTGTATAGTTAGTAAGAAGACTCAAATATGACTACCACTACACTCATACCCTTGAACTCTTAATAGTATTGGACAAGTTCATAGAGTCACCAGGGGTGTACTCTTTATGCCACAAAATCCCCACTTTTGAGATTACTACTTTACTAAATAATATTTTCTATTTATATTAGTATCTCCCTTTCCTCTTTCTGGAGAGTACACCAATGTACTTTACTTTGTAGCATTTCCATCTCGGATCCACTTCTAGCTCTTTTGTATATTTTCTCTTCCTTGAACTTGTCCTTGTTGGTTCCACGATTTGTTTTGGTACTGGCAAATCAAAATTGTAGTATAGTATTTTAACCAGTTCTTTAGGTCTTTTATCAGTTAATCTTTTCTTCAGCTGATTTTGGTGCCTTTTATGTTGGAATTTTTTTCCTTTTACCATGTAGACCAATTTTCCGATTCTAGCTGCTATTATGCCATCTTCCCATGTAATATTTCCATACTCTAAAGAATACTTTATCACCAACCTTGAAAGTATTGGTATCGCTTTTATTAACCATTCATGATTTTCGACTTAGCAATAACTTGTTGAACACCAATTTTACACTTCTGGCAAACATTAATTCTGCTGGCGACATGCTTGATGGTTTGTTGGAGTTAGGCGTTAACGCATCCACACTCAAAAAATTTTGAAGTGTATCCTCATTTAATTTGTCCAGACTTGCTTTTTTCAACACTCTTTTGAACATTCCCACAAACTGTTCCACTTGTCCGTTAGACCTTGGGTTGTACAGTGGGGTCATAATATGTTCTATAAAGAACAACTTGCAAAAGTCTTGAAATTCTTTTCCAGTGAATTGTGTTCCATTATCCAATTATATTGTATCTGGTATGCCATATCTTGCAAGAGTTCCTGCAAGAAATTCACTGTCATCAAGGATGTAGGAATTTTGTACTTTTAAATTTTTGTTCATTTCATAAAACTATCAACTATCAGTAAATAATGTGCTCCATCCATATGACCTGCAAAATCTATATGCAATCTTGACCACAGAGTGTCTTTGGCCAAGGTTTGATCTTTGTGATAGGTAGTTTTGCTGCTAGAGTACAACCTCTACATAATATTTTACTGTTTTTCCGATATCTTGGTCCATGCCAGTCCAATATACAACATTCCTTATGAAAGATTTCATTCTTAAAATGCCAGGATGTCAGGAATGAAAATCCTTTAACATATGTTTCTGTAAAGAACTCGGTATTACAATTTTTTTCTGAACATTACAACACCATCGCATATTGAATGTGTTCAATTCTTAATTCTGTACATTTTAGTTTCTTTTAATTGCTTCTTTATTTTAGCAATAAAGACATGCTTTTCTGCTTTTTCTTTAATTTCATCCATTGTAATTGGTAATTCTTGTACTACATTGCACAGAATGTTTCTAATTTCCATTTTGTTTTAGCGCTGCTTTGACCGTGTCCTCCAATAGTTCTGCATTTTAGGTATTAACCTAGATAATCCATCCACATGCCCTGACTTTTTTTTAGACGGTTGGTACTCCATCATAAAATTATAATTTAACAGGATGGTACTCCAGTGCTGTAATCTATTAGCTATATAGGTAGGTATACCTTTCTTTGAATCATGCATTGCTAATAACCGTTTATGGTCTGTTTGCAATGTGAAATGTCTTCCAGGAATAAATTTATGGAATTTTTTCATAGCAAATATGATTGCTAGAGCTTCTTTCTCTATCTGGCTGTAATTTCTCTCTGCTAGTAGAAATAGGTGAGAAACATGAGCGAAAGTTTTCATTTCATCTCGTCAAATGCTTTTTTACATTTAGGATCCCAATTCCACTTTATTCCTTTTTTTCAGTAGATTGTTAAGTGGAGCTGTCAAATTATGTATGTTATGTACATCAATTTGATAATAATTAGCCATTCCTAAAAAAAGCTTGTGACATAGTTACATTTGTTGGTGTAGGTATATTTCAAATTGCATTTGCTCTCGATGAATCTCATTTCCTATCATTTTTATCAATAATTTGTCCCAGGTATTTTATTTTTGGCAAAAACAATTCCCATTTTTCTTCACTAAGCTTGAATTTGTATTCTCGTTGTTTTTGCATGATTGTTTTGATATGCCTGACATGTTGTTCTTTCGACACACTTTTGATCCAAAAATGCCATTGCAAAATCGGTATCCATGGCTTGTTGAAAAATAGCTGCTGCTGCCTTTATACCAAAAGGAAGTCGGTTAAACTTATATAATCCTCAGTGTGTATTTATGGTCGTTAATTCTGAACATTCATTTTCAATCTGAATTTCTGAATATGCCTAAGAGAGATCTAGCTTTGAAATTATTCTTCTGATGTTCAACTTTGATAAAATTTAGTTATGTGTTTCTAAACTCTCGGATTGAGGAATTGGAGTGCCAAGTTCAAATTCCACTCCAGTCTATTACAGTCACTTACATGCTAATACCCTTGAGAAAGGTATGAATCCTCTTCTTCTCCCCCCAGCTATGGGTAAACAGCAGGACAGACTAGGTTGTTACGTTTGTTGGTGTAGGTATATTTCAAATTGCATTTGTTCTCAATGAATCTTGTTTCCTATCATTTTTATCAATAATTTGTCCAAGGTATTTTAGTTTTAGCAAAAACAATTCACATTTTTCTTCACTAAGCTTGAATCTGTATTTTCGTTGTTTTTGCATGATTGTTTTGATATGCCTAACAGGTTATTCTTTCGACACACTTTTGATCAAAATATCATCCAAAAACGCCATTGCAAAATCAAAATCCACCAGCATGATATCCATGGCTTGCTGAAAAATAGCTGGTGCTGCCTTTATAAGAAAAGGAAGTCAGTTAAACTTATATAAATCTCTCTACGTATTTATGGTCGTTAATTCAGAACGTTAATTTTTCCATCAAAATTTGTAAATATGAAGAATCAGAGTGATCCCGTTTTGAAAATATTTTTCCGCCATTCAACTTTGAAAAAAATTTGTTCTGGACTTGGTAATGGCTAATTGTGTGTTTCGAGACAACTATTTAATCCAGTTGAGAATTTTTTTATTTTCTTTACATAAACCGCTGGTGCATCCCATTTTGAAGGATTTATTTTCTGCAATACATCAATTCTTTGTCTGCTCAACTCTTCATTTACTTGTTCTAATACTATAAATGGTATGCTCCGTTTTAGTTTAAATAGTGGCATCAAACCTTTTTTTTTTTTACTTGAAAATTTGCCTTGAATTTTAAACACAGACAGTTCATTATATGAAATATCAGGAAAACATTTTAATTCTTCCTTTAATTTTTCACTTTAACTTTTTAAATTTGTCACTTGGCTATTTACATATTTACACGAAGCATTTATCAGCAAATCCCACAGTTCTAATAGTTCCATCCAGTCTGTACTGAATAGATTCATCACATTTCTTAGAACATAAACTTTAGTTTTTACCTGCTTATCGCAAAAATAAACATCACATGTTAATTCTCCCTAAAAATTTGTGACTTTGTAAGTCCTTTTTAATAAAGGTTTACCAATTTCTTTCCATGTGGTTTCATTTACTATTGAAATACCACTACCAGTATCTAATAACATTTTTACTCCCACATTATTGATTTGCACATTAATAAATTTTCTTTTGTTTCATGTCACTATTTTTTTTGTTGCAATATTGTGTATTAAATTTTTCCTGTGAAAATTTTTTGGGGGTTTAGTTTTGCAATGTGGTTTTTCTATGTCCCTTTTTACCACATTTATAGCACTCTGCATTTTTCTATAGACAGTCTTTGCAAAGTTGTAATTTTCCACATCTGAAAAAAGTTCATATTCCTTTTGGTACATTTTTCTTCAGCTTTTACCAATGCTCATTCTTTATTTTGAAGTCTTTCAGCATCCTGCTTCAGACTTAGCATTGTTTGGCAATCATCCACTATTTTCTGTGGTGCCGCATTATTATTATGCTCAATCTTTGCTAAAATTTTCATTCGTACTTCAGCGTTTTTTTCCACTGTTAGACCTTGCATGAAAATTAATGCCTTGAACATACCTGGAGTCATTTTCTTTAGTTTAAATTGTTCACATTTTCTGTTGAGAGTACCCGCATACATGACAAAATCTTCATCCTCTTTTTTGGTCAAAATTCATGCACCTTCAACGAGCATGGAACAGAGAGCACTTGTTACTAAAAATTTTTGTCAGATTGTGTACTGTGTCTTCAAACCCTATTTCATCTGGTTTTCTTGGTAAAATATAATTGCAGTACTTTTTGTACTCTATTGGAGCTATTTTTCTTAATAACCTGATATTTTTTATCTTCTTCAAAGCCACTGTATTCCTGACTAAATATTTCTTCATGTCTGTAAAAATATGCAACATAAGTCAGTCCATCATCAGGATCATATACAAATTCTGGCAGTGTTTTGCACCACAACGGGCCTAAAAGATGTTGAAGCATTCTGCTTCAAAACCCCTTCCAACAACTCTTGTTTTTGCAACTGTTGGGTATGTTGTTGTTGTATTTAAACTATCAAAGCAAAAATTTTCTCAATATCTGCAAAAAAAAATTTTTTTTTTTTAAACCAATGTGGTTGAAATTTTTGTAACTCCTGTTGCAAATGTACGAGTTTTGAAAATTTGGTTGCTCCAGTTATGTGGTGCTTGTTATTCTGGTCTTGAGCTCAAATTCCTACACCAACTATTACAATTCCAGTTATGTGATTTTATCCTGCACTTGTATGAGTGTATGAACTATTATAACTTCTGTCATAATGTTGCGATTTTTACCCTACACTTGTGTTCAAAACATCCTTGTCATTAACTATTATAACTATTGTAAGGTTATTGTTATAACACATGCCCATACTTAGTATAATGTAATTTGTGTAGTATTCTCTATATGTGATGCTTAGGCTATTGCCATACACCTATATAGTACAGACTCCAATACTAGTACCATTAACCTCATACCATGGAACGCTTTATAGTATTAGAAGAGTTCATAGGGTCACTGAGGCATGTACTCTTTACTCCATAACATAGTGTTTAATATTTTTGTTGTAAATTCTCAAAAACAAAAATGTATAAATTAGATTTCATCATATTTTATTACAATTCTAATGATCACTTTTTAAAACAATGAACATTGCTGAGGAGTGAAGGTGGTTAAAAAAGAAAGTGGTGATATGTGAAAAACCATCATTTTGATGATGCATTTTATTTCAAGCACATTTATCCATGTTTGCCAATTCGATACACAAAAAGATGGATGTTATCTCACTGGTTTTATTTAACCTGTACAATGAGATGATTCCAAGAGAACCAGAACCTTCCATGAGTTATTATCAGTAAGCATAACATTAACAAGATACAGTACAGATAACAATATGCTGATAGCTGATTCAAAAAGAAAACTGAAAATAGGCAAGATATTTGAGGAAAGCAACAAGAAAGGGTTAACCATGAAATGTAAGATAGAATGTATAATTGCCAACAAAAAAAAAACAATCTAAGTTGTAATTTGGGAACATCAAAATCAAACAGGTGTGGAAATTTAGTTATCTGGGTAGTGGAATAACAGACAACAAAAACTGTATCACAGAAATCCCAAAACATATAGAAATAGTGTTGTGGAGTAGCTAAACACCCCCACAAGATGAACTAGTCAAAGTCTATTTAAACGGCACTATTTCTTACTGAGGGAGAGGAGTTAATGATTAACCATTTATTACATTAGGCTGTATTTTCAACTGTGTACTATATTATTCTCCGGAATAAACTACTTACCTTCTATATGTGTGTTAAACTTTCCTATTTATGACACAACAAATAATGAAAGATGTCTTTCAGAAACTGAGTAAAGTATTGAATTTTGAAAATATTGTTAGAAACAAAGAAAAATTGTGCTCGATCGTTATGCAATGTTCAATTTTCTATATGGCAGAGAATGTTGGACAACTTCCTCACAGATGAAGAAAAGACATGATGTAACAGATGTGGTTATACTAACAAATACTAAGGACACCATGAACAGAGTATGTTAGTAATTAGGAAGTTTTAAAGAGAACAGAAACTACAAAAGGAACTGATGTTAACAATCACAAAGAATTCTTTTTTAGATGCAAAATGATGAAAGAAAGCTTGGAGACTTCAACATTCACATGTTGAAGGCAAGAGAAGCAGAGAGTAACCTAACTGTGTCTCAATAAATAGCAATACAAGGAATACAAAAACAAGCAGAGTGGATGGGGGCAAGGAGACAACAAGGAGGCTGAAAATACTATAGATAGAATATGTGAGCATTGAGGAGGTATAAGAAAAGTAGAAGCAAAAAGGAAACATGTACTTAGAATCAGAAAAAGACAGTTGAAATTTCTGGGACACATAAGGAAAGATGACTTGGAGAACTTGATGCTCACAAGACATATTGAAGGCAAGAGGGAAGCAACAAGTAACCTCCCTAACAAGCTTGCATCAAGAGATGGGAGAACAAAGGCTGGGCGGGATAGTCAAAGAATAATTATTGTTTTGAGGTGCAAGGGATAACAAGTTGCAGAGAGCCATGATTGCCCATGTCCTGAAAGGACATGGTACACAGAAGTTTAAAAATAAAAAAAATCTGCTACAATACTCACAAACACAACTCCAAATAAGAATTATAAATTTTTACAGAAATTCCTGAGGAATATTTGTGTTCCTTTTAGAACCAGACATGAAATTAGTTTTTAATGATTCACTTATAACAATTATACAGTGAAAAAATTTTGTTTTTTTTCTGTTACTTAAAGGCATATTTCAAGAAAACCACTGTCCAGATCAATAACATAAGAATTAATTAAACAAATGAAAAGTTACCAGTTATTTTTTTAACACTTATCAAACTAATTCGCATTAGAATATTTGCCAAGCTCAGCTTTGTTTCTGTTTGTTCTCACTTGTTCACTCACATTTTCTCATACATAACCACCTACATAACAATGACTAATACAATGTTTCTTGAATCTTTTAAAAACTTTCAGTGAAGGTAATGTTTTCAGCATCTTAAAATCATTGACAATTTTCACTAAGGAAGATCATATGTGACAACACCTTTTGGTTCAGAAACAGGAAACGATCATAAAAAATCTTTTTCTCTAGAGAAGAAATATATTAGTCATTTAAAATATATTTTTTGTATAGTTAAATGAACAAATTAAAAACAAATTGCTCATGAGACACCGGTGATAATACAGTTTGAGAATACTTTATCTGAAATTCTTGGGACTGGAAATGCTTCAGTTTTCAGATTGGGGGGAGGGGGTTTGGAATACAGGCTATTTAATTTGTATATAGCATCTATAAAATGGGCCAGCGTGGGAATGGAAGCCAAGCATAAATATATTCGTTTACACTTCATAACAGCTTATAATATACCCTGAAGGTAGTTTTATATAACATATACCCTGAAAGTAGAATTATATGTAACATATACCCTGAAAGTAGAATTATATGTAACATATACCCTGAAAGTAGAATTATATAAAATTTAATAAATTTTGTGTACATACAGATACAGGTAATGTAAAGCTCACACTGATTTTTAAGTGGTGAAATTAAGATTTCACATAAAAATAATGTTTTGTATTTTTGGTATGTGTACAAAAAAATATAATCACCACTTACAAAAAAATATATAATTATCTTTAATGAGCACAAAACATCTGGCATGTCCATGAATGAAAGTATTGCTGTGACGATCACTAACAAATAACTGGTGCCAACGTAGGCTAGGTAGCTGAGCTGGGTGTTATGTCTTCATTCCATTGAATGAACATAATACAATCATGAAATATAATGTTGCTTGGAGTCGATGTAGTCTTACTGAATTCTGTAGTAAGGATATAAGGCTCGTTCCCGGTTAGCTCTCCCTTTTTAGATATGCACTTTCTTTAGTGGATACTTTTTCCAACATGGGTCCACTTCCATTTTAGTCAGATTACATTTTCACTTACCCTGGTATTGTATTGTAATAGTTTTAGGAATAGGTACTTCAAAGGTATCGTAAAGCATGTCCATCGGTGAATTAAATTGTTGTACTGGTTGCTTAATCTGTGTATATCTAGATGTCAGTTGATTTATATATCTTCTATGTTGAATACATCCACCTTCGACAATGTACATCATACTACAAAGGTGTCAAATAATTTTTCCTTCCTGCCAATTTCCCTTTCCAGCTTTAAAGAAGGCTTTATCACTGATCTTAAATGATCTGGTAGTTTCAAATTGTTGACTTTTCTTTTTATTCCCTGGTAGTAATTTGCCAAAAAATGGATCTAAGTTTTCTAGTAAACACAAGGTCTGTAGGTGACATTTTTGCCCTGATGCTTGCATTTGATGTCATTTGATATATTCTGAAAAATTCTTGTAGTGCTGTTTCTTCAGCTTCCAGCTTTTCTTCATGCCCTTTTGAAGGTGTCAACAAACCACTCAGCTTGACCATTCAACCTTGGACAATAAATCAGCATAGTCAAATGTTCAATCACATAGTTTTTGCAAAAATTTTTCAACTCATGAGTATAAAATCGAGTTCTATTATTTGATACCACACCATCAGGTACTCCAAATCTTGCAAAAAATTTGTGTAAGAATTTAATCGTTATAGCAGTAGTAGGTCACTTACACTTTAATATCTCAGGTCATTTTGTGAAATAGTATAGACTGTTTAGTGGTCAAGCAAAGTCTATATATAGTCTTGTCCAAGATTTATCAGTGCTCAGCCATGCCTGATAATTTATAGGTGGTGATTCTGTTGCTGAATTACAACCATTACATTTTCTAACTGTATTTTGAATATCTATTCCCAGACATCCAAAGTAGAAATGCTTCAAAATCTTTTTTTGTAGTGATAACAGAATTACTGTTCTTTCTGTGTACACAAGTACTCCATCACAAATAGAAAATTCTGTTTTATTGTTACCAAGTTTAATTTTAGTTTTACTCCATTTCGACTTAATGTCATTCATAGTTTTTGAATAAATGTATCCGTTTCAGAATGAATTTTGATATCATCTATTGTGACCAGTAATTCTTTGATAGCGTTACACACCAAGCTTTTAATTTCGCTTTCAGATTCCAGCAATCACAGTATCTTCAAAAATTTTTTACATTTCAATAACAATCTGGACAAGCTATCTGCATGTCCCAATCTTTTTGATAATAGAAATTCCATCTTGGAATCATAGTTCAATAAAATTGTAGCCCAACACCGAAGTCTTTTGGCAGTATTTGTGGGAATCCCTTTATTAGAACTGAATATACTTAACCTTAATGTAGTTCAAGGCAAAATTATTGACATAGAATTCTCTCCCTTTGCTGCTTTAGGCACATTCTGAGGCCTTGAGAGGGTTGCTCTAAATAAACATTTGTCAACTGTTATTTCCCGTATTTTAAGCTGGAAATAGCCTACTACTGCTTTGGAACAAGGATAAACTTCTGTTTTCTGACACCATTTTGAATTCTTCTATAATCTATACAAGGTGTAACATCAATTAAACTCACATTAATTTTGTCACAATTTTTTGTAAACAAAAATCGACACCTCAACATCCAACAAAGCCTTTATTCAGGAGATTTTCTTTAATTCAGACTCCGATGATGATTTTGAAGGCTTTACTAAAGCAGATATTGACACTGAAGTGGTTGGAGATAAGAGATGATAATAATGCTAGTGACACAGTGGAAAGCTAGGGTGACCACAATGAGCCATGTGGCCATTATCATCAATGGCTGACTAATTTTATGGAAGCTACTGGTCCCCGTGGATGTAGCTGATAGCCTTTCTGAAGGTGAATTATTTTGTCTATTTATAAATGACAAAATAATAGCTTTATTTGTTAACGAGACAAATAAATATGCTAGTCAGGTGAAAGACCAAACAAATGCCAGTGTCTACTCGTATGTAAACACGTCACTTTTAACAAAACAAAAGCCGCCTTAGCCATTTTGCTTCTTATTGCACCCCAGAACTCCACAAGGAGCAATAAAAGTTAAAGTATGTTACATTTTAATGTATTTGTTAATGTATTAGTTTTTTGTTTCAAATTTTTTTGTTTTCAACATCAAAACACGCATGCAAAAGGTAATGCATTACATCAAAATATTACTCATCTATTCTTTTATTGGTACATAAAAAATAAGATCTGTACACACAATACAAACAAAGTTATAACAATTTTAAAACGCTAAGTGCTCATGTTTTTTGCACCCTGGAAAAGATAAAAAATTGAAAGAAAGATAATAATAGAGTGAGGGGGGAACAATTCTAGAAAGAATTTAGTGGGGTAAGAGTCGGTAATGGATCAGTTTGCAGTATGAATTTTCTTCTTAATAGCATCCTGTCAAATTTCCTTATTTACAGTAAAAATTATAGCAAGCACTTCCTTTTCAATTTGACTGTAGCATTTTTCCATATTTGTCAAATTTCTTGAAGCACGGGTGACTGCTTTCACTGCACTGTCTTCAAATCTATGGCCTATTACCACTCCTATACCTATACCTCCTGTGGAGGCATGGTGGAGTAATGATAGTGGCTCAGATTGAGGAATTGGAGAACAGAGTTCAAATTCCAGTTGAATCCATTACATTCACTTACGTGCTAATACCCTTAGGAAAGGTATGAATCCTCTTCTCCCCCACCTAAAGGTAAATAGCAGGACAAACCGAGTTCTATAGCTTTGGATGGCAACTGGTCTACTGCAGAAAGAAATGGTAACCTACTGCAGGGAAAAAGAATTTGCCTAGTCAGTCATGTATCAAAAGATACATGATCACATAAGTGTGTATCACATATAGCATATAACTGACTGATACCATATTCACTCATGTCCAACGTAACTAGTATCTGTCACTGCAGGTCATAATGTCTCAGATAACTGTAAAGTTAGTAGTTTTTAATTCCTTCAAAAGCTTTTTGACATTCTGCTAACCAATTCCATTTCAAACCCTTCTTGAGTAAATTATTCAGCAGTGCCTGCAATTTGTACATATCTGGCACATAATAATTTGTTAATTCAAGAAATGATTGTAGGGTTACCAAATTTGTAGCGGGAGGTATGTCTTTAATGGCATTTGCTCTAGTGGGATCTGGTCTGCTTCCTTTTTCATTGATTATTTGACCTAAATATTTAATCTCATCCATGAAAAACTGATATTTCTGTTCACTGAGTTTGAAACTGTAATCATGCAATCTCTGAAATACTTGCTGAATCAGTTTCATGTGCACTATTTATGTAGTACTCTTAATAAGTATATCATCTGTGTAAGCAGTGGCACAGTCTAGTCCAGCCAACACCATATCCATTATTTGCTGGAAAATACCTGGAGCTACTTTTACACCAAAGGTTGGTTGGTTGGTTGGGTTTTATGGCATATCAACCACTGTAGGTCATTTAATGCCAAATTTAGTTAGATACATATATACATGTTAAATATATAGAACTTGTATATGTCTATAAGCTATATAACCTAGAGCTTATTTGCTTGCACACTGCAAAATAATTACAGGTATTACTATCTAGGACAAGGATTTCCATTTAGTATAGACAATTTGTTTGCACAATGTTAGAAGGTAGCATATATTAATTACACGTATTATATTCTCAATAGAAGACCAATTCTTTTCAGGAAGTTTATTCTATGACTTGGATCAATTTTTGTAAATAGTTTCTTTGTACTCTTAATCTGGTAAAAAAAATTTTTTTTTCAAAAACGTATAGCTGGTAAATTTTTTTTTCAAAAAAGTATAGCTGGTAAAAAAATTTTTTCAAAAATGTTTAGCTGGTAAAATGTTTTTTTCAAAAAATTTTAGCTGGTAATATTGTTTTTCAAAAAAGTTTAGCTGGTCATATTGTGTTTCAAAAAAGTTTAGCTGGTCATATTGTGTTTCAAAAAAGTATCGCTGGTAATACTGTTTTTAAAAAAAGTACAGCTGGTAATATTATTTCTTCAAAAAAGTATAGCTGGTAATATTATTTCTTCAAAAAAGTATAGCTGGTAATATTATTTCTTCAAAAAAGTATAGCTGGTAATATTATTTTTTAAAAAAAAACATAACTGGTAATATTATTTTTTCAAAAACGTATTATCAGGCCTTGCTGTTGGACTCAGTCCATCGTCATACCCAGGGCGCGGATGTAGTTTATCGTCATACCCAGGACGCTTATACCAAAGGGTATTCTTCTAAATTTGATAAGTTCTTTATGTGTATTAATAGTCAAATACTTCTAGCATTCCTCATCCACTTTGATTTGGAGATATGCCTCAGAAATGTCAATTTTTGAAAAAAAAATTTACCACCATTTAATTTGGCAAATATATCCACTGGAGTTGGTAGGGGGTATGCATGTGGTAGGAGGCAGTCATTCAACTCAGTTGAAAAATCTGCACATAAACAAATCATTTTTCTTTCTAATGTAAACCACTGGCATGACCCATTCTGAATAATCTATTTTTTTCAATAACTCTGCAGTTTTCTAACCTATCAAATTCAGTGTTAATAGATTTCAATGCAGCAAAGGGTATCTTTCTTTTAGACTTAAAAACTGGTACCACATTTTCTTTTAATTTGTAAAATGCCTTTCACTTTGTACATTTTCCTAACTCCTCTGAGAAAATATTTGTGAATTTATTTTTCAGTTTACTCAATGTTTATTTAGCTGCAATTTTTTTCTCTGATGAACAATTAATTTTTCCACAGAATGAATTAATTCACCAATTCTACAGTTCAAATAATTCTAGCCAATCGATGTCTAATAATTTCAAGTTGGAATGTTTTTAATAGGTAAACATCTGCTTTTTTTAGTTTTACCCATGAGTAACGTTACATGTAATTTTCCCAAGAAAATTAATTTCTTGCCAGATATTCCTCTTGTAACTTTGTCATAGTTTTTCAAGTTAAGCTTTCCAATTCTGTTCCAAGTTTGTTCATCAATAATTGTAATATCACTACCAGTGTCTAACTGAAATCTCACCATAACATTATTCATCTGTCACAAATTTTTTAATTATTATTACAAATTTTCTATTATTTGAAATTTCCAGTTTTTTTGCTGGTAGCACTACTTTCAACAAGTTAATTTGTGTATTTCTTTTGTTTTTCAACTTGCAATTACTTCATTTGTGACCTGTTTTTCCACAAAACATCTTTGTTTTAAGTGGATAGTCCTTTCTGAAATGAAGCATTCCACAGCCATAGCATAGGTTAAGTTTGACAGTATTTTTATTTCAGATTTTTTTTTTGGGTACTACTGTCTTAACTACTTGTACTTTTGATGTGCCAATTTGCTCAATTTTCACCGTATCATACATTAAATTGACAATTTTTGGCACTCTCCCACAACAGTCTGTGACAGTGTAAGAATGCTAATAATTTGAAGAAAGAAAAAAAGTTTAAATTAAATTTGAAAGTGAACCCAAAGATGAAGAAGGTAGTAGATAGATTGAAGGACATACTGAAAACAAAAGAAAATATACTTATTATCTTGTTTTCTCAAGATATCAAAAACACTTTTTATGACAAAGGACATTTCTGATGATGTGAAGATGAGACAGATAATTTTAATTAGTAAACATGTGACAACCCAGTAGATTGGTGAATGAGAGAGAATGAGAGAAAACAGATTACACCCATTGAGGGTTGTTGGTATAAGGTACAAATAAGAGAAGGAGGGAGTAAGTGGGACAGGTTGACAACCTGCTACTTCTACTCTCCGGAGGAAGGATTCCTCAAATTTGGACATGCAAATTGCTTCCCAGGACATTGTCTGCAGTTCTGATTGGATATTTGAAAAATCCTGGAACCCCAGATGGCATTAGACCCACTGATGTTGGGCAAGGGTCCATAAAAGCGTTAGATCAGAGGGGAATTATAGAGACAGAGAGAGTAGCAGTCGAGGCAGAAATGTGCTTCCATTATGCCAAGAGGAGATGATCACTTTGCCGATCCCCATGTGATTTGTTGCCACTAAGAACTCCTGACTAATGCCTTGTTCCAGACTATTAGATAAATTGAGCAGAGTGCCCAGATGAAATTGCAAAGTGGAACAATTGAAAGTCTCTAAGTGATGAGAGAGAGAGAGAGAGAGAGAGGGAGATGAGTGCTTAGCATTCTATAATTTGATGCCTGAAGAAGTCTCTGACTTAAAGTTTGAAACCTCGACTCCAACTTGAAAATAAAGAACAAAGTGCCACGAAATTAGACGATGTGGGAATGGTTGCTAGCATGCATGCTTATAGATTCTTATATGAAAAAGTGTTCCAGTATAAAACTCAATTATATAAGCTTTGTTGATCTACACAATTTTCTTTTTTTGTCTTATAATATTGTCCCGCCTGAACGGCACAGATCCAACAATATCTGCCAACGATTCGATTTTTGTCTACCTTGTCATCAAAATAAATACAACATGGGACAGGGAGAGGCTTGGATTGAAGTGACCAACTTCACAGTTAGCCACAAGATTCAATCACGGACACAGCGGTGACAAGATGGTATTATCATGTAGCATAAGGGCCAGGTCGTCCCGCAGCATTAAGAGTCTGTATTGTTAACTCTGAATCCTGTTCAAATTTTGTAAGGATTCAAGAGCATATTTCCACATGGTTGTTTGATGTTAGACCTTTAGCAAAGATTAGACATTCAAATCTGTCTGGGGACAGTTCATCCAGTTTAAATTTCTTACACTCATGGTTGACTTTACTGGCATATGTGACAAAATCTTCATCTTCATCCTTATATATTTATGCAGCAAATTCTGATATTAGTTGGGCAACAATGATCACAATCGTATTCCAGTTTGGATTGCCTTGAAATTCAGTCTATATCAGCAAGTTTCTGACATTTCATATTTGTGTCCCACTGTTCTTAATACTACTCCGTCCGTGTAACTTTACCCATTCTCTGCATGAACAAAGTAAATATTTCTTTAGTATTAATTGATGGTTAAGCATGCCAAACTTGCTAAAATATTGTTTTAGTAAGGTTGGCAACTCAATGTATATGTTATGCATTGAAAATCAGTGAACTGGAGAGTGATTGTTAGTAGTCAGAAATTAATGCAAGTGGAACTGAAATAATAAAAATTATCACATGTCAAATTCAGTCATCAGAGAATGGAGGCAAAACTCATTAATTCCAATTGAGTAACCTCAGAAAAGCAATAGAATGAAATTAATCCCATTTTTTTTCATTGCCATCAGTTTTGCCAAAATGATTCATTAAACATTTTAGTGGAAGGGAGACAAAATAAACATAAACAGCAAACAAAGGAAATGCTGTTAATGGAAAATGTTTTCATATTATATTCAATTCTGGTTTGGGCTTTTATCAGCCAGATCAAGTGTTCAGTCATAAAACTGAGGCATTATTGTAAACAACATCTGCTCAATCCTTAGCTGCAAATACACTTCCAATACACCTGCTCATTTGTCCTTCAGCATGTAAATTATGAAATACAGATATGTGATCAAAGTCAGGTCAGACCAAAGAGACCTAGATTGGAATTCTAAATTCTCAATAAGACTACAGAATTACAAGATACAATTATCCAAAGCTAATATGTTTTTGTCTCTTAATGAATAAAAAATAAATAAATAAAAAATTGTCTACTATGAAAGAAAAACTTTTAAAAGAATACAAAATATAACATTTTTTTTTTTAAATCATGGTCTCTGACTTTGGAAGATCAAGGACATCTAGTACATGCTACCCTTCCTAACAAGAGTAAAATGTGGCAAAAATTAGTTTTCAATATGGTGTACTTACACTTCCTGATGAGTGAACTGAACAATTATAAAAGGTTCAGCTACAAAACTCTGGAATCGAAGTACTAAATATAACATCAATCAGCTAAGTGACAAATTTAATTCTTATTAATCCTACTTTTTTATATATATATATATATATATATATATATATATATATATATATATATATATATATATCTATATATATCATAATGAGAAGCCACATATACTTTCTTAATATGTATATAATATAGAAAAAACTGAAAAGTTGCAAATTAAAAAAATTGAATGTTTTTTTTGTGAAAGTATTTATTTATATTTTTTTATATACATTTATATTTGATATTTCAGATCGGCCCCGATCTTTCATCAGAAATGACCGTTTTCAGAAGTTTGTTTACATTAAGTAGCGTCCGTTGCGAGACGCGGACGTCACGTGATATGGAATGCAACTGTGTTTGAATATTTCTAACGTAAATCTAACTGTAGTAATATTTCAGATGTTGTTTAAAATAAATTTTTAACTATATCTAACAAAAATGTTTTGTTTAACTATTGAAATATTTATAAAGATTTAAAATACATATTTCAATAGTTAAACAAAAAATTTTTGTTAGATATAGTTAAAAATTAATGTAATGTAAACAAACTTCTGAAAACAGTCATTTCTGATGAAAGATCGGGGCCGATCTGAAATATCAAATATATATATATAAAAAAATATAAATAAATACTTTCACAAAAAAACATTCAATTTTTTTAATTTGCAACTTTTCAGTTGTTTTTATATATATATATATATATATATATATATATATATATATATATCTCAAGAACAACATTGGGGAAAAATGTATGGCAAAGTGGAAAAGTTTTGTGTGAGACATTTCGTCCTTTAGAACTTTAGACTAAATTTGTTATGCTGGTGCGACTATCCATGTGCACAAACAAGGGATACTAGCTGGTAATTTTTAATTTTAATTTTTTTTTTTTATATATAATCTGGCTGATTTCATTTAAAATCTAAATGAAATTGGCTCGATTATATAAGGAAAAAAAATAGCTTCATCTACCACAAGGAAAGTCGATTCTCTGTGTTGTGCCAGAAAGTTTTTCCCACCCAAGTTCATTCTTCAAATCTATAAATCAACCATTCACCCTTGCATGGAATACTGCTGCCATATATGGTCTGGAGCCCCCAACTGTTTGTCTTAAGGTCCTCAGCAAAATCCCGAGATGGATATGCAATGTGATTTGCCATGATCTGGCATCTCGTTTACAGTCGCTGTCTCACAGATGTGCTGTTGCTTCACTCTGTCTTTTCTACAAATGCTTTCACGGTAACTGCTCTTACAAGCTACTTTTGCTCGTTCCCAAACTGCATGAATTTAAACGTGCTACTAAGTTGGCATCTCAGTCCCACCCTTTCACTGTCAAAATGGTTAAATGTTGCCGCTTCTTCTACTCCAATAACTTCATGTGTCACACTTCCTATCTGTGGAACTCCCTTCCTCTTACTTGCTTCCCTGATAGATATAATCTCCAATTATTCAAATGCAATGTCAATTGACATGTTCAGATGCCTTGATCTATTCCTTGTCCTTCTCTTCATCCT
Source organism: Acanthosepion esculentum (assembly GCA_964036315.1). Lineage (NCBI taxonomy): Eukaryota > Metazoa > Mollusca > Cephalopoda > Sepiida > Sepiidae > Acanthosepion > Acanthosepion esculentum. The sequence continues at coordinate 22,075,455 of OZ038517.1, read as the reverse complement.
TTCCTCTATCACGCCTCTTTACTCTTGCTCCCACTCTCTGTAACCCCTTGTGTGCTAGTGGAACTCCTGCATTACTTGGAGTGAAATGGTTTAAAAAAAAAAAAATAAAAAAATTCCCAGCATCCCTTGTTCATGCACATGTATAGTCACAGTAACATAAGAAATTTAGTCCAATTAAAGGACAAGACAAGTCACACAAAAATTTTTCTTACCCTTGTTGCCGCTTGGTGTTGACCTCCGAGTACACTTTTATATTTACCGTATATACTCAAGTACATTGAGTGTTTATTATCGGTCTTTTTTTTTACAGAAAAAAATAGGGTGTTGCACTATATACAGGTAAATTTTTTTTTTTTTAAAGAGGTTAAAAATCAAGGCATGAATGAAAACAAAAACAATATCTAAATCTTTGTATCAGATATTTTACAGTAAGTGGTTTTTCTCACCATTTTGGGATAACTTTGTACAAAAATTAATTAAGACCATTTATTTGCTATAAAATATGTCCAGGATGATGCCCAGTACTACAATATTTGACTATGGTACGCTTACTAGTATTGTTCAAAAGCTGGACATAAACTATATGAAAAATCAAGTTTTTTTTTCAGCAAAAAATTCAGGGGGTCACACTATACATGAAGTCAGCTTATACACAAATATATTTAGTACATACACTATTTCTAATATTGAGAACTGTTACCTATAAATACAGCATACCTTCAGATTATACCTTTACCTTGCAAAAAGTGAAAATATATATTTTTACGTTTTGCATGATCAAGGAATGTATCAAGAAGGATCTTGTTCTAAGTGGTTTCATTTCCTTTATCTTTTTCCTTTCTTCATCCATACATTTTACTCTATTCACTTTTATGCTCTTGTATTTTTATTGGATTCAAGGCAAGATTATCTAGTTTGAAAAATCATTAGCTCACTTTTACTTATTACAAAAAAAATCATTAATAAGATTTTAAATTTGACTTTTTATTTTGGTAAGAAATAAGTATAGGAAAAATAACCTTTCCCAGTTTAGTTCTATGCAACATTGTGTTTGCTTAATCTTTTGGGACATGCTCAACTTGCCAAAATTTAACCTTTGGAAAGTAAGCTACTGCGCACTTAACCATTATGTACTTACCTTTCCCCCCCACTACTATCAGTGAGGTCATGTGACTAGGATGATCTAGCAATAAAACAATTTCAATAAAGGACAGACAACATTTTATTGAGTAGATTAAGTCTTAACTGTTTTAGAGATAAAATCTTTCTCAGTTCTCAATATCCTTTACCGCCTACTGCAGTAACAGGTTCAGAAAATTTCAAACACAGAGAGAGAGGGATTTAGATGGACACACAAAACAAAAAAAATATATTTTTAAATGTTAATTACCAGAACTTTATTGAAAGTCTATTCCTGAAACTCTGCATTTTATTTTCATATGAAACTTTCATAAATAAAAAGGAGGAAATTCCTAAACCCAACAAAAAGAATTTGATATAAATAAAAAAAAAGAATGTAGAATGTTTGAAAATCTTTTATCATCAGATATAGTGCAGAATTTTAAGAATCATTATCATTCAAGGTGTTCAGACAACGGAAGTCATACGTTCATGCTGTTGTGCTTTTACCAAAATATTTTAAAGTATCAATTCTACAGCCCTTATCGGACTGAATATATTATTAATTTTACATTTATTTAATATTTCTATTTTCTTTGTGCGCCTGGATTCCACCACAACACCCAAGATTGCTCTACGCAAGAGATCAAGAGGAGGCTGTCAATAGCAAAAAGTGCTACGACAAGAATCATCTTAAATAGTTGGAATATACACATCAGCCTGAAGTTGAAATTACTATGAGTAACCGATTTCACTATCAGCAGCTACGAATGTGAATCATGGGCACTGATCAAGAGGGAAAGACACCGGATTAATGCTTGTAGTGTCCTTAGAGCAGTGATACTCAACCTTAACTGTGCCGCAAAATATTGTCACAGCATACATAGGTGTGTGTGTGTGTATGTGTGGAAGCAGTAATGGTACAGTGTTAGTATTTGTATAAATGGATTAGTATTGCAATTTTCTACTTATTTATAATTAGGTTTCTCAACCCTAAATAACATAAAAAAATAAGCAAGAAAGACCACGCCCAACTGAAGAAGAAATGAGGGTCTGCTTATTGCACATTCGACCAAACATTGAAGAAATTGCAAAACAAACACCAGGCACAGGTTGGATTGAACTAAGTTCATATTTGTGTGTGTATTTTTTAAATGTGTATACTTCAAAAGTTTTGCTAAGTGTGCAGTGATATTTTCATTTGCTCCTAAGTGTGCCACTGCTTAAACACTGCCTTAGAGTGCCACAGACAGCATGATGCACTAATAAGTAGGTGCTAGATCCCGTCATAACAAGACACATATTGAGAAAGCAGATGACACTAAAGAAGCGACATTATTTTGAGCATATGCAACGAGACGGCTTCAATAAGGACATTCTGCAGACCCAGTGTACAGCAAGCAGCACCAGAGACAACTATGTCTTTGTTTCGTGATATTAAGAGATGAAGTGGAATGGCAGTCACTAAAGTTGTAATGGCAGCATCAGGCATAAAGAGATGGAGGGAGTGGTGACCAATAAACTGAGGTATCTCTAAACATGAGGAGAATGGGAACAAACTACCCTTGTAGATTGAATAAAGGGTTTACTTGGAAATTCATTGAAGGCTACTCAAATTGATAGACACTTGAAGAAGGCCAGAGATAACAACGGTTAAAATGTTACGAATCTAAAATCATAGATGAGGACATTGGTCTAACAGTAAGTTATATAAATAGCAACACTTCATTCCAGAAATTAAGACAGAAATTTATTGGTCCAGCTATATACTCGGAAATATGAGGCCAACTCATAGTTTGTCAAATGTGCTAATAAAATGAGGATACTCTTTCAGTAATTCTCTTTTGAATATTGTAATGTGTTAGTAAAAAAAGATATATTCTATAAGCAACTGACAAAATAGGAAAGCAATACTTTGCTGTTAATAGAACAAATTATTTGAATTCAGAGATGAATTTCACAATCTTTTATTGTTGCTTTCTGTTCAAACTTTCAAGTCATGTCACTTTTTATTCAGACTTTCAAGGTCTTATTTTATGTTACTTGCTTTAATGGAAAGTGTTTGATTTAAAATGTTGTGAGAAAATCTAAGTAGTTACAAGAAAAACAATCTTAAAATTATAAATAAAATACTTCATCTCAGAACACGCATGAATTACAACTATTATTATTTTAAAGCCAAAAGATCTGGCACGAAAATTCCGTTTTGAGAAAGTTGCAATATGAGTGTAGATTTGTGCCATGCTAATAGCCATAAGCTTCTATTGCTGAATTAATTAAGGTACCACCCATGAAAGACAAGCTCCCAGGATGTGGGATAAGTCTCATTAAAAGCTATTTCTTGATATCTACTTTACACTCCTTTAAAAAGTCAGGTTTTCAACCAAGAAAATCTGGAATAGAACAAACGAACTGAAAATTAGTAGCCAGAAATTAACAGGATTTCACTAAGTATATAGCTTAAACCCAATTGACAAACTCAGAGTCAGCCTCATATTTTTTTTTTTTTAAGCTGTTCACCCCAAGCAAGGCTGGAAGCCACTAGCATGCAAGGGGTTACAGAAGATTTGGAGTGAGAGCAGATAGGAGTGAAAGAGGAAAGGATGTGGAGAAGGATATTGGATAGATCAAGGCAACTGGAGATGTTGATTGACGTTACATTTGAATAGTTGGAGATTATAGTTGTCAGGGAAACAGGAATGAGGAAGGGAGTTCCATAGACGAGAGGTGCAAGATATGAAGCTATTGGAATAGAAGAGACGTCTACATTTAACAGTTTCAACAGTGAAAGGGTGGGAGCGGGATGCCAGCCTCGTAGGACGCTTGAATTCATGAAGCCTGGAAACCAGCAAAAGCAGCTCATCGGAGAAATTACCGTGGAAGTATTTGTAAAAACGACAGAGCGAGGTGACAGCACATCTGTGAGAGAGTGACTACAGATGAGATGACAGATCAGGGCCAATTACGTTGCATACCCATTTCTGAATCTTATCAAGAACCCCGAGGCAAACAGAAGTGGCTCCAGACCATATATGAGTATATAGCTTAAACCCAACTGACAGAGTCAGCCTCATTTCTAAGTATATAGCTGAACCAATAAATTTCTGGAATGAAGTGTTACTATTTATATTACTTACAGTTGGACCAATGTCCTCATTTTTGTTTTTTGGATCATCATATGTTGGCCATTGTGATCTCTGGTCTTCATCACGGGGTCTATCAATTTGGGTAGCCTTCTGAAATTCCCAAATAAACCTTTTATTCATTCTACAAGGGTAGATTGTTCTCATTCTCCTCTTCCTCATTTGTTTATTTAGAGCTAGTTTTATTTCACTGAATCTGAGTATGCATTACCCAGCTCAGGGATTGAACTCACGATTATTTTATCAACAAATTCTCTAACCAATGCTCTAATCCTCTAGGCCATTGTTTTAAATTGAATAATGGTTTCAGTTCAAAATTGCCTAAACATTACCCAGATTGATACACACTTGAAGGCCAAAGGGCTCAATGGCTAAAATATTGACCGTAAGAAGAAAGATGATGATATTAGTCTGATTGTAAATACTGAGAATCTAAGAGAAACAATACTGAGAATCTAAGAGAAACAATACTGAGAATCTAATGAGAAACAATACTGAGAATCTAATGAGAAACAATACTGAGAATCTAAGAGAAAGACTAATTGTGTGTGTGTGTGTGTGTGTGGGTGTATGCATATCTATATAAATAAAAATAGACTTTTACTCCAACTATTATTTCATATACCTATCTATAAGTTATCTATGACTTTAGTATAGGACTAATATTATTATCTCTACCATGTAATATAATACTATTCAGCTGTACATTTTGTCTCAGCTGTTATAATAACAGATAGGAATTATTGAGATTCTAGTAATTTTGAGTTTTAAACTGGACCTCAAAGCCACTATATCTTCTCAGAGAATTTGACAGGTGGAAAGAAATGAAACAATATTTGACAATGCTATCAAAAGGAGGCTTAAAAGTGCTGACCTGTCCCTTGAAATAAAGCATAAAAGTGAAATACAAGGTAGAGGAAAAACTGACCACGACCACTTGAGAACTTTCAGAATAGCTAAGATCATCAATATGATCTTTACATGTGCACATGAAATCAGTCATCTTAATGAGATTATCTGAATTCTGATGAACAAAGCTCATAGCAGAAGTAGGTATATATATATATATATATATATATATATATATATATATATGCACGGTGGAGTAATGGATAACGGCTTGGATTGAGGAATCGGAGAGCCGAGTTCGAATTCTAGTCGATTCCATTACATTCACTTACGTGCTAATACCCTTGGGAAAGGTGTGAATCCTCTTCTTCTCCCTCCAACTATGGGTAAATAGCAGGACAGACTGGGTTCTATAGCCTTGGATGGCAACTGGTCTAGGAGAAGGACAACTCTGAATTCAAAACCTGCGGAGGGTTGTTTGGGGACCTTGTGGCATCCGTTGCACCAGGTCCCTGTATTCGTCCCTCCAAAAAGTGTGGATGGCCCTGCACAAAGCCTTCACCACTATAATCAAATCCTGTGTGGCTGTCAGGCTTTCAGTTCCTGGGAACTGATCTGTCTGACCCTCATACGTCGAGTTCGACGGGAGAGCAAAGATATATATAAATATATAAATTATTGTACTTGTTTGATTTTGTACACTATTTACATTATTCGGACTTTTATCAAAATTCTTGCTTGCGGAAATGTCTTCTAGCTTCTCAGTCAAAATTTGATCTTCAAAAATTTAAATGCAATGTCAATCATTATTTTGTCTTCTTAATTTTTGCTCTTTTATTATCTTCTCTCCTTAACAGTGTATTTTTCTCATTCACACACACACACACACACACTCAGCACCCCCTTGCATTTTTGTGACTTTATCGCCTTGCTTGGGGGTGAAATGATAAAAACAAACACCCCATTAACATTACACCAGATTCCATTTATCATGCTAACAAACCACATTGTTTCACATCTGATCATTATTTGTTAACAACAAGTATTTATTTTTCAGTTATTTTTTCCAATTCTTCAAAATCCTTAATAGGTTAACAAAGAAAGTTAAAGAAATTACTGACATTAAGAATTTAAATGAATTGCTTACATATAATCTTTGTTTCCCCAATTGCATGATACCATGTTTTGTTCTTATGCTATTGTCAACTCAGAGAATTATTTTTGGTTTTCCAAATTTGATGATTTTGTGAAAAAAAGAACAAAAACAATCATATATAATTATTTATATTGTGACTTTTATATTCTTTTCTTTCTTTCTATGCTAAAACATACATATATAAATTACCAAGTAAATCCTACCAATTCAAACATCTGACCTTGTGGTTACTGCCAAATTTACACTACTTTAAAACATTATAACCATTGAAATATACAATTTTACATTATAAAAAAAATGAATAGAAAATGTATTGACTTGAAATTATGTTTTATTTATTGTTTTAATTCATTTGGGACCAAGAGATTTCAGTAACAATAACTGCTTGGTAATATTATATATTATTATAATTAATGGATTGTGTGTACACATATTTTGGTACTTCCAAAGATTTTCTCAAAAAGAACATACCATGATGAAAAAAAGACCCTAAACTTGATAAAAACAAAGTTTTATTGCCGAAATCTTTATGTAAGTGGACACTGGAATCAACATCCAGTGGTGACAGCCTGTTTCATGCTTATATGCAATCATCAGGCCATGGTTGAGATGGCCTGATGATTGTATATAAGCATGAAACAGACTGTCACCACCGAGTGTTGACTTCAATGTCCACTTACCTATTTAAATACACTATCCCTGATACTGAGCATTTTAACCAATATATATATATATATATATATATAATTTGTACAAGAAAATGGAAACACCACTTTTTATTTAACTATTTTTTCTATTGGTAATAAGAAATGCAAAACTGTTCTAGTCTGTATATATGTGCTCATATGCTTATATGTCTTGTACTTCATGAGATAGCCTTCTGTTTTTCTTTCTTTGCAGATATATATTTATTCAAATAATTTAAGACGTATGACCAATCTGATTTCTAAAGGCAGCAAATTGTTGGAATGCAGATGTTTGGAGCTTCAGTCACTAAACCAATTGAATTATTTAATGTTTTGAGAGATAAAGTCTCTAAAATTATATTAGTGTTCCAGAACCAAGGTAAAACCAGCTTTGGCAACTGAAGCAAAACAGTGAAACAAACATCCAACTACAGCAGCAAAACTGACAGCAGAGATAAGCTACCAACTATCCAACCCTGTTTCAACCAAAACTGTTTGTTGTGAGTCCCAAAGCTGGATAACATCAACATTGGTAAGTGGAAAAAATGATGGCAAGACTATCAGAAGTGATCAATAAAGCAAGGTCATTATCTCTGATGAACTATCATTCATCCCCACCCCAACCTCAGAGCAAGTTTATGTCTTGAGACATTCCAAGAAAGCCTTTGACCGGAACTGTTTGGCCCCTAAAATGAAGCACAGAGGTCACTGTAATGATATGGAGAACCATATCACAAAATTCTCCTGACCCTTTTGTTCTTGGATTTAATGCCAAGGATTATCAAAGTATTTCGGCTGATCATGTCCATCCAATGGTACAAACATTGTTCTCTGATGATTGCATAATCTTTGAGAGAGATAACGCACCAATTCATGTGGCTAATGCTATTGAAAACAGATACAAAGAGCCCAAAAGTGAATTAGACCACTTGGAATGGCTCCCACAATCACCAGATTTCAATATAATCAAATATTCATAAAACATTTTGGAGTAGCAAATAAGTGGCTTCCCTCTTCCACGAATGCTGAAAGAGCCAAACCAGATTTTACTTGAAAAATGGCTCAAAATTTCCCTAACAATTGCTAAGAACTTGTACGAGTCAATTGATATATTTCTGTTGTGGAATAAATAAGACACCCCAGTAACACCAATGGGCTAGACAAGATGCCTTAAATAAAGAACTCAAAGGTGAGGCAAGAGAAGTCCATTGGAGTCAGTCAAGGAGAATTTCTAGTGATGTCACAGCAAGTAGCCTAAGGGAGACATAATATTATAACTGCTAGGAACAAGTTATAACAGTAGCGACGAGGGATTGAAACTCATACAGAGTAGGAAAAAGTACTTTTTGCTTTGGTGCACATGATAACAGTGACGACAAAAAATTAGAATGACATAAGTTTAATTTTTCCTTTGGTGTGTGTGGAAAAAAAAAAAAAAAAAAAGCAGATATTCTTTAGATATGGAAGAATTATTAGCCCAAGTAGTAAATATACAACAACACCAACAGAAGTTGTTGGAACTCCAGAAACAACAATAAAGTTTAATTGAAATAAAACAGAAAAAAAACAAAAAAACATCCCCAAGCTCTTTCACTCCAGATGTAGTGGCAAATGCCATAGCTAAATTCACAAACAATTCCAATGATAGAGTTACTTTTTTTGCTTATTTCAGAAGATACAAGAAAATTTTCAAAGAAAGCAGTGACTAAGAAGACAAGAAAAAAAAACAAGACTTTTTGTAGAGAAAGTTAGCACCAGTAGAACATGAAAAATACTGTAATTTTGTTCTACCAAAAAGAAAAAAAAAAAAAAGGAGAAATTTGCTTTGAAGAAACAGTAAATATTCTAACTAAAAGTTTTAGCAAGAAAAGTCTGTTATTCAATACTCATTGGAAATATATGAATCTGACAAAAAAAAAAAACAATTTGTCACATATGCTGGAATCATTAACTAGGAGTGCGAGAAAACTAAATTAAATGAAGTGACTCCAGATATGTTTAAAGGGTTAATTTTCGTTCAAGAGTTAACAGCAAAAAAAGATGAGGAATATGTGCTAGAATTCTAATGAAACTTGAACAGAATAAAAAGTTAACGCTACAAGAAATATCGGATAAATGTCAGAGAATCATGAATCTGAGATGAAATACAGAATAAATTGAAAAAGAATGCACATAAATACAAGTTAAAGAAAAAAGTGAAAAAAGGAAAATTAATTCATGTTTCAAATACGGAAGGTTACATCTTGGAGACAACTGTCTCTAAGAATTCAAAGTGCTACAAATATGGAAAAAGGGGACATAAAAAGTTACGCTGTAAAATTAGATCAAGGAAAAATTCTCACGGAAAAAATTTCATACACAGCGTTGTGACAGAAAAAATAATTACAGAAGACCAAAGTAAATTTGTGTATGTGAAAATTAATAATGTGGATGTGAAAATTAATAATGTGGATGTGAAAATGCAACTAGACACTGGTAACAATATCACAATAATTAATGAAGACACATGGAAAGCAAATGGAAGAACTACATTACAAAGAACTTCAAAAATCACACATGGTATGTTGGGTAAGGAGTTATTTTTTATTGGTGAAATGATTTGTAACATTTCATGACAAGTGTATAAAAGCTAAAGCTTAGGTGTTAAAAGACACTACAAACTTATTCAGTATTGACTGGATGGAATTATTTCAGTTGTGAGATTTACTTACAAATATTTATTGCAAAAATCTAAATGAACAAGACACCAGTTTAAAAAAACAGTGTGAAAATTTAAAAGAAAAATAGAAAAAAATGTTTCCCCAGATGTTCTGTTGCATGTGTTGGATTGGTGTTCCAAAGTCAAATTTCAAGTGAGAAAAGGGTCAACGTCAGTGTTAAAACCAAAATGCAGTGTATTATTCACAGCATTGGATCAAATCAACAAAGAATTAGACAGACTTGAAAAAAATAGGTGTAATTGAAAAAATTGATCATTCAAAATGGGAAGCACCAGCAGTGTATCTAAACAAAAAAAAAAAAAATTTGTTTGTGCTGATTTTTCGACAGGGTTAAACAAATGTTTAGAATCCTATAACTACCAATTACATAGTCCAGAGGTAATTTTTACAAATTTAAATAGTGGAAAAATATTTTTTGAAGCTGGATCTTTCTGTGGGGTATTTGCAAATACATGTTGAAGAAGAATGTTCAGAGTTAATCACTACAAATACACACAAGGGATTTTGTAAGTTCAACTGCCTTCCTTTTGGGATAAAAGTGGCTCCATCTATATTTCAACAAGCTATGGATAATCTGCTTGCAGATTGTGATTCTGCAGTTATTTATCTGGTTGATATATTAATTAAAAGTGTATCTAAGGAAAAACACATCCGGCATGTGAAAAGAGCTTTTGAAAAAATATGAAAATACGGGTTCAAACTCAATGAGGAAAAGTGCAAATTGTTTTTGCCTATAATCAAATACCTGGGACAGACCATTGACAAAAATAGTCATCAACCAGATCTGTCATGGGCAAGTGCAATTAAAAATATGCCTTCTCTAACAAATGTTACTAGGTTACAAGAATTTCTAGGACTAGCAAACTATTAGCATATCTATATACCTAATATGCAGAATTTGAGATCTCCACTGAATAATTTGCTTAAAAAAGGTGTAAAGTGGAACTAGACTGATAAATGTCAGAAGGCTTTTGAAGAAATCAAAAAAATACTAATGTAAGACTCATCATTATTATTCACAGGTCCAATAAAAGGATCACATTATCTTGTGGTAGGGGATAGCGTTACAAAGTGGCCTTAAATTTCTAAGTGCAAAAAAATAACTTGCACAGTTACAGTGAATTTTTTTAAACAAACTGTTTGAAAGATATGGCATTCCAGATGCCATCGTCTTGGATAATCATAGACAATTCACTGCTTACAAATTTAAAGAATTTTGTAAAATATTCTTGATTGAACATATTACTACCCCGTTGTATTACCCAAGGTCAAACGGACAAGCTGAATGGCTTGTGGGTACTTTTAAGGGAGCATTTGAAAAAAGCAAGGAATGAAAAAGCAAGCAAAGAAGCACTACAAAAATTCTTGAGAGTATAGCGAATAATGCCAAATCCCAATACACTGACAGAATTGATGTTTGCAAGAAAAATTAAATTGCTGTTCAACGTTACCCAGTCAAAACAGAATCAGAATGGATAACAAAAAGGACACAAAATTTTTCAAAATTGGTTAAAAAGTGTTTTTCAGAGTATATAAAAATGGAAAAGAAATGTGGGAAGATGGTGTCGTAAGGTTACAAATTGGAAAAATGATGTATATGGTGAAAGGAAAAAGACAGGAACACAAAAAGCATTGGGATCAGTGAAAAAAATGGTAAACCATTTTTTAACTGATTCCAATGCTTTTTGTGTTACCATTTTTTTTCTGAAGAAATGCGCACAGGAAAAGAAGAACCAATGTAAGTACTCTATGATACTTTTGGTGTACTAACACCCCCAAAATTTGTTGAATGTACAAGTATGATTAGCAGAAAAAGGAAATGTACAAAAAACTACAGGTTGACCCAAAACGAAAGAAAAAGTTCAGTAGATGATAAACTCTCCAGAAAGAGGAGGGGTTGAATACTAATAAAATAAAATATTTACTAGTGGGAAAAAAAAAAAAAAAAAACTCAAAAGGGGATTGTTGTGGAGTAAATAAGACATCACTGGTAACACAAATGAGCTAGGCAAGACAATTTAAATAAAAAAAATCAAAGTGAGGCAAAAGAAGTTCATTTGGAGTCAGTCAAGAAGAATTTCTGATGATATCACGGTAAGTAGCCTAAGCGAGACATAAAATTATAACCACTAGGAATGAGTTATAACAATTTTCAAGTCTCTTCTCCCAGTTAAGGGTTAAGTAGTAGGACATATCAGTAAATCATTATTAACTCCCCCAAATTCTTACAATCTAAAAATATCTTCTGGCTTTAAATAACTTGCAAAAAGTTGATAAACCGTAAAAAATAAACCACTCAATCCATGCTTGATGTATTAAAGTTGTGATAATGTGGACCAACTATATTAAATAAAACTTCTATTTAACAAAATGTCTCCATTATTTTGTATACCTTTATATCACTTAGTAGACTCCATAGTTTACCTGACTGAAACAATTAACATTTTTGAGTGTTCTTAAATTTAAAAATTTTGAAAACCTAAGAATGTTTTTACTTCTCTTTATAAATACTTGTCACAAAATAAAATCATTTCATTTGCCTTGATAAAGTCCAACAGACAAAAAAATGCATCAATAAAGAAAAGTTTTCCTTTTGTCATTATATATATATATATATATATATATATATATATATATATATATATATATGATAGATGTCACCTTGGTGTCATTTCTGACCCTTGCAAAACTCAATTATAACTTACAATATCAAGCAATGCCTCTGCATAAAACTTTTAAAGTAGAGAAAAGACATTATACTGGATCAATCCCAGTGATAGAAGACCCCCCCACCACCACCACCAAAAAAAAAGTTCTCTAAGATGATTAAAAGAGACCAGTTTCATTTTTGGGGAGTTCAAATTAACAAGCCATTCCTTGTCCCAATTAACAGATTGAAGATAACATTTGAGATAAGCTGCCAATTGGAAAACTATCAAACTTACCATTAAGACAGAAGTAAATAGTTGCATCATTAGTATGAACGTTAACTACTTGTTAAGCTACAGACTTATTGATCTACCTATAAATGAAAAAAATCTAAAATAATACACCAGGCTTAACATATTTGTTTTAAGCAATTCAACTCAAGCAAGGCAATAGTGCCACTAAGACACAAGGGGGGTTACTGGGAGTGAAAGAATGAAAAGACTTCAGAAAGAACTGGAAATTCAATCCTAAACAGGAAACAAGGGATAAACCTGTACACAAGACCAGGGAGCAGTGTAAACTGGGGTGATAAATAAACTTATCTACTCCTATTGAAGAAAAAAATAAATAGTAAATAAAATTTCAGAGTTTAGGTAGCAACAGTATAGAGTTGAAGTAAACGTTAGAAGGAAACCAGTATATATTAGTTAAAAACAAATTCAGATATAAATTATCTTTTACTTACTTGCTTGCATTGTTGAACGATTTTCCTGTTTCAATCATATGGGAGCATTGTTTCACCAGCTGGAAAAAAAAAAAACTTTTACAGTATAAAATTTAATACAAAAACAAATGAATAAATAAAATAAAAACAATTTACACCAGGCATCAAGCTTACAGCCATATCACATTGAAACACAAGTTCTTGTCCGATCACTGAAGTTAAGCAACGTTGTGGCTGGTCAGTAATCAGATGAGTGACCACTGGAGAATACCTGCAACTTTAAGCTACACAACAGGCCTAGTAAACCAGTGATGGATGCAATATCACTATTTATACAAACAGAAGACCTCAATATGTGAAGGAGTTCCTGGACTGACAGGTCACAAGACCTACCTGGAGTTAGATGAATGGAGTGATTAGAGATTGAACCTGAACATGACTTTCCCCACTGAAAGCATACTACTAAATTGACAATTAGGTTTTATGGTTGAAATAGCTAGATGTAACCATAAGTTTTATTCTAATAGTTTCTTTTCTCACACTTCTTGCCTGTTGAACTATTCTGGTTTCTTGATTCCCTGCTATCTACGTTTTCAGTCAGTCAGTTATGTTTCAATGCGTGATACACACTCAGGCGATCATGTATCTTTCAATACATGACTGAGAAAGCAGTTTTTTTCCCGCAGTAGGTTGCTATTTCTTCCTGTGGTAGACCAGTTGCCATTCAAGGTTATAGAACCCATTCTGTCCTCCTATTTACCCATAGCTGGGGGGAGAGAAGAAGAGGATTCATACTTTTCCCAAAGGTATTAGCACATAAGTGAATGTAATGGATCTGACTGGAATTTGAACTCAGTTCTCCAATTCCTCAATCAGAGCTGCTATCCATTACTCCACTGTGCCTCCTACGTTCTACAAAATTTAAATGCAATTTCAATCACCATCTTCTCTTTTCATGAATCCTGTTCTTTCTTTCTTCTTCCTTTGTATCTTAGTGGCATTATTACCTTACTTGATATGTAATGATTAAAAAAAAAACAAAAAAAACTGAACAAGCAAATAGGGATACACAAAGAATTACTTCCTGAATGTTTACTTCTCATTAGCCTAAGTTCATATGTTCTTTACCTTTATTTATTCTGTTACACATCAGATCCTCAGTGAGGTTAACTTTACCACTTTTCTGTAATCTATAGTTGAAAATGCACAGGGCAAGAAACCTTTAAAGTAAACAGACTTGTACCAAAAACTAATACTGATACTCAAATCAGTAAATTTACCATATTTGTTAGTTTTAATACAGTCTTAGTGACAATTCTGCCAGGATAAATGAAAAATTATCCACAGTTTATCAAATTTAAATTTTTTTTTCTTTAAGTATCATTTCTTGGCAGTAGTTATTACCAATGTCTCCTGCAATATTTATTTTCTGACTTCCTGCTTTAATGTTGACGTATAACGTGTTGGTTTTGTCAAAAATAAAATGATTAAGTGAATTTCACTTTATCAACACCAATGCTTCTATCTTGTTTTATAAACAACTGATTGACTTCCCAAAATACACTGCTTATATAATTCTTATCCGGTTTTCTTTATGATGTGTTGACTTACATATAGCAATTGAAAACATGATGACATGACATGTTTAAGTCATGAGTAGAAGTAAAAAGCTTAGAACAAAGTAAATTTTATGAATACTGAATGCTCACTGAGGTGTTAATGAAAGGTAGGAAAATTTGACCAACATTATAAATTCTGCTTGTTCCTCTCTAAGTTAGTTAGCATATGCTCTTAGCCCTGCCATTACCTCAGATAAATAATGTACCATTTCGTTTTGACTGCAAGGAAAGATAAAAGAAAAATATATCAGTTACACTGGTTTTAGTGAGAAAATGAAAGCATATTTAATAAAAAGAAAAGGAAGATAGAGGAGATGTTAATGCCCTTGTGCATTTAACATTTGCTTCAATGAAAAACTTGTCTATTTTTAATTTTTTCATTTGTACCCACCTATTTCTTTAAATAATGACCTGCATTTATACTTATGGTCATTACTGCAACGTTTTGTTAAAGCTCTTAAACTCAAATATTTAAAGGATTAAAGCCAGATCACACTGAGACACTGGTTCTTGTACGATCACTGAAGTTAAGCAACATTGAGCCTGGTCAGTACTTAGAGGAGTGATCGCTTGGGAATAATTAAAGACCTAATGCTCCATGACCTATAAAATGCTTTCATTACTTTCTTAAATTTTTATTTTTATTTTTTTAAAATAATTTTTCAAAATAATTTTCATGAAACAAAAAATTTGATTCCGTTTTAATCAGAAGAAAATCATAATAAAAATGAATATAAAAGAGTTTTTAAAAGATTACATTTTAAACTACACGATGCACTGTCTGGTCCTGAAACATCTGTCACTAACCATCCGGTATCCAAGGAAAAAGGTGGTATTTTTCTAATTACTTAGATTTTTTACTTGCACACTGAATTTGAAGTACAGTAGTTTCTTTTTTTCAGTTAAAAGATGAATTGTTCTATTTATACTGAGCTAACAGTTGAAACATGTCATGGTTTATTCAATGATAAACAGGTTGGATTGATTTCAGTTGATCAGTTGGATGCAATGGATGTAAAGCTTATTGTCTGTAGAACAGGACTTGATGAGGATAAAATACAGACAATCTGTTACCATCACAAACAGACCTTGTTGACTAACTATGAATTGCTTGAAAAGAGATGTTGTAATCCATTTAAAACTCATAAAAAGCAAATCAAAGCTGGTTTGAAACCAATTTCATTGGAGATGGCAGACAAGGCAAAGGCTAAGTTGGTATTAATCACAGGCAAGAAACTCTGCCCTAATTGTCGAATACAAATCCACAAACTACTTCCCGATGAAGAACCAAGACGTGTATCAGATGAGGAAATGAAAGAGCTTGATACAAGTACTTCTGCAGGAACAGAGAAGAGAAATATCAATGAATGTTTCCCCGCTATTGGAATTTCTCCACTGAAAAAAAAAAAAAGCTTCATTGCTCTGGAAAAGCTACTTTAGGTAAGAGAAAAAAATTTTCTGCAATGCAATGTGTAAAGACCAAAGTAGCCAAGTCATTAAAGGTTGACTATGAGCTGTTGAATGATGAGGCTTTAAAAATCAAAAGTGCTTTGATAGTATGATAGAGCTTCTTGTAGCAAAAGTGAAGAGAGTGGAATCAACTAAAATCAAAATACAACTCTTGACACTTGCCCCTACTGACTGGTCACACAAAAAAGTCATGGATGTGTTTGGTGTTTCAGAACACATTGTACGCAAGACTTGCAAATTGTGTTTGGAAAGAGGTATTTTAGCTGTGCCAGAACCAAAAAGGTAAAGTCTTTGCCTGCTGATATTGCACAGTTAGTGGAAGCATTTTACCAAGATGATGAATATACTCGACTGATGCCAGACAGGAAAGACTATGTTAGTATTAAATGTAATATTCATCAGCAGAAAAGACTCATCTTGGGCAACCTACTTAAGCTCTTCAGAGTATTCAAGGAACAGAACCCAACAGTACCTTTGAGATTTTCAAAATTTTGTAGTCTAAGGCCGAAATGGTGTGTCCTTGCTGGTAGTGCAGGTACGCATGTTGTATGTGTATGCACTATCCACCAAAATATGAATTACTGGAACCACTGAATGTATCATATAAAGATCTTTGGAAATATATTGTCTGTAATACCAGTAGCAGAGAGTGTATAATTTATAGGCTACCAAATTGTCCTAAATCATCAGGGCAGCTTGAATAATTTCTTTATGACACCATGGAAGGATATATTGGTAATGCTGAATCAATATAGAGTTCTTCCAATGGACAACAACTGACTGATTGACATTGACAACACAAAAGGAATCCTGTCAAGCTTACATTGATTTAGTTGTTTGGCAACTAAATAAATTAGCACGTCATTCTTACTTGGCTAAATCACAATCAAGGTACTTAAAGCAAAGAAAAGAGGAGATTAGTGATAGTGAAATTTTGTTCCTGGGAGATTTTGCCGAGAACTACAAATTTATAGTTCAAGATGAGATCCAGAGTTATCATTGGAATACTTCACAATGTACTTTACATCCAGTGGTACTCTACTTTAAGCTTGAAAATGCAATGCAAAGTGAATGTTTCTGCATTATGTCAAGTGACAACTCACATGATGTAGCATTTGTTTATATGGTACAGAAAAAAAAAATTATTGAGGTAATCAAAGCTACCTTGCCAAACATAAAAAATATTGAGTATTTTACTGATGGTTGTGCAGCACAATACAAGAATTATAAGAACTTTGCCAATTTGTGAAACCATCAGAAAGATTTTGGGCTCAATACAAAATGGAATTTCTTTGCAACAAGTCATGGTAAACAACCTCATGATGGCATAGGTGGGACAGTGAAAAGGACAGTGTAAAAAGAAAGTCTCCGGAGACCAACTACCAAACAAATCCTTTCCACAGAATCTATGTTTGAATACTGCAAATCTGCAATTGAAGGTATCGAATTCATTCTGGTTGAAAAGGAAGAAGTTGAGGAAGTGAGGAGGAGTCTCACTACGAGATTCAAAAATGCATCCACAGTCCCAGGAACAAGAAGTTTTCATCAATTTATTCAAATAGCTATGAAACAATGTAGTGAAGATGAAAACTATGACCTAATATATGACTTTTCTATTGGGGCTGAAGAAAAACCAATAAATTCTTTTGTTTCAGGATATGTTTGTTGCAAGTGCAACAATAAAATTTGGATTGGTATGGTCCTGGAAACTGATATGAAGAATAAGGACTTGCTGATTAAGTTCATGCACCCAGGTCTTCCATCACATACATTTTACTGGAAAGAAGATTTTAAGGATATATGTTTTGTACTATTAATAAATATTCTGTGCACTGTTGATTTTCCTACAACAGCAAATGCTAGAGTTTTTCATTTGTCCACGATGGATAAATTATCTTTGCAAAAAACTATATCCAAAACAATTTAGTCTATATGCACAACAAAATTTTAGTGCATTAAAATGTAATCTTTTAAAGACTATTTGTATATTCATTTTTATTATGATTTTTTCCTGAAGGAAACAAAATTCAAATATTTGTTTCATGAAAATCATTTTGAAAAATTATGTAAAAAATAAAAATTTAAAAAAAAGTAATGAAAGCATTTCCTTTAACTATATAAATATGTTAAGTGCCAACTACAAATATTTTTTAAAGATTCACATTTATCTTTATGACTTTTTTGTGGATGAAAAAAATCAAATGTTTTTTTTGTTTCATGAAAATAATTAACCAAAATAAAATTAAAAAAAACAAAGAATTTCTTTTAACTTCATTTGTTAAGTACCATTTACAAATTTCCTATGCACTGTTGATTATCATACATGAGGCAATGTTTACCGCTTTTTAAAGACAATCTATCTGTACAAAAAGTAATATCTGCAAAATATATTTAATTTTTATTTTTTAAATTAATAAAAACAATCTTATTGAATAGTTTAAGAAGTTACTTAGCACAATATCAACATTTTAGAGGTCATGGAGCATTAGGTCTTTAATTATAATCTTTCTTGGAAATCCTGCAAATACATAGGAAAAAGCCCTAAACTTGGCAGGGTCATATCTTCTTAAGTAGACATAAAACCCTTACAAATTTTTTTGGTGGACTTGATCAGGTATTGTAGATGTTAGGCAAAAAATATTATGAAAATTGAAGAGGACCTATTTTTGATAGACTGACCGTAAGCTACATAGGTGAAAAGTTGTTGATTTTGACGTCATGTATTTGGGTGAGTAAAATAAAATGTTCCATCAAGTGTAGGCTTAAACTAGTTAAATATTTGGATTCTAAACTTCTTATTTGCCCTACATACTAAATTTCAGAAATATTGAAGGCATGGAAGTATTTTTCTTTAATTTTTAAAAAACACTGAAATTCAGCAACATTGTGCAGCCTTAGAGGCAAAATAGAAAAAATTATACACCCCCTCTTAAAATTGGAACAATAAAGTCTAGCACAAAATAATTTGTCACACTTTCCGAACTCATGAAGGGGAACATTTGTGCCAAATTTCAAGTAATTTGGAGTTGGTGGGTGCAGATTTCAACTTTTTGCTGGTATTTTGACATGGAATGACCCGACTAGAAATCTAGTCTACTCTTCTATTTAACTCATAGCTGGAGGGAAAAAGAAATGGATTCATTCCTTTTCCAAGAGCATTTGTGTGAAAGTGAACACAACAGATTAGGTAGCAATTTGAACTCAGCTTACCAATTCCATGCTCTATGACAGTTATACTACCTGCACATTTCTTGAAATCTCTCCACCAGGAAAAAATAAACACTTATATGTACCATTTTTTTTCTTTGGGGGAGCCTGAAATTTTTCAGTGTCTCCCACTTATTATCAAATATTCTACACAGCTCTTGAAATACACACCATCTGGAAATAAAGTTATTTTCTATTATTATTTTTTCTGAGGTCATTTTATGCCTTTACTTTTACCTAACTTTTGGAGAAACACCTTATAGATTCAGAAAATTATGCCATTTTTGTCTTAGAATAACAAATATTGTTTTAGTTGTTATGTTAAATATTTTGATCATTTCACAAAGCCTGTTCTTTCAGAATTAGATATATTTAATAAGATTAGCTAAATTTAGCACAAGATTGCAATAGTGAGACAACCACTAAAATAATTTTATATATTAAAAAACATATCAAACTTACATAATATCTAGTTGCTTTGACAAGGAAACTCATTCTTTGTGTTGCTTTTGTTGATATACTGCATTTCCATGGACCCATTCTAAAGTCTTTTTCAAATTTATAATCAGTAAAGAAATGTATAGGATGTGATGAATAAATTGTCACCATTTTATATTTTTAATTTTGTGCATGCACATTGTTTGTTTTTGATTTTGTTGATTGCACTGTATAGTAGGGTCGGTTGGGCACCACTGCCAGAAATTGGGAAACAGCATGCTTGGCATCTGTGCCAGAAGCTCAAATATAAACATTTCAGAGTGTTTTGGTATCAATCTGAGGAGAGTGCAGAGGATTTGGAAAGAGTTGGAAGAGTTTAATCATCATTATAATTGTACAGCAGGTTGAAAAAAAAATCACTCTGATCATTCTTATAAGAAAAAACTCCCAAATTTGTTAGTGAGGGCCTCAGACTCAATACAGAGGCCTACATCAAGGTAGTGCAACTCTGGGTCAAGAGCGGGGCTGCTGGAAAACCCTATGTCTAGCAAGAGGAATCTGTATCTTGACACAAAAGCAGGAGAACCCAGTTATGGCTATCAGACAATTTCTGCAATCTCATCTCTGGCCACATAACCCCCCAGACTGCAACCCCCTTGATTATTACACGTAAGGTGCAGTTAAGCGAGAGATAAACAAAACTCCTTGTAATACCAAAGATGAACTGAAGGCAAGGATTATGGCATCATTCACCAACTTAAACAAGGAGAATGTCCAGAAGAGTTGCAGGTGATTCTGAAGTTGTCTAGAGGCTGTGGATGAAGCCAATGATGATTTTATTGAATAAATTTACTCTTTAGTATTTCAAGATATTTTTGTGTAATTTTGGTAAATATATCTGTTAAAATGAGATGTTATTTCCATTTTTGTGTAATTTAGATGACAATTTATTCATTGCACCCTGTACATTTGAAGATAGCTGGAAAATGGATTAACAACTAAAGCAACACAGAGAATGAGTTCAATAGTCTGAACAACTCTTGGAATGATAATGACTCTTCACAAAATTATAGTCAAGATCATAAGTAATGGCTTGTAAAACTAGCTTGCTTGTATTATGTAACTACCAATTTTATAAGATATAAGCAAAGTTTTATTACTTTCTTTGGGAAGTAAGAGATACAAGCTGTAGATAACAATTTTTAGAAGTAACTTTTTGATAAACATTTTTTCATTAAGGTTATATATATATATAAAGTTCTTGAAGAATCTAATGTAAAAGCCCATATGTACGAACATAAAAGAGATTTATGTTTAGACAACCATTCAAACTCACTTGCAATACACATATATGTTGATGTAGAACTGAATATTGATGTGGAAAGTGAAATTGCTTGGAAAAGGCATGAATTTACCTTCTTCCCACTACAGGTTAATTGGTAGAGCAGACAGAGCTGACTTATTCTGGGTGGCAACTCACCAGTTCTTGCAAAAAGTATGATTGGTTCTACACAAGCCTATAATCAAGTCATCTGTGTGGATAGTCTAGCAAAGCAGTTCTAAACTTTTGGGGCTTCATATTGTTATCTACATGTTATCTCCTGCTGACTATGAGATATCTTGTGCTTGGCATTTTCTGATAAATTTTAATCTGCGGGCACCAACAATGAACTTATTTGCAGTGATACTTTTAGAGGTAAAACAATGTGAAAACTTTGTAATTGACCTCTGGCAGTCCACGTGTTAAAACTGATAACCACATTAGCCTCATTTTTCAACAGTGCAACCATGTCCCTATTAAACTGTTCATATATGGAGAAATCTGTATTACCACTGTTCTGTGCAAGACATTATTGAAGGTGCAGTCTATTTGAATTGACAGTGAATCATTAAAAAAAAAAAAAAAAAAAAAAAAGGAAGAAGAAGAAGAGAGAGAGAGAGAAAAAAGGTAATAATCATCTAATTTGAGACATGTGTACCATATAACTATAGTTAACTTTTGTTTGATCAATATTCTTTATCATAATTATTCATTGGCACAGTATATAAAAATCACAACTAGGTTAATGGCATATTTCAGTATTTTGGATAAAGAAAAAAAAAATGTATTTACCTTTAAGTATACCAGTAACTAAGATTTTGGAACAATAACAGATCTAGATATTTATTTGGCAAGAATACAATTTCTTCAAATATCAATTTGGAAGATTTAGAAACAATACAATCTATACTATTATTCTGCTGGTTTGTATGCATGACCATTATGCTTTTCTACCTCGGACCTGAGTGGAGCATCTGCCCAATTTTTATAAAAAACCTAATCATTCTCATATTTTAAATAAAATAAAATAGAGTACCCAGTTCCAGAGCATATCAGGAGCGAATACGAAAATGAATTGCAGCTTCGGATAGCAAACGGCTGGCTTGGGCCACCTCGAGGACGGATTCCATTGATGGCAATAGTGCAAGAGAATAAGGGGAAAGTGAGACCGATCATGGACTACAGGGAATTGAATAACTTTGTAGATGCGTATACGGCCAACGCAAACGTTTGTGCCCAGAAATTGCGGGAATGGCAACAGCAAGGGAGCAACATGGCCACCCTTGATTTAAGAAGGGCCTACCTCCAAGTCCGAGTCCATCGATCACTCTGGCCCTTTCAGACTGTCATGGTTAGAGGATGAAGATATTGCCTCACTCAATTGGGATTTCATTTTAATGTGGCCCCAAAAATCATGTCAGCGATTATGAATGTGGTCATGTCGCAAGATGAGGAAATTCGAAGGGCAACGTCATCCTACATTGATGATGTCTACGTCAATGAAAATGTGGCCTCTTCAACGAAGGTTAAGGAACATTTAGAACGCTTTGGCTTGGTGTGCATGGCCCCAGAGCTGCTGCAGGATGGAGCGAATGTACTCGGACTACATGTCAGTAGTGATGGAGAAAAACTTCACTGGAGGCGAGGCAGTAACGTCCCGGAAGTCTCGCCAGTGATCACTCGTCAGAGTACCTTCTCCATGTGTGGGAAACTGGTAGGCCATTCTCCCGTATGTGGATGGTTCAGAGTGGCAGCAGCAGCCATAAAGCACCGTGTGACTTCTGTTACGTCAGGATGGAACGACGAGGTTCACAACGTTACCCTAAGATGCATAACTGAAACTATGGAGAGAGTGATGCAAGATGATCCCGTGAGAGGTGACTGGTGCGTTAAGGGGAACGAGTTCACCGTTTGGGTGGATGCCAGCTCGTTGGCCATGGGTGTTGCCCTTGAGGATAACGGGTCCATCATAGAAGACGCCTGCTGGTTACGACCTGAAAATGATACACAACACAAACCTGTCCGAATTAGACGCCACTCTGAAGGGGGTTAACCTGGCGCTCTAATAGCAAGCAACAGTGCTACACATTGTCATGGACTCAGCATGCACTCAGCGTTGGATATCAGATGCACTTACCAGAAGAGCACAACTGACCACCAAGGCATCAAGCAAGATGTTGATACGAAGGCAGTTCACCATGCTGACTGAAACTATCAAAGAGTACAACTTGTCTGTGGATGTAGCGTTAGTTAAATCGGCAGTCAACAGAGCAGATGCATTGACTTACGTTCTGCAGGGTTGGTTGACTGCTGCTCAGAAAGAGTCTAAACCTCTGCAGCTGCCGTGTACGGCTTCTGCGCTCAGTATGGACCTTTTTTTCTTTATTACTACTATTATTATTATTACTTATTGGTACTTTATATATGTATTTTATTGTAACCAGATCATTGATGTTAATTATAACCTACCCTTATTTGTTAGCAATTTAATCTGACAGATTATTAAGTTGATATTGAATAGTTGTGGTCGTTAATACATTAATTTTATATGAACTCTGAATTCGTTATGGTTATCTAAGTAAGTATGTATGCATTGTCGTTTCTACATCTGTTTATATATGTGTGTATATACCTGGGTACATATTTTTGTGCATGCATGTTGGTTTGTATATGTGTATATGTATCTTTGTGGGTGGGTGTATGCATATATTTGTGTATATGTGGGTACATGTATGTATTTTTATATTTGTATATATACTGTTTTTTGTATGTGTGTGCATATTTTGTTTGGACATGTGAGTTTGTTTTTTGTGATGTGTGTGTTTGTATATATGTATCTGATATGTCTTTTTTTCTTTGCTTTATCTGTAGCCCGACATGCGTATTTCAACTATGTATATGTATGCATCATACATTTTCATGTATTTGCACTTCTTACCTTTATTTAACAATCAATACCATCACCTGATAAGACACCAGTAGTGTTGAAACAAAATTACAATTCTTGTAGTGATGTTATAACATGGCTATATCATTTTGAATAAATATTATTTGATCTTTGGTATTCAGCACTCTTAAGAATAGTGTTTTTGGTTATCGGAATTTTAATCCATCTGTACCAACCACATACTTTGTGTGTGTGTATATATATATATATATATATATATATATAAAAAATGTAACAACAATTGTCTATCCCACAAAATGTTTAATATCTAAAAAAAAAAAAAAACACTAAACTAATTGATTTTCTTTTTTACAGGTTTTCAGATAAGACGTTTAGCCACCTTGAAACCATAAGTCATAAGAATCATTGAGAAACCCTTTGAATTATTCAGCTAGAAAGTGAACAGGTTAAAATCAATTTTGTGTAAGCCCCACTGTCTTCTCAACTGAGCAATGATGAGAGGAAAAAATCATTCAGGCCTTCAATAATGGTACCAACATTCATATTCTGGCTTCTACCTTCAAAGTCCATTCAAGAACCATCAAGAGAACGTTGAATAATTTAAAAAAAAAAGAGTCAACAGTAGAGAGGAAAACTGGATCAGGTTAAAGCATCATCATTTCAACTTAGAGCTAAAGAGATCAATTACAAAAGATCCAACTTAATCCATAAGACATTTGGCACGTGAGAGAGAAGTTTCAACTATGACAGTTCAAAGAGCTGTGAAAAAAAATACTTGAAAATTAAATCGTACATCAAATGTGTGAGGCATCTTGTTACTTCAGGACAGAAAGTTAGGTTAGAGAGGGTCTAGAATAAGTTGGAAAATGATCCTTGAATGATAGATATATATTTGAACTTTATTTCAATATTTCATGAGCTTCTGATCCTTAGCTATGATTAATTAATGATGAACAATCATTTTTGTTTATGAACGATTTCATCACAATTCTTCTATTAAGCTTGGAGAGTAATTATACATTCTCATTGCTCAAAGTAGAATCCAATAGTGTGATAAAAAAAAAACTTTGAAAATTCCAGTAAGATATCTGTAACCATTTCTAAGATACAATGGTTCAAAGCTTAATCTTTACCACACTAATTTCTTTCCAGAATTGTTCTCCCTGCTACATTAAAAATGAACACCTACTGTTTTAAAATTGTTATAACTTTCTTTGTATTATGCATATTGATTTTAATTTTTGTACACTAATAAAAGAATGAATGAGTAATATTTTGATGTAAAGCGTTACATTTTGCATGCATGTTTGTTTTGACATTGAAAACAAAAAAATTGAAACAAAATAAACAAATGCATTAAAAAATACATAAATAATTCAACATATTTTTATTACTCCTTGTGGAGATCTGGGGGTGCAATGAGAAGCAAAATCACTAAAAAGGCTTTTATTTTGTCAAAAAAGTGATGCGTTTCCTCATGTTTACATGCGAGAAGACACTAGCATTTGTTTGCTCTTTCTTTCACCTAACTCATATTTGTCTCGTTGATGAATAAAGTTATTATTTCGTCATTTATAAATAGACAAAATAATTTGCCTTCAGAAAGGCTATCAGGTATATCAATGGTTGCTAGTAGCTTCCATAAAATTACTCTGTCATGGATGATAGTCGTCGCTAGTGGTCATCATTGCTTTCCTCCATGTCACTAGCGTGGTTATCATCTTCGACCACTTCACCATCAATATCCACTCAAGTAAAGCCTTCAAAATCATCAACAGAGTCCTAATCAAAGAAAAACTCCTGAATAAAGGATTTGTTGGATATTGACATGGCCATTTTAAAATTTTTTTACAAAAAATCGTGAAAAAATTAACGTGGGTTTAATCAATGTTACACCTCATGTAGAGTGTAGAAGAATTCAAAATGGCATTGGAAAACAGAAGTTTAGCCTTGTTCCAAAGCAGTAATAGGCGATTTCCAGCTTAAAATACCGTAAATAACAGTTGACAAGTGTTTATTTATAGCAACCATCTCGGGCAACAGAATGCGCCTAGAGTAGCGAAGGGAGAGAATTCTACGGCAACTATTGTCGGCTGTAGTGTGGTAATGGTTAATGTAACAACTGGACAATTTTGCTGTTACACCCTGTATATGTGTATATATATATATATATATATATATATATATATATATATATATATATATATGTGTGTGTGTGTGTCTGATTAAATCAATTACAAACATTATGTCTGCTTATTTTTAGCATAATCCTTTAATATTCACAAATATTTTTACATGTATTACAATCAAATGAGGCAAGAAATGCACTGTAACAGAGAGAATCATTTCTTGTCTCATTTGTCTATGAAACTCTGAAATCAGGATGCTGGGAGTAACATCAATTAGCTAAGGGACAAATTTTTACTTATATTAATTATATATATGATAAAATATAACAGATCAAAAATATAACAAATTCAAATTATGAAATTTGGCAATCTCATAAGACACCCGAGGCTGAGGTTTACTACAAAAGGCTCTTTATTTCAAATTCAAATTTAGTAAACTTCACCGTTAAGTCACCTCATTTTTTGACATGAAGTCGAACACAATTCTTTTAGTATATTGTTTACAATGTTTGAATCCTATTATGAAGATGGGGATGGTAACAGAAGCTCTCTTGCCAAACAAGTTAAAATTGGATATTTCATTTTTATCTCATCATAACGCCTCATTTTTTCTTTATTTTACTTTAAATACAGACTAAAATGACTTATCTTATATTTCAGCACTTCTTGAAACTTAATGTCTATTTCAGTTAGGTCCACCCAGAATGGCCAAGTTTAACAAGGAAAAAATCTTTATTTCAGATCCAAACAATCTAACTCATGAACCAGAAGTTGCAAATGATCCACAATAGTAAATTTAGAAGACTCCATTATTTATGTGATACTATTAAGAAGGTGCTGGGAAAAATTGGGAAATAATGCTTTCAAAATAAACTGGAAAACAAGAAAGAAAAATGCTATTTTTCGATAGACTGAAAATATGCTGATAACAAGGAAAATGAGAGAAATACTATTTTCAATAAACTGAAAGTATACTGATAAGAAAACAAGAAGAATGGAGGCAGAAGATGCTTGTTTTTTTTTCTCTCCCCACCTCAGTGTTTGGCGTTCTGGGTGTTGACAACGACTAGTGTAGAAGTCATCTGTTCATGGTCAACTTAATCTTAAGTGATGGTATTTTCTTAAGTGCCCACTTGACCCTGGGCAGTAGAATAGATTACATTTTAATGACTTCAAGTACCCACAAATATCTAGCAAAATTTGGTCAGTTGATAGAACTTGGAATACAAAAATGGCATCGTAGTTACATTTTTCCTTTGTCTGCCTAAGACATGATAAAATTTAATAGGAAAAATTGTCTCTTTTTGTTACTAGTTGACCAAAAAGCTGGCATGGAGAAACGACAGGTAACAAATCCCAGATGCAGCGAACCACACAAAAATGCAATAAAAGAGGATTGTCCCTTTTTGTCGCCTGTTGACCAAAGAGCTGGCAACATATGATGGATCAACCACCAGGGATGTTGATAATTCCCCGCCGATGGAAATATCGAACAATACTGAATTTAGCAATTTGGGCTAGACCACACCTACCCTCTGGGAACAGGTGGAATTTCAAGGAAAGCAGAGGAATCGTCTGCACCCTTTGGGCAGTGATGGTGAGAGGCACCCACGTGAGATGGAAGAAGTTGAGAAGATTGATACTGACACCACCAAATTTGGTCAAGCAATCAATTTCCCAAGACCAGACAATGAAAGGCTCTGTATAGATGTTGGGGTTTCCCTGGGATCTCCCAACCACCTCATATCCCATGCCAGGTTTGTGCAAGGGTCCATAAATACAGACAAGTGAAGTAAGAGATAGAGAAGATGGAACTAGACAGTCTATATTGCTGTTTGCAAGAGAGACATGCCAGTTAGTTCAAGATCCACTTTGCCAAACCCAGCACAGATTCTGCAGAAAGAACTTAGACACTGGCTTTGTTCCAGACTACCAAATACACCTGAATGATCAACCCAAAGAAATCAGACTTCAGCTTTGTACCAATTTACTGAGCATGGCTAGACATAGTGTCATGGGGTATTAAGGAGGGAAGGTACTGAAAATCTGTATGATGTTAATCTAGTGAGCAGAACGTTCATTGTATGAACTTTTGATATAAATTTGTTGTGTTACACAGCTGTCTCTCACTTTGTTCCTTGTGATGTCATCTCACCGAAGCTACCAGACCAGTGATGTTGAATGTACAATACAGATTTTTGCCCGTCCTGTGATCTAAAACAAACACAACATGAGCAGGTTAGGAATTGAAGATAGAGCAGCCAACTCCAAGGCTGGCCATAAGGATTGACCACGGACTCCCCTGGTGACTGAGGACGGGATTGCAACGTTTTTCAAAATAATCAAATATTTTGGCCTTTGAATCGATAAGAATCATATTTTCCACTTGAAACTGATTATTTAATAAGCGACTCATTAATGCTTTGCCATCAATTGCTAACAGTAACTTTTTTCACATTTATTTAAAAATTCACTACGGCTGTCAGATACTCCAGGAATCTTTTTACCTTTGACAACTATTTTACTTTATTCAGTATGAAGCAATAAAGTTACAGTTTTATCCTTAACGGTCTAGGCTTTAGGCCACATGTTGAAAGACCAGTTCCCATATGATCACTGAAGTTAAGCAACAGTGAGCCTGTTCAGTTCCTAGATGGGTGACCGCTTGAGAATACCAGGTGCTGTAAGCTTGAATGTGGCAAGTGGTGTAATGGATAATGGCTCAAAATTGTTAATTGGAAAGCCAAGTTCTAATTCCCATTGGGTTGGTTATATTCACTTTTATGGAAATCCCCATGGATTCTTCTCTACTCAGTTATAGGTTAATCAGTAAGACGTGTATCACTAAGCCATTATCTAAAAAAAAAAAAAAAAAACTTACAATTTAAGAATATTTTCTGGCTTTAACCTGCAAAGGGTTGATAAACCATAGAAAACAATCAAATACTGATTAGCTACACAGGCATGTCTTTAAGATTTATTTACATTCTCTGAAATATAAATACATAGAAACTACCATAACCACAAAATGAGGGATCAGTTTATATGTTGATTGTAATGTAGAATTGATTTCCCCCTTCATATCTACATAATTTCTTGTTTATCAAATTCTGATGAGGCATGAATCCATCTCTCTCCCGATCCAAACTTGTATTACTAAACCATTTTCTCAAAAGAAAAAAACATTTCTTACAATCTCAAAATATTTTCTGGCTTTAAATAACCTGGAAAGGTCGATAGGCCATAGAAAATGAATTGATCAATAAAGAAAAAAATATTAAAGATCCATCTCCTCAAAAAGACGCTTGTGCTGAGCTTCAGCTTTGGTTATGTCGAGTCCTTTTATTACAGCCTTAAATTTATCATTTCAAAGTAGAGAACTATTTTTGACAACTAAATTATCTCTGAATAACAGTGCACCAGCAGCATTTCTTGACTGTCAATAGTCATTAAGTTTAAGCAGACATTTTTCTTTCTCATCATTGTAAGACTAACTTGTTTTCCCTCATTATTTCTATCCAAATAGTTTTTAAGCTTCTTATATTTATATCCATATCCCTAGAAATAGTGGTACAGTGTGACCCGGATATTAGAGAAACCCAGATATTAGAGAAACACAGATATTAGAGAAACACAGATATTAGAGAAACACAGATATTAGAGAAACACAGATATTAGAGAAACACAGATATTAGAGAAACACAGATATTAGAGAAACACAGATATTAGAGAAACACAGATATAAGAGAAACACAGATATAAGAGAAACACAGATATAAGAGAAACACAGATATAAGAGAAACACAGATATAAGAGAAACACAGATATAAGATAGATTTTCTCTGGTCCCAAATTAGGGCCATACTTACCTAAACAAAATAGACCAAACCCGGATATAAGATACTTCTTCTCCGGTCCTGACAACTCTCTTATATCCGGGTTACACTGTACTTCCTATTAATTCCACAGAACAACACCTCAGAAACATTTTCATAATATATCCACATAATATTGTTGTAAATATTATGTTTCCTTTTGATATAATTTCTTCTATAAAATTAATTTTCCAAGTCTAGTATTATTATTTCTTTCTTGGAGGCATCATGTTTGTTCAGGATGTAGGCTATCATAGTTAGCCACAGCTTAATTTTCTTGTTAATATGTGACCTGCCAGGATTTCTTGGGAAAGATATTGAAGTGGTTTCCTGTTGCCTTCTCCAGGGTTTGAATTCAGTTGTCCTTTTCTTAGATTTAATTCTCTCTAGGGATAGACAGTCCAATCAAGTCTGCAATTTAACCCGTAAATAGTAATAGCAATATTAGCAGTTCCCCTACAAGGACACATTTGGTATTCACTAACCAGTTTTTGCTTAAAATTTATAAAATCTTTCTTAAAACAATTTTGCATGAAAACGGGTTTCTCAGGTCCAGTAGCTGTGATTGCTCTTTTCAGTATTGATGAGCGTTTCTTTCCTCACCTTTTATTTGAATTAGTGGGAAATGTCAACATCTTGATTATATCATTTTCTCTTAGTTACATGCGCTATCCATTTTAACTGTTGCTACTGTTGGTATTCCTCAAGTGATGTGGTTTCTGTTATTTGGTACAGTTCTTTGTGATTCTGTAGCACCAGTCCACAATTTTCAAAGCAGGATGATCTTTGCCAAGATACTCAGGCTTTACTCACTCAAAGCCGTTCTTCACCACTGATCTTAGGAAGTGGTTGATGGAAGGAGAAAAGAATGATAAATGTCTTTTTAAAGAGCATTTATGTGAAAGTAAAAGCAACAGAAAAAAAGGACAGAATTTAGATTCAGCCTGTTGATTCCACTTTGATGGATGGACATACAAGTAACAAATTCTAAGTCCAGTATGTCTTGTTTTAAAGTTTTTATTCAACCCATACAATAAACATGCAAAAAAATGGCTTCCTTTTCCAAGCTTCAAGAGTCATCATCATCATTTCTAAGACATCCACAATAAAGTTCCTTAAAACTAATCTTCCATACAAAAAGAAAGGCAATCATATACAACATTAGGGTTAATATCATGATAGTACATCTCTCAGTCCTACATCAAATCTTTCTGTTGCCATTGAATATTGCACATAAATTTTTATGCTCTGTGATGACCAAAATTGATCTTGGAGCACCAAACAAATAATTACAGAATCTGTCCAAGCCAAAGTCTACTCCAAGAGCTTCTGAATCCAGCTGTAGTTATCTAGGTTCACCTTCACTGATAGTCCTCATGGATGCAATTGGTTTTGCTGCTTTAATTGCTTCACTTTGGGCAAACATTGCCCCTTAATACTTGTGAAGTGGGTATCAACAAAAACAAAAGTTGATTTCTCTATGTCAGATTTTTTTTGTTTTTGATGCATTGATAGATTCCTTGAAGCATTTATATCTGGATGTACATTTAAAATGGCAGCTGCTTTTACCAAGTTAACAGTATTGTTGACTATTTTTGCAAAGTTTGGTACAAAGTGTGCCTGCTTTTAAGAGTATGGCACCAAATATCACAATAAAGAAAGCAATTTCATGTTTTGCTAAAGTGGTATTTTGCTGGGTTGAGTCCAGGGTCTGAAATCCTGGTTACCACAATAAAACAATTTTTTAACATGAGCAAAAATGGGAATTTGGCTCACCTTGTATTTGAACAGTCTATCATTAACATGGAATATTGTAATATAACTCTGGTGACAGATCTATCAGCCAAAATGAAGCCTTGAAATTTCCATTTTTGAGAATACTTTTCAGCTGGCAAGTCTTGCTTTCATGTCCTTAATTCTTGGGATAGGTTGATCCGTAGATTGTATAACTTTGTTTCTTGCGTCAAGTAAGAGCCTTATTAATCCATCTGCTCTTGGTACCAATACAACATGATATATTCATGATTTACATCAAGTCATACTATAAATGCAGATGGTACCATATAACTTACTACTAATTGCCATATAATCAGATCATCAACAACTGAAGTAGTTCCACCATCTAGCTTCTCTGGTGAGAAGAGTGGATTAAAAACAAGACCTATCAAATGGCAGATTAACCTTCTTGTCAGGTCAATAGCCATCTTGTACAGTGGGGTAGAATAGGCTCCATAGCTATGGATGCAAACAGTGTAGTGATGACATGGCATTGCTAGGCAAATGGCTTTCTCAATGGAAGTCAAGTGCTTGGACACAAGGTTTCCCTTAATGGAATCCATGATTATGCGTCTGTAACCAAAGCAAGCTTTCAAGTTGTAGGATATCAGTGGTGGTTTGACCTGGATGTGATAAGTTATTTCAGGCCTAATTGTCCAAGACAAACTACACATGAATGAGTACCTCTCTGATTTCAACCCAGATCTTTGGAGGGAAATGGTCAGGTGCTCAGCTACACAGTGACCCTACAACCACACCTAATCATAGGACTGATGATGCTGATAGTTATGATATAGGTTCATTTTATGAGTATTTCTCGATTATATCTTCTTGACCATTTCCCTGTGCATGTCCTGGCAAATGGTAAGGCAGAGGATGTGGTAGTACATTCACTGGTTTGACAGTTGGATCTGTATGAAGACTGACCCGATAATTCTTTAATTTGCCTAGTCCTATGAAATTCTGTGGATATTTAGTGAGACAAATATAATTCACTTTCACAGGTTGGAATGTGTCTGGTTAATCACAGGATATGATAACTAGTTGTAGTGAAGCATTCCCTGCCAGGATGGATTAACACGAACCGGAAATTATATGCCACAGGGGTGGATGTCGCCCCCAAACATAACTGCATAATGTGCCTCATGGGCTGGAATAGGCAGACTGTTGTAAAATTTTATCTCCTTGGAAAGCATCATTTGTAATATTATCTGCCTGGTGCCTCATGGCACAGAATGACTCTACTCTGCCCTGTCCCCAACTGCTGCTCTTGCCTTAACCCAAGATTGTCAGCCAGCACATTGCTTTGCTTTCTTCTCCATAGTTCATTACCATCTTAGTCTTCCACTTCTTTTTCCTTTGAGGGTCCAGGTCAGTGCACAGTGCAGACATTGTTTGAGTGGGTTTTACTTTAAGGTTTGTCCAATGGACCTCCATCTTCTCCATACATCCTACCATTTTCACATGGTCTTGCCATCTGATTTTGAGGATCCTTCTTAAGCTGTTATGAAATAAGTTAATAAGTTTGTTGTCTTTCCCCAATTCATGTTTCAAGTCTCGCAACCATATGACAGGAATGACCAAAGTCTCAAAGACTGATTTTGGTGCTTTTTCTTATTTTGGTTGCATTGCACAAAATTCTTTTTTGCTTTTACTTATTTCACCCCAGGCAAAGTGATAAAGCCACTAAAATGTAAGGGGTTACTTAGATGGAAAGAAACTGAGAAAATGTTATTGAGCAGCAAGAACAATAATAAAGAACAGGATTCAGAAAAACAGAAGATGACCATTGATGATGCATTTAAATTTTTGAAGATCATAGTCAACAGTAAAGCAAGAAACCAGAAGAGTGTTTCACAGATGAAGAGTGTTTCACAGATAAGAAGTGCGAGAGAAATGATTAGAAAAGAATTTATGGTTACATATAGAAATTTCAACAGTAAAATTATGAAACTTAGCTGCCAATCTAGTCCTACACTTAAATTCATGAAATCAAGATACCAAAAAAGAAAGTTATTTAGAACAACTGTCATGAAAATATTTTATGGAAAAGGCACAAAAAATCTGTTATGGTGGTAGGAAAGTGATTGAAACCAAGACACTAGATCAGGACCAATAATATTGCAGATATTTTAGATTTTTATCAAGAATCTCTAGGTATATAGATCAGATGTAGCAACAATATTCAATGCAAGGATGAATGCTAGACTTATAAATGTGATAGATAGATAGATAGATAGATAGATAGATAGATAGATAGATAGATAGATTCTGGCAGGAAAATTTGTCTGGCACAACATAGTGAACCAATTTTCCTCACATCAGACTGAGAAATTCTGTTTCAACTTACTAAAAGCTGCCTTGACCTCTGCCTCAAAGATGTCAATGTCTTCCATTGTAACATCTCACATAAACTTTGTACTCCTGCATTTATTATCACTTATTCTAGGATGTTGTTCACAATAACTTGCATCTTAAAGTTTTTCTTTTGCTTGTTAGACAACTTTGGTTTGATTTTCTTAGACGACTTTATCAAAAAAAAAAAAGTCTGATGCTGTAAGTATCCTCATTGTGTTAGTTGTCTGTCTCTGATGCTGCTTCATGTCTGACTTGGCATACAGCTGTTTGCAAAATGGCAAGTCTTTTCACATTTGTAATACTTGACGCCTTCAACAACGCAACCTTGTTTACATATAATTTATGCCAATAGTTGATTTTTTTTTTAATATTGTTATAACTTAATAAAATCATAATAATTTATCACTCTTATTTTATAATAGACAAAACATGTCAATCTATGTTTTTTAACTTGCTTTATGTAATACAAGCCTATTTTAATTTATCAGTATCTTATGGGACATCTAAAGTACGGATGAACAAAAATGCCAAAATCTAATTGTTGTGGAATAGCTGAACACCCCAAGAAGATGGACTGGTCTAAGACTAAACAGCACTTTCTCTCTCTCATGATTAACTGTTTATTATATTAGTATGTGTTTTCAACCATATACCATATTATTCTCCAGAATAAACTACTTATTTTCTGTATAAGTCTCATCCTTTTTAATTTACAACACAACACTAATATTACCTATTTCACAAACATTAAAATAGTTCATTGACAGGCAATACTCTTGTAATTTTATAATTTTTAATTTTAATTTTTTTATTTTATTTGCCAGGCAAATCTCCCTTAAGCGTGAAGCTTTGTTATTTTTCTGCCAATACAAGACTTGTTTTCACTTCCTAACCTATGTTGAAATCCATCCATGAAGATTTTCTGCTCCTGCTATCATGTTTAGTAATGCTGAATATACTGGCAGAACTAATCAGTGGTTGAAGATATGGTTTGATTAAAACAGAATCATTAACATCCATAGAGGAGAGTATGAAAATTTGCATATGCTTGTTAATACTTCCGGTTCTTCTTTGCCCTAGTCTTTTCCCAGAGATTTTTTTCACAGTAGTGTAAGAGTTCTTGGATTGCAAAGGAAAATATTGTCACAGATTACTTCCACAATGAAGAGAACAAATCACTGTAAGTTCAGACTCGAAGATCAGGGGCAGAAAGAAAATGTCGAAATCTCAATTTGCAGGTACTACGTCACAAATCCCAATGCACGTAACCAGTCAGAAAAATAACTCAGTCACCGACAATGACTGCAGTAACTAAATACACAAATTTTGTTTTTTTTTTCCTCCCCAATTCAAGAACAACTGCTTTTATCGACCAAGCATTTTTTTTCATTCGTTGACAACCGAGAGAGGACACACAATATTAGCATATCAAAATACTGTTATGGTGACTCCTGTGACTGACTTGTTTCTAATTTGAATATTCTGTCTTCAGCATATCATGCAGAATACGTGCCCTTTTTTTCGGCAAGTAACTTTCTTTTTCGCCATGGTTTCCATTGTAGGATACACACGACATGTTGTCACTTGGTTTGACGAGGTAATTCGCCATTTTCTTTGCTACAAGTAGTCAGCAGAGCACATTCAGATTACCATCTAAGAGTGCTAGAGATCATTATATTAAGTCTAAGCAGCCTTCCCTCAATAAGTAGTAGAAATGACTGCCGAGTCTAAAATGGAATCTGTGAGAGTGAATTTTTTATTCAGACTGTTTATATTACTTAAATATTATTTTGGAAAGAGCAAAATTCCCAGCAGTGTCCTACTGATGATCATTCTGTCATTGATTACTTGTAAAATT
Source organism: Acanthosepion esculentum (assembly GCA_964036315.1). Taxonomy (NCBI): domain Eukaryota; kingdom Metazoa; phylum Mollusca; class Cephalopoda; order Sepiida; family Sepiidae; genus Acanthosepion; species Acanthosepion esculentum. The sequence goes on along the minus strand of OZ038517.1, from coordinate 22,039,450 downwards.
TAGAATATCAATGAAGATGATACAGGATGGTAGAACAGTTATCTGCATTAAAAAAAAAAAAAAAAAAAAAAAAAAAAATCAAATGTTTCACACTGAAACCTTTAGGAAAGGCATGAATCTAGTTCTACCTGTTGTCATATCACTAGACAAAGACAGATGGAGAAAAGATCAAGTGTATAAGCATTTAGATAAACTGCATGCCTTGGCAATAACAACATAAAAACTGTTATTCCCATTTTCAACCTTGACCAGAATTATCATTACTAACAAGGTACGGATATATTTGTTAATGAGATAAACAAATTCTATTTCAATTGATATGTTTCAGTCATGACTAGAAAATTGAGGTTTGGATTTATCTAAGATGAACATTTTCAAAAAATAAAAATATTTTTAAAAAGTATAACAAATGGTCAAAAGGAATATGGAAAGAACGTTTCAGAATCTGCAAATTCTGAAAAATACTGGTTTCTTTGATCGCAATGAAAAAAAAAAGAATAATCAGAAAGACACAGTCAGAAAGAAAACAATATCTTAATTCAATAACTGTTTTACCTTTTCTAATCTGGCCTCAAGAAGTTCAATATCATTTTCTGCATCTTCCAGAGATGCTCTGAAAAAGAAAAAAAAAGTATCATTAATATCAAACATTTAATTAGTTTTAAGAACTTCAAAGAGATCAAAATGCACTGACAAAGAATAAAATTACAACACTCTGAAGGTCAATGCTAATTGTTTTACCTGGGTAAAGCATGTGTATGCACAGGGGTATTAGATAGTCTGATAATTTTTTTTTCAAAGTCTTCAGTCATCTTGCTGGTGTTTCAAAGTATTAGAGAATTGCATTAAGGTACAATACAAATGAAATTATATTTGCACCATAAAATAAAACAAAGAAAATATGTACACTATTAAGTCAGTGAATTAAACAATTACAAATAACTACATTTGTTACTTTCATACTAAAAGAAAAGTGTCTTTTTTGTAGTTATAGATTTGGTATGCCTTACCCTTAGCATTGTAGATGAAGTAGTAAGGATATTAGATGTTTTTAAAGGTGTGTGTGTATGTATATATATATATATATATATATATAAAACCTAAGATAAATATAGAATAAAAATCCCAAAATGAATTATCGCCAAGCCAGGTTATTTTTTATTCCTCATTTATTTTACATTTTTTACACTCTTGAGCACTTAATTTCCACCTTCATCATAGTTGGATTTTACCAACTGTGATTATGTGTGCACACACACACACATATATATATATATATATGTTATCAAACATGATCAATAATTTGAACAAGGCCACCACACGCAAGCCCTTGGCCACAATGAATTGTGGCTTCATGCTAACACAGCTACCAATGGCCCCCAAGAGTTCTGTCAACCCAATTTCAAGGCTTGGGTTAACGCGTGATATGCTTTTATATATAATAAAAGGTTCTGTACAAATCAAATGGGTGCTATTCTCCAGACAAAGATTTTATATATATTTCTCCTTTTTTTTTTTTGTATTGGTCATGAATTTTTTACAAATTGGTCACTAATTTTTTGTTCACCTAACAATTAGTTCATAATGCTAAGAGTCAAAATATTGATAATGAATATATAAATAATGTGGAATTTTCATTTTTCTTTTGCAGGAATAATGAACAAAAAAAAAAATTGGCATAAAAATGAAATGAATGCACATAATGATGATGATGATGATAACTTGGACTGTTAATTACCGGAAATTTTTGAAACCTCTCCATAAAGCCTCCCTTACTGTTAGTTATTCCATACATCATAAAATAAGCCATTACATCATCTAAGGATAGCATTTCAGCTCATTCAGGAAAAATCCATGCCCTCTAAATAATTAAATTAAAATTATGTATTTATTTATTTATTTATTTTTTGCAACCAACTGTTACCCATTTTAAGAGAAGACACATTCAAGATGCAACTTGATACCAATTCTCCACAGTTTCTTCATGCATAGATTCCAGAATTTTTTTTTTCCACCTTAAAGTATGCCCTGCATAACCACAAATAGCTGACATATATTCCTCTAGAGGGGAGGATTCTTGCTATTTGATACAATTAAACAAAAACAAAAAAAGTCTGTCTTTTTTTTTCATAGAATTTTAAGAAATTTTCATGTTACTTTTGAGAAAAAATAAATATTTTGTGAGCAACCAAAAAGTATTTTTACAAAAAAATTCTGAAGAGAAAAAAAATCCCCCACACACCATTTTTTTTTTTCCTTTTTTAGTCAGTTATATCGAATGAGTTGTCTCTGAAATGACAGAGTAAGTGAGGGAGTAGTACAAGGCGGAAAGATGGTGCATGAAAAGAAAAAGTAGGCGAACAAAATGAAAGTGAAAAAAGAAAAAAAGAAGCAGATCAAGGGACAAAATAAAGGAAATGAAAAAGACAAAGGAAAAAAAAAAAAAAAAAAAGAGATAAAAATGAGAAAAAGGAAGGAAGAGTTTGAATCAGAAATTATACGAGGGAGAAAAGTGAGACTGAAAAGAGAGAGAGAGATTAAAAAGAGAGCATGGAGAGAAGGACAGAGAGAGAAAAAGAGGAAATGACAAAGTAATAAAAAAAGTGAGTGGAACGAAAGAGACACAACTTAAAGGAAATATCAAATGAAAAAAGGAAATAACAAAAAGGAAGACAAAATGGTAAACAGGGTGAGGGTGTACACACTCTGGATACTCTTTTTCTGTGACTGATGCATATCAAATCATGAGAATGAAAATGAAAAACCTAAAAAGTGATACCAACCCTAGTTCGTGTCTCCCACATTAGAAACCAACTAATTTCCACTGTCTAGTCATTTTCAAAAACTTAGGCTTCTATTGAAAAAGGAAACCAGAAGTAATGAATTCCTTTTCTAAACAATTTTTGGGGACTACAAAACTTAAGTATGGCATAAAGTACAGGGTGCGATGGATAAATTGTCATCTAAATTACATGAAAATGAAAATAACACCGACATCTCATTTTATCAGATATATTTAACAAAATTACACAAAAATATCTTGAAATACTAAACAGTAAGTTTATTCCATAAAATTGCCATTGACTTCGACCATGGTATCCAGACAACTTCAGAATCTACTGCAACTTTTCTGGACAGTCTCCTTGTTTTAAAGAGTTTTGTTGGTCCCTCGCTCAACTGTGCCCCATACATAATAATCAATGGGGTTGCAGTCTGGGGAGTTGTAACCAGATGTAAGGAGCGAAGTGGTTGCAGAAATTGTCCCACAGCTTGTGTGGTATGATGCAGATTCCTGTTGCCAAACAGGGACTTCCAGCAGCCACCCCCTTGACCCAAGTCAGCACTACCTCCTCAAGGCACTTGATATAGGCATTTGTGTTGAGTCCAAGGCCATGTGGAAAGATGAATAGAGGCATAACATCACCATCATTAGTGATCACTTCAAACACCATGATGCTGATTGGATATTATTATTCAACTCTTTCCAAATCTTGTGCAATGTCCTCAGATTGACACCCAACACTCTGAAATGTTTGTATCGGAGCTTCTGCCACAAATACAAAGCAGTACAGCATGCTGTTTCCAGATTTATGGTGGAGTGATTTGCATCATGGTGCTCTTTTTCTCACAGATGGTGCCCAACTGACCCTACTATACTGTGCAGTAAACAAAATCAAAAACAAACAACATGTATGCGCAAAATTAAAAATATAAAATGGCAACAATTTACCCATCGGATCCTGTACTAGAGATATTAAATTAGTACATAGATATATATCACTTTGAATTTTACTTTTAGTGGATACCCATATTTGAGTAGACATAACATTTATTTATTAAACAATATATTTTCATCTACCAGCCTGAATATTTAAAAAAAATCTTATTAATGAAAAATATGCACTCTGGCTAGATTTGAACTTGCGCCACTCCCATCCACTTCCAGAGAAACCATTGTTAGATCCTACATGCCTTAGTCCAACTAAGCCAAGGAGGGTATCACTGATCAAGCAAGGCCAAGATCCTTCCTAGATTCCCAAAAGTTCATAGACAGATTTTATCACTTTAAACATCATTTTTAGTGGATACCCATATTTGAGTAGACACTCCATTTACTGGTAACAACCTTCATGGCAGGGTTGCTTCACATGTAGGTAGAAAATTGTACTGTTTAATATATAAACAGAGTGCTCAAATATGAATATCCACTAAAAACAATGTTTAAAGTAATATGTGGAATTAATTAATTTCCATTACTATATATATATATATATATATATATATATATATATATTATAAAATGATGGTGGTGGTGGTGGTGGTGGTGGTGTAAATTCTAATTAGCAGCCCAAAAGAAGTTGATTGAAAAACTGGCCACTTAAGACTTACACCACATTTTTCTTTTGATAGTAATTTTCAACATGCTATATATACTCCTTCAGACATTACTGAAACAAGAAAAAGTATTCCATACCATGATAGAATGTTACTACATGAAAAAAAGAATAAAAAAAAAGAAGCAAAATCAAAAAGGGGAAGAAACCTGTAATACCTCAAGTTATATTCATAATACTCGATATTATATTAATGCATTAGATGAAAAAAATGTAAATATAAAAAAAAAGAAGACACATAAATAAAAAAAAAAGTCATGTAAATGGGAAGAAAAAAAAAAAAAAAGTCATGTAAATGGGAAGAAAAAAAAAAAAAAAGTCATGTAAATGGGAAGAAAAAAAAAAAAAGTCATGTAAATGGGAAGAAAAAAAAAAGAAAAACTGTCAATTGGAAGAAAAAAGAGAAAAAGAAATGTAAAAGAAAAAATGTAAATGAAGAAAAAGAAAAAATGTAAATGAAGAAAAAGAAAAAATGTAAATGAAGAAAAAGAAAAAATGTAAATGAAGAAAAAGAAAAAATGTAAATGAAGAAAAAGAAAAAATGTAAATGAAGAAAAAGAAAAAATGTAAATGAAGAAAAAGAAAAAATGTAAATGAAGAAAAAGAAAAAATGTAAATGAAGAAAAAGAAAAAATGTAAATGAAGAAAAAGAAAAAATGTAAATGAAGAAAAAGAAAAAATGTAAATGAAGAAAAAGAAAAAATGTAAATGAAGAAAAAGAAAAAATGTAAATGAAGAAAAAGAAAAAATGTAAATGAAGAAAAAGAAAAAATGTAAATGAAGAAAAAGAAAAAATGTAAATGAAGAAAAAGAAAAAATGTAAATGAAGAAAAAGAAAAAATGTAAATGAAGAAAAAGAAAAAATGTAAATGAAGAAAAAGAAAAAATGTAAATGAAGAAAAAGAAAAAATGTAAATGAAGAAAAAGAAAAAATGTAAATGAAGAAAAAGAAAAAATGTAAATGAAGAAAAAGAAAAAATGTAAATGAAGAAAAAGAAAAAATGTAAATGAAGAAAAAGAAAAAATGTAAATGAAGAAAAAGAAAAAATGTAAATGAAGAAAAAGAAAAAATGTAAATGAAGAAAAAGAAAAAATGTAAATGAAGAAAAAGAAAAAATGTAAATGAAGAAAAAGAAAAAATGTAAATGAAGAAAAAAAAAATATAAATGAAGAAAAAGAAAAAATGTAAATGAAGAAAAAGAAAAAATTTAGAAAAAACAGAAATGAAAACAGAAAATAGAAATAAAAATGCAAAAGTGAAGTAAAAAAAAAGACAAAAGAAAATTATAAGGAAAATAAACCTAGGAAAGCGAAAAAAATAAACAGTAAAATAATTCCACTTGAAAAAAAAAAAAAAAAAAAGATTTATATATAAGGAATATCTATGTTTATTTTTATAAAGCCAATACAAGCATTTGTTGAGGAAAGCACTCCCAAACTGCAAAAACTACAACATCCCATCAGCAGCAGCAGTAAGCCTTGTAAGGATGTATAAATGTATAAAATGGTAAAATAAGCGAATCGTCATATAATGATAGTTAAGCTTGCAGATGTGCAGAGAAAAGAAGAAGAAAAAAAGAAAAAACCTAATGGAACATGGTTGGTTACAAGACCATGTAAGCAGCCAAGATTAGAAATATGATTAGCACCAACAGTAACTAACCCGCACATAAGAGGAAAGGAAAAAAATAAAGGGCCGGATCTACTTAAGATCTCAGCTGCTTGTAATGTCATTAATTTTTCCTCCACTTATTTATTTTTTTTTAAGTCACTTCAGAAGCTACTCTTTGTTGCAACTTCATTTTACTCATTTTAATGGCTGGGGATCATTTAACCTAGACAGTTGTGATAAAAAAAATAAAATAAAAAAAAATTACAAAAAGCAACAAGACTAAGTAAAACAAAGTCAAAAATTAATAATGTTTGCAATGTAGTAAATATTTTTAAAATATATATGGGGAAGGGAGTGACATGCTCGTGAAATAATAAAGATATTTTCTTATCAGTGAAAAAAAAAAAAAAAATGGACTGAGAAGAAATTGTCTGTCTATATTTCTGAGATGAGGTATTATGTACAGTATTTATATTATTCGGACTATTGTCCTCATCTTTGTCGCCATATTTGTCACAACGTTTCTTCAAGGTACCCACGGAGGAGGCACTCTCGGTAGTCAGGGATAGATTGACCTCTGACACTTCCCTAGAAGAACGGACCAGTATTGCAATAGATAATCTGATGGAGATGTTGACTTTCTGTACACAAACAACACACTTCGGATTGGGATCACACATATATCGACAGGATGAGGGCTTAGCAATGGGCTCGCCATTATCACCAGCAATGGCGAATATATACATGGAATACTTTGAAGAAATGGCATTAGAATCCATATCTCTCAAGCCAACTATATGGTTAAGGTACGTAGATGACACCTTCATACTCTGGCCACACCAGGAAGATGTCCAGGTTCTACTGGACCATGTGAACTCAATAAGACCATCGATACAGTTCACAATGGAGAAAGAGAGTAACAACACACTCCCATTCCTGGATGTACTAATATCTCGAACAGAGCATGGGTTCAAGACATCCGTATACCGTAAACCAATATTCACTGGACAGTACCTCAATTTCAACTCCCACCATCCATACAGCGTAAAGAAAGGGATCGTCCGTTGCTTACAACACCGAGCAAAAGTCATAAGTGGCGACCCAGAGACATTAGATAAGGAATTGGTCAGTATAAGTACTACCCTACAACGTAACAACTACCCTGGGTACATGGCAGCAGCCCCCCAAAACTGGGATAGGCGGGTACAAGAGGAGGAGGAGGAGGAGGACAACAACACTCAGAAAACGGTCTGCCTGCCTTATGTGAAGGGGTTATCAGAGAAAATACAAAGGATCTGCGGTCCATATAACATCAGGACAACCTTCAAAAGCGTGACAACACTTCGCAGATATCTCTCTCGAGTGAGACCCCCCCCATAGAGGAGAACGGGACTAAAGACTGTGTGTACGCTATCCCGTGCAGCTGCGGCAAGGAATATAAAGGAGAAACAGGCCGCCCCCTCAAGGTAAGGCTTCAAGAACACCAGAAAGCTGTAATGCGAGGGGAAGTAGAAAAATCAGGCGTGGCTGACCACATATGGAGAGAGAAGGGAGATCACCGTCCCCTGTGGGATCAGGTTGAGATCATAGACAGGGAACACCATTGGAAAATTCGTAAACTTAAGGAATCAGCACATATGCTAGGCCACAAAAATCTCCTGAGTCGGCCAAGCATAGAAATAAATACAATATGGGAACCAGTAATAAGGAGTGCCAGAGAACAGCAATGATAACAAAAAAAGTTGCAATATGAGATCTGGTAAAGAACATGCAATGATAACAGCAAAATTGCAATATGAGTACTGGTAAAAATGGTTGCTGAAAAATTAGGTTTATAATACTCAGAAATTCATACCCAGATGTCCTCAAGGACACATGGTACGGTGGATAAAGGCGTTGGTTAGATCCAGTAACAGACCCAAAAAGAGTGTGAGTTCAATACCCGGTTCAGGCAGTGGAGAACTTTCAGAGGGAAAAATTACCAGGAGATAACTGATAACTGACATCCATCAAACATGGCTCGTGGAACTAGAACAGTCTACCCCAGTGATCGAAATAAAGGGTTCGGTTCGAAATTCCAACCACCTGAAGAAGGCCAGAGCGTACAACGGCCGAAACGTTGTGACAAATATGGCGACAAAGATGAGGACAATAGTCCGAATAATGTAAATACTGAGAAGAAATTATATTGGAAATGAATTATCAAAAGTAATCTCTAGATTCCATCGACATTGAAAGCTGAACACACATTGGATTAGCGAAAGATGCCTTCCGAAAGCTAAGCAAGGTACTAAGAAATAGAAAAATTTCATTAGAAACAAAGAAAAGAGTATTGGACTGCTTTGTGATATCCATCCTCTTATATGGAAGTGAATACTGGACAATTTCCCAATAGATGAAGAGAAAATGGGGGGGGGCAGAATTGTTGTTCTACAGAAGGATACTGAGAATTTCATGAGCCAGTAAGCAAGTCTTACAGAAAATAGCAAATAAATAAAACAAAAAAAAAACATTCAGAATCAGAAAGAGATAGCTTAGACACATGAGGAAGGAGAGTTTCTAAAACTTAACCCTCACATGGTATATTGAGGGCAAGAGAGATAGAAGGTAGCATGCTACCTAATTGACAAGATTGTGTGAATGGATGGCGGAAGGATCAGCAGAGAGAAACACTGCTAAAGGACACAAGAAATTAGAAGTTCTGGAGAACCATGATTGCCAACGTTCTCAAAGAATGTGGCACATAGAAGAACCTCTATATTAATATAGAACTAACAGTACCTGTGAAAATTTAACATATTTTCTATTTGAATTTTCTGATGGATCTTAATTCAATAACTGAATAAGCTTCTTGTAAGCTCTACAACTATGAAATACCCGTGGAAATTCCCCTATTGCATCGTTAACTATTTGAGCTTAACAACTTTAAAAAATATTACAATAACAATCCTAAGTAGAAATGCAGGTCTTTATTTAAAGTAGTAAGAGGGTACAAATGAAAAAGTTTAAAAATTGACAAGATTATCCATTGCGATGAGTCCTGAGTATGACGATAAACTACATCCAGTAGCAAGGCCTCTGACTGGGAGAGTGGAGGTTTTCTGGAGTCAAACCACCGCTTAATTACTATTGTTCCCAGGTCCACTCCAACTTGAGTGGTAGCAGCTGTTAGGGTCCCAGCTATGGGCAAATAGTAAACCCAAAAATAAAAACAAAAAAATAAAAACTATGAAAGTATAAAATAAATTTTTATATTAAAAATACCAGCTATCCATTTTTAATATAAAAAAAATAACCAATAATATATTTTATCTGTAGCTGAAGGCATACAATTGTGTTCAAAATATATTTAGTTGAAGCCATAAAATTGTTAAAAATATTTACATTTTGGCATTAAATAACCCATAGAGGTTGGTATGCTGCTAAATAAAATTAACCAAACAAGCAACATGGAAAAACTTTCATGACATTAATCCATACAATATCCTACAATTTCTTAAAGAAATCAAACAGTATTCCAAAATATAACTTCAACAAAACTACAACAAAAAACACATCACCACCTCTAGTAATTATACCCACACAAACATGTATAAGCACAAAAGCTGAGTATCAACTACCATGTATTCAATTGTGAAAGCAGAATAACATTTTTATTACTTCAAAGCTCTCAAGAAAATTAAATTTCGGCATTAAATGACCCAAAAGAATTGATATGCCATTAAACAAATAAAATTTATTGCAAAGAAGCAGACATTAAACAAATGAAAGTGTTATTGCCTCCTTTTTCTTTTTCTCATGGAAACTAAACAAAATCTGTTGTCTTTTCTGTCTTTCCTCATCATCAAAACGTTATAGCCTATTAATTATGAGGTATTGGCAGGGTGTAATGTATCTGTTAACTAAGGAATGGAAGAACAAGCAAAATTATAATATGATAGTAACAATCAAAATCTAAATGAATGAATTATTTTGATCAGGTATGGGTAAACTTTGCTAACCAGTGGGCCATATCAGATATGGCTCATGATAAAGCAGAGCACACTACTAAAAAGTTTCAAAGTAGTTTTTCAATGAAGATGCCTCAGCCATTTTCACCACTGAAGACATGTATCATCTACCTTAGAAATGGGGAAAGGTCAGTTGTTATATTTTTCAAGAGATTTCTCAAAAATTAAAAAAGATGAAATCTAGGTGATATCACAGATGACCATGATTAACACGCTGCTGTGTGATTTGTTTGTTATGCCTTCATTCAAAAATACAAAAATTAATTTTTAAAATAAAAAAAATATATTCCTTCACCAGAGAAAAAAAAATTATTATGAACATCCAGTCTCTAAAAGATGCTTACACACATGATTTTCCATAGTGAAATTCACCATGTGTTTAAAATGATGAAAACACTACCTTCAACGAAAAGTTACAAAATTCAAGAAACATTTTATTTAATCATTCTTTATGTATGCAGTTATGCATGAGAGAAGGTGTGAGTGAACAAGTGAGAACAAATTTTTAAAAAAAAAAAAAAACGTTATTTTTCTCATGAAATTAAGAGTGCCACTCTGCATGTGGCCTGTGGGTTGCAGTTTGCCCATAACCAATTTTGATGGTAAAGTGAATCTTATTAGTTACATAGATATTTATTTAACTATTTTTTGTTAAGTAGCAAGGCCAAATGTGAGTGGATAGCAAGATGATTTTGTTACATCTATTATCCAAGTGACACAGGCCTACCTTTTGAAAATCAGTATTTGAAAGTCTTGGTTTTCATCTAAGCCTGCCTAATTGCACCTACTGACATTTGCCGAACATTTATAGAGATCAAACAATGGTTGTGAGCACAGGTAGACAGTGGGTAATGCATTTCAACAGTGGATACAATAATACCTGTGACAAACCACATTTCTATGGCTTATCAACTGTTTGCAGGTTATTTAAAACCAGAAAATATTTTTTTAATTGTAAGAAGTTTTTTTTTTTTTAGGGATAGTAGTTTAGTGATACAAATTTTAATAATTAACCCATAGCTGGGGAAGAATAGATGGATTCATACCTTTCCCAAGGTTATTTGTGCATAAGGGAATATAATGAATCCAAAGGGGAACTGGAACTCAGCTCTCTGATTAACAAACCTGCACATCCAAGCTTACAGCAACTGATATTCCCAAGCAGTCACCCATCTAGGTACTGACCAGACATGACATTGCTTAACTTTGTTGATCGTACAGGAACTGTTGTTTCAACATGATGTAGGCATAAGTCTAAGCCACATTCTGAGCAGAACTGTACAATATGCAATCCTTGAAATGAAGAGAAGCTTGATCAGCTCATACATAAAATCTATGACCATGTGAAAAAAACAGTGCTTTGTAGTTGAAAACTTGCTCTATCCAATGGTGTGACTGAATTCCCTGTATATGCTGTATTATCTATAAAAACAAATAGGAAACATTACTTTCACAACACACACACACTTATTTCTTTAGAGTGGTATGAGCTACTGGGGGTCTGAAAACTGCTCTTCCTTGAAACAGGGTGAGTATATGATGCATTTGGTGGAGGAAAGGTGTATTCAACATTTTATAATTTTGCAGCAATACACGCTTAAAGGTTTTAGGCAGTTTTGATTAACATTTCTTTTTATGGTTAGCTGTAAGGAATTGTAAATGTAGGACTATGTTACAATAAAACAATAATAATATTTATAAAGAATTTATTACAGGAAATATCAAGCTTTACAGAAATATAGTCGACAATTATGTATTTAGTTACATAAATAAAATTTTGATACTATATACGATTTGTTAGGTATTTTTCATTTTCTTCTTTGTTATTGGCAGCATTTTAGAATACTTTGGTTACAATGCTAAGTTTCCTAAGTTGAACAAACTGGAGCTATTTCGTTTACACTTTGTTACCTCTCTTTCCAATTGTTTTTAGATCACTTTCTTCTAGTCATTTTGATGGGTAATAGCAAAATTTTAAAATTTAGAATGATTTTATTCCATTTCAAAAATAAAGTCTGTAAAAAGGAATATTTTAAATTAATATATGACCAAAAATAAAATGCTTTTGACAAAAAACCTTAATGATTTCACTATAATTATGTAACAATAATGTAATAATATTCTGCAGACAAATCTACGGTTTATGTTATATCATTGCATGGTTACAAACTATAAACCTAAATTGAGCTTGAAATATTGTGTAATTGGCTCTAATTTTTGTAAAATAGTTGGATATGATATAATGAATAATGAGAGGTGCTGTAAATACTGACAATCGAATAGTCGTGCTTTGTGTGTGAAGTTTCACAGTAGTTTCAGTGATTGTGATTGAAAAAAGATAGGGTACAACTGGTACTCCAAAAATCCATAACTTTTTACTCTACTTATGAAGCCATATGAACCAAAGGGGGTCCTATACCAACTTGATGAGATCAAGAAGCAGAATTGATAAATAATTCATTTTAAATAAAATCAATCAAACTATACCAAAATACAACTGGATTGTTTCAGGATATTGGGAAAGAGAGGAAAAAAGTTATGAGAAAATAGAAAATCTTTTTTACACTGCCAAAAATGCTCCAAAAAAATTCTAAAGGAACTGAAAAAGTAAAATATTTGCATATGTATAACAAATAAGAAGACAATTAAAAAAAAAAAAAAAAAAACAACACGTACAAAAGAAGGAAGTATATAATAAAAAAATAAAAAATAATAAATGATTAGTTGTAAATAAAGTACAGGGAATAAATATAAATAAATATATAAATTTATAGAGTTTGAGGTACAGGGGTTGGACAAAATAATTGAAACACTTGTTAAATTCAAAGAAAATTTATTTAATATCGAGTTGGTCCTCCTTTAGCCTCACATACAGCTTTAATACATCTAGGAATGGAATCATACAGCTTCCTGACTTCATCCAGAGGAATTTTCAGTCATTCTTCCATTAACACCTGCTCCAGCTATTTAAGACACGACGGTGGAGGATAGCGGCTCCTAACATGTCGTTCCAAAATGCACCACAAATGTTCAATAATATTGCTATCTGGAGATGCAGGGCAACTACTGGACTGAGACATTTCCATGATATGGCTGCCCAAACTATCACTGATCCACCTCCATGCTTCACTGTTGGAAGAAGGCAGTCAGGGCTGTAAGTTTCTTTGGGCTGCCTCCACACATAAACTCACCCTGAAGTTGGGAAAAGAGAAAAACTGAACTCATCTGAGAATATGACTTGCTTCCATTGGTCTACAGACCAGGCATTGTGATCTCTGCACCACTTCAACCTCTTCTGAATGTTGCGAGTGGAGAGTAAAGGTTTCCTTACGGGGGACTCTTCCATGATATCCAGCCTTATGGAGCTCACAATGAACAGTTTAACTAGAAACTGGACTATTCAGATGATTATTCAACTCAGCAGTCACTTTGGCCGCAGTAGTCCGATGATTTTTTGCCACATTGCGTTTCAATGCACATCGGTCCCTGTCAGTACGTTTGCAAGTCTGGCACGAATTGCTTCGGTTACTCGGTTTTGCCCTGTTTCTAGAATTGCATCATAGTTCTTGATATGGTAGCTCTTGAAAAACCAAACAGTTCAGCAACCTTAGGGATCGAGGCTCCTGCTATGCGAGTTCCAACAATTTGTCCTTTTTTCAAACTCGGAGAGGTCACACATTTAGCTTAAATTTTACTAAATTCTAAAAATAAATGAGCCAAAGACAGTAAATTAGATAAATAAACGTATTTACAACAGATATAGCCTGCAATTACGAAGTTTTACTTAAAGTTCTTAATATAGTAGGTCTTTGAAATATAGAGGAGTGGAATTTGCACCTGTTCCAATTATTTTGTCCAACCCCTGTATCAAAGATATTTTATGAGATGACAAATCCTCAAATAACAATCTTGATCCATGACATCCAGCCTTTTAAAGTTTACTGCAATATAATATTGATACTTTCTTTTAACCCTTTCATTCTATCATTCATCATAGCCTGGCTCTCCCTAGTGGCACATAAGGCTAAAATATGACATTTTAACAATAGTCAATATAAAGCCTTTATTTTCCCTTAGATCCTCTATAGTAATGGATCATAGCTTGATTGCAATTCCTTTAATATTGCTACTTTCTTTTAACCCTTTCATTCCATCATTCATCATAGCCTGGCTCTCCCTAGTGGCACATAAGGCTAAAATATGACATTTTAACAATAGTCAATATAAAGCCTTTATTTTCCCTTAGATCCTCTATAGTAATGCATCATAGCTTGATTGCAATTCCTTTAATATTGCTACTTTCTTTTAACCCTTTCATTCCATCATTGATCATAGCCTGGCTCTCCCTAGTGGCACATAAGGCTAAAATATGACATTTTAACAATAGTCAATATAAAGCCTTTATTTTCCCTTAGATCCTCTATAGTAATGCATCATAGCTTGATTGCAATTCCTTTAATATTGCTACTTTCTTTTAACCCTTTCATTCCATCATTGATCAGAGTCTGCCCCTCCCTAGTGGCACATAAGTCTAAAATATGACATTTTAACAATAGTCAATATAAAGCCTTTATTTTCCCTTAGATCCTCTATAGTAATGCATCATAGCTTGATTGCAATTCCTTTAATATTGCTACTTTCTTTTAACCCTTTCATTCCATCATTGATCATAGCTTTAGTCTCTCCCTAGTGGCACATAAGGCTAAAATATGACATTTTAACAATAGTCAATATAAAGCCTTTAATTTCCCTTAGCTCCTCTATAGTAATGCATCATAGCTTGATTGCAATTCCTTTAATATTGCTACTTTCTTTTAACCCTTTCATTCCATCATTGATCATAGCCTGGCTCTCCCTAGTGGCACATAAGGCTAAAATATGACATTTTAACAATAGTCAATATAAAGCCTTTACTTTCCCTTAGCTCCTCTATAGTAATGCATCATAGCTTGATTGCAATTCCTTTAATATTGCTACTTTCTTTTAACCCTTTCATTCCATCATTCATCATAGCCTGGCTCTCCCTAGTGGCACATAAGGCTAAAATATGACATTTTAACAATAGTCAATATAAAGCCTTTATTTTCCCTTAGATCCTCTATAGTAATGCATCATAGCTTGATTGCAATTCCTTTAATATTGCTACTTTCTTTTAACCCTTTCATTCCATCATTGATCATAGCTTTAGTCTCTCCCTAGTGGCACATAAGGCTAAAATATGACATTTTAACAATAGTCAATATAAAGCCTTTACTTTCCCTTAGCTCCTCTATAGTAATGCATCATAGCTTGATTGCAATTCCTTTAATATTGCTACTTTCTTTTAACCCTTTCATTCCATCATTCATCATAGCCTGGCTCTCCCTAGTGGCACATAAGGCTAAAATATGACATTTTAACAATAGTCAATATAAAGCCTTTATTTTCCCTTAGATCCTCTATAGTAATGCATCATAGCTTGATTGCAATTCCTTTAATATTGCTACTTTCTTTTAACCCTTTCATTCCATCATTCATCATAGCCTGGCTCTCCCTAGTGGCACATAAGGCTAAAATATGACATTTTAACAATAGTCAATATAAAGCCTTTATTTTCCATTAGATCCTCTATAGTAATGCATCATAGCTTGATTGCAATTCCTTTAATATTGCTACTTTCTTTTAACCCTTTCATTCCATCATTGATCATAGCTTTAGTCTCTCCCTAGTGGCACATAAGGCTAAAATATGACATTTTAACAATAGTCAATATAAAGCCTTTAATTTCCCTTAGCTCCTCTATAGTAATGCATCATAGCTTGATTGCAATTCCTTTAATATTGCTACTTTCTTTTAACCCTTTCATTCCATCATTGATCATAGCCTGGCTCTCCCTAGTGGCACATAAGGCTAAAATATGACATTTTAACAATAGTCAATATAAAGCCTTTACTTTCCCTTAGCTCCTCTATAGTAATGCATCATAGCTTGATTGCAATTCCTTTAATATTGCTACTTTCTTTTAACCCTTTCATTCCATCATTCATCATAGCCTGGCTCTCCCTAGTGGCACATAAGGCTAAAATATGACATTTTAACAATAGTCAATATAAAGCCTTTATTTTCCCTTAGATCCTCTATAGTAATGCATCATAGCTTGATTGCAATTCCTTTAATATTGCTACTTTCTTTTAACCCTTTCATTCCATCATTGATCATAGCTTTAGTCTCTCCCTAGTGGCACATAAGGCTAAAATATGACATTTTAACAATAGTCAATATAAAGCCTTTACTTTCCCTTAGCTCCTCTATAGTAATGCATCATAGCTTGATTGCAATTCCTTTAATATTGCTACTTTCTTTTAACCCTTTCATTCCATCATTCATCATAGCCTGGCTCTCCCTAGTGGCACATAAGGCTAAAATATGACATTTTAACAATAGTCAATATAAAGCCTTTATTTTCCCTTAGATCCTCTATAGTAATGCATCATAGCTTGATTGCAATTCCTTTAATATTGCTACTTTCTTTTAACCCTTTCATTCCATCATTCATCATAGCCTGGCTCTCCCTAGTGGCACATAAGGCTAAAATATGACATTTTAACAATAGTCAATATAAAGCCTTTACTTTCCCTTAGCTCCTCTATAGTAATGCATCATAGCTTGATTGCAATTCCTTTAATATTGCTACTTTCTTTTAACCCTTTCATTCCATCATTGATCATAGCCTGGCTCTCCCTAGTGGCACATAAGGCTAAAATATGACATTTTAACAATAGTCAATATAAAGCCTTTACTTTCCCTTAGCTCCTCTATAGTAATGCATCATAGCTTGATTGCAATTCCTTTAATATTGCTACTTTCCTTTAACCCTTTCATTCCATCATTCATCATAGCCTGGCTCTCCCTAGTGGCACATAAGGCTAAAATATGACATTTTAACAATAGTCAATATAAAGCCTTTATTTTCCCTTAGATCCTCTATAGTAATGCATCATAGCTTGATTGCAATTCCTTTAATATTGCTACTTTCTTTTAACCCTTTCATTCCATCATTCATCATAGCCTGGCTCTCCCTAGTGGCACATAAGGCTAAAATATGACATTTTAACAATAGTCAATATAAAGCCTTTACTTTCCCTTAGCTCCTCTATAGTAATGCATCATAGCTTGATTGCAATTCCTTTAATATTGCTACTTTCCTTTAACCCTTTCATTCCATCATTCATCATAGCCTGGCTCTCCCTAGTGGCACATAAGGCTAAAATATGACATTTTAACAATAGTCAATATAAAGCCTTTATTTTCCCTTAGATCCTCTATAGTAATGCATCATAGCTTGATTGCAATTCCTTTAATATTGCTACTTTCTTTTAACCCTTTCATTCCATCATTCATCATAGCCTGGCTCTCCCTAGTGGCACATAAGGCTAAAATATGACATTTTAACAATAGTCAATATAAAGCCTTTATTTTCCCTTAGATCCTCTATAGTAATGCATCATAGCTTGATTGCAATTCCTTTAATATTGCTACTTTCTTTTAACCCTTTCATTCCATCATTGATCATAGCCTGCCTCTCCCTAGTGGCACATAAGGCTAAAATATGACATTTTAACAATAGTCAATATAAAGCCTTTATTTTCCCTTAGATCCTCTATAGTAATGCATCATAGCTTGATTGCAATTCCTTTAATATTGCTACTTTCTTTTAACCCTTTCATTCCATCATTGATCATAGCTTTAGTCTCTCCCTAGTGGCACATAAGGCTAAAATATGACATTTTAACAATAGTCAATATAAAGCCTTTACTTTCCCTTAGCTCCTCTATAGTAATGCATCATAGCTTGATTGCAATTCCTTTAATATTGCTACTTTCTTTTAACCCTTTCATTCCATCATTCATCATAGCCTGGCTCTCCCTAGTGGCACATAAGGCTAAAATATGACATTTTAACAATAGTCAATATAAAGCCTTTATTTTCCCTTGGATCCTCTATAGTAATGCATCATAGCTTGATTGCAATTCCTTTAATATTGCTACTTTCTTTTAACCCTTTCATTCCATCATTCATCATAGCTTTAGTCTCTCCCTAGTGGCACATAAGGCTAAAATATGACATTTTAACAATAGTCAATATAAAGCCTTTATTTTCCCTTAGATCCTCTATAGTAATGCATCATAGCTTGATTGCAATTCCTTTAATATTGCTACTTTCTTTTAACCCTTTCATTCCATCATTCATCATAGCCTGGCTCTCCCTAGTGGCACATAAGGCTAAAATATGACATTTTAACAATAGTCAATATAAAGCCTTTACTTTCCCTTAGCTCCTCTATAGTAATGCATCATAGCTTGATTGCAATTCCTTTAATATTGCTACTTTCCTTTAACCCTTTCATTCCATCATTCATCATAGCCTGGCTCTCCCTAGTGGCACATAAGGCTAAAATATGACATTTTAACAATAGTCAATATAAAGCCTTTATTTTCCCTTAGATCCTCTATAGTAATGCATCATAGCTTGATTGCAATTCCTTTAATATTGCTACTTTCTTTTAACCCTTTCATTCCATCATTCATCATAGCCTGGCTCTCCCTAGTGGCACATAAGGCTAAAATATGACATTTTAACAATAGTCAATATAAAGCCTTTATTTTCCCTTAGATCCTCTATAGTAATGCATCATAGCTTGATTGCAATTCCTTTAATATTGCTACTTTCTTTTAACCCTTTCATTCCATCATTGATCATAGCCTGCCTCTCCCTAGTGGCACATAAGGCTAAAATATGACATTTTAACAATAGTCAATATAAAGCCTTTATTTTCCCTTAGATCCTCTATAGTAATGCATCATAGCTTGATTGCAATTCCTTTAATATTGCTACTTTCTTTTAACCCTTTCATTCCATCATTGATCATAGCTTTAGTCTCTCCCTAGTGGCACATAAGGCTAAAATATGACATTTTAACAATAGTCAATATAAAGCCTTTACTTTCCCTTAGCTCCTCTATAGTAATGCATCATAGCTTGATTGCAATTCCTTTAATATTGCTACTTTCTTTTAACCCTTTCATTCCATCATTCATCATAGCCTGGCTCTCCCTAGTGGCACATAAGGCTAAAATATGACATTTTAACAATAGTCAATATAAAGCCTTTATTTTCCCTTAGATCCTCTATAGTAATGCATCATAGCTTGATTGCAATTCCTTTAATATTGCTACTTTCTTTTAACCCTTTCATTCCATCATTGATCATAGTCTGGCTCTCCCTAGTGGCGCATAAGGCTAAAATATGACATTTTAACAATAGTCAATATAAAGCCTTTATTTTCCCTTAGATCCTCTATAGTAATGCATCATAGCTTGATTGCAATTCCTTTAATATTGCTACTTCCTTTTAACCCTTTCATTCCATCATTCATCATAGCCTGGCTCTCCCTAGTGGCACATAAGGCTAAAATATGACATTCTAATTCTAAGTATAAGTGTCCTTTTTGTTTCCATTTGTGTTAAAACTTTCTCATTGTTCACATCAACCATCCATATTATTCTTGACACTGATATTTTGTTTTTTTAACATTGTTTTTATAGCCAGAGTCCTCGTAGTCAATATAAGGCCTTTATTTTCTCTTAGATACTTTATAATAAAGTTACCAAAATTTGTTTGTAATTAATTTAATATTGTGACTTACTTGTAACTCTTTTATTAACACCACTCATCATAACACAATTCACTCTGATAGCACAGAATATATCAAATTGTATTAAATGCTTTTGCAATAGAATTGGTATTAACACACCAATGTTGATAAAGTCTTCAGAGTATACTTAAATGTATATAAGCATCATGTCATGTGAGTTTCAGTTCATAATATTTATCCTTACTAAAAAAAGTACTGATAACTTGTTTGGGGTGTGCCAGGTTTATTATGCAAACAAAGTGCAAAATAAGTTTTAATTTACAAATAAATCTGAAAGATATAGGCATGGGAAACTTACCCAATTAACAATATATCATATACTTTAAAAATTATTATTTTACATGTTAAAATATGCTCCTCGACATTGTATAACGATCATCAGTCTTTCATTGATTTGTTTTAACTTTTCTCTTTTACCTTAATCACTGTCAATAGTCAGTTTTGCAGAAAGTGAAAGTGCATTGTTTTGCATTTTCATATGTCTCTTTAAATGATGAATGACAAGCATTTTACTGGAATAATACATGAAGAGGCTGCGACCCTATTCCATTAATCTGGTGCTTTTGAAAACTTTCTTTTGCTGAAAGATGGGCAAACAATTTACCTTACAGAACATGAAAGTGCAAGGTCTTATCTGAATATCATCTTTAGCATACTGTAAAGGTCTTGTTCAAAAACTTCTCTGCATTTATCTTAACACCACCATCAACTTTAAAAGACTTAATTTTACTGCTCATCCAAAACATCACTCCAGTTCCCTACTTGTCTTGTGCTGGTTGAATATTCACATGAAGGACCGACCTCTAGCTCTGCTGGCAGGTCCATTGTAACTCTATATTCATCTTTAAATATTACTGTTGAGAATTTAGTTTTTATGTATATTTTATGCATTTCTTCATCCAGCTTACACATTTCTTAAAAAGGCGGGTGTTTGGTTGCTTTCGCCTTTAGCTAATAATCTTAATATTCTGCATCTTTTCTGTTTATATTTGAAACACCAGCTTCTTTAAATATTTTATTTTTGGTCAATCGGTTTCTTTTTTTTTCCTTATTACTCTTTTAATTGTCCTCAAATCTCTCTTTGCAACATTCTTAGAACCAGATTTTTCTTCTTATTTTGGCAATGTTCTCAATATGTTTTTTATGTTTTTAATGTTTAACTTTATACCAATTTCAGCATTGCATTCCTGTTGCTCAATAACTTGATAAAATCTCTTCTGATATCATTTTTCTCACATGTTTTTGATGTTTTATCTTTCTGATGTCAACTGTGTTACTGCTTATATTTCTAATAAAAGCACAAACTGAAAATTGCAATATATTTATCATGTACACATACAAGAAAAATTTTACATACTTCAACAGATTCATCCAGCTTTATTGTGAAAACTGACTTATATATGTAGGCATCCATTTGTATTGCAAGATAATGGAAGCACACTGCCAATATTGAACATTGTATTGCTGCCATTCTTGACACACTGTTTTGTATGAATCAATATTCAGTCCTTGTCAGGTGCAATCCATTAAAATCAAGTAAATCTTTTCCCTGAGGAAAGAAAAAGACAAAACAAACAAGCAGATTAATCTATTTCTAGTGTCGGGTACACTAAGTACACAGATGAGTCCAAAACTCAAATAGTGTACCTGATACTGTGAAAGACATGTCTTTCATTCTTACAGATTACACCTGACAAGAGATGAAGAATGAATTGGCTTTGAAGTGTTACCAACAGCAACTACACAAAGAAATTTCCATATCAGAACAATATTGGAGGTGTTGCTGACTCTTCTGAAAGCTATAGATAATATAAATAACTTTGCAGTAGGTATTTGTGAAACTTAACCTAGTCTGGCACAAGACCATGGTAATTGTGATCACATTAAGAATCTAACTTGGATAATAACTTGTTGGACAACATTCTACATCAAGCACTATCATGAATGTGCTCTCTGGTGAGAGAAATGTAGGCAGTGCCTACACTTTAAGTTAATTATTAAACATAAAAAATAAAAATATATTTCTAATTTAATGCACTGAACCCATTATTTTATCCAGTAAATAACACAGTCACATGGTGGCTTCATCCATATTCCCTTCATATTCCATTGGAAAGGCTGAAATTCCACTCAAACATCTTTCGAACTGTTTCTTTGTGGAAAAAAAACCCAAGAGGATGTTTCCTTGATCACTATGATCTTAACCTCTACAAGAAAAGGGTCAACTATTATCTATCCTACATATCCTCATAATATGCACTTCTAACTTTCTCCATTTACACACTTCAAAACAACCTCATTCAGTAATCCTCTACCTTTAGTGGCTCTTGAGCCTTGTATTGGCCGAATATTAATAGAAAAAAAGGAAATGTTTTTCAATTGATATAATTGTTCTCTGACTTTCATCAACTTCAGTTTACAATAATACGAGTTATAAAAGTGTTTCATGTGCCATGAAACACTGTTACATGCTATAAACAATAATAAAATAAAAAATGTCTGCACTAATATCATCATCAAAAAAAGTTATGAAAAACAAATAAAATGAAAAAGAAAGAGAAAGTAGTCAGCCTCCTCAAAATTTAGCATTTTTTTCTCAAACTGTTTTATGGTTAAAATATTCACAATTTCAACTAAGTGCAGGAATCGGTGAATATCCAAAAGTTTGTGAAAATGTATTCCTAAGAAGATATTAAGAGTTAATAAATACTACCTTTGTTCCATCATTGAATTTTCTAGACTTAATAGTAAGTTTGATTGGTTCAATAAGATCAAATTGGCAGCTATCTGAAAAATGACCTACAATCTGTTGTTAAATGGGGCAAGGCATGGCTTACATTATTTACATTATTTGAACTGTTATCTTCATCTTCACTGCCATATTCACAAGATTTTGGCCGTTGTACACTCCAGCCTTCTTCAAGTGATTGGAATTTTGAACCGAACCAGGGTAAATTGTTCTAGTTCCAGGTGCCATGCCTCTTCTTGATATCTCAGTTATTTCCCTTTAACTCAACTTTCCAAGTTTTGGTTCACTACTGCTGCCTGGTATTGAACTCAAAACTTTTTGGGTCTAGTCACTAAAAGCAGAAATTAACAATATTATAAAAGGAAAGCAATGTCAGAAATCACATTGAATTTATTTTATTTTGTGTATATATAATTTTTTTTTTTTTACTGTCCATAATACACTATTTTTGTAATTATATATATTTGTTATTAAAATTTGATATTCACAGCAACTTTTGTGGCCCGGTGAATATACCTAAATTTCTAATTTGACCCATTACAAAAAAAAGCACTAGACCATCCTCAAACCACAACATTTCTCAAAATAAAAAAATATTGAATTTTTAATAGATTTAGGAGGCTCCTGTTTATAATATCAATACAGGGTAAAAAAAATTGATCCATTTTACAGAGTTATTGGATTTAGCTGTTATTTACAAACGTCAAGTTTGAAACTGCTTACATTATTGATGTCTGCATGTTTTGTTCTTTTTTAATTGTCTGAAACTTAAAAAATTTTTTTACTTCTTTTTTGGCAGGGGGGGGGGTGGGAGTATTATTTTCAGTAGTGTATGCACAAACATTGGAGGGAATAATTATCTTAAATGAAGAATAAACAGATATACATACTTTTATTAAATTATGTAAATTTTCATTATTTAATTAAAAGTGTATATATCCATGATGCAATGGAATAACCCGGCATCCCCATGAATGATTACACTATAGGTAATAAGTACCTATAAAGTTGACCGTCTACGAGAGATGGAGGACGAGAGTGAGTAAGAAGATGCAAGCACATCCGACCTTCCAATTAGTGGCACTCACTACTAGATGGGGCCTGTGTGTATAACTGTACCGTATTTCATATTGTACTCGTTGTGTACAATAAACCTTTTTTCTAGTATCCACCTGGTGTTATTTACTCCCTTAGCATGGAATATAACGGTTCCGACGAGGATTATCGGAACATAACAGTGGCGACGAGGATGTTTGAAACTAACTCACACCAACATAACAATCTAATAGTTTTTTGGAGTTTTTTTAAGAAATAAAGTTAAAAAAAAAAAAGAAAGCCTGCTTCCATATGCAAAACAGCTGGATCCAATAACTGTAGAAGCCAGGATCAATTTTTCAGTGTACCAATATCATGAAGAGGGACTACTTTATAAATTAATACAGTGGAACCATGGTTCATGAATTTAATTCGTTCCTGAAGACGGTTCGTAAACCGAAACTATATTTTCAATAGAAATCAATGTAGAGAAAAAAAGTCACATGTACAATAAAATTGCAAAATAAAAGCACGGCACAACACATTATTCCGTTTGGGTTAACTCGGTCCGGCAATGTTGTCCGAGAATCTAAACTTTGTTTGATGACCAGGGCATTGTCCTCTCAAATTTTCTATTCGAATACCTATTTGTTCGACATGTGAGATGTTCGAGAACCGAGGTTGCTCTGTATTTTTACATTCTGACAAATGTTGAATGTTGACGAAGGTCTAATGATTAATAATCTATAAAAATTATTTTAAAATCCCCCCGTTTTTTGTGTGGACCAATCTACTTAACTAGTGCTCTATTTCATATTCTTGATGTTAAGATGATTATGGGACAGAGAAAGTAATTATTAACAAAAAAAAAATTTTTTTAAATGAACACATCTTCCATTTGCCTTCGTTGACAACTTTTTTTTAATCCTTTTCAGTAACTTCAAAACAAATAAAATAATCACTGTCACCATTGATCAATCAGTATTTGCAGTTCACTTCCCTTTCCTCTTGCTTTTTCACTCCATTTCCTCTTTTCTTTATCAAAGATATTTTCCAACACAAATTAAGAATTCTATTCTAAGAATACAAAATTTAAGGAGGTATTTCCTCATCCCCCCACCACAAACTTTACTTTAGTAAAGACACTGACATTTATGAGAAAATATTATCTCTAAAAATCAGCACATAAGAAAATAGTGTATGTTTAATAGAACAAGGTCAAGTAAAAAGGGGGGGGCAGGAAGACTGAAAACTGTTGTGGCACCAATCTTCCAACTTGAGAAGGCCTGTTTGAATGTTGAATTTTCAAATTCAAAAAGTCCTTCCATTTTCCAATCAAACTTCTACTACCCATTAATGCAGCCATAACATCAATGGGTGTGTCTAGGGCAAAATGACAGAACCTCTTCCACTTCAAGCTGTGTTTTATTTTTTAATCCGTTTCAACCAAGGCGATCTTTATACCAGGCCTGGCAACTATGTGACTAGGGGTTCCACGACTGGGGGTGAACATGTGGAAACCTCAATTACTACTAATTAGTTAATTAGCAACTATATACAACATTAAGAAGCATGTTACAATTATCGACTTATTTCCATGAATGCAAATGTACAAAGAAAGAACAAAAATACAATAAAATAACTAAATGCACAAAAATCAATTTATTCACTACTAGCAGCATGGCCCGACGTTGCCCGTTCTTGATTCAAAAATCGTACGACTCATACAATAATCGCTATCACTTGACTTAAAATATTTTTGCCCTTCCTTGCCTTTAAAGGAGTGCCCTTTGCCATGCTGATGTTGCTACATGCCTTACTTTTTGCCTATCTCACACTGCAAATTTTTTCTAAGCTCTATACTAAACATTAAATCTGTTACGAAAAAAGAACTAAACAAAATGAACACAAAACGATCAGCTTTAAAAAAGGACTCGTAACTGGAAAAACCGAATGAAAAAAGAATGTTAACAAATACTTTTTCACACCCAACCCAGTTCTGCGAAATCAGAATCAACGTCGAGTTTAAGCAAGCGAATGAGCCAATTGGAGTAAAGTGCCATGCAGATTTAAATTTTCCCCACTTGTGACGAATGCAGCTATTGATTTTTTTTGCATGCTAGCATGCTAGTTAATATTCAGTCAGTCAACTGTTAGCTCTAACGCTGGCCAATAGAATCTTCCTGCCTATTCGTGGCAGCCATCTATAGGCTCTCACTCTGGCCAGTAGAAAATGTCCGCAAACTACATGAAAACTGCCGTAGAAGCATGAAAAAAATCGATTATTTCCACTATCGATGGGAGTTGGGAAATGCAAGGTCAGTCTTGGCCTTCCTGCTAACTTGGAGCATGTGCATGTAAATTTTGGTGCAAATCCGTCGAAAATTGCGGCCGTGCATTCGTTACACACACACACACACACAAACATCCTGCCTTTTATAGATAGAGATAAATTAGAAATTTTTAGGTGATATTGCAAAAATAATGAGTTAATTTGTTTATGCCAATTGATTACAGAAAATATAATTGTATAATGCAATCAGAAAGCATTTCAGCATTTTGCAAAATTGTGTATCAAGTCTGAAAATACTTTACAAAATGTTTGAATTTCAAAAAAACAATAATTTTGATAATATTTACAAAATTTATTGTGATTTTTGATACATGTACAATTTGTTTCACAGAAGATGAAGAAAATATCACTATGATACAATAACAGATATTACCAGTACAGGTTAAGTATCAGTAAAGCCACTAAGGCACAAGGGGTTACTGGGTGTGGAAGAATTAGGAACAGAAACATTAATAATGAGTGGGAAGAGAAAAGAGTAACCAGGAGGACAGTAGATAGTGATTGACATTACATTTAAATTCAAAATTTATTTTTCCAAGACTGGCTGTTACCCAAAGCAAGAGAGGGTATCCTGTTATTTAACCCATAGTCAGAGGAACATGGTTTCATGCCTTTTCTAAAGACATAAGTGCAAAGTGGAGAAAACAGATTTGGTCAGAATTTGAACTTGGCATGCCAATTCCACAGCATTACCTTCACATTTGCTTGAATTCAAATTCTGACCACTGACTTGATTTTTTTGAGCAAACACTTGAAGAAAGCTGTAGAATGCATCAGCTGAAATGCTGTTGGAACACTAGAAATCACAAGGAAAATCTCCCTGAATAATAATGACTTTGCAAAATTACAGACAATATCTGACCCCTGGTGTTGATGGAAATTACACAAATAACCGAGCAACTTATCCAAATTTAACCTTTAGCACTCTGCATTATTAATATTACTTCCCTTAATGCTGCATTCTTTTTCAAGGCTTTTCAGATGCTGTAACCTTATTGTTAATTTTACCCAAAGATGTTTTCCGCTGCCATATCAGGATATGGCAACACAACTATGAAATTCAAATTCAGGGATCTGTCACATTCAGTGGCAGGGTAAACTTTTTGTAGAGCAAATGAAATCACATACAGAGTGATAAAGGTTAAATAGTATACAATGGGGTGCTGAAAAACTCAACCCAGTCCACTTCCCAAAATCTGATCAAATGACGAAACAGCCAATTTTTTAATTTTTTAAGGTTTCTTGATTGTGCCAAGAACTTTTCAGCACCCCCTTGTATAAGGTGAAAAATATTTTTTTCAACATAATTTCATCATTCACATTTTTGACAAACATTACACACATACAAATTCTGTACAAGAGGGAGGGTGTATAGAGAAGCAAATGAGAAGATGGATTTGGTGGTAATAGTTTGTAAACAGACTCAAAATAAAAAATACTTTTTTATAATATTATACAAACAAAGTACATAAATATTTTGTTGAACAAATTTCTCTCCACTTCAATATAATAGATAATGTAAAACAATAAAGAAATTGCGTACTATAATCAATTAAGTTTGATAAATCCAATTAGCTCCAAATTGAGGAAATAATTCACCAACTTTTATTATTAAAATTTAAAATAAAGCAGCAAATTAATTTTAAGAGACTAAACTGATTAATTCTGTTTCCCTTCACACAAATACCGCATCACTGTGAGGTGGGACTAAATTACCTTTAGCATTTGTGTTAATAATAATTGACTGGTGGCACATATGTACTGTAGGTAAAAATGACATTTCCTGAAATAAATATGCATTTCCTTTTTTGTTACAATTTAATGTAAAATTGTTTCATATCAGAGTGTCACTTATTTGTAGGCATCCTATACATGGAGAAGTGCCATATTCGAAAATGATTCACTTTGCAACCTTGTTTTTGATTAACATTTTATAGAGTTTACCTACCTTCAACGAAGTCATACATGCTGTTTTTGTGTCTAATTTGAAAAGCTCTGTGCTTGAATTTATTAAAAGAAACAGTTCTAAATTTTTTTTAAATATGAATTTAATATATTTGTGTGCTTACCAAAGTATTTTTTCCTTAATACAATTAAAAATTACAATGAAGCAACATTTTTTTCAATTATACATATTGATATTTTAAAATTACTTATAAGAAAGTAGCCATTTCTGTGAGCAACAACAACTAATATTAAAAGAGAACAGATTTAAATATTTTAACAGTGAATTTGTAACATTTTCTTGTTTTTATTTCATGATGATGGATAATATTGCATTTGACAGGAGTGTAACTATAACAACAGGGTCACATCACTTTAGTAGGGAGAGGCAACTCATTTTGCAATTACTAATTAATTTCAATTTACATTCCTGTGAAGGCTGTTAAGACTCACAGGGCATAAACAGGGGAAAAAAAAAAAGAAGCAAAGCATATAGTTATTTACAAAAGTGGGGATTTTTGAT
Source organism: Acanthosepion esculentum (assembly GCA_964036315.1). Lineage (NCBI taxonomy): Eukaryota > Metazoa > Mollusca > Cephalopoda > Sepiida > Sepiidae > Acanthosepion > Acanthosepion esculentum. The sequence goes on along the minus strand of OZ038517.1, from coordinate 22,011,137 downwards.
ACCTCACTATAGACATTGATCATAGAGGTAATATTATAAACGGAGGAATGTAGGAAAAAAACGTTTATAAAACACAAATTGATGGAGAGACCTACAGACTAAAGAAAGAAAGAAAGAGACCTACAGACTAAAGAAAGAAAGAAAGAGACCTACAGACTAAAGAAAGAAAGAAAGAGACAGACAGACTAAAGAAAGAAAGAAAGAGACAGACAGACTAAAGAAAGAAAGAAAGAGACAGACAGACTAAAGAAAGAAAGAAAGAGACAGACAGACAGACTAAAGAAAGAAAGAAAGACAGACAGACTAAAGAAAGAAAGAAAGAGACAGACAGACAGACTAAAGAAAGAAAGAAAGAGACAGACAGACAGACTAAAGAAAGAAAGAAAGAGACCTACAGACAGACTAAAGAAAGAAAGAGACCTACAGACAGACTAAAGAAAGAAAGAGACCTACAGACAGACTAAAGAAAGAAAGAGACCTACAGACTAAAGAAGAAATTCAATGTAAAGTTACTTGACTGTATAATCCAATAAAATTTATCAATATATACATTTGGCTTGCAATGATATTTAATCGTCACAATATTCTAATGATGTGTCTGTACAATTCCATCCTCTATATCTGTTTTTAAGAATATAATCAATGTTTTGCTATTATTAGATGATTGCATTTAAATATATCCATTTTGATTCGTAACTGTAGTTTTCAGTCCTCATGGTACTAAGCACTTTTCTCCCTCCTCACTCATTATCAGCATTTTTATTAGCTGAAGTAATTTACATACACAAATGATTTGCTTATGTATACAAATTAGCCATGTCGCTCATGCCCATATCCTCACTTCTACCAATATGACCAAAAATACAAGCAACATGCAGTTGCTTCCTTTTTGTTGACAATTCAATTGTTGCCTACAATCAGAAAATTCTAATTGCAAATCACCATTTCTTTCTACATTGACAAACAGCGGTCAAAATCTTTGTATAAAATTTGTTACAAAATCCTACTAAGTCAGAGGTAAAAACTAAAAATGGAAAAAGCTGTTCAGACAACCAATCAATTCAAATAGTATATTACCAAGTCCCACATGGTCATCCACATGTGGAAAACAGCATGATAATTTAGTATATGTAAAATTAGAATGAAAGATATCTTCCAAAAGCTAAACAAAGTATGAAGAAATGAGAAATTTTCACTAGAAGCAAAGAAGAGTGTGCTCAACTGCTTTATAATATTAGTCTTCCTAAATGGTAATGTATGCTGGACAATTTCCCCCAGAGCAAGAGAGAGACAGTTCTACAGAAGGATACTGAGAATACCATGGTCAGAACAAATTTTAAGGAAAATGGAAACTTAAAATCAGAGATAGTTGGAATTTCTGGGACATGAGGAAAGAAGGATCGGAGAATTTGACACTCAAAGGACATATTGGAGGCAAGAGGGAAATAGAAAGTAACCTACTTAACAAGCTTAGGTAAATGAATAACAGAAAAGGGAACAGAAGGCATAGTAAAAAAGATAAACGTTACAGAGAGCTAAAAATGATAGGAAGTTGTGGAGAGCAATGATCACCCACATCCTAAAAGGATACAGCATATAAAAGCTAGTAAGCAAAGAATATTCTATAAACAAACCATTTATTGTTCCTCACAGGCATATTTGAATATAAAAGTCAACACAATAACAATCTTGTTTGTAATCAAATTTATTTCAAATTAGGTTTTTTGCTTATATTTAAATAAAAAAAAAAAGTTGCCAAATTATGGCATCCAATTAAAAAAAAAACGAAATAAAGAAAGGTACCCCCCCAGATCTAGCATAAACTTTGTTTAATGCCGCCAAGATAAATAAGCAATTTTGTCTCCAATGGACAAAAATAATTTCAACAGTATTTTGTTTACTACACTCTTCAATTCAAAAAGAGACCCACATAAGTGTCACTTAAGAAAAAAATCTATAAGCATATATCCATAACAAGCCCTACCAAAAAACTGACTAACCTATGATGAATGGATTTAACAAAACAAAAAAAATTTAAATAATTTCAAGCAGATGACTGTGTTATTACTAAATATCATTTTGAGATCATCAGGATCAGTAAAATTTCACACACCAAACATCACCAAGTGAGAATCGAGTGAAAAGATTCCACAGATGAATGTCACTCCCATGCTAAGTGAAAAAAATAAAATCAATAATTTTGTAGTTTCAGGGCACAAGGTCAAAAATGATTACACACTCAGCATGTGTGTCCCCACTCCATCCATCTTCTTTTTTTTAAGGAACAAAAATCATGATGCAAACATCCTTAAGTATCAGTAATTACAGGGGAGCTCAATGACAGAACACAGTGGGAATATTTATAACTAAAAAAAAAAAAAAAACAGATGCTCAACAATTCTATTTATTCAAAAAAAAAATTTTTTTAAAAAGTAACTAAAAAGGTACTTTTAGATTTCAGAGTTTATATGCCATAAAACCAGTCTACATACTAATTCAACTCTTACAGAGTATTACACACAGTAGCTTATTCATGCCATTGAAATAACATTGTTAACTCTTCCTATTATATTAGATTTTCATATGTTAACACACTCACATCCAAGTTTTTAAATATATGAATAAATTACTAGTGCAAGTGGGATAACTCTAGTACAGCAAAAAGTTACCAAAAACATTTGTGTGTGTGTGTGTATATATATATATATATGTATATGTATGTATATATGTATATGTATGTATGTATCACACTTTTTCAACTTTATTCCTCGAGGCTGTAGCCCAACATATCATACCATACCATTTTGGGATCAGGCCGACTGTGAGCAAATTAAAAACATTCCAGGTCTGATCCAGACCCACAATACTGAAATTTTACATTCACAAGTTTTCATTAGTGATTTTTTTTTTACGACAATTTTTTTTGTACAATAATTTTTAACTTGGAAATAAATTTGGGAATAATCAAAATTAATTGCAAAATCCAGCAAAAGACACCCATGAAATAAAAATAATTGTTTGTACAGAAAGTAAGGACCTATGTACATCAAATTGTCTTTAAATTAAGTAGCAGCTGAAGAACTATCGTGGAACTTTTAAAAGGTAAGCTTAAGTATTAATGCAATGCAGCAATCAATTTTCAGTTCTTCACATCTCTACATAGCTTACCGATATTAAAGTTAGTATTTACCAAGAACAAGTATCTGTTGAGAAAAGAAATGTTTTTATTATTATCTTTTTAATCATTTCACCCGAGCAAGGTGATAAGGGTTACTGGGAATAAAAGAGAATGAGAAGACCTTAGTAAGGAGAAAAGACAATAAAAGAACAGGGATCATGAAGACAGAAAATGGTGAATGACATTCCATTTAAATTTTTGACAATTGTAGGTGGCAAGAAACAGAAGAGTTCCAAAAGTTAGAAGTGCAAGAAAAGAAACTATTAGAATAAAACTTAGTGTTACATCTATCTCATTCAACAGGAAAACAATGAGACCTAGTTGCCAATATAGTAACAAGCTTAAATTTATGTAGTCGAGATACCTATGAGGAGAGCTCATTGCTGCCAGGAAAATACTTGTAGAAAAGACAGAGGGAAGTTACATCACTGCAGTGGGAAAGTGACTGAAGTTGAGATGCCAGGTTAGCCAATAACATTACAGACTATTTTTTGAATTTTGTCAAGAATCTAGAGATATATTAGTAGCACCAGACCAGATATGGCAGCAATATTCAATTCATGGACAAATGGTAGATTTATAAATGTAGAAAATGGATTCTATAAAAATTGTCTGGCTCAACAGTGAACCAACTTTCCTAGCAACAGACCTAGCAATTGATTAAATATAATCACTCCACTTCATGTCAGTGGAAAACCTGAGCCCAAAAAGTAGCTCTCCTGGAGGTTAGCATCAGCCATATGCTGATGGCAGATTCTCTATGGTGATTAAATGAAGGAAGTTTTGTTTTGGAGATGTTAAAATTTACAAGCCATTTCTTGCCCCAGTTAACCATTGATTGAAAATCCTCTTTGAGAATAGTTGCCAAGTTTAATTTGTTGGATCTGTTGGAGTTGCTACTAAGACAGGGGTAAATAGTTGTCATTTTCATAAATACCTAGTTGGGAACTGCAAGTCATTGGGAAGGCCATTGATGAAGATAAGAAATAATATGAAATGACCTAGAAGTGTGATCATTTAACATGATCTTCATTACAATGATTTTTTTAAAGATTAATTGGATTAAGTCAAATATTCATCCAGAGACAGAGACACCATCGCCCTTGAGCTTGTGAAGAAGGCTAGCATACCAAACGCCTTTAAGATGTCTAAAGCTACAGCCCGAGATCAGTGATATACAACATGGAACCAACTGTTATGAATAGAAAAATTACCTAAATTTGTATTAACACACAATGAAACTAGAATTATATGTTTGGTGATACTAACTTGTTCACTTGACTATGAGGCACTAATCATGAAATAGAATCTGAGATATTTCAGTTCAAATATATTTTATTTACCTAGTTTTGCTATTATAAATAAATAAAACAATATTAGGACTGTTAACCACTTGTGGCCATGATTTTTTTCCTTTTACTCCTTTTGAAAACGTTGGTGAAAAAATGTTACTTCCCCTCCTCTTTGAGGTTCCAATGCATTAACGTCAATGCATTATGCTATGCCGGCAACAGCAGCTACTCCAAGACAATTATTGCTTTCATTGCCGTCATTCTTATCTACAAATTATCTTGAATCACTTCTTTATGCACCATGTCCTTTCAGAACGTGGCCAATCATAACTCTCCACAACTTCCCACTTTATTTTTGTTGCTGTAAATAACCTTTGACCATTTACCATCCCTTAGCGGCTTGGATTGAGGAATCGGAGAGCCAAATTCGAATTCCAGTGGAATCCATTACATTAACTTACGTGCTAATACCCTTGGGAAAGGTATGAATCCTCATCTTCTCCCCCCAGTTATGGGTAAATAGCAGGACAGACCGGGTTCTATAGCTTTAGATGGCAACTGGTCTACCGCAGGAAAAAAATCTGCCTCGTCAGTCATGTATCTCTTGATACATGATCGCCTAAGCGTGTATCACACATGGCTTTGACCGATTTGTTATTATTCTGTCACACATTCATAGAAACTTTTTAAATAGGTTACTCAGCTTCCCTAGATTCTCTTGCTTTCACTATGTCTTATGAGTATTTAATTCTCCGTGCCCTCTTTCCTCATTATGCACCCCAGAAATTTCAGCTGCTTTTTTTCTGATGGTAAGTATCAATATCCTTGCAGTTCCCATTTTCAAACTACCAGAGTAAAAAGATTTACAACAAAGAATCATCACCAGAATAAAAAATTATTTATATATTTAAGTGTAATTTTTAAAGAGGTAATGGATTTATTTTAATCCAATATTTTTAATATTTCTCAAATGTGCAAGCTGATAGGTGTAATAAACACTTTTTAATAAATAAAAATGTAGCATCCGTTTTAAATTTACACTATAATAACGCTTGATAATTATGTTTGAAAAAAAAATTTTAAGAATCTATTTTTAAATAATGCCACTTGCAAAATCTTTGTTATCTTTAAATGATAAGAAAATATGTTTGTATACTCTCAATTATCCCATTATGAATACATTATAAACTCAAATGATAATTTGGGTCCATTTGTTAGTGGTATCCACTTATTGATAGCCCAAAGCATTCTGAAAATGTATGAATAGATGTATTTGGATTTTTAAACAGATTTTAATTAAAAAAAAACAAAAACCACATGCTCAGTTCAGTTTTGAAAGTCCTATGTGTTTTTATTCTACAAAGAAAGACAAAAAAGAAAAACTGCAAATTTAAAACTGAACTTAAGCTTTGGGATAGACCCTCTATTTTCTCAATGGTTGGTTGTTTTATTATTAAATTATTATTAAAATACTTTTATAGAAATTAATGTAGATTTTGATAGGAAAATAAAAATCTTTTTTACCATAAGAGAACTTATAATATTTATAATCCAAAATCTGCAGGTTTTTTTTGCTAATCATATCACCCCATGCAAAGCAATAAAAGACAAGAGGTTACAAAGTGTGTAAGAAGAATAACAAAGAGAAACATTATTAAGGAGTGAGGACAATAGAAGAGTAATCAAGAATATGATAGATAATAAGTGACAGATCAAAGTTGGCTGGAAAACATGGAGACAAAAGAGTTCCACAAGGAAGAAGTGCAAGAAAAGAAACTGTTAACATAGAACTTGCTGTTACATCTAGCCAATTCAACTGTGAATTGAGGAGACCTTGCTGCCAATCTAGTTCTGCGCTTAAATTCCCAAAATCTACATACCACAGCAAAGAGTTAATTCAAACAGTTACATGAAAGTATTTATAGAAAAGTCACAGAGAAGATACATTAGGGCAGTGGGGAAATGACTGAAGCCAAGATGCCATGGAGTTCACAAATGGCTGCAAATAGTTACAAAACAGTGAAACAGTGGTCACCAGATCTGTTTAGGCAATGGATCCAATTTGTGCCACATGAACACACCCCGCAAGGTACTTCATTGACAACTGAAGCCAATAGCCTCATTGGGTCATATCAGACCAATACCATCACTACAAAACAACAAATTCAGACTCATAAGACCACAATACATACTGCCTGTTCTCCAGGTATCAATTAGCAACATCACATGCCAAAGTAAGGCAGTGTATCTGGTTTTATAATGTTAACAGGGGCATCCTGGTGGGTCTTCTGCCCTCATATTATGAAGGCTAATGAACTGATCTGTTGGATATACATCTGGTAGCTACCACATTAAATGTGGATGTGATTTGGGCTATTGTCACTTGTCTGTTACTGCAGACAATTCTAGCCAGACACAGCCATGCTGTAATACCTTTCATCAGATATTCCCAATACACCACCATGCTTGCAACCATCGATCAAATAATTTAAAAAATGTCCTACCCATCTGGCACCCACTATTATGACACATTTCAGTAGTTCATACCACCTTGACATAAACAGTTTACTTGGTGTTCACACTGACTGACAAAAAATCAAATCACAACTTCTATCAGAGTCTGTCTATATTTCTGAGATGAGGTATTATGTACAGTATTTATAGTAGTCGGACTATTGTCCTCATCTTTGTCGCCATATTTGTCACAACGTTTCGGCCGTTGTACGCTCCGACCTTCTTCAGGTGGTTCAAATTTCAGTTCGAAATTCCAACCACCTGAAGAAGGCCGGAGCGTACAACGGCCGAAACGTTGTGACAAATATGGCGACAAAGATGAGGACAATAGTCTGACTAATGTAAATACTGTACACAACTTCTATGTCTGGGTATTTCCATGTTATCAAAGTATAGTAGCATTATCTACCATTAACTTCCCATACTGTGATCCCGTGACTTTTGGCACTTCTTTTTGTGAACATGTGTATAATTGTTTTTAAGAAATCTACTATATTTATTTTGGAAGAATATTTATTTTTAGTGATTAGTTGCTTCAATAATTAAACATGTAAGGTTTCTTGTGGGAACATTTTATAACACATGGTGCTGTAAAGATTACATGAACAAAATAACTGACTGATTGATTCACAATGCAAAATAACACTTATTAAAACAAAATTAACAAAAATTTAAAAACAAGTTTCTTTTGTTAGACATAAATTGCATACACAACAAAATGTTCATTAATATGTTATAGTGGGAACTTACTTTGTTGGTGTGTTTTATGTGAAGCATTTGCAGCCCTTGTAGCTTCAGCATGGAAAGTTCATGTCAGCAATTCACAAGAGGGAACCCGGAAGAAAGAGAGGGTTACTTTAGGGTTCATGTGTTTTTATATTCAGGCCATACTTGCGGCCTTGTGCCACATCTAAGCTACACTTAGTAAAATCACATTGCATAAGAGTGCTCAATACTTAATAGTGTTTATAGATACAGACTTTGATATGAAGATCACTTGAAGTGTAAAACAGAAACTGACAGTCATCATGCAATGTTGATTCCTATGTCCACAGTCTCTTTCAATAATTCATAAGGAAGATGAGGATGTGCTGAAAAGTTATCAACTTGTTGAAAAGGCAATTTTAAAAAACTACCATGTTTTCATTCAATTTGACAACTTTAGACTGCCTCCTCATTTGCATATATAAAATTGTATAATTTTTTGTAGTTAATACAACAGTGTTGGAGATGGCCAATACACAAAGAAATTTTTCTAAAACACTTCATTCAATTTTATCTAGTAAGATCTTTGTTAGATAAGGTATTGTAAATTATATATTTAATTCAGACTACTTTCCTTGCTTTTGTTGTTTTTTATTACAATATTTCAGCTATTCTGTTCTCCATACTTTCTAATGTTTGGTTTGATTTGGTTTATTTTGCTTTACAGCAAGTCAACCTCAATGGGTTATTTAATGCTAACAAGATTTTTGGGATAGATTCGTATGAATAGAATACGTGTTCTTTGTAGGAAATCAGTTTGTAGATCAGGTTACATTGACATATTTTTCATAGTTTCATAGTGTTTTGACCCCAGTTTACCCATAGCCGGGACGCTAACAGGTGCTACCACTCTGGATCAGGGTGGACCTGGGAACAACAGCAATTAAGAGGTGGTTCGATGCTCCTCAAAAACCTCCTGATCAGAGGCCTTGCTGCTAGATGTAGTTTATACACAGGGTGCCTTATTGAGGGTGGTCCTATTCTTCTGCAGCAGTGCAATCAGCATATTTTTACCTGAGGAAATTATACAATATGCAATGATAAGCAAAATCTTAATTACATAAATTATAAATAAAATTTTGATTTTATTTTCTATGGCTTATCAATATTTTGCAGGTTATTTAAAGCCAGAAAATATTTTTAGATTGAAAGAATTTTTTCTTAAGATAAAAATAGTTTAGTGATACAAGTCTTACTAATTAATCCATAACTGAGGGGAATTGCTAACTTTCCTAAGGATATTTGCACATAAGTGAATATAATGAACCCAACTGAAATTGGAACTTGGCCAATCTCCAATTCCAAGCCATTATCCATTACACCACTTGCACATCCAAGCTTACAGCACCTGGTATTCCCAAACAGTCAGCCATCTAGGTACTGACCAGGTTCAACATTGCTTAACTTCAGTGATCACACAGAAACTCTTGTTTCAACGTGATGTGGGTATAAGCCATGATCAGAATATACATTTATGTGTGTAGTTAAACAACCAAACAAAACATTACATCTATTTGCATTAAAGTTTAATTGAACTTTATGCATTTGTATTTATGAGGTGTGCAAAAAATTCCAGCATTATTTGTTATTATAAAAAAAAGGTAATACAAAATCAATAACACCTATTAAAATACATGAAAATTCTTCTATGTACCATGCCCGTTCAGGACATTGGTGATCATGGCTCTCCACAATTTCCTGTCCTTTGTAATGCTTAATAAATTGTCTTTTTTGTTATCTCTTCTAAATCTTGTTCTGCCATGCATTTACTCAAGCTCAGTAAGTAGGTTATGCAGTATTTTCGTTTGCCCCTCTTGCCTTTAATCCGTCATGTGTATCAAAATTTCCAAGCCCCCTTTCCTCATTATGTGCCATAGAAATTTCAATAATCTCTTTCTGATGTTAAGTATAAGTGTCATCCTTGTTTCCATCTCAACTGTTGTTGCTCACGTGCTTAGTTCATGGAATTCTCAACATCCTTCTGTAAAAACCACATTTTTGTTGCTTCAATTCTCTTCTTCATCTAGGAGAAGATTGTCTTGTACTCACTGGCAAACAGGAGGGCTGATATTACATAAAAGTTCAGTATGCTTTTGTATTTATGGCCTTCAAAGCGAGCAGAATATTTAAGAAAGTGTTCAATAGCTAGAGCCATAAGCTTGAACGTTTGTGTGTGTGTGTGTGTGTGTGTGTGTGTGTCCAGCACCTTTGGAAAGTAACCGAAAACCATATCACTTGTTGGCCAAAGCATTGTGAGTGAAATTTGATAAACGGAACTATTTAGAGACCATCGATGGTTGTAATAACACAAAATTTCAAGGTACAATGAGTGAGGGTTTTAGTGTGCTGGCACTGACCAAACTGCTGATCATAAGAGCTCATGCACTCTCTCCCAAGAACTGAAACTAATTTCCACTCAGTACAGTTGCAATATAAACCACAGGTAGGCTCTGTGGGTGTTGAACAAACACAATGTGTCTGATCAAGCATCTGCATGAGAAATTGGCTGAATACCCTAAGTAGCCAGCCATCCATCCTATATACAGTGTAACCCGGATATAAGATAGATTTTATTTGGTCCCAAATTAGAGCCTGTATTAATGTATATATATAATAGACAAAACCCGGATATAAGAGACTTCTTCTCTGGTCCCGACAACTCTCTTATATCCGGGTTACACTGTATGTATATATATATATATCATCCCTCCACCCCTGCTACACACGTAATTCCATCAATAAAATGATCAATAGAACGCGTTTCCTTGCTTCCCTGAATCTTCAAAAATTTAAATGCAGCATCAATCATCAACTTCTGTCTGCTTGAATCCTGTTCATCTCTTGCTCTTTACTCATTCCCTGTAAACCTCTGTATACTAGTGGCATTACTGCCTTGCCTGAGGGATGAAATGATTAAAAAAAAAACTAAAAAAAAAAACATTAGTCCAACAAAGTCTTTAGAAAATGAAGCATTTTATACAGAATTATTCCACTTTGTCATACAACAGCTTAACATATTATGTAATTTTTCTAAAGAAGCAATGCCTTTTTCCTATTTATTAATCTGAGAGATTTGTATCACTTTAAATGTTATTTTTAGTTGCTAATCATATTTGAGTAGACACTTCATTTATTTATTAAATAGTATACTTATTTATTTTAGTCTACCGGCCTGAATATTCAAGAAATCTTATTTAAGAAAAATATGCGCTCTCTGGCAAGATACATATTTTTTCTTTAATAAGATTTCTCAAATATTCAGGCTGGCAGACAAAAATAAATATACTGTTTAATAAACAGAGTGTCTTCTCAAACATGAGTATATATTATATACACTATAGTTCAAAAGTTTTAAACCATCTCCAGATTTAGCATGGGATGAACTGGACAGAAAAAAAAAAAAAAAAGAATGGAATCAATTATCAAACTTTGAGAAACTTGTGCTGCAGTAGTCAAGGCTAAAGAAATATATTTTGACAAGAGCAAAATTTAAATCATAAAATGTTTTTCTTTTCGTCATAATAAAATTTCTAATAATTAATCATGTCTCACTTTTCTTTTTTTTAACCATGTATAATAATTTTCTCATATTTAAAGTACAATACAACTACTTTTTGGGCCAATTTTTTAAAAAAAATACCAGGGATGGCTTCAAAATTTTGAACTGTGTGTGTGTGTGTGTGTGTGTGTGCCCCCAAAATAATTTCTGTCTGTGTATTAAGTTTCAGTTTTCAAAAGAGTATACTGGAAACTTTTGCACACACCAAGTAAAAAAAATTCCTTATGAAAAAATAAATAAAATTAGAAAGCTAAGCAAAAAATCTTTTGGCAAGAGTTAGTTCAAAATACCTCAAATAGGTCTTTGAGCAATAATTAAAAAACCCAAAATAAGTGATATCTGGCAATGACTGGTAAAAGTCCAGGCAAAATATTTTCTGCAGCACTCAAGATAAATGCAAATGAATAAATCTCTCTTGCCTAGTTCCTCGTTTATTCTCTTCAATGCTACATCTGGTTAGCTGCTATGCCAATTCAACCATAAGCTAGTTGAGAGTTATTTTCAAAGCAAGTAAGGTGCATAAATTAATCTTTCTAAAGTGCATATATGTATACGACTCTCCATACTTAATGGCAATATAGACAGAAAAGATACTCATTCCTTTTAACAGGAAATATCCAGGAAATACTGTTAGTTTATAATAATCAAGGCTTAAGAAAAAAAAAAAAAAAAAAAAGGAAAGGCTTAATGTTCACATACAGTAGACAAAGTAAGTTTGTGGTAATTTTGGAGAGGAAAAAAATGTGTCCTACTTACTATCAAACAGAGCATTTATTTACAAGTGTGTATGTATATTCTTACTACTGCTAAAACAAAGCCTGTAAATAGTTAAGCTTTGAAACCTATAGAATAAATCTTTGGTAAGTTAACAACTGTACAGCTTAAGTGTGTGTGTGTGTGTATATCTGCAAGGTCTGTTGGACACTGACACTGTGTTATGGTTACCAAGTTTGTGTCACTTGATCAATTATGAGCCATGAGTTTGATCCTCACTAGGTGCTACATACCAGTAGCCTTCACCACATCTAAGCTCTGCTTAGTAAATCTCTATACCAAGTCTGTTCAGAACATCTTCAACTATTTCAACAACTAGTTGCATGATTTTTCATCATATGTTTCAGTTTCATTACAATTCTAATCATCACTTTTTAAAACAATATTGCCAAGGATGAAAGGTAGTTAAAATAATAGCAGTATCAATGGAAAAACTGTCCTTTCAACAGTCCGTTATCTTGCTGGCAAGAAGGCCCAAGTACACCAAATTGTTTTAGAGGTTTCATAAATTTTAATCAAAATGAGCACTGGCTGCTCAGTCAATGAATGCCAACTGTTTCCTTATAAGGAAATGGCTAATATTACCATTCCCAATAATTTCAGGAATTTGAACAGCATGAATAAACCAAATGAGAACAGATTTTTCCTACCACCATTTGTGAGCCAATCATAAACATATTCAAGAGGACCACCTTGAAGAGATGATGGAAAGTCTATATTTATTTTGTTTTCCCCTCTTGGGACTTAAGCAATCACAGCTCTCAACAGATCCCATTTTTTTTTATTATCACTGAATTGCCATGTATTCTTGAGAAAGATAATGAAGTCATTTCCCTGTTGTCTTCTCCATGGTTTTAAATTCAGAGCTGTCCTTGTAGACTGGTTGCCATGCAACGCTCAAGAGTCCAGTCTACTTTGCTATTTTACTTCATAACAAATAACAAAAAAAAAATATGGATTCATGTCTTTCCCAAAAGTGTTAGTGCAAAAATGAACACAACAGGCTAGACTGGAATTTGAACCCAGCTTGCCAATTCCACTTTCTGTACTGATAACCATGATGTGATCTATGCACACTGTTGAGAGGTGGGGGGATATTTTCTATGGTCAAACTCCCAACCTTTTGGCTAGTTTACACACCTCTTGTCAACACGCACATATGCACACACAACACTCTTCTCCTGAATACATACATGCATGCAAAGAGGCAGAGAAATAAATGAACAGGAAAGAAATAAAACAATTCATGATATGGCATTCCTATCACAGTATAAAAGCAAACCTTAACTTCTTGAGGAGATAGGGAGAGGAGTTTGTGGTACTATTATGGTGGTGGGATAGCTGATGGAGTTGGAGGAGGGGACAATTTATGACTGTATGGCTGAAGCCAGACCTTGCACTCAACATTTCAGATAATGCCAAGATCTAACAAATGAAGAGTGAAAAATAGGATGTGTTTGGTTATAAAGGATGTCAGGAAAAGCCTGTAATGCCGAGATAGGCTTTATTGGGGGGGGGGGCCTCTAAAAAAAAACGTGTGAGAGAGAGAGAATTTCTTTGTGCATTTCATCAACATTAACTTGCATATAAAGTAGTGTTTTCTCAAGTTTGTATACCTATTTTATATTAAAAAAAAACAACTTTTGTTACATTGAGATGACTATGATTTAATTCTTAATATTTTTTATACCAATAACATTAAGAAGAGGAGGTATGTGTGCGAGGTATGTATGGAGGGTGGGTATCTAAAATTTTTCTTTTCTTTCACCAGGATGACTTTGGAACAATGAACATGGACATTTTTTTATTTATTTTTTTTATTTAATATAGATGTATACAAAAAGTTACAGTCTACTAAAAATGTAAGCTTATTAATTTTCATCATGTGTATCTTCCATCTTAATTTCAGTTGCTTTTCACTGCAAAAGGCCATCATTTGAAAACTGCCACAAGTTGATGCTCATTTAGCTTGTGAACATTGGTTACACATACAAAGCTAATTTCTAACACACAGTCAGCCGTGTACACCCATCCATATTATGCCTAGATGACTAATGCAACCATTCTCAAACAGACTGCACTGTAGACATTCGGCCCATGGAGATTGGTTGACTGTTTTCAAATGTATTTTCAAACTCAAAGGCATGACCGGTAACACATCGCCTACTCGGCTAACTGATCAACCACTGCACATCAGGCAGCTGACCACCACGCCTCGACGGGGGAACCATAATGAGTCCAATACATGAGGATCATGTCAAATTTACTTAGTTTTCAAACTTTGTCAATTGTATTTTGCCATGTGGACATGTGACCAACTGACTCTCTGCCCTTCTTAGCAGTGAAACCAATTTGTGATGACTTTTGTTAACAGTGCCAATCACCAAGTGATTATCCTTTATTTTCAATGAGGAATAAGCTTATTGATCTTCTGTCAACTAAAAAGCTTTGCCAGCTCAATTGATAAGAGAAGCTATCACAGTAAGGTCTCCAAGGTTAAAAAAAAAAAAAACAGTTTGATCATTGCAAAGAGCTTATTCTTTATTTTGAAGTATTTTTAATAATGGTTGAGCATGGGTCAGTCTATATATAAAATTATGTGACTTCTATTAGTTCGTCTTTCACACCCTCTAAAATAGCCATACATTGACCAATTGAAACCAAATTAAAAAATATTGTCTACCATGAAGTCCTATAAGATTAAATTAAAGAAGTTATTAAACTGCTAAGTACGGTTTTTGTCAAAGTATTTCTCCAAATCAGCTTATTCATATTTCAATGATTGGTTTTCGAAATTGAACAAAACGTAGGGTTTGTAAATCTCGACAAAAATGTCAAAGATAACTTCAACGATACTAAATACTGTGAGAAATTCATTATGCATCAGTGTTGTAAAAAAGTTCTAGGTAATAAAAATTCAAAAATGTACTTGGAAAGTTATAATACTCAAGTATTAAACTATATTTTTGTACTAAAATGCTTAATTTCTTTCATATTTCTGAGGATACTAAATTCTGTTTTATGTGTATGCCGATTTTTCTTCTTTTTAAAAGAAATGTTATTTTATATATATATTTATCAAAACTTCAAATACATCAACATGTCAAATATGAACATTAGATTGGAGGGGGATCTTAACATGCAAGGGGTATAAAGTAAAAAGTTTTACTTAGTGTATCCTTGATTTAATCAGTATATACTTACCGTAATTTCCTATGCATAATACACCTTCATCCATAATATGCACACCTAAAATTGTACTGAAAGTGTGGGAAAATGCTTCTATTCATGCAAACATGCACACCTGGTTAGGTAATCAAACCCTTTAAACTGTATCTCTCCAATTTTATTACAACCAGCGTTTCCTACTCTTATTTAAAAAAAAAATGTTTTAAGAATTTGATTATTCTGATTTAGTTTTATAATAATTCTTATTTTATGGTAATTTTTTAAAGATTTTTTGTAGCTGTGCATAATATGCACCCCTAATTTTGTTTATTTTTTTTTTTTTAGAAAAAATGCGTATTATACATGGGGAATTATGGTAATTACTAAAATTAATTGTAATTATCAGTTAAAAACAAAACAAAAAGAAAATCTACAAGGTCTACCCAAGAGTTAGTACATCTTCATGAACACTTTAATATAACCATGATAATATAGAGTAAAAAAATTAATATCATTTTTATTTTACATTCTCTATTTTGATTTCATGTATTTAAATTAAATTAAAATAATCTAGTGGAATCTTTATTTTAAATCAACTGTGATCTTCGGAAGTTTGAATGCAATATCAATTGTCACCTATCTTCTTAATTCCTGTTCTTTTATTGCTCTCCCCCCTTAATTTTCTCCCTTCATATACCTTCATATAACTCCTTGCATTTTAGAGAGTTTATAATGTTGCTTAGGATGGAAAAAAAAAAAAAAAAAGAAGAGAATTCGTAAGCACCCCCCCACCAAAAGAATTGGTAAGCCATCCCCCCCCCCAAAAAAAAAAAACATTTTCATGACCTCCTGGCATTTAAAATATTTGGAACAAAGGTAAAATGAAGCCAAACAGAATGTTTACATAAAAAATTATTGGGGTACCAACTTTCATATTCATTGTCTATATTGCTGAGGATGAGGTATTATGATTACTTGTATTATTTACATTATTTGAACTTTTCTCCCCATCTTCATTGCCATATTCACGTTTCGGCTGTTGTACGCTTCAGCCTTCTTCATATTCATATTTTCTTAAGTATTAAGTATAAAATTTGTAAAATGCCAAAAATAGACAGAACATGATTTCAGCATGACAAGCTGTTCTAAAAAAATATATTTTAACTCTTACAAAAGTTTGTTCACAAAACAAAACTTCTGCCCATGGTCTTCAGATGTGCAAGAATATGTAGTAAAAATATAAAAATTTTCTTAAATTGCCTAACTTGTCTACTGATGTCAATAAAATAGACAATTTTAAGGATGTTAAAAGATTGAGCAATTTCAAACATCAATACTAACATTTCTGTAACAGATGTGAATATGGTTACTGGATAGAAATAGTTTATAAAATCATAAATGACATGTAAACTAATTTGGATGTTCTATCTGGTATACTTTGTAAATGAGAAGCATTTAAAGTTAAAGTCTTTTTGCATTTTGATCATTTTCAGGTCCTTATGAAAATAAAAGTACGTAAGACACATGAGATATGTATTCTTTAAATATTAACAAATGATAATTCAGATAAATGGCTTCTTCTTCAGTCAACCAGTAAAAAAATATTCTGTAAAACCTAAATTCCAGAATGCTGTAGAATTATGACTTCAGAAGAGAAATTTTTTTTTTTTTTTATCAACAACAAGACCTAGTAACTTTCATTTAACAAAGTTACACACAAAAAAAAAGGACAGATAAAACAATAAAAAGCGGAAACAATAAGATGCCAGTTATTTATGTTATATTAAATTTTAAGTTTATTCTTTAGGAGTTAACAACATTATAAAATTTCTCTTATCCACAACATTTATTCAAAACAAAAAACAAAAATACATTTTAATATGTGCTAGATGCTATTTTTAACAGATTTAAGCATTTGTTAACAGGAACATGGATGTAAAAGGATTTAATATCCAGATGAGCCATGAAATCTCTCGGTCAGTTATGTGCCATACGTGATACACACTCAGGCGATCATACATCTTTCGATACATGACTGACGAGGCAGATTTTTTTTCCCGCAGTAGGTTGCCATTTCTTTCTGCAGTAGGCTAGTTGCCATTCAAGGCTATAAAACCTGGTCTGTCCTGCTATTTACCATAGCTGGAGGGAAGAAGAGGATTCATACCTTTCCCAAGGGTATTAGCATGTAAGTGAATGTAACAGAGTCAACTGGAATTTGAACTCAGCTCTCCGATTCCTCAATCTGAGCCACTATCCATTACACCACCATGCCTCAGTCATATTTATTCCCATTAGTTTTTCAAACAGGTTGCCTGAATTTTTTTTTTTTTTTTTTACATGTGATGGATTGATTGCTCCAAGGAGTGAGGCTAAATTTTTTATTGTGGCTTTGACCAGTTTGTAGGAAGCACTGCAAATACCCGATATAATGGGGCACATTGGGACACCTGCTTTGTGAGTTTTAGAGAGAACACACACGCACATAAGTTCATAATATTTTGTTATCTAGCATGTTGATAATGTGCAGTTCATTCCCATTGAATAGTTTAACCTTTAGCACACTGCATAATTAATATTACTTCCCTTTCTACAGCATTCTTTTTTAAGGCCTCTCAATTGCAGTATCCTTATTGTTAATTTCACTCAAAGTTGTTTTCTGTTGCCACAGCAGGATATAACAACACAACTATGAAATCAAAACACACTATTGTTCAGTGATCAGTCATCTTCAGTGGCAGGACAAACATTGTGTACAGCAAATGAAGTCACATCCAGAGTTAAAAGGTTAAGGATTTTTTTTTTGTTGTTTTGGTTTTTACACTATTATTATTTGTATTATTTTTTTCTCCTAAGTTGAGTTTAAATTGTTCATCAACTATGTGACTAAAAAAAATTCCTGTTAATTTATCTGTACATATAGCATGTTTTAAACACGTTTTGATGGAAAATCTTATATATTTGGCAATATTGATGTTACTTTTTAAACCATATCACTTCTCAGAAACTACAAGAATGGATGTCATTATAGAAAATATAGAAAAGCAAAACAGAGAAAAGAAAAAAAAAAATCAATCAGGTGCATGAATAAAAAGTGGCTGCATTAAAAAAATAAAAACTAAAGACCACAACAAGACTGAGCTACACTGGAGAAAGAAAATATATGGTAGATACTGAATAATGACATGCTAATGTGAATACGGTTAGAATGGCATACCTGCTGTTTGGGGCATATACACATGCACACAAAAATCAACCCTCATCTCATTCAGTTAAGAGTTTAATACATTTTTTATACCATTCTCCATTATTTTAGAATACAGATTATTTAAAATATCAAAATCTTTGATGCTTTTATTTATTAAGAAGAACCATAGTAATAACAATTGCCGCATTACCCATTTACAGGTTTTAAATTATAATTTAAATCTCAAAACTGACATACAAAGTTGTTCAACCTGAAATAGCTATATATATTTTTCCAGCAATGTCTGTTATGTGACTGGTGTTTAAGGAAGGAAAAAAAAATTCAAGTGGAGATTTTTAAGGTAGGCACTCCCTACTAATAAAACTGGTGCAAACTTCCTAGTTTTTCTTTTGGCTGTAAGATAATGCGAAGCCTAATAAATATTCCTAAATATCTTCAGCTTATGACATACTTCTGAGACCAATTATCGGTGGTGGATTTGATGTATACACTCACATATCTGATAATACGGAATTAGATTCTACATACGAGTACATAAATAACTCAGAGGACTAATAATAAAATATACAATTATTTTATATAACATATTTATTTTCAACAATTTCTTTACATGCTTTACATTTTTTTTTTTTTTTTTTTTTTTTTTGGTTTCTTGCCAGCAAGGCAATAATGTCAAGAGATACATGTGATTACTGAGAGCGAAAGATGAGAAAATGTCAGGGAGGGAAAAAAAAAAAAGACAATAAAAGGATTCAAGAAAACAGAAGATGGCGATTGATGTTACGTTCAGACTTTTGAAGATTACAGTCGACAGGAAAACAAGAAGCTGGAAGAGAGTTCCACAAGTGAGAAGTGCAAGTGAAGAAACTGTTAGGATAGAACTTAACAGTTACATCTAGCTATTTAAACAGTAAATTAATGAGACCTAACTTCCAGTCACAGATTATGTCTAAATTCTTCATGTACCTATGTCCCATACATGGCACATAAAGAAGAAGGGTAACAATAATGCTGTTGACCATATTGTAGACGTAGACACACACACACACACACACACACACACACACAAAAAGTGTGTGTGTGATGACTTGACTCATTAATTGTGTATGGGTATTTCTTTAAGAGTTTTTGCAGAGACAATTTACACAAAATCATAAGTGTATCAAAAAATATGCATAGAGTCAATTGCCAAAACCTGGCAAGTGGACCAAATGATTACAAAATGGTTCATTTATGAAACTCTGGAGTCAGGATGCTGAATATAAATAACATCAATCAGCTAAGTCACAAATTTTATATTTATATCAATGTGATATACAATTAAAATTACACACAAAATAAATTACAATGTACAGACTACAATATAATGCTACAAAATTTTGATGTCACATAGTAAAAACTTCAATAAAATAGAAACCAGTGAAAAAAGTAGTGTATTTTTACACACATGCATTATAATAAACCAAGTTTCACAGACATGCAAGCATGACACTCGGGTTACAACTAGAGCCATCCTTTCATAGAATTTAACATTTTTTTTGTTCAGTCTAGGCAATCTAGTCTTGGAGTAGGCAAGTTTGCCTTTAGGCCTTTTTTCTTTCTTTTTTCAGTATTGTCGTTTTTATTTGAGACTGTATCTGGATAAGAGTTTTAGGTTTTGGCAAGTTGTCCATTGGTTCCACCAACAATTTTGGTCTTTCTTTAATATATATTTGGAAGCACGCACATACATACACGCATTGACTCATTTAAACAAGTTTTATTAAATTCAGCCAACAAGTCTTGTCTCATTTATTGTTGTATTTCAATTTTTGAATAAGTTGCTGTGTATCTGCTCAAAATTGTCAATCAACTGTCCAAAGATCATATTTTGTTTTGGCCCATTTTCATTAGAGTATTTTCAACAGTCTTGGTAATTAACAAGAAATAAATATTATTAGTATCATAGTCAAAAGTTTTGTCTGATACATTTTGGCATTTTTGGAAAGGCTACAAGTTTAAATGTGTGTGTGTGTGTGTGTGTGTGTGTGTCATCAAAGTGAAGTCATGCGTAGAATGGCTCCACTGAGCTTGAGCTTAATAGTAAACAAGCGTCTTAAATATTTGATACTCATTATAAATAACAATTTTTGTTATTAATTTTACTACATATTAAATATGCATGACACATTAATATATAAATTAAAAAGCTTATATGTAATAAAACTGAAAAAAAAAAATCTTGCCTTGAGCATTTTGACACTAAACTCGAGTTGGCTAACAAGATAAATTTTTAACTGTTCTTGATTACATATATATATATATATATATATATATATATATATATATATATATATAGTGTGTGTGTATATATATATATATATATATATATATATATATATATATATATATATATATAGTGTGTGTGTGTATATAGATAGATAGATAGATAGATAGATATATATATATATATATAAAACATGTACCAAAATGTTTAGAGAATTTAAAAGAGATTAAATATATTTCCCTAAAGTAGAAAATGATAGAAAATTTCCTGTTAGATGGATTTTAAGAGATCTTTGGTGAGAGATGGAGAACAAACCCTCTGTAACAGCTGAATTTCCAAAACTTTTGGGTAGCACCATTGTCTGTATAGGTTCACAGATTGTGTGGTTCCACCATATGATGCTATGAATACTAAGCAAAGTCAAAATGTATTGACATTTTGATAAACAAGTTTATATTATAAAAGCAGTATGCAGAAGTTATGTGCCCATAAGAGTGTGTATATACGAGATAATGTTGTTGTATATATCTTATATGTAGATAAGTGTCTGTGCATGGTTCATGATAAGTATACATATGTATAAATGGCATTTATATGAAATAGCAACTTTGGTATGTGAACAGATGAAGGAGTGTGCCCAAGATGAATAGCTATTTATCAAAAGGCCCTTACAGAGCATTGTGCTAAACACATGACAAGATTAATACTCTTACTCTACCATATTTACATATGAACATGTATCTTTTGAATCACAATTAAAATGCTTGAAAAGATTGTGCATAGATTTTATTCTTGCATATAATATAGGTACCCTCAAAAATTCATATACCTAAAGTTTAAATGTATTTTTCATAAAGGAAAAATCCTTTTTGAAACTTTCCCCCAGCTTCAATTGAAAGCTAAAGGATTAAATTTTCTAACTCCAGAAAAAAATACTGTGGAGTCTTTCAAATAGAAATATGAATGCTTTTTAATGGATTCTTCTGAAAAAACAATTGAAACAGCCATTTTTAACTTTTTTTTAGAGTTTTTTAGGAAACTTATTTTTCAATTTTGAAAATCTTGCTAAAATAAAATATACATTTCTGAAACAAATATCACTTACTTATAGTATAAAATTTTCTACACAAACATTTCTTGACCTTGGGGTCTTGTTATTTTCATGTATCCATCGATAATTTGATGACTGAATGTGTTGACAGGTTTAGTGTGGTGCACCAGAATTGACATAATTTTACAAATTCTTAGCAAAAACGTTTTTTTTTGTTTCTTATAATAATTTAAAATATTATAAAAATTTCTTACATTGAGTTACCTCTATAATAGAAATTCATTATTTAATAGCTAAGATAATAAATAATTTTAGTAATTATTAATTTACATTAAGTTATTACATTTTTAATTTAATAACGGAAATAATTATTAATAAAATTATTATATTATTAAAATTATCTCACTCAGTTATTAATTGTTTAAATTGATAAATGAGATAATAAAATTATCTCAATTTAATTTAATAACTGAGAGTGAGAATTTAATAACTATCTCACTCTCAATTATTAAATTTTTAAATTGATAATATAATTTTAATTATATCTCAGTTATCAAATTAAAAATTAAATTATTAACTCACTCTCAGTTATCAAATTTTTAACTGAGATAATATATTTATATTCTTTATTATTAATTGCTATATTTAATGGTTATGAATTGTTAGTTATTTTATTTAATTCGCAAAAAAGAAAAAGAAACTTAAACTAAAAACAAATTAAATTATTTTTCTTAACTAAGTAAAAAACTAATAAATAAAACAAATTATACATGACAGACACTATGAAAAGTATACACACTATAAAGTAAGATGAATATATAGCAAAATTTAAAATATTTAATGAAATAGGAAAAAAAAAAAAAAAATCTTTAGAAATCATCCCTTCAAGATTCAAAAAGAAGCCTGTTGAAATGCAGAGATGATGAAACACGGAAATGAAATGAAAGTATTGGCTGCAGTCGAAAACCTTTATATCAAGGAGTTTTCTTTAAGAAGGACAAGCCTTGAAACATGTGACCTTTTAACCATAATGTCACTTACGATACACCATACTAAAAAAAATATAACATTTTGACGCATAAAAGTTTTGAGAGTATGATTTATATTAAAAGTTTAATTTTCGCTTCGTAAATATAGTCTTCAATTACGAACTTAATAGCCTACCTCATACTCTGTTTGGAAGAATTTTAAAACATTTTTAAGCTTAAAGAAAAGTGAAAACCATTCTTGAAAAGAATTAAAGAAAATGCAAACAATTCTTGTAAAAATTAATTATTCATCGAAAAAAAAATTTTTTTTTTTGTCCTTCATGTATTTTTACTTATAAAAGCAAATAAAAACCTATCTAATTAGATCGGCTTATTGCAGTTTTTATTTTATGATTTGGATCAGATTTTTAAAAAGTTGGAAGTAAAAAAAAAAAAAAATATTGATGATTTACTTTCTCCAAGGAATCCTGCCTGTAAGTAATATAAAACAATTTGTGAACTATTTGAATTTCTAGAAAATTTCATAAAATTAAGTTATGGGGGGGGAGGGTAACAGATGTAAAAAAAATTAAAAATTTTTTTTACCAAGATTTTCTAAAAAATAAAAATTTCAAAAATAAATTCATTCAATTTTTAATGTTCTGAAAGTTTCATTAAAATCAGACAATTTGATTTTTGCAAGAATTTCCAAATTAATGTTTGAAACTGAAAACTGCTACACTAAAAATGACCATTACCACAAGTTGACAAAAAAAACAAAAAAAGAAAAGATTTTTGAGCTTAACTTAGAACATGTTAGAAAGGAGTAAAAAAAAAAAAAAAAAAAAAAAAAATTTTTTTTTTAAATAATTAAAAAATACTTTGTTCTTTCTTTTTAATAATAACAAACATTTTGAGGTTAAAACTATTTTTATTAAGTTTGGGGCCTTTTATCATCATGCTATACTGTCTTTTTAGTGAATTATTGGGAGGTGCCTAATATAATATGACCACCCCAACCACATTTTGAAAAATCATGATAGGTCTGTGCCAAATTTCCAAGTGAGCTATTCTAGGACTGTAATTTCATATTATGTCTGCTACAATCTGGTTTTTCTATATTGAATAAAAAATATATAGAAACAATATGCAAACAGATTTGCTGGGGGGGGGGGGATTAAGAAAAATTATTACCAACGGCAACATTCTTTTTTTAAATATTGTTAAACTGATTAAAAAGTTTTTAGTATAGTAGAATCCCTCATATCCAGACATGATGTGTATATTTGAACTACTTGGGTGATATGTAACAGATTTGAAATTTCTGTTTTTCAGTAAATTTACTTTGGATAATTGCTTATGCTTATTTCACCCTAATGGCTTGTATTGGTGCAAAAGATGATGGGAATAAGAGGAAAGGATGGCAACAAGACACATCTGCAACAAGATAGTGATGAGGTGCATGATTGTGATGAAACATGGACTGAAAGTGAAAAAATTATCCGTTTTATGGAAAGAAAGCCAGCATTCAGCTATGATGATTGCAATAACGCACGCAGAGTTAAAAAGTGTCTTTCATTTAAAAAAAATGCAAGAACAAAAGCAAAACAAAATGCAAAAAAGTTGAGAATGACATTAGAAGAGAAAGAATCATCATGCAACAGTGATTAAAAAATCCTCGTTACATTATTTATTTTGCATACATGGTATACTTAGTTTAATGAATTTTCATTAACATTACATAATTTATTTCTTTTTCCTTAAAATCAATTCCGTTATATTTCACTCACTATTAGATTATTTTGCTTACTATAAAACATTGAAAGTAAATGTTAAACATTATTTCAGTTCTTTTATTTTAATCTAAATATAATTCCTCATATCCAGACCTTGTAACCAATTTCTCATACCCCGAAGGCCTTCTTAGTCTGGTTGTCAGGGATTCTACTGTATAAAGAATATTTAATCCTAACTCACAATCAAAAAGATCACTTTTGACATCTGTCATATCAGCCTGCATTTTAAAGAAGATTTTTTCAAAATTGGCATATTTTTGTTTCCTGATTGACAATGAAGTAAATAACATTTTTCACATATTATACTTCCTTTTAATTTTAAGAAAATAAAAAGTAAAAGTGTGACTTGAAGATTTTTTTTTTCTTTTACAGTTTAAGTTATTCTAAATAAGATGGGCATGTAGTCAATTGGTTAGAATGTTAGCATTCTAACCATGAAACCAAAGTTTGTATCTCAACATGGTTGATTTGTGAAGGTGATTTATTGATGATATCAACCTAGGTAGACAATCACAGCATGTGGCACTGTTGGGAAGTGTCTCAGATGAAACTGTATGAAAGCTGTTAATAGTTGCACTAGCACAAAGTCACAAGTCATTATGGCTGAGAATTTGAGTGTGCAGGCCTTGTACTATTACTGATCACACCAGATTATTCACTATCTCCCTGAAACTGTTAGACAGGCCTACACAGCATAGTCACAGTATAAACTAAAGTTTAGATCTGTAGGTTTTTGAAGATACAAATGTGCCTGAAACAGGGATTTGCAAAGCTAAAATATTTCTCACTGAACAGTCTGGTAGACTATTTGAGAATAACAGCAATCAAATCATTACTTGAGAATAATTTTGACATGGCTTCTGCAAAGGTGAAGAAAAAAAAATTCTTGGCTGTATTTCTACATATAATTCAGTACTTCAATATAACAATTTTGTTTTTGTAGTACAAGCAAAATAAAGCACCATTATCTGTATGAAAAGGCCAATTTTTTTCTCTTAAGATGATACTCACATATATATATATATATATATATATATATATATTATATATATATATATATAGGGATTAGAAAGGAGATATTTTTCTTGTGAGCTTCCTCCAAAAAATTAAGTGATTGATTCAAACATACTACTTCCATTAGACCAGTGGTTCCCAAAGGGCATGTCACACCTCACAGGTGCAGCGGAAGAGAATAGCTTGTGCAGCAGAATGATTGCAAGACAAAGATTTAGAAACAGTTTCAAAAAATCCATATGCCAAAAATAAATGTGATTTCAAACTTTAAAATATTATTATGTATTTTACTAGTAATTGCATGCATGAGTCTCCATATAAATAGTTATAAATAATTATTGACAGTTTTTATCATTGTGTTATTTTTGCATTATATCAACTACGGTCTGCAAATGGAGGAGAGAGTTATCAATGATAATATTCTGACTTCAAATCTGCAGTTATCTCCTTTTAACATGCTCTGTTTGTTTTTTATTTTCAAATATACTTTTTATCACATAAAATTTGGCAAGGCACAAGTAAATTTTCATTCCGAAAATGTGGCCGAGTGGGAACCACTGCATTAGACTAACTCAAGTGAAGACAAAAGAAAAAATAGAAAAAAAAGGCCTGGAAGGAAAAAAATAAACATTACTTCAGTGAGAAAGATGAATTGTGAAAATACATGAAAGATACCAGTAGATAGAGAAACAAAACCATATGTCAGTACTGTTTGTGTATATAAGTTGTATGGATATGAGTTTGTGACCCTGGGTTTCATGCTATTTGCGATCGTCAGACAAACAAATTGCGTGAAACCCAGTGTCACAAATTCACATCAATCCAACTAAATATATATTTTACTTAAACTAACCCAAAATTTTGGCCACCCAATAAACTGATCAACATAAAAATCAAGCACAGTAAAAACCTTTTATCGCAAACTGAGAGCCACAAAAAAAAATAAATAAAAATAAAAAAATAAGCTGAAATATATTTTATTTTTACCTAATAACATTTTTAGCTAAACAAAATTTTTATCACCAAAGTTGTTAATTTTTAGTTGATAGAGAATCAGCTGCAATGCACGGTCAGATCAAGGTCCAGTGCAATGCTCTTATGTTTCAAGGCATTTTTCTTTTCCTAGACTGGCAACCAGCCATGCAGAGCTAGAGAGTATAGCATGCTCTTATGTTTCAAGGCATTTTTCTTTTCCTAGACTGGCAACCAGCCATGCAGAGCTAGAGAGTATAGCATGCTCTCCTATTTTACTTCTAAGAGAGAGAAAAAAAAAATGATGGATTCATGCCTTTTCAAGTAGTATTAGTGTCAAGTGAATGTACCAGAATTTAAACAAATTCTACTTTCCATAATAACTTTTTGCACTAACCACACACAGTTATATAAAACCATGACAAGTATTCCATGTTTAGGTGTCATGCATGGTTGGGAAATCATTTCTCTTGACCTCAGACAATCACAAACATGGCTGTAGACCGTCCTTTTCTTTACTTACTTCATTTTGTCTAAATATAATGCCATCCGTCCTCTCACACACTCTAATCCTCCTCTTTGGATGATAGGACTGAAAAATTGAAACTATATTTCCATAAAGACCAACAGTAGCCATCTTACTTCAGCTCCTCTCAAAACTTCCTCATTGGTCACCCTATCCACATATACTTGCAGCACTCTTTGTAAAAAAGAAAAACAAAAAAAAAAAAAAACACATTTCTGCCATTTCAATATCCCTCTCAAGCTCAGAGGATAAGAAGCAGGTTCTGCATCCATAAGTCAAGACAGACTATATCTTTCACCCATAAATATAGCATACCTTAAAACATATATATATATATATATATATATATATATATATATATATATATATATATATATATATATATAATAATAATATTTTTATTTTTTAGAATTTGGGAATAAGCTATCTACGCGCTAACCACAAGATAGCTTATTCCCAAATTCTCTCTTGACGAGAAAGCGTGACCAGACACCTTAATTCGACTTAATTTCAAAAATTATATTAGGGGTCTCGGCTCTCGCTTTTGAAACATGAGAACTCTTATGTAGCGAAGGAATCATATTTTTTTTTAAAATATTATAATATAAGCTCTACTTCTGTATGGAGCACTGTCTTTTTGAAAATAAAAGCAAAAATACTAAGGAACTCCGGATTATTTACCTAACGTGTTCTTTCCTATTTTTCTGCATACCTGTACACATATACATATATATATGTTGAGTTTCATTCTTAGCTTTAGTTATTTGTCGCAAAACAAGATTCTTCCTGAAAGTTATAGTGTCGCTTTCCTTGTTGGCTGCCATGTCATGCAACTTAAAATACAATGAAACTCAACATATATATATATATATATATATATATATATATATATATATATATATATACACACACACACACACACACACACACACACACACACACACACACACACACACACACACACACACACTACGAGTGATTAATACTTTCATGATTTGAGCATAGAACATTTTATTGCATTTTTGTGCACGTTTATAGTCAAACAATTATTTATTTTCAAGATTGCAACATTAAATTATGAACAACCTAACAAATGTGTTATGAAATTTACAAGATTTAAAGTGAAAACAAAATAAATAAAAAATAATAATAAATAATACCTGTCAAAAATATACCATTTGATTTCTCTCAAGGATGCAAGAGGCTTTAAATGTTTACTATATCTGCTTTTTGATCAACTGTTTAACCAATTGAAATTCGTTTTGTTTTGTTTTTTTCGCACAAACTGATTAGCAATTTTATATAAATTGTTTGCTATGCCCAAAACAACAATTAAAAAAAAAAATTAAAAATTTTTACTTAAGTAAATCAATCTTGGCATGGAATGTTAGAAAATCTTGAGTATTTTTAATTTAAGATACACATTCATTTCTGTTGTTGCTCTTAGTTTTGCCACAATGCAGCTGGTTGATCCCCCAGTTTCCTATCTGAGAGCACTTCTCTTTAAAATGATAAACAATTCTTATCTTTTAAATATTTTGCTTTAAAAATATGCAGTTAGTATACTTGACTTTCTTCACCAGAGAATTTGAATCTAGGCCAATAGCTGAATTTTGTCAATTTTTTTAATAATGACTTAAGCAAAAAAAAAAAAAAAAATTACATGTCATTTAAAAATTAAATTAGACAAAAATTTTGACAGAAACAGTAAAGAAGTTGAAATTTTTCTTTAGAATAAAACCTTAAAAAGAGAGAAATTCTTGAGAGACAAATGACCAAAATAAAATGTCAAATGCTATGAGAAACAATTTAATAAAAATTTCAAATCAAAGACTGTTGTATTGGTAGAGATTTCTTTTGTGGAATTAAATTGAAAATAATTATTGGAATAAATATATTTTCATTATCAGTTTCATGAATCACAAAAAATTATTTATGTACATTACAAATATATCTGTGTTGTATTTCCTCTTTAAAATGGTTCATTAAATATGACTGACTTGTTTCTTAAGGAGGATGATTCAAATTTCATTCATCAAATTTATATAGTTCAGATCAGAGATTCTCAACCATCATGCCTATCCTCTTAAGTGTGCTACAAAATATTGTCACAGCATATATATATATATATATATATATATATATATATATATATATATATATATATATATATATTATGTATGTATGTATGTATATGGAAGTAGTAATGGTGCAGTGTTAGTATTTTAATAAATGAATAAGTATTAAACTTTTTCACTGTTCTTCAATGTCCTTTTAAATACTTTGTTTTAATATTCATTTTTAAAAAGTATTTTTATTTTTTCCTTTATTTGAATAAATGAATATTCACTTTTTTTCATATAATTGTATTCAACATTCTTTGTTTAATTCAAAAGTTATATTGAATTATGAATTAATATTGTCAAAGTTTCCAATATGCAGCATTGAGCATTTGATTTAATTATTTTCAATTTTTTTTAAATATATTACTCTGAAAATGATATTAATTGTACTGAAATTGTTGGGTTTTTTTCATAGTAATATTTTATTGCATTTTTGTGCACGACAGTACCCATTGATACATTTTGGACTTCAATACAAAAGGAATATCCTACATTAACTAAAATGGCTTTATCAGTTTTATTGCAATTTTCTACTTATTTATGTGAATTAGTTTTCTCAACCATAAATAACATCAAAAATAAGAAGTGAGAAAGACTATGCTCAACTGTAGAAGAAATGAGGGTCTGCCTATCACACATTTGACCAAACATTGAAAAAAAAAAAAAAAAAAAAGAAAAAAAAGAAAAGAGAACAGGTGCACAGATTTCACACTAAAACTGCAAAATAGTTGAATAGAAACATTGAAATAAAGTAAGTTCATATTTGTGTGTGTATTTTTTTTTAATTTATGGTTTTATTTCATAACATTTAAATGTATATTGTTTAAAAATTTTGCTAAGTGTGCCGTGATATTTTTATTTGCTCCTAAGTGTGCCGTTGCTTAAAAAGATTTAGAAACACTGGTTCAAATGATAGATGAATTTTAAGGATCAAAAGCATTCAATCAGCTTAAATGCTATCTTAAGACTTGGTAAGATGTTGGAAACATGCTGAGCCTTTATCTATCAAAATTAACTAAGTTCATTATAGAAAAACAAGAGATCTGTTACCTTCAATGAAATGTGTTTATATATGATGAACTCCTGATTTTGACATGAGGGTTAAACATGTTCCATCCTTGACACATTGTGTTTGAGACTTCGAGAACTTAAGGCCAACTTGAGACCCACAAAACATTCCATATATAGGACAATGAACAGCACCCTTTGTGAAGATTGTGAGAATGTTAGAGTGGTCTTCAATGTTCTGCCTTGTAATTTACAATTGTTCAATGAATGACCTCTTAAAAGTTTTAATTCATTTTATGCACATTTCTCTGCTTGGTACAATCAGAAGCCACTTCCTCAAAGGACAACAAGGGGATGCCAATACAATTTAGAGATGAGTTTTAAGGATCGAAGGCATTAACTTGGCTTTACTTCTATCTTAAGACTTGTGGAACTGTTGGAAACTCAATAAATATTATCTAAATTAGCTAAGTTCATTACAGAGAAACATGAAATCAGCCATCTTCAACAAAGTGCAATACATACAGGGTTATTTAAAAAGAAAGAGCAGCACACTCTGGAGAGAAACTGCAATGACTCATGGACAATTTTTTCAAAAGCCTGCCAAGAGTTCAGTCTGAAGAAAATCAATGTAATGGGCCAAGGTGTTGAACAACCTACCGCCATCAAAATCAACTACGACCTGGAGGTACTACATGAATTCAGACACTTTCTCCCTAAACACAGACAGAATGAGCTGCCACCATATCTGCCAGGCTGGCCTCAAGAATCTGGGAGACCAGAAAGCTTACTACAAACACTAAAATTACAGTCTACAGTGCATGTGTTGTCAGCATGTTGCTCTATGGGAGTAAGATTTGAGGCCTCTACACCACACAGAAGTGAGATTATTCATTTAGAGTTTTTAAAATGCAATTAAACACTGAATGCACACTTATATGTCCAGCAGCTTGTCACTAGGGAAAATGTTGTTCTTCATAACAATACAAGGCCACATAAAAATACAGCAAGAATAACACAGAAAAAGAAAATTTGGAACTTGTTTAATCTTTTCTAACCCACCTGCCATATTCACCTTGTCTTTTGGTGTGTAATGCACAAAACATATCACACTATATTTTTGTTTATATCTAAGAGTGTAGACCAGATATACCTGTCCTCTTTTATATACATAACCCCAAAACATGTCCAAATAAAATGCTATCATTTATATATTGCTTATATAAACTAGGTAGATACCAAAAACATTGCAAATTGTAGCAATGATTATAGACATTTTCATAAAAAAATTAAATATCTTATTTTATATTTGAAAAATTTTCAAGAAGTTTTTTTCTATATATTTTATCATCAGTCCCATGACTGGATGTGATCTTAGAATTGCTGTACAACTGAGCACTTGGCCAGCTCCTTCTATATATCTTGGTAGGTATTCATTCATGTGTAGTGTCTTAGGCAAAGTAAGCCTAGTGGAGCCCAGCCTTCTACAGGTCAAACCACAGCTCATTTCTGCAGCCTTCACAGCTGCCTTGGCTGTTGAGTTCAGTCTAGGAAGCACTTCACTCAGCAGCTGGTTGAAACTCATACTATACTCTTACAATCTTTGAAGACTCATACACACATATATCACAACATCAAGATAATACTAAAGCTCTAATCTTTGTGCGTTTATCTGAGATACTGCTTAAACAATGCATAATAATCCAACCAATTTAGGAACATATTGTACCAAATTTCATTAAAATTCGAGAAGAGGTTCTTGAGCTAAGGCTGTTTTTCTGTTTATATAGCATTTTTAATAGGAAATTCAGTATTCATTTTTAATATATATTCTTATATCAATCTGTGTATATGAACAAACATTTGCATATTATATTTCAACTATTATGTGTGTGAAAAATTATAAACATTCTTAATACATTATTAAATAAATCTCAATATACACAACACATTTATACAATTCATTTAATTTTTTTTTTTTACAAACAAATATCTCAGATGTTTGGCAAGTACTTGATAGGTGAAGAGGCTATGTGGGTGTGTCATTGTAAAATTTAATTTGTATGGCTGGAAAATTGTGTCACATGACTTGATGGTAAATAGCTGCACACTGGCTTGCTATAATTACATATCTTGAAATAAATGTGAGGAAGAAACAAGTATGTATAATAAAAAATATTATTTTGACAAAATGACCTAGAAAAGAGAAAAAAAAATAAATAAAAATTTTAAAAAAATGAAACTAAGTGCACAAAAAGGAGACATCCATAATTTATTATTTCAATAAATGTGACTCTTCCAAAGCAGACAATTGCTGTTTGTGTTTGTTGGAATGACTTTCACTTTTGAAAAATATAAAATGGTAAATACTAAAATCAGTATAAACTGTTGCCCCAGTGCTACTATTACTTGAATAGAAAGGCCTACATGTGACACCAGTTTGCAATTCCACACTAAAAAAAAAAAAAAAAAAACCTTTTTCCTACATTTAAGAGGAATGTCTTCCCCATCTGACAAATTAAGTATTATTTGTGGAATCAATATATAAATTATTAAAATTATTAAATTTATTTCAATAATTTTAATATGTTGGAAGTTTTGTAGTTTTCTTCTGTTGTTCAGGACTTCATTTTTTCACAAATTCTGAAAACCTTTCAATTTATTAATTTATTATTACATTTGATGCAAGTTACATTGAGTAATAATAATTATTACAATAACTTGTATTGCAAGTACAAATGAAAGCATGTATAATCAACAATAACATTGATGATATTGTAACCTCATCATTTTGTATCATTTACTGCTTTTAAAGAAACCTAACAGGTTTATGAGTGGTCAAGTGTAAACTGTTTTTATTGATTCTGGGTACTATTAATATTCATAAATGTTTATGAAGCAAGTTTATAATTTTAATTATTTATAAACAACAACAAAAACATCATTATCATTTTCTTTAGAGTTAACATTTTACATTAGGTCTATAATTCTGCACACAATTAGCAGACACTTTATACAAAAAATAACATATCAGTGCTTATAAATATTCAATTTACACTAATGAGTCCATATATGCTTGAGTGCTTAGATATTTGTGTATTTTCTTTATCTTTCATAAATGTGTGCATGTGTGTGTGCGCGCATTTTTTTATGTAGGCATCAACCTTTCTTTTATACATGTTTCATCAAGGAAAACCACTTTTTTTTCTCATGTTCTTACAGATTTCCTTTATTGGAGGTGAAAGAGTGCAGAAACTGTAGGTAATGGTTACCGGTCCAAGCATTTCTGACCAATTCATTAGCCATTTTTAAGGTTTGTGTTTTAAAATGTATCATATGGAATCAGTAGAAATTCTAAGCTGTGCAAGAGAAATAGGGTTGTGATTCCATGTTGGGGTGTCTTTTAAGGCCAAAAGAAAAAAAGAAAAGGAGAAAATGATGAAAAGGAGAAATAAGCACAACATGTATGCATACAAAAAAAAAATCAACCTAACCTCAATAATAAGAGCATCATAACTAGCACATAAATTAATTACACCAATCTTATTCTTAGATAATGAAAAATGAGAAAGAAAACACTCAATTGCAAAAACCACCTGAACAATTATAAATGGACTGAACAATTATGGAAAAGTTTGTTTATTAAACTATGGAGTCAAGATGTTCAATATAACATCAATTAGGGAAGTGATAAATTTTATTAGTATTAATCCTATAACCATGAAATCCAACCCCTGTGCACATATGCACACATACATACACACACACACACACACACACAAAAGTAAATAAATAAATAAACCAACCTAGCACCAATAAAAAAGGGAATAAATTATTTTTAAGTTAATATAAAAAAATAACGAAAATGAGAAATGGAGTAATGGATAGTGGCTCGGATTGAGGAATCTGAGAGCAGAGTTTGAATTCCAGTCGAATCCATTACATTCATTTGTGCTAATACCCTTAGGAAAGGTATGAATCCTCTTCTTCTGCCCCCAGCTATGAGCAAATAGCAGGAGAGACTGGGTTCTATAGCCTTGGATGGCAACTGGTCTACCGCAGAAAGAAATGAAAACCTACTGCAGGAAAAATTTGCCTTGTCAGTCATGTATTGAAAGATACATGATCGCATAAATGCATATCATGGCACATAACTGACTCACAGGCATTTGCTGATACCACCTGACAAGTAGACCAAACAATTATGCAAAGATTTGTCTACGAAACTCTGGAGTAGAGGTGTTCAATATAACATCGATCAGCTACATGACAAATTTTATATTTGCAACATAGCATCCTACACGTATGCAACCCGGGTAGACAGGCACATGGCTGCAAATCCACACAAAAACAATATGGGAAAAAAAAAAAAAAAAAAAAAAACTTACACTAATGCTAAGTACATAAAAAAAAAGAAAAATCAAAAAATACAAGCAGTCAATTGCTGATATCCCCTGAAGAGTGGATGGACAGGTTTGCCTATGAAATTCTGGAGTCAGGATGCTGAAGGTAACATCAATCAGCTAAGTGACAAACTTTTATTTATGTATATATATAATTTATTCGAAAATTATAACAAATATGTTATAAAATCATTACAAAAAATAGCTATTTTGTCTCAACAATTCTGGTGTCTTAACAAGTGATGGTGTTGAATGTAGAATAAAGAGTTTTTTTTGTAGCCATTTTATATATACATATTTATGTTATAATTTTCGAATAAATTATATTTGCTCTACTCTATATTGAGAAGAATAGTATTTTTTGGTTATTGGAATTTATTCTGTATACACCAATCCTATACTTTGATGTGTGTGTGTGTGTATATATATATGTAATTATTATAGGATATTACATTCAAACATGTAGAAAAACCGCTATACAAATGCACTCATGTTTTGATGTGTATCAATGCATAATGCTTGATGTGTTGATACACATTGAAACATGACTACATTTGTGTAGCGGTTTTTCTACATGTTTGAATGTAATATCCTATAAAAAATTGCTCTACTATTGGATTGGATCCTATTTTAAATTAATTTTATAAATGTCTGAATTTATATATATATATATATATATATATTTGCTGTCTACTCACTTACAAAAGATCTCTTCACAATAACTCAGTATCTGTTGCTTGCTCATGGGCTCTGTAATGATGCTTTAAAACCAGAAAGACTTAAAAAGCTATTAGTCGGTTGAGGTTGGGAAATAGATTTACTTTAGATGTTTTTTGTCTCATATTCTCCTGATTGATATATGATACTTTGCCCTCGATGACTTTTGAGACTTGTTCTTACATTGCTTATGACAAGTTAGAAATCGACTCCTGTTGACATAAACATCCATATTCAATATGCACAAGACTTCTAAGCCTATCTGGTTTCATCGTGAAACTTTTGCTGCCAATGTCACCTGTGAGGCCACCACCACTCCATTTAACCCTCTTTCTCCTCTTTACACACACAAATATAATTTTAAACACAAATAAGAGACTCTCTGAAATAACGCCTATTTATTCCTATGGAAACAACAGATACAAGTAATACCATTGGTTAGAGTAAGTTTTTAGCTACCAAATAAATTTTCCCCACATGACAGCTACTAGTTATAGATAGCATACATGTATATACAGGTCATGTGCCTTTTTGTATATACCAATACATACATGATGTGTACATCCACAATGATTTTTTCTTTTCTTTATCAATTCCCTCCAAGCAAGGCAACAATGCCACTAAGGTGCAAGGGGCTACAGGAAGCAAAAGAGAATGAGAAGATATTAGAATTAAGAGGAAACAAAAATATAAAGATCTTTGGTTATACATATCTATAGTGTGTGACTTTTTTAAATGTTAAAATACAGAAGGTAATAGCTCTCCATAACTTCCTTTATTACTTGTGAATTACCATGACTTCTTGGAATAGATAGTGGTTTCTGGTTTCCTTTTCCATGCTTTTGAATTCAGACTTGTCCTTTTCCTAGACCAGTTGTCTAGTTAAGAGGAGAATTTAGCCTTGGAAGAGGAGAGATGGGTTCATACCTTTCCCAAATGCATTTGTACAAAAAGTGAATGTAAAAAGATTAGGCATGCCTATTTATAAGTTCTACAGAAAAAAAAAAAAAAAACCACACAGACCCTAGTTTTACAAGTTACCTTACTGTGAATAGATCCACTAATTATTCTCTTGGGATGGGAATTTTTATCTGTGTTCTTCAAGTTTAAACTTTTGACAAGATTGAAATACATTTGCCATAACCAATAATCCAGTCACCAAAATCTTTATAATGTTTTGCTCCTCCCAATACTCAGGGTAAAATGTGAAAGTCAAATTGTTGAGATCAATAAAACATCCTTCGTCTCCACTGTTGAGATGTTGAGTGTTTCCACGTGAGTATATGGTAACAACAAACAAACACAGTCGTAGGGAAAAATACTGGTATATTCAGAGAGGTATTTACATCAGAGAGATTAGTAGTAGAACGAACGTAGGTTAGTAGTAACAATAAGTAATAGTAATAAAGTCCAACGGTATCTTCCGGTCAAGAAACGGAAGTGTAACTGATCACTACAGAAGTCTCACTCTGCACTGCACTACACTGCTACACTACGGTATTTAACAACCCTCCCACGTGGGTCGAATGTGGCACAAGGCCGGTTTAAAGTGGGCTTACCGAGCCCGTAGGCTCGGCCAAAAATATGCCCATTTACAACCCGTATAAACGGGTTCAGGGACTGTCTACCTCCCCGGACGACACTTTGCCCTGCGGCAAAGCCTCGTCCGGGTTCCTCTCTGCCAAAGCAGAGAGTTCGACAGGAGCAGCGCACAGTCAGAGACTGCGTACACTGCTACACTACGGTATTTAACAACCCTCCCACGTGGGTCGAATGTGGCACAAGGCCGGTTTAATGTGGGCTTACCGAGCCCGTAGGCTCGGCCAAAAATATGCCCATTTACAACCCGTATAAACGGGTTCAGGGACTGTCTACCTCCCCGGACGACACTTTGCCCTGCGGCAAAGCCTCGTCCGGGTTCCTCTCTGCCAAAGCAGAGAGTTCGACAGGAGCAGCGCACAGTCAGAGACTGCGTACACTGCTACACTACTCCCAGTCTCTAGAACTACTGTTCTATTTATAATAATAGGATCAGTCTATTGTAGTTGTGAAGGTGGGTGCGCCCCAACACAAATCAATAGAGGTGATCTGAAAAGTATAGCAAAAGCAAAAAAGTTTTTATAGCATTCTTGAAAATGAAAAATAACCAAGTTGCATTTTTAAATTTTTGTTTTTTTTATTACATATGTAAAATTACTAGACAATTTTTCTCACTGGAATCTATCTTGCACATTTACAAGTCTACCATTCATCCTGCATTAAATAATGCTGTCACATCTGGCCTGGTGCTTCAGCCATGTATTTAGAGATTATTGATAAAAAGCAAAACAGAATCCACAATGTTATTGATCCTGACCTGGCATCTCAACGTAAGTCGCTTTCTCACCGGCATAATGTAACTTCCGGGTGCCTTTTCTATAAATACTTTCATAGTAATTGTTCTGATGAGTTTTCCTCTTTGGTAACTAGACTTTATTTATTTAAGTGCAGTACTAGATGGGTGGCAAGGTCTCATACATTTCAAATAGTTAGATGTAACTGTAAGTTCTATGTTAACAGTTTCTTTTCTCAAAATTCTTGCTTGTGAAAATCTCTTACAGTTTCTTGCTTTCCAGTCAGCTTTGATCTTCAAAAATTTAAATGCAATGTCAATTATTATATTTGTCTTGTTCTTCTATTCTTCTCTCTCCTTAATGCTTTTTTTTCCTCATATTTTCTCATACTCAGTAACCTCTTGTATCTTAGTGGCTTTGTTGCATTGCTTGGAGTGAAATAATTAAAAAGGAAAAGTAATGTATGTGTGTGCACACGCATGTGTGCATATATTATATATATATATACATACATACATACATACATACATACATACATACAGAGTAACCCGGATATAAGAGAGTTGTCGGGACCGGAGAAGTCTCTTATATCCGTGTTTGGTCTATTTGTATATACATTAACACAGGCTCTAATTTGGGACCAGAGAAAATATCTTATATCCAGTTTACACTGTATATACACTGTACATATAAAAAAAACACTCAATTTCCGATATTGAGCACTCTTCTTTCATTAATAAGGCAAACTTTAAACAATTTCTGCTTTCATTAACTTAGTCTAGTGAAAAACTGTCTTCCATGAAGAGCTTTAAATCCATATATATTAAAAACAAAGATTTTTTTTTTTTATTGATTTGAAGTTTACTTTACTTTGGTGGAATTTCCAGGTTTTGAAACTATGACTCATAGCTTCTAGTCAAGAAATTCTGCTGCCATTGTGATTTTCTCAGTCTATCAGTCTCTTGAACCCTCTGATGTTTTTGGCAGTATGCCTAAATGAATCATTAATGTTAATGACATTGCAACTCTCGGTATATCAACATACAGGCCTTCTGGGAATATCCTGTTTAAGTCTGAAATTACCACCAGCCAATCACTTTCTTTAAAGGGGTCATCATATGGACTCTGCAAGGCCTACTTGAAGAATTGAAAAATTTACAAGGGAGTCGAAAATTTCTACCTTCAGGACACATTGTCACTCTTCTTGTGTGGTTATTTGTAAATGGAAAGGAAATTTGATTTTTTTTAATGTGCATGAATGTAATCTTTTCTCCTCATTTCATATCTTATTATTGACCAAAAATTTCATATTTTCAGTATACAATGCACTAATATTTGTATACCGGGGATAACTTATAACATGTTTTTGTAATAAACTTTTTTATGATTCTCGACCCGTGTCTCCTGTGTCGTATCTGCTGCTCCTTACGCCTCACAGTTTTACATAGGATATATTTTAATAATCTTTTCCAATATATTTGATTATATTTTTATTTTAGTAAACAACTTGAGTTTCAATTAAATATAATTCAATCAAATTAAGTTTACACAGCAAAAAAAAAAATTTTAATACTTGCAAGTGTCAAAGTGTATGATGTTGGTTGAAATACTCGCATGCGTCCACACACGCCATAGTAACAAACAAGTGTTTGTTTTTTTTTGGTCAGATAGGTAAATAAATACTGATAAATAAAATTTGTTTAAAAAAAAAAAAAAAAAAAAAAAATTGTAATATTTCTTTTTTTTTCCTAGTATTAGTAAAAGAATTTTTAAATATCTTTTATTTGGGACTTATTTAATTTTTGATGAAAATCATTTCAAATATTTTTCATTAAGGGTAAGAAGACACTGTCACACTCAACAAAAAACAAACTTATTCCCGAGTTTTGATAATACTGACTACTACAGGAATTATGATTCTTTTTATAATGATTATTTTGTATTTAATTTCAGAACTTTAAAATTTTTTATGACTAAATAAAATTACTAAAAATCCTAAGTCGCTAATAAATTAAACTTTAAAAGCCATATTTAAAAAAAAAAAAAAAATAATAAAATATCTATTATTTAGCTTTTTCATTTTATTTTTTTTTATAAGCAAGTTGTTGCTGAAAAGTTTTCGTTCTGAGCTACTTTCCCAAAATCTGAACGGAACTTTTCTTTTTTAATCCCTTACTAGTCAGACCGAGAACTTTTCATTACCCACTCGTATGTATCATATCTCAACGCCAAGAATCGTTTTAAATCAGTTTTATTAGTTAGAGAACTAGTTGTTCATTTACACAATGTACTTAGTAACTAAGTGTATTTAATTGTACTTTTTTACTCACTAGCTGTCAATTATGGTTTAGCCTTTATCAATCATGACCTTTAGTTTTTAAATAGAAAAAAAAATCGCTAAAGAAACACTTTCATTACAAAGATAATGTGAACTTTTTCGTATTGTACCTATACACACACATTATATATATATATATATATATATATATATATATATATATATCCATGCAACTCAATGTAATGATCTTGAAAGCGGAAAAGAAGGAAAGGAGTGCTAATAATGAAACTTCTTTAGAGAGAAAAAAAGAAACCTGTCGTCCCGACGAGGCTTTCCCCAACTCCCCCAGGCACTGACGCAAAGTCCTCAGATTTTATTTTTATAATTATTAATATATCTATATATATATATTATATTTAATTTGGTTTCTTTTTCTATTTTCGGGATGCAGTTTAACTTTTTTAAAAACATATATGCACAAAATGGCGACGACTACTATAACTTTTTACATAAAAAAAAAAAAAAAACTAAAGCAAAAATAAACTTAACCAGCAATAAAGTAAGAAAAATTTATATTACATTTGTTTCCGTTTTATACAAAATTAAACAAATTGTTTTTTTTTACGTTTACATGCTTAGAGCTCTGTTTTTAGATAATCACTTTTTTTATCCAAGGAGGAAAAGTTTTGGTAATTTTTGTTAAACTTTCTTTTTTTTTTTTTTATTTGTTTTTTTTGGTTTTTTATTCTCTAGTTTTATACATTTGTAGGTACCTCCACTTGGTCGCGTAAAAAAGAGCATAGCATGATGAAAAAAGGCTCCAAAGTCAATAAAAACAAAGTTTTGTCATTAAAATGTTTATAGACAAAAAAAAAAAATTTTAAATTGCCAAAGTTGCATGAGCAACTGGTTATCAGGTACTTGATCAATCTCAATAAATGAACCATAAAAACCAACAACAAAAACATCAGACCTTCAAGTTCTGGTTACACAGTGGATTTTAAACTTTATATTCGATTTTAAAATCAAAGTGAATTTTTTTTATATTTTATTAAGTTTCATATTGCGATTAACTTTCCCTTTCTTTAACCTTTACGAAATAAATAAATAAATAAATAAAGTATGTTTTCTTTATGAGAAAATTCTTGCATTTAAAAAAAAAAAAAAAGAAGACGGAAAGCAATCTGTAGGATTTTACAGGCAAAGGAAAAAGCGGGTAGGATCATGAGACCCACAATATCGTAAAACGTACTGATGTCATGCAAAGAAATTACCAAAATGACAATTTAAAAAAAATAATTTCCCTACCTTATGTATCAAAAATTAGATGATACTTTAATAATATTTTTTTTCTTAAGATCTCAAAAAAAAAAAAAAAGACTAAAAAAAAATGCCATGATAGCAACTAAAAATGATTTAGAGTTTATGAAACATGGTATATAAAAACAGCTGTTCAATATGAGGGTTTGCTTTAAAAGTCTTCATAGGTGATGTTATTTTTTTAAATGTATACTTTGAGAAGTTAAAAAAAAAAGACAAAATAAAAAGAAAGAAAATAAATGTTGTTGGACCAGTTGGTCAATATAACGTAAATGAAAGGAAAACATTTTTTTCTATTTTAGTAAACAATAAAAATAATAATACAAGACAGACTGACTATTATTATGAAAATAATGACAAGTTTTATTATCGTTATTATAAACATCACCATGATTGTTTGTGTATTTGCAGTAATAATTTAAAATTAAAAATATAAAAAAAACGACATATGTGGCGGTCACAAAATAGGGGTTCGGTTCCAAACAGTGAACCTTACATAAATTGATCATTCATTTTATAACCATTGATGGACCGACATAGCCGAAAATTCACTAACCTGAAATGTGGGGAGTCCTTTAAACATTCTCTGAAGTCGATGACAGGCCTCATTGTTATATTTGGGTACAGTTTCAGCAGTAATAAAGTCAATAAAGTTGGTCTAATTGTCTGCAGATCACCATGACATATACAATAATGCTTTTCAAACTTTTTATTGCCTTTACTGATGATAACAGTATACACCTACTTCCATGTTTACCACTAAGCCTGATGATCTTACGGAAATTACCGTAGAATACCGAAGTCTAATCGTTTCTGTGTTTGGTGCGATCATTATTTACTTTCAAGAAAATTTAATTAAATCATATGAACCGTAATTTTATTTTAATTTACATCGTTTTCTGTCTTGATATCATGTTTGTCTTTTTTCATTGTATTAACGATCAAAATACGAGTTCAATTCTCGTTGCCTCGTGTTGTTTCCTTATATGGATTACACGTGAACTTCACTTGGTTATATATAATACCATCTCCGCGCGTTCTTCTCCACTTCACGAATACGAACATCGTCTCCAGCCCACATTTTAAGGACTGTAGCCGGTAAATATATTTTCAAATATTTAGTTTTATCTTTCCGAATGAAATTTATGGGATTATGTCTTGCCTGGACAATTTAAGCTCCTTCATGATTATTGTAAAAAATTGTTTTTGCTTCCTTTTTATCGATATAAAATCGTCGGTTTGGTTGTTAAAAATTAAACACGACCTTGACAGTTAACGTTTGTCCTTGACATGGCGTCCTTCAGATGACCCGATTGCTTAGCTTAAAGAAATTGAAAGTCTTGTAATTATTTTTTTAAAGTGTTCCGTCTGTATTTAATTTTAAAACACACACACACACACACACATATATATATATATATATATATATATATATATATAATATCAGGCTATTTTCTCTAGGATTTTTTTAATTTGGAAGTAAATATTACTAGTATTGTGAGTGACGATTAGATTGAGTAACTTTTTTTTTTGTCTTTGTGTCAAGTTTTATCACAACATAGCAAACCAGAATTACATTTTATTTTAAAAACTATAATATATTTTGTTTTTATTGTTTATATATTGAATAATGTTTTGACTTCTTTATACGTACAAAAGAATATATTCTTATTACTGCGGATCTAATATTTCAATTGAATGTACAGAAATTACCTTCGATCTGTCGTCGTCTCTACGAAACTGTTTTTTAACTATACGAGTATTACTGCAAAAATAATGTCAGTATATTTTTTCTTATTTACTATTCGTTTACTTTACTTTTACGTAAGATTACTTCTTGTCACTTAATTTTATAAATAAATTCATCGGTTTAAATTAATGGATGGCTTTATCTGCTGAACTAAAAAGCTTGGAGGGTACAATTAATTTTAAAATTAAATCATTTTTATATTTTTCATTTGTTTTAGTTTCAAATGCTTTTGTAAAAATGTAACTAACAAGGAAAAAGCTTCTTTTTTTTTTTTTCTTTAATGAGTTCAATAATTTATTTACTAAAGTCTTGTGTTTATTCTCCCACACACTAGTTATGATCGCAAGAGCTTTCCTTTGTCTTCTTAAACAAAAAAGGACTGTCTTGTTCACTGTTTCAACACTAAATTATGGCTAATGCTGCACTCAAGAGAATTACTAAGACATTTTCCTTCCTAAACATACAGATTCGAAAAACTGATTATTGGTGCAAATTTTAAAAACCGATATTGTTGTTGAATGTTGATTTTTAAATTAAAACAAAGTAAAAAAAACAGTTTTTGCTTTAAAAAAAAAAAAAAAAGTGACCACCCTTTCCTTGTTGGGTAGTCATAAGTTTATGAACTGTCTGCAGCCAGCCAGTGACAGTACTGATTTACATGACATAATGCAGCAATATGCATCATGACCCCTATATATGTTTATATGCCAGACAACCGTTTAAAAATTACACTTCTCTCGTTTTAATTGTTTTATCAATTGCTCATTTCTACCATTCAAATTTATTTGATCTTTGTGATCAGTACAAACGAAAAGATCACATACAGGAAAACTTTATTTCTTTTTATTTAAAACAACAAAACGTTGTCAATCCCTTTTTAACTCTGTTTATTTTAAATTTAAACTTTAAAATTATTCAGTCTTCATAAGATTTTTCTATTCCCAAGACAGTCGGAGTGTGACAAAAAAAAATCAAGTCGTCGTTAAGATTTTCGAGCTCCTTTAATTTTATTTTGAGTTTTTGTTGATTATTATAAGCCTTAAGCTTTATTTTCTTTTTTAATGACTTCGAATTACATTTATTTTAATCCTTATCATCTGGATTTCGTCCAGTTAAAAAAAAAAAATGGTTGTCTCCTGTTCTGCTCTAATTTTGTAGTCTCTTGTAGAGCCAATATGGCTAAACATGGCAAGTGTTCTTTTCTATTTTCTTCGTATCAATGGTCAACTTTTTTAAATAAATTAGATGAAAATATTTTTAAATCAGCTGCAATAATCATTATTGAATAATGTCTTCCGTTTCTGTTTAACGCAATCGA
This sequence comes from Acanthosepion esculentum, assembly GCA_964036315.1. NCBI lineage: Eukaryota > Metazoa > Mollusca > Cephalopoda > Sepiida > Sepiidae > Acanthosepion > Acanthosepion esculentum. Next base: position 21,966,836 of record OZ038517.1, on the reverse strand, counting down.
TTTTTGTTTTGATCGAGTGATTTAAATTTAATTTTGAACTCTGTTGTCAAAATTCATTTAATCTTGTAATTATTCATCAACAAAACAAAAGTTATTACAATTTGCTGTTATTTTAAAGTTAATATTTTACATAAGTAAAAAAAAACTAATTCAAAGCTTCTTTTTTTTCCCGCAATGAAAGACACTGTTTTGTAGAAAAAGTAAAGGAAACAAATTGTCAATTTTTATTTATGAAAAAAAACTTTGAGCGAGGAAAGTTGTAAAACTTAATTTCTAACTTAACTGAGATGAAACTTCAAATTGCTAGAAAATTATTGAACCATAAAAACAAACAGCTGGTTGTAAAAATCACAGAAAAGAACAGCTGAGTGAAAAAATATTGGCTATGTTGTCTGCCAAAAGATCTGTATAGCATACTCTTCTTATAGAATGTGGTAGGTAAAAAATAAAGAGTATTAAATTAAAGTTTTTCAATCCACAAAAATCCCCAGCAAAATTGATTTTTGTTACGTGACTACTACTATTACAAAAAAAAAAACCTAGCTTGTTAATGTTACTAATAATATCTCCACGATTAGAGAGGGTGGGAGACAAACCTGTCTCTGCTTGGTAAGACAATGACTGACTAACAGTGCTGAACCTAGATTTCTTTCTCTCTTTTGTGAGAGAATTTCATTTTCTCCTCCCCGCCCCGTTTAGTTGACCTTGATGCTTACAACAGCCTTCACCTTCACTAACTATTGCCTCAGTCTTGGCGACAGTTTCTGTTGCGTCATCAAGGTCATACTACATGTCCTTCACCTTAATTTACAAACAACCATGTTGGTTTCTACGTTAAATACAAAAATTACCTTGACTGTTGTTATTAAATATTATACACTCTACACTTAAGATGTTAGTGTTATGTAAGCTAAACTGCAAACGACCATTTTCATCTCATTATCATAATGTTGCAACAGCAAGTGCTGATATATTATTCAATTTACACTTCACTTTAAATAATTTGATTTCGAATTATAGCCAAGCAAGCTCTTGTTTCAAAATCCTTACTCTTCAAACAAAAAAAAAACATTTTAAAATTAATTTTAAGCTGATTTTTTTTTTTTCTCAACACATTGAAAACTTGACTGTTAATTTCCCAATAAGCTTTAATATTTCATAATTGGTATATACTTACATTTCTTCAAAGTAGTGATTTAGTTCTTTAAGAATTAAAATAGGTACCTCCATGAGATCGCTAAAAAAGAACATAGCATGATGAAAAAGACGCCAAACTTGATGAAAACAAAATTTTATCGTCTAAATGTTCATATTATTATTATTAAAGAAGAAAGATCAAAGTGCTTTGGGTATTTTTTACATTTTAATCATTCCTAGCACGTCCAAAATTTGTGTTAAAAATCTTTTACTTTTTTTTTTTTTTGTCATCAAAACTGGCAGATAATCATTTTTTTTCCATTTTATAAAAAAATGAAAATCTCGCTTTGAAATTCTTTTAAAAATCAATTATCATTTTTTAAAAACTTATTGTAAGAAAATCAGAAATTATAATGTTTATTTAAAATATTTTGAACCAAGCTTAACTTAGCTTCTGTGCCAAAAAGATGTAATTTGAAAATAAAACAAAGCCGGTCATAACCTTTTGCGTCACTTGACAGGTGATGAAAGACATTTTCATGACGTCTAGATAGCTTATGTGAGGATAATTCTTTCTACAGATGGAGAGAAGTGAAGTTATTTAGATTAAGTGAACAAATTTACCTCATTATCTTTAAGGAAAACTTTCAGCACTCTTTTTTTTTTTTTTTTTTTTTTTTTTTTTTTTTTGTACTTAGCTTTCACCTTTACGTTTACGATACTTTATGGAAAATATATTATAAAGAAATTAAAATAAGACTGTTAAGAGTGAGATTAAATTTCATAAGGTATCTAATTAATTTATAGGTACTTTTCTTATGACATTTTATCAGAAGTGTACATAAAATACTATAATTTTATGTACATTTATTACATTTTACTGTGTTGTTTGTATTTCCATTCATTTTATTACTAATTTTGATATTTCATTTATGGAAAAATGTCATAACTGAGATTAATATAAAAATAAGATCATAAATTTCATAAGATGATACTGATACTTGTAGGTACCCTTCTCAGTTGAAATTGAAAAATCAAATTAACTTCTCCACACGTGTTTCGGTTCGCAAAAGTAAAGGCCTTAACAGTGGAGAATAATGCTTAACTCAAATAACGCAACTTAATTGTATTCTGGTTGGTCTTCTGTACTTTATAATTACAGCCTCATTATAAACACAAAATTACATTTCTTAATTACTGCGGATCTTCTGATTAGTCGAAACGATAGTTTACAACGTGCTAAAAAGAGATCTCTTTCATAAGGACACTTACGAAAACTGATGCGGCCTTTAACTAATTTTATAATATTTTAACAACTTAAATGTAAAAATCTATTATAATTAAAGAAATAAGAAATAATTGTATTAAAAATTCATTTTTCATCGAAAAAATTTTTTGCTTTCAGAAAATATTGTTCATGTTCATAAAAACAACTAAAAGTAAATAAAAGCATTTGAAATTAAATAATATCTTTGTTTTATTGAGTTTTGTATGTTACAATTCAGAGCTGATTTTCAGGCAGAGGGGGTCCAATTAAGAACCAAAAAACATGATTTGCATTTCTCAAAGTCTTGTGCTTTTAAATATTGTAATCACTAAACTCGATGCGATCGAATTTCTAGCGTTTTCATAAAATTAGTTATAGGGGGGTGGTAATAAATATAATATAAAAAATTTCTACCATGACTTTAATAAAAAAAAAATTTATAATTTCGATCATCTGTGAATAGTTTCTGAAAGTTTCATCAACATCCAAAAATTATTTTTGCAAGATTTTCCAAATTAATGTGTTATACAAAAAAAAAAAAACGTGCTAAAAATTGTATGTTATTTTAGTAGTTCCGATGGTACAAAGAGAAACAAGGTTTTTTTAATCAAAATTTAGAATGTTCTAAAAAAAGGAAAAATTTTAAAATCATTAAAAAAAACTTTTGTCTCTCCTCTTCATAATAACATAAGCTTTTAGACAATAAAATTTTGTTTTCGTAAAGTTTGGCGTCTTTTTCATCATGCTATGCTCTTTTTTTAGTGATTTCATGGAAGTACCTAATTAAAGACTACCTATTTTCGGATTTTTATATAGCTTATGTTCCCCACAGCTATCTTAAATGGAGTAGCAGTTTTCCTGTCCTGTTATATTTTCTGTATCAACCTTACATGGTTGTTCAATCAAATTGGCCAATTATACTCTTCCTTTCTATCCATATCTTATGGCAATATTTTTTTCTTTCAGAAACTACAAATTCGTTATCAGATAACCATGTAACATTTATAATGTAACATTGTAAAAATAAAGTACTGCTTTTGTGTGATTTCTTAATCCCTGAAGAAATTTAGAAGTATCAATTTTAGGAAAAAAAATTCTATTTCTCTTAAATTGACATAGAAACGGTTTAATTTCTGCTCTCTGCTTAGAAACTGATATTTTATGTCAGAATTTGTAAACCAATAATCACGTGTTTAAAAACAATTTATATCTTCAGTGATAACTCTTATCATGAATTAATTTAAGGTCAAGAACATTTAGATAAAAAGTTGAACAAGCGAAAAGGGACAAAAACTTTAAAACCTTGAGAAGGGCCAAAGTATGCTTCTGTTTTTGTTTTGTTTTTCACGAAGTTTCAAATTAATGTAAACTGCAAAGTGAAGGTGACCAAATGTTGTTTATAGATTGTCAGTTGGGTGAATTATTTTTAAACATAAATTAGTGTGGCTCAAGTTTAAATGTATATTGCTTCTAAAAGATTGAATTAATTTCTCCACAATTATTGCCAAAATGGCCAGATAACAAAATCTACAAAAAAAATGTTTACAAATATGAATATTAAATAATTTTATCAAGGGTGTTTGAATTAAGACTGCAAAGTTCAAGGAGGTGTTTTATTTATTTGTTTTCAAAATCTTGAATATAATTTTGATAAATTTCATAGAAACATGTGATTCACATTGTGAAAGTATAACTTTTTATTGTTTGCTTTTATCAGATAAAATTTAATAACTCTTCCGCTGTACATTTTTATTTTATTTAAATTTGTGATCTGTTTAGTTTACAAATCTTCCAAATTCAAATATTGTGTTGGCTGACTGAACTTGTTTACATGATCAGGAGTTCCTTTCCAATGCATCAGGCAAACTGGGTGGATTAATTGGCTCACATATCTGGGTTTGCCTTCTGTCAGTAATATTTGAATCGATTAACTTCTAACCTTTTTTTTCTCTCTATGCATAAGATATTAAGTACAGAAACTAGGTAATGATTTGTTTCCATAGCATGCTATGGAAACAAAAATAAGTCTAAGTAACTGAGACTAAAAAAAATTTTATGGATTAAATTATTATAAAAACATTGTAATTTAACTGCCTGACCACCATAATTTGTGATACAAAGTCGTTTTTTTTTGTTTTGTTTTTTTTTTTTTTTTTTTTGTGTGTGATAAATCGAATGTGATATTGGCAAGAATTTCATACATTCATTTTTCTCTTTTTTATCAATTAGAAAAAATAATTATCTTAAGAGAGCCCAGCAGAACATGAATTCATTTTGTTTCTATTACATAATTTTATTAATGTTTAAAAAGAAGTTTTTTGAACTTAAACAGACTTTAAACTTGCCAACTTAATGGAAAATTCGAGAATTGAGTAGAAACTTACACATTTTTCTACCCCATCCCCCCCCACTCCATATGGTATATAAAATAAAAGTAAATGTTTACTTTTCTACAGGTAGGCACTTAAAGATAGTTTGAATTCCATTAATTGAATTGTCATTTAACAACTCTTCACTCTCTATGCTGTAAATTTTGATAGTACTTTGGCAAATAAGCAAACTTTCTGATTGGTGGGAGAAAACAATTTCCTTGTCATTGTTTAGTATGTAAAATCTAATGCTTAGATAATTATCTTTCTTAAAGAAAAACAAAGGTTGCCTTTGAGTGAGACAAGATTATTTAATCTTTAAATGGCCCAGTGCCTAGTTCAGCATAATACAAGAAATTGTCTCCACAGACCTGTTTTTATTGTATATCCTCTTGTCAGTAATAATTCTGAAAATTGCTGTTTTCACACTTTTTGCTCTTTTATAAACAGAATTTTATTTGACACTCAATAATTTTAAAGCTGTTTTATTTTGTTGCTTTTTCTTCAATGAATGCAATTTCAAATAAGGCAATCACTCATTTCAAGCATCTAAGAATTATTTGGGCAGTGAAATTACTTTTTAAACACTAGCACAAACAGCACAGTGCTCTATTTTCAGTATTTCAGCAACTTAAAATATAAATCTATTAGCCATTATTCAGATAATTTTCTTGTTCAATCATTGTAAAATATAAAAACAGACACTTGTAAGTGTTTGAAAATTAAATTTGCTTTATTTTTCTTTAGTCACAGATCAATCAAAATGGTTATCAAGAAGGTTCATTCTCGTCAAATCTTTGACAGCCGTGGCAACCCAACTGTTGAAGTTGACTTGTGGACAGAAAAGGGTAAGTTGCATAATTTCTCTTTAAAATAACTGCTATTGTTGTACATGAGTCATTTATAAAATTGTCACCTGAAAAATTATTTTTGTAAGGTTTACTGCAATATTTGTTGAATGAACCTGTTCAGCATTCAAGACAAAATCCTTATTTTAAATGTTGTGCTTTCTAAAAAGTACATGCTTTTGCTATTTAAAGCAAGGTTAATATAACACTAACACACACACACACACACACACACACAGTGCTGTTCGATAAAAGTGACTCTCCTTATCCTTTGAATTTAGCTCAACTTTCGTTTCATCAGAGAAGAGAACATTCTTTCAGTCTTCTACAGTAAAATTTTTGTAATCGTGAGCCCATTCAAGTCTCTTGGCTATGTTGGCTTTGCTTATTAGCGGCTTAAACCTTCATGTACAAGATTTGTAGCCTTGTTCTAATAGCCACCAATGGACTGTTGAAGAGGCAAGACTAACACCTTGCTCTTCGCTTAGACTGGCTGCAATTTCTTGGCTAGTTATAGTCCTATTCTTCACAACTTCTCTCTTGATTACCCTGCCAGTTCTATCATCAATCTTTTTCTTTTGTCCCCTTGTTTCCTTCCTTGGAGCAGGAGTGGCATCATTATGTACCCTAAGCACTCAAGAGACAGTTGATTGCAAGGTTATAGCAATTTTTGCAATTTCTCTTGTAGACTTGCCTGCTTTTGAGAGGGCAATAATAGATGCCTTAAGTGGTTCTGATGCGTATTTGTACCCTTTCATCTGGTTAGGATATTTATTGTACATAACATTCAATTACGGCACAAGGCCAACATGGGGGGAGGGTTTGAGGCTGGTCATCACTATCTTATACCTAGCTAATCTGATTCACGACCCATTCACACATTACAGTTTCCACATTCACCACAAGAACTCATCCATCACCAATCAATCCTCCATGCACCATAATACCACATCCTCTCAAGGGGGTCCTAAAAAATGTGCCCCATACCATAAAAATATGATTATATATGTGTAATTAATTAAAATTCTATGGATGAATAAAGAGAGGGAAGGGAGATGAACCCAATAACAAACTAAAATATTAACACAAAACAAACTAAACATAACTGATGTTAGTAGGGCCTATCCATCCCTCAAAACAGAAAGGCCGCTGTATTCTGCCCAGGCGACAGAATCGAGAAGCTCTCTCACTATGGGAGTGGGAAAAGGATAAAATATAATACGGTCATGGGAAAATATAAAGCTGACCCAGTTGAGATGAAAAAAAGTGGGGCCAAAACAAACTGAGGAGGTTGGGAATCTCGACTTGAATCATTAACTAGGTACACTGAAGCTTGTCTAACCTAACCAAGGGGGAGGCTCCACAGGAAACCACCCCGATGTAGGTTGACCTAGAAGAGAAAATCAAGGCTAGCCCCATTCAAACGAACCAGGCTTGCCTTTTTCACCCACCTTTCGCTGAAGACTGCCGAATGCAAGCATTCTCTATCGATTCTAATCTTCATCTTGAGCTGATGCTCAAAGAATCTGATCAGATCTTGATGAGAAAGACGATTGTCTCGCAAGACTTCCTCCGTACGCATCATCCAAATCACCATTCAAGCCGTGGCCAGCAGCGGCAGAAACACCATCCGTTTCACCCCGGAATATGGGGGCAACACATTGTCACACATGTATGCACGATCAATGAGCACAAGCTTTTCGGGAGCAAGACGAGCCATCAACTCGCCGACATGGTTTCATAAGGGGTGGACCCGGGGGCAATGGTAGGTGTGCAAAGCCGTTTCTTCCAAACCAAGGCCACGCCATTCAGTCTGGCAAATCAGCCAAGCCCTATATGAAGACCATGTCATTGAGAGGCAGCCAATTCCAATTTAATCGTCGGGTAAGTAAAAACTCGGGGTTACTGAGGTAATTTGGCGCCCAAGACCAGAAAGAGCAAAGCTCCTCCTCCTGACAAGTCAAGTTGCTCACGTAGAGGATCATGCGCGACCCCCTCCAGTAAAAGACGATAGAAGACCTTCCTAGGCCGTGAAAGGTCACTGGACCGAGGAACAGCCAACAAGGCCGACTGACATTCGCGAAGGAAATCTGATTGATCCTGGGGTTTAAGATGGTGCTCAACCCATGAGATGGGGGGGGGGGCTGATAGGAAGGGAACGCGTCCCTAACAATCCGCGCCATAATCGAGTCTCCTGTCAATGCGCGGCGTAGGAAAGCCAACCTCGTGGCGAGTTTGTGGCTCGCCAAGTGTGGCATTCCCAGCCTCCCCATGACAGACATTGTGCAGACTCATCTGTCGACCAGATTCCCGCATCTCCTCCATAAAATGGAGCTTAGCGAGCGCTCAAGCGGCTTCCTATGGTCATCAGAGTGGAAGTACAGACAATCGATAAAGAACAAGAGGGGAAAATGTATGTAGCACACACCTCCGCCCTGCCCTTCACAGACAACCTCTGTCGACACCAAATCTGACCAGCAGCGTCAACCTTTGCCCGTACTTCAGACCGATTTTTCTCCAGCTGGAGGTTGGGTCCAAACCACACTCCAAGAATGCAGACAGGACCGTCCGTCCAACCGAAGCAGCCCGGAAGATCGACCCCCTTCCAGGCACCTAACTGCAAGCCGGACAATTTGTCGCAGTTTATCTTGGCCTCTGTCACCTTTTCGTACCGATCAAGCACCTTCAGTACCGCCTCAATGTCGCTGCAGGACTACACGAATGCAGATACATCATCGGCGTACACAGAAACCCTGGCTCAAGCTCCTCCAGGAACGGCGATTCCACGTAGGGCCGGACTGCATGCCCTGTCCTTCAGCTGGCAAAGAAGAGGCTCCAATGCCAAAGCATAAAGTAGGGGCAACAGTGGGCAACACTGACGAACCAACCTAGACAGCGCAAAAGCGCCCAACAGCTTCCCGTTCACCTGTACCACAGCACTGGGGGAGCAATACAGGAGACTAATCTAGAGGCAGAAGTTGGGTTCAAATCTGGCAGCCTGCAGGACAGCTGCAAGGTAGCGATGGTCAACCCTATCAAATACCTTGGACTGATCCAAATTGATCAGCGCGGCCTCATCGTCATCTTTTACACCCTCTATGATCATACAGATCAGATGAAAGTTGCTCTGAATTGTTCGGCCCCTCACAGCACAAGTCTGCTCAGGATCCAACAGAGACTCGGCAACTGACTGCAAACGCTCCTGCAGGATCTTGGCCCAAATCTTTAACTCTGTGTTTAGCAGAGTTATGGGCCTGTAATCATCGAAGTGCCCCCCAACACCCTTGTCCTTTTTCAACAGCGTGATCACACCCCTGGTGAACCGGTCGGGGATGGCCCCCTGCCGGAACCAGTTGTTGAACACAACTGTCAAAATCAGCACAAAGATGTGCAACAGCCTCAAGTACAATTCATAGGGCAAACCATCCAGACCGGGCGATTTGCCTCTGCTGACCTTCTTCAATGCCACGTAGACTTTGCCGTCCGTAATCTCTCCCTTGCAGCTAGCCACTTCAGTTGGGGAAAGTCATCCAAATAGCTGTGAAACTCGTCCTCACGAAGACCAGGCTCCCTGGTAAAGCAGCTCTCGAAATGACGCCGAAACGCCTCACACATGTCGTCAGTAGCCCAAAGAGTATGGCTCTCTGGGAATTCGACTTCATGAATGTAACGATTGGAACTTCGACAGATCTCTTCCTTGCGCAGATCTGCACCCATGCTCACAGCTTCAGAAGACATCTTGCTTAACCTATGTCTAATTACCTAGCCCATGTAACACTTGCTACACAAACGCTCCTGGGCCTTCCTAGCTATCTCTAGCACACACGCACCAACACTGCAAACGAAGTGAGTCTCTTCGATCGCGGCAACATCCACGCCAAAGGACAAGAGATCTTGGAGCAGGTGAGCTGCCTTACCCCGATCCCTCAAGCCCTTCGCATTCAAAGTAGCTATCTTGATAGACATCTTCTAGGCCTGCAAAAAATAAAAGTAAAAGCAAAAAACCTACTCGCATACGGGCCGGAAATCCGAGTCCATAAGGACTCCGACAGATTGTCCTAAGATGCCTGTTACTAGTTCCGACATCATCCGTCCTTCTAGGATAATTCTGCCAACGTCCGTGGGGTATGTTAGCTTAACACACCTATATAGGGAGGGATGGAGCATAACAGGGACCCTCCCAGCACAAAAATGTCGAGACTTCCTTACATAAGGATCTTCTATAGACAACATTCTGATTTTTTTAAAAGCCTTCTTAGCTTCAAAAAGGTGGTCTCAAATTTTTAGGTAGCCACCTATGTCTCTCACACAGCTTTTAGTAATTGTTCTTTGGCTTCCTTTGGTGATGCCAGTCTTGTTAGGGATCTGCTTCTGTGCACACTTCTCTCCACCCCACTTTGCCCAGCACATTTCTCTACGGGTTTGACTGTCTCTTCCTCCTCCTTTCTGGATCTCTTCAAAGACGAAGAGTGGGGGTGGGATTTCCTCTACCTCCATCTCTTCTTCCGGTTGGTGCTGCTGCATTTTTTCTTCCTTTTTTATTTCGGTTGCTTGGTAGCAGCCTTTGGAGATTTCTGGTGTTTTTGTTGCTGCTGCTCTTGCCGCACTGGTTGTTTAGGTGACTGTCGAGGAGAGGTTGGATTTGTCACTTTTCCTCCCCTTTTCACTTCAGTCCAGGCACTCTGGGGGGACCTTTTTTTCTTCTGCGACTGTTACTGTTGGATGTGCATTCTTTGTTGTTTGTTCTGCCTTCTTCCAGGGGCACTCTTTAGCCATGTGCCCCACTGAACCACACGCCCAACAACATGGCCTCCTGCCCTCCACGACAAACATTCTTTGCTCCCAACATATCAGAATGTTTGGAATGTTCTGAAAGCTTTGCTGCGTAAGGAAAACCTGTAACACAATGTTGCCAGTAGGGATGCCCGCTTTACTTCTTATGGCACTCACTTCCTGAACTTGGCCATATTTGGCAAAAAACACTTCCATACGGTCTTCCAGGATATCGACTGGTACCCCATGCACCGTTATCTGCATTTTTCTCGTGCCCATATACTCTGTTTGGAGTCTCAAACTTGATGTTGCGAGGACATTTCCAGCAAGCTGCTTGGTTTCCTGTTCTGATCCAAGAAGATCCCACATAGCGTTACTACTTCTCGCCAACACTTTGGGTATTATTTTAAGGCTTTTCAGTGCCTCCTCCACACTATCTCCTACTAACCCCGATAAGTCATAGAGTTTTAACATCCGTGGTCAGCATTGAGATAACCTTAGTGCTAACAGCTTCCAAAGCCTCAGGGATGGTAAGGAACTCATTCCCTTGCAGATACTTTTCATACTTCTGCCGTTGTTCATCATAGAAAGCTGCGTCTTTCTTCTTAGGTCCGCTTTCCAACCAGGCCTGTTTTTTAGCTGGTGCCAAATTTTCGGTTTGCACCAGCGGTGATTCTGCGTTCTTGCTCATGGTAGCTGATAGCTACCATGGCTGAACCAATTCACTTTTTCCCTGTTTCTATGAATTTTCTTTTCCTTAATGCAGGCAGAATGTACAAAACAAAATTATGAAAAACAAAATAAAAACGTGGGAAAAATAAAATCCCCAAAAAAAACACTTAAGAACTGAAACCAAATATGAAAAAGTAAATAAAAATAGGGGGAGGGAAAAAATACGAACAAAATGAAATATTCAGTAATGAAACAAAAAGGTTGTACAAATAAATATGCACAAAATAAGAAAAATGCACAAAATAGGAAAACTGAAAAATTTAAAAGTTTTTTAGAAAATAAAAACCTTAAGAGTTGATATCAGTTCGTCAAAAAGGCAATAGCGCGACAGTCTTACTCAAAGCAAATGACTACACAATAGCCACCCTTGCGGCTGTTTAGTGACTTGAGTGGCTATTTCAAGCTGTTATACTGTATGAGGCTTTCTGGAATATTCTAGATTTAATTTAAGCTGTTCTAGAATTCTCTAGAATATTGTTCTGAGTGTATTGCAAAATAGTTTTCAATATTTTGTCAAAATGTCTTTAAATTTACCAGTTTAATCATTAAAATTTGATATCTGATCACTTTTTTTAGTAAAAAAAAAAAAATCAGGTGAGTCACTTTTATCAAACAGCTATATATATATATATATAATATAAAATCTCAATGAAGGGACAGATGTACGCTAGAAGATGGTTCAAAAACAACTTTACCAACAGTTTCTAGCAAGCTGATCCCTCTATAACCACTACATACAGACTTACAACCCTTCCCTTCATAAAGAGACATAATGATTGCATCAATCCAATCTTGATCAATAGGTCCACCCAACCACACCTCTACAATAAGCTTATGAATAACTCTATGAAGGTAAGCATCCCCTCAACACATACTTTTACAGGTATGCTGTCCAGGTCAGGTGCCTTTCCAGTATTGTTTTAAAGCTTTTTGAATTTCATCCAGAGATTGGAAAGTCTAACATCTCTTGAATAAAGTCATTCGGCTTGGTACCATGACCACTGTCACAGTAAGGAAGATATGCAAACTGCCATGGACCTGTTCTCTAAGGCATGTTCATCTTTTGGTCTTACTGTAAGCTTAAAGAAAACAAAGGTCATGTATACACCATCCCCCTCTCAGCATTATAGTGAACCAGATGTCTTTGTTAATGAACATAAATTAGAAGTTGTTGATACTTTTATCTTGGCAGTGTTCTTTCAAGAGATGGCTCACTTGATGCTGAAATAAGTTATTGTGTACAAAAATCAAGTAAAACCTTTGTAATGTTAGAATCTCACATATGGTAAGATAGATGTATTTCAATCAAAAATAAGTTAAGTGCATGAGACATGCAATTTTAATTGCTCTATTATACTCCTTAAAGACGTGGACCACTTACTAATGGCACATCTAAACTTTGGAATGTTTTCATCAAAAGCGCCTTCAGAGGATTCTAGGTATTAAGTGACAATCTTTTGTGCTGGACACAGCAATTTTAGAAAGGGCAAATACATTTAGTATTGAAAAGATGCTAACATGTAACCAGATACGCTGGGTTGGTCACATCATAAAGATGGAGGATGATTACCTCCATAAACAGTTGTTCTAGGGTGAAATGACAAGCTGCAAACGTTCTCCACACAAACGAAAAAAAGCACTTCAAAGATGTCATTAAAAACCACCTTAAAAGTACAAAAAATTGGGTGAAAACTGGTAACTTGTTTATGATGATTTTAACAGTTTTGAAGAGAAAAGGGTTGAGCATGGAAAGGTGATGCTAATCTGTTACCTCTCGACTCCCAGTATAAATGTACTTTTTGCAGCAGAATTTGCTTGTCCAAAGCTGGTTTAACCGGTCACATGAGATATCATTGCCACAATAATATAAACCATGTTTCTCAGATTGAACACCTTCCCTCCCTGGATCAACTGGCACCCTGTCAGTTTTGTGACAATCTGCAAATCATCTGGTCTAAAGAGGCACAGTAATAGATTTCATCAAGAAAAAATAACCTTCAAAACTCTCATTACACCATTCATTTGTTATTTATGTAAGAAAGCTTGTAATAGTGCAGCAGGGTTAAAGAGCCACTTGTGTGCACATGAACGTAGCGAGGTACTGTAAGTTGCAGTCACTATTATAAATGTGAACTGGCTGAATTTTGTTTTAAAGCTTAACTGGTTGCAAATGTGAGTGATTTTTTTTTTTTTTTTTTTTTCCATTTTAAGATTATATTTACTAATCAAACAAATCTTTTTTAAAAGTAAGAGATGGCCACTTCTGTAAAGAAGTGGCAATCGTGCACGTGTATATATATATATATATGTGTGTGTGAGAGGTTTGTTTTTTTTTTTTGTTTTTTTTAGCTAGGAATCATTACAAAATTTTTATCATCTTAAAATAAATTTTATCATCTTAAAATAAATTTTTCTGGACTGAAAGATTGATTGGAAATTGTAAACAATTAACCTGGTGCCTTTTTGAGTTGTAAGTACGTTCAGATAGCAAAATGGAATACAATTCATAAGATTGTCAAACATTTTTACATAATTCTATAGACTTGAAAACTTAATTTCATAACTTGTATACACTGTATAGTTTTAATTTTATTCCTTCATTTCTCTTATTTTTAAGAAACTTGTATGACAGGAACAATCTTACCACTGTCACAATTTCAAAGATTTTAGTGTTTTTTTTTTTTTGTTTGTTTGTTTTGTTTTTTTTAACAAATTGCATAAAAATAATTTACATACTTTCATTGGCTATGAAAAAATTGATAGTTTTAAGTCCTTAATTGTCATATTAACAATTTTTTTTCTTCAAGAAATACATGAACTTACCTTGGTTGTGTCCTGAAATGTTTAACAAAAAATTACATGTTGTATATATATATATATATATATATATACTTACTGTCTTTAATGTTTCTTTTCTTTAAGGCATGTTCCGGGCTGCAGTCCCTAGTGGTGCCTCAACTGGTATCTATGAGGCTCTTGAAATGAGAGACAAGGATCCTAAAAAATACCATGGCAAAAGTAATTTTTTTTCTTTTCATACTCATTGAATTTTATTTAACAGCAATTTACCTATTTTCAAGGAATTTCTCTGTTGCATTGTTTCCAAACATTCAATTATTAATTGAATAGTTAAATGGAACTTTAAACTATTTTAATAACTGACTATTTTAATAATGGTCTGATCAAACACCAGATTCTTTTGGAGGGGAGGACTTCTTGTTTGACCTGAGCACTTAAAGTACATTGATTACAAAATACACCAGAAACCTCCCTTTGTCAACCTTACTCTTTTTCTTGGTCTTATTTTATTTTTAGTGTCTTTCCTTTTTGATTTTCAGGTGTCTTCAATGCTGTTGACAATGTGAATAAAGTTATTGCTCCTGCTCTAGCTGATAAAGTAAGTAACATTTTTGTGGAAGGGTTTAGAATTTTTAACAAGTCATTGTTATTTATTTATATTGGAAATTTTATTTGACAATTTTAAGATGGACCAGCAGACAAGTGGACAAAAATTGTGCTTGCTCTTTTAGTTGATTAGAATGATTCTACTGAACATTGTAGACATCTTTCATTTAAGGATATCTTTTGAAGTTAAATGAGATTTGTAAAAAAAAAATTTTTTTTAATCCACATGTTATTAGGATGAATATGTTCACTTTCCTTTTAATTTCCTGTATGCCATGTTGTATAAAATTATACTGTAGGCAGGGAATGTTCTGCATCCAACAGATGAAATTACTGACTGGTTGACATTGATTCTGTTCTGTAACCATGCAAAAATGTGATTAACTTCTGCCAATACTCTATGCCTGATTCTAATTTTTAGAACTACTGTAATTGGCTGTAAAGAAGACACACGGGTATATTAGATACAGCTGGTATATTCAGGAAAAAATCGGGCAAGCTCGGTGACTTTCTGTGATAAAATTATTGCTTAAAGTAGGGAACATTGGGGCTAAAATTAGTCAATGGAAGACCTCAAATTCACATGAGAAGCAAATCTTTTCCCTGTAAACTCTTCAGACTATTTAGAATTTTTAATCATTTAAAGAAAAGGCATTTCTCATTTTCTGTTAGTTTTAAAAAATTATTTAATTAGCATTGATTCTTTGCTGAATTTCTTTTGTAGCTTTTATTTACTTTCTGCATTTAAAGACTACTTTTTGTGTTAAGATTCACTTAATTTCACCTTTATGTTATCAGTTCTGTATACATTCTCAAAAAAACAATTCTAAAATCTTTTTTCACTTTATTAGCTTTTACTGCTAATACTGATATTCATAGTTGAACATTTGCAAAAAACATGCCATCTAACTAAAATAGCTTTCTTATTAGAAAGTATTTGAAAATCTATCAACAATTGTAAGGTCTCTAGTTTTGTGATTCTCTCATTGACAGAAGTCCTAATTTGATCAAATACAAGATCAAGAGCCACCTGAAAATCCAATTTTTTTGGATTTGCATAAAAAGTAACTGCTTTCTCTTAAAAATTAAAAATGTTCTATGGTTGTAACATGTCTTTTCTCTTTTCAGCGAATGGATGAGAGAGATCAAACAGCAGTAGATAATTTTCTTCTTGCCCTTGATGGCACAGAAAATAAAAGTAAGTTTTTTTTTTTTTTTTTTTTTTTTTTTTTTGTTGGGGGGGGGTCCAATTTCTGAAAAACATTTTTAAAATTGATCAAGAAATTGATATTTGACTCTTTTCTTGTATTTAAAATTTATGAAAGTCAATACTACTGTCAGCATTTTTTTTTTTTTTTAAGGTAAGCTTGGAGCTAATGCTATTCTTGGAGTATCTCTGGCTGTCTGCAAAGCTGGTGCTGCTGCTAAGGTAATAATTTTCCTAATAAATTTGTTTATTCTATATTTACTTCAGAGGGCCAGAGTGACATAGCCTAAACTTGTGCATAAGACGAGCAAATTGTGAGTGAGGCAAGCCGCAGTACATAGGAATATCAACACTGGAATAACATGGTATATACGTATCTGAGCTGGACTGAGGCTGGCAGTGTGCGCAAGATGCTAATTTTCTGGCTTGGCAAAAACGAATTCTGCTGAGGTTGATGTTCTGGTGGTGCATGGCAAACCACTGGGGTTTGACCTGCTATTGGGATTGATGCAATAAACCATTGGGAGGCGTTGTTGTTTGGCCAACAGGATCAGTGCAGCTCAGTGACACGAAAGTCACTGTGCAGCCATCTCCATCAACGAACCCGATTTCACCACCACGTTCAATCATCAGAGCCAAGCATGGAAGTGGTCAGAGGACTTTGCACTGGAAGGACTGCAAAATAGGGTGTTAGAATATCCAGTAGCTGAAAAAATCTGAAGTTGGCTCATGCCATACTAGGAAGAAAGTCTGGGGCCTCCTAAAGGGTTAATTCCATATTGCAGCAGAATAAAGCAAAGCTGTGTCCAGTGATGGACTACTGAGAACTCGACCATCAAATATCTGCATTAGCATAGTTCACTGCTAATGCAGATGTTTGCACAGCTAAGTTACACAAATGGCAGCAGAAAGGCCCAAACATATCTGTTGCACCTCAGGAGGGCTTACCTCAAAGTACGTGTCCACAAGACACTGTGGCCATTCCAGATCATGAAGATTGTCAGAGACACATTTGGGGATTCAGCCTAAATGTGGCTTGCCTTATTGTGAAGGCCATTGTCAGCACAGTGATGTTGCAGGAAGAAACCATTGACTGTGTGGAATCAGCTTGTATCTGACATTTATGTCAACAAAGATGTCAAGCATGTGACTAACATCAGAGAACACTTGGCTCTCCAGTGGCAGGGCAAGGTGCTGCACATGAAGATGGACTGTAATACCACTGGGTATTGGATAACAGTTCCATCCAGGACACTTTCTGCTGGTACAAGATGACAACTCTCATCTGGCTGCACTGGTCAATGTGATCTATCTATATGAAGTTTGGGTGAAGAGGATTGATGCTGTGGCAACATCCTTATGTTCTGGGCACAGCCCTTAACAGGTCAGTGATTATGTGTGGGTCAAGGTGCCACAGTCTGTGTACCACAAAGTTCAGTAGGGGTCAGGTGACTAAAATAGTCAGCCAACAGTCCTGTCTGGTGGATAGAATGCTCTGCTACATGAGGATCTGTGCTCACACCGCAGTGTCACCACATCGAAGGAAGACTCCAACAGCACAACATTGTCAGAGTGTCTGCTGTGTGACAGCAGATACAATTGGACAGTTTGCCCAAGAAGCAGAAGAGGAAGCAGACCCCCCCCCCCTTCCTCACCTTTGTGAAGAAGCAGGTGGCGAGGGTGATTACTGCCAGGTTGCCACTTTTGTGATCAGGGTGGAGTGTGCTGGATAACTACCCCAGTGGGCCAGAGTGGCATAACCTAAATTTGTGCATAAGACAAGCAAATTGTGAGTGAGGCAAACCATATGAGCATCGGTGCTGAAATGACATGGCACATACATCACTGAGCCAGACTGACAGTATGCGCAAGATGCTAATTTTCCTTTGTTTGGAAAAAACGAATAAAGGAAACAAGTGTTTGTTGGGACGCCAATAAGCGTTTGCCCTCAGGTTGGCATGTTGCAGTGAGTACTAAACCAGTCCCCCTTGCGAGCATTGTTCCAGTGTCTGTGCTACAGGAGAAACTGTTTCCTGCTACATTGTTATAGAGTTGGACATTAGATTCATAATTTTATAACTTGGGTCGTCTTTCATTTCATACCCACTTAATTAAAACAATTTCCTCCACCCCAATTAATACATAGTTATATTTTATGGTCTTTTCATTAATAAGGTGGAAGAGATAGAATTATTTCCCTTTTACTTTTCAGAAACAAAATGCATTAGATTTATGGGAGTCGTAAGAAGCTGGTGTTGATATAACAATCCCATAGCTTACTTTTTTCTTTTTCTTTTTTTTTTCTCTCTCTCTCTCTCTCAAAATGGTAACAATTCATCACCTTTTCCTCTTGTAGGGTGTTCCTTTGTACCGCCATATTGCCGATTTAGCTGGAAACAAGGATGTCATTCTCCCTGTGCCTGCCTTCAATGTTATCAATGGTGGTAGCCATGCTGGTAACAAGCTGGCTATGCAAGAATTTATGATCCTTCCAACTGGTAAAAATATTTCGTTTATCCCTCAATTCACTATAACCTTTTATGACGAAAAATATTTAACTTGAGCTATTTTATCTTTAGCTTCTGGAGATGTGAGCATAGAAAATCCAACAGACAATTCATACCTGCAGATTCATGATAGTTATCAGAAATATACTTTTTCTACATTAAGGACGATTTCTATAAACCTTGATTTAACATAACTCATCCAGTAGGCTGATTATCATACCCCCCCCCCCAACTCTCCAAAATGATACAGGCTCACAAAATCTAAAAGTGCACTAACTTCAATATCTTTTCATCATCAAATGATTGGATTGATTTGTTTGTTTTAACAGCATATCAATTCCTTTATGGGTTATTTAATGCTATAATTTTTTCTTAGCTTTGAAGTAATAAATTTTCTGCTTTCACATTGAATACGTGGTAGATGATACTCAGCTTTTCTGCAAATACATGTTTGTGTGAACATGATTACTAGATGCGGTGGCATGTTTTTTATGTCGTTGTAGTTATATTTTGGAATAGTTTTATTTAATTGTAGACTATAAGGATTAATGTCCTAAGAGTTCTTGTTGGTAATTCTGCTGTAAATAGGTATTTCTACTATAAAAATTGATTTTTTTTTTTTATACTTTCATAGTGTTCTCTTGTTTGGAGATTTGTTTTTTGCCCATAACAGGGACACTAAGAGGTGCTACCACCCTGAATTAGGGTAGACATACGAAAAGCAATTAAGTGGTTCCATGCTCCTCAAAACCTCCAGTTCTATATGACGTGACATACTGGGATCTGGCATCTCTCCAATCATTTGTTTGTCCTGGGCATGATAAAGTACATATGGCAGCAAGATTTATCAATGGTCTCAAATATTAAAAAAAAAAAAAAAAAAAAAAAAACTATATAGCAACAGGATTTTTCTTAGAGAAATTGTGCCTGTCTTCAATATAAGTCATAGCAAAAACATTTGAAAGCTAGATTCTTATATTTTGTTATGAAGACAAGGAATTGGGCAGTAATTTAAAGTGGGCCTGATGGAAAAATTAGTGAGGTAAAATGGGGCAAACTTTTAATAGGAGCATGTGATATATTTTTAATGTTTAACTTAGATGAAATGAAACTTTTCAAATTTTCATCACTGAAAAATTAAACTGTGTGCACACTTCATCAATTTTCTACATTTTTCAAAGGGAATCTTCCTCAATGTATTTTCTCTACCTTAAAGGGGCCAAGAGCTTTACGGAAGCCATGAAAATGGGTACCGAAGTCTACCATCATTTGAAATCTGTAATCAAGAAGAAATATGGTCAAGATGGTGAGTTGACTTTGAAACTGCTTGTCTATAAATTTGTTCGATTTAATTCCTATCAAGATTTTAAGTTTGTGTTTTTTTTTTTTGTTTTAATATTAGTACTGTTTTAAAATAACTTGAGCCTCATCCTCATTTGTCCATAATTAAGAGCCTTTTGGAAAATTTAACTTTTTATTTCAACCAAATTCTATCTTCAATTTGCTGGGGAATTTTTTTTTTTTTTTCTTTGTAAAATTGCATGTTTCCCAAACTACAAGAAAAAAATGTTACATAATACAGTTTTTACTAGAATGTATTTTTGTGAACTTAGTTTTCATATAAATTTGCATTTTGTGGAGGATTTATCAAATTTTCAAAGTGCTATATTAAATCTTTATTTGCTAGACAGAAAAATGATAGCGTTTGTTTTTTTGTTTTTTTTTCCTCTCAAGCTTTTATACTTTTTGACCTAAGGTTTAAAAAGAATTGTTAAAAAAGAAGACAACATTCTTGAAGCTTTAGCCAAATGCTTAAATTTACTATTTCCAGTAAGCTAAATACTCTGGTGTATTTGAAATAGAAATTATATTGATTGGGATGTCAACTTTTTGGTCACTTTCAAAAAATCATTTAAAATTTTTTTTTTTTTTTTTTTTTTTTTTTTTTTTGACACATTTGTAAACTAGAATTCTCATTTTTATAAATCTTCCAAAAATAAAATATACTTTTCCGAAACTTTATTTGAGGAACATTATAAGACTTTAAGTCTAATTTGATTTTTTTTTTTTTTTTTTTTTTTTTTTTTTTTTTTATATATTGAATTTAAATTTAACAGAAATGGATTTTTAAAACAACCTGTAGCAGTGATTACACACTTGTCACTCATGTAACGAGTGCTGATAAAATGTGTCAACACCTTTTTATTGTTCTACGGAGACTTTATTTGTTAAAACATAATTTAAGAAAGTTACAAGTGGGCATCATTTTTTTTTTTTTTTTTTTTTTTTTTTTATATATATATAAATTTTAAGTACTCAGTAATGTTAAAAATGTCAAAATATTCCCCATAATCTAATTTAAGACAAGCTGACTTTAACTTTACTGGTTATCACTTATTTTTTGATGTGTATGGTCGACCATAGTTTCAAACAAGGGCAGGTTACGTCATTTTATATACATAAAATTAAAAATTATTTTTAAAATCTTGGTGCAAAATACTTTGTATTAAGCTTTTCAATTAGTAAATATAATTTCCACTTGATAACAATATCACCTAACTGGATTAAAGTAATGCAGAATTTTGAATGATTTACACAAATTAAAATTTAAAAGAAAAATGAAAACAATTCTTGTAAAAATTCATTATTCATCAAAAAGTTTAAAGCAATAGTGTCCTTAAACTTTTTTTTTTTTTTTAAAGTAATTTAAAGCTTTTTCTAATTAAATGTCATTGCATTTTGCAATTCAAAGCAGATTTTTGGGAAATGAGTTTTAAAAACAAAATTTATATTCTCAGTCCTGTTTTTAACTAATAAAAATTTTTATATTGGAATTTAATTTTCTTGAACTTTTATGAATTGGGGTGGGGTAACCTGTTAAAAAAATAAATTCAAAAATAATTTAATTTGTGAATAAGTCCTGAAAATTTCATTAAAATATGACAATTTGATTTTTGGAAGAATTTCCAAATTATGTTCTTCACCTGAAAAAAGGTACTAAAATAATTGTAAATATTATGTAGACTGCTGACATAAAAAAAAAAATCACTTCAAGCATGGTTAAAGTGTGTTGTTTTTTTGTTTTTAAATTTGAATAAAACAAGAAAAAATATTTTGTTTTTTTCCTCTAAATGATAACATTTTGACAATAAAACCTTGTTTTTAAATTTGGGTTTTGTAGAGGTACCTACTTTTTGATTAAATTTAAATTCAGGATCTCTTTATAATGATAATTAGCCCAATTTTTATCACATTTTATTTCCAATAGCTTGCAATGTAGGAGATGAGGGTGGTTTTGCTCCAAACATTTTGGACAACAAAGAGGGTCTGGAACTGTTGAAGACTGCAATTGCAAATGCTGGCTACACTGCCGAAATTGAAATTGGCATGGATGTTGCCGCTTCTGAGTTCTGCAAGGATAAGAAGTATGACCTGGATTTCAAGAACCCTAACTCTAATCCCGATGATTGGGTGAGTAACAGCTGCTGCTTTATTCTCTCTCTCTTCTCACCCTCCTCCTCCACGTCTTTGAATTTTAAGCTTTTCACAAAATTGGCTGCCAAAATGATAGATGATAATGCAATAGAAAGCTATTTATTAAAAAAAATATTAACTGTCTACCACTTGTTTTATTTTACTATTTTTGTCAAATTGTATTCAATCTTTAAATATTGCAATAGTTTAGAAGTATTACCTTTTAAGTCAGGATATTTTTGTTTTATAACATAACGTGAAAAGTAATAAGATAGAAAACAAGTCTTAGATTATTTTATTACTAAATGATAAATAAAATGTGAAACCAGGTCAGAGATTCTTAAGTTACTTACATTTGTAAAATAAGTAGTTTGTCTCTTCTAGAGTTCTTTCCTGATAACCATTTTGCATTAGTTTTAAACTTGGATATATAATATAAAGATCTTATTTAAGTGCAAGTATCAAACCTGAACATGTAGTTTTATGCTTTTACTTTTGGAGAAATTGGAACACAACTTAAACGTTTTTTTTTTTTTGTTGTTGTTTTTTCTTTTATATAGCTTACTTCTGACCAGTTGGCTGATGTCTACAAAGATTTTGTTAAGAATTATCCAGTTGTGTCTATTGAAGATCCTTTTGACCAAGATGATTGGGAAGCTTACACAAAAATGACCGCCGATACAAACATCCAGATTGTTGGGTGAGTAGTGCTTTCATCTCTACCTGAATTCTTATCTTGTTTGACCACATGGGGGGGGGGGGGTCATAAGATCATTAAAGATTGCTATTTGTCTTGACTAAAAGTTTAGAAATCTGTAGAGTTTTTTTTTCTACAGATATGCAACATTTGATATAGTTTGCTTTAAAAAGATAGCTTTATCAGTGCAAAATTTGGCAAGCTTTAACTATTTAGACAAAGGTCACATTTAATGCTGTATGAATTTTTCTTTCTCTTGCTAGTGTTTTTCTCCCCCTACCCCAACAAATAACTTTACCTCTTGTGAAATGTAATTTTGTTTAACTTCAGTATTAACATTTATCTTTTGAAGTTGTTATTGTGAAATTTCAATGACCAGACTACAATGAACCATATTGTGTGTGTGTGTGTGTGTGTGTCGGAACCATGCTGAAAATTGATGTTCTGAGAAAGAGCATGTTTTCACTTGAAGCATGCTTCTAAATGTCTTTTTACTTTTAAAGATATATTGATTCATAACATTGTGTGTGTGTGTATATATATATATATATATCTATATCAGAGCTTTGGCAAATCAAGATTTAGTTCAAGATTTGTTCTTTCTAAAAAGCAGCTTCAAAATTACCTTACAATTTTATCTTATTTTCCCTCAAGTCAAACTAACATCATTAATCTTTATATACCAACTGAAATGTCATGTTTCAAATTAAATCTCACCATTGTATTTTTGTATCTTTTGCACCCAAAACCATAATATTCATTTCTTTCTCTGACTTTTTGGTAACAACCTATCTTTGCAGGGATGATCTCTTGGTCACTAATCCCAAGAGAGTACAGAAGGGAATTGACTTAAAGGCTGCTAATGCCCTCCTCCTCAAAGTCAACCAGATTGGATCTGTTACTGAATCAATCCAAGCGTAAGTGCTCTGACTTCTATTTCTATTTAATGTTAAACATTTGTTAGCATTATTTTGTTGCTCTTTAACTTATTACTTCTCATTCCAGGTGCAAAATGTCTCAAGATGCTGGCTGGGGAGTGATGGTCTCTCACCGTAGCGGTGAGACTGAGGATACTTTTATTGCTGATTTGGTAGTTGGTCTCTGCACTGGACAGGTCAGTAAATATTACTTGCTAACTTAATCTGGATATATTTGAGTAGGCTACTTCCTTATTGAAATGACAAATCAATTTGAAGATAGTCAAAACAAAATTAATCGTTAAATTTAAGTCTTTAACATCATTTATTCCAAATTTTTGGCACTTAAAATATTTTATCCTGCATCTATAAAATAATTTTAGAGACACTTTTGCTAAAAGGAGTTTAGTCCTCCCAATACTTAGCGTAATTCTACAAAATCTATGCTTGATATGACACATTGGATGATACAAGGTCATAAATTGCCTTTGAATTCTTCAGTAATCCTTTTTTGTGAAAAGGTTGTTGGATAAGCTAAAAGCATGTTGTTGACATAAAGCTGTTTACATAAGTCAACAATATGCTTTTAGTATATTTCAGAGCTGAAAATAAAACAATTAGCTGGAGAAGGTACACGGGAGTTGAGACTGTATATACTTGCCACTTGTGGAGGAATTCAATATTGAACTGATCAGATTATTAGATTAATGTTGCTGAAAACAAGATATTAAATGTATGCAAATGGAGATAGATGATTACTATGACAACAGACCTCTTAGATTGGCAATTTACTTAATTTTAAGTAGAGTAAATTTTTCATGCTGTCTAGTGTTTTTGATAAAAGCTGATTTTTGTCATGGCTTTTCTTTTTATACTGTCTTCTATAGTTGAGCATAAATATTTTATTTAAACATATTTTTATTCTTTTTGCCTTACAAGTGAAATTCTCATTTTGCTTCATTGTAATGAAGTATCAAGTTTTATTTTTGTCTATTACCCTGCCCAGCTCAACACATCCCAACACCCCTTTTACAGAGAGTAGATCCTAGATATACCAAAAGGTACTAAAATGTCTTTATATTTTCAGATCAAGACTGGTGCTCCTTGCCGATCAGAACGTCTCGCCAAGTACAACCAGATTCTTCGTATTGAGGAAGAATTGGGTGACAGAGCTGTGTTTGCTGGCAAGAAATTCCGCAACCCACTCAAGTAAGCTTCCAGCTTCCCCCTTCCCTCGTCTAAGTCGACCTTAGGTCTGATATTACCTTATATTGTAAGGTTGGCAGATATCGATCAGTTTACCAATTTTTGGCATTATATAATGACTGTATATTCATATCTTCAGTGTAAGCATATGAACGAGTGTAGCCGTGTTCTTTAATGTACAAATTATAATAAAGTATCTACAAGTCAAATTCACACTTTTGTTTTTGTTTGATTTTTTTTTTTTTTTTTCTTTTTTTAAGATTAGATATTACTTTCTTCTATTATAAAATCAAGTGACTTTATATATTGATCATACATTCTGAGTTCCCGAAAATATTCCATTGTTGTGATAACATGGTTTCCATCAACTTGCATGCATTGTTACCATAGTGAGAAAATGTTGGGAAAAATTTCTTTTTTTTTTTTTTTAGATTTCCTTAGATATCTTGGCTTTTTAATGATTTTAGTAAAAAAAAAAAAAATTTACTCAATCCATAAAATTCTGTACAAGTATTTCTTTCAATAAAATCATAGAATGTTTGCTTAATTTTCTTTATTAAAAATGTCCTATAGTAAATAGAAATGTAATTTAATATCATAGAAATGAAAATCAATTAAAGTGTTTCTATTTTCTCCATCATTAAAGTTTTTCTTTCTTTCTTTCTTTCTGCATTCCCAACTTGCCAACACAACTGATGCACCATCTCGAACCCATAGAAAAAGTGCCTGCTGCAACGTGTGTTAAATAAAACTCCATAATTATTTGATGAATAGAATGTTATTTGCTTAGTTTAATATTCAGGAAGTTTTGACCATAACCAAGAAACTGCAGAGCAACTTAAATTTTTAATAGTTTGTAAGTACAATATGACAGTATGGGTCAACTATTTACTAGCTTAGTACTTGTCAAAAATGCCGTCATTATTCATGTATCAAGAAATTACATTTATCTACATGTAAAGCACAATATTTGTGTACACAGATACTCCACTAATTCTAAGCTAAGCACCATTACTGGTTCATATAGAAATAATCCTGTCAGTTTTGATAGATACTATGCTAGTAATTTAAAAAAAAAAAATCTTAAATTCTATTTACTTAATATAAGCAACTTTAGCAGTTTTTAGTTTCCAGATTCATAGGAAAGTGGCACAAGGGTGTATTTCTGGAGCACTCAAAATTGCTTAGCAGCAATAGTACTTTTAACTTTAACCAGCTACATAGCTACAAAACTGGTCTTGCAAGCCAGTGCGAAAGACATAGAAAAAACTTTAACCATGATATTTATTGAACTCTACGAACTTATAAAAGAATATTTGAAGAATACTCACTCATAAGTGACCAAGTGGTTTCTGGTTTTATTTTTCTGAACTCTCCATAATCTTGATACTATTTTATGGTGACAGATGAGAAATTCTGAAGTAGAGGGAGATACACTATACCAATGAGAATCATTAGATGCTTAAAAGCTGATGTTCTCAAACATAGAACAAACGTGAAATATCTTAGGATGCTGTCTGTTCTTTTTAAGTACTATATCTAAATTGAACTTCCTTTGGTATTTTAGATAAAATAAATTTCTTTGGAAAGTGTGTTTTTTTTTTTTTTTTTGCAGTAATGTTATTTATTTAGTAATTTACATATTTCTGATAGGCTCTTGGAAAATATACAAATAAAGATTGTTCCTTTAGGATTTCTTACTATATGAATCTTGAAAATAACTTATTTCAGTGAAAATAATTTTGGCTGATGAAAAAAGTGGTTTAAATATTTTTAATGCTTCTAGAAAGGCTTCTAAGAGATGGGAATTAGTGTTCTTTTGACATTTTTCTTTACAGATAATGGAACGTTTTTCCTTGGTTTTGTTTTTTTTTTTTTAAGCTGTGCATTTTTTCTCTCCCTTGCTGATAGCAATTTAACATGAACACTCACAACACACACTTCCGAATGTATTTTCAGTTAAGCTAAAGTTGATAATTTTGTCAGATCTTTTCACCTTACCCCCACTGTCTCCTTTTCCTTCATCCGTCCATCTTCCTGACTCAGTGTTTGTTTCTCATCTGACGTGAAGCTGGTTGAAACAGTCTCTGTAACAAAGGGAGCCAGTTATAAATGAGGTTTCAAACCATAACCAACTTGTAAAAACTCTATGCTGGCTGGTTGTTGAGTTAGGTGTTAGGATTATTTGCAATAGCATGGTCCACAGCTGATGATTCAATTGAATGAACCTGCAAAAATTTCTTCCATTTTAATCTACAAGCTAAAATAATTCTTAAGCTGAGGAAAATTTCCTCAGTCAAACTCTCAAAATATC
Organism: Acanthosepion esculentum; assembly: GCA_964036315.1. NCBI lineage: Eukaryota > Metazoa > Mollusca > Cephalopoda > Sepiida > Sepiidae > Acanthosepion > Acanthosepion esculentum. The sequence goes on along the minus strand of OZ038517.1, from coordinate 21,939,983 downwards.
TAGCCGAGAAAAGAAAGTAGATGGCACTTGTAACACCTTCCTTGATGACCAACTAACTTACCATTTTTCATCGTTCACCAAATTTGACATTAACTTTTCTCATTCTCTTCAGTTGAAAATAGCAAATTCTATATTAAATCATACAAAAAAAAAAAAATACATACCCCAACTTATTTTTTGTATATTAGTCAAGCAATGTAATTTGGATTTTACTATGTAGACTTTTCACAGGAAGTTTTCATTCCAACAGGCTACCAAATATAGATTCACTTACACATAAAACCCACACCAATGACTTAATACCCTCTTTTTTTTTTTCCATTTCAGTATTGCAAAGAAGTGTCACTGTCACGTAGTGATTCAGGTTAAAGTTGATATCTAGATCAGGTAAAGACATCCAATTTCGGCAGGAACAAACAAGAAATGTGATCAGACGGACAAAAACATATCCCATATCAGAAAAAAAAACAAACAATGGATGCCTGGAGACGACCAGAAAATACATGACTAAAATGTCTATAATAATAAAATTTATAACCTTCAATTGTTCTCTTTGTTGACTAAGTCAAAACATTGACAGTTCAATTTGCAATATACCATATATATACTTGTGTCATGCAACTTAGGAAAACCTTAAAGGGGTCGCATCATACCAAAGATATAAAATTAGTGTATGTACTGCTGGCCCTGGCTACACCGTTGACCAAACCATATATCTATTTACAGTAGTCAAATTACCTTCAAAATGAGGTCTTCAAAAGTTGTATGATACGAGAGTATATACGGTAAACATTGTTAAACACAAACCTGACTTTTGTGTCTGTCTTCATGCAAATCTAGGTAGCAGTTTAAAGTACAGAAACTTAAAAGACAAGTTTATTTTATCTTAACAAGAATTTAGTTCTTAGCAAATGTTTTTTTTTCCCCTCTTTGTGCCTCCTTTTTCAATGCAACTAGTCAAAGGGCCCAAATTAATATTTTAATTTACATTGTAAATTGAACCCTCCTCTAAAAAGGTGCATTTCCTAAAAAGAACCTATGCATTCAAACATTAGAAAAATAATAATACAACTCAACAGCACATCAAAATATATATAAAATTTATATAGAATTTAATGTATTTTAAGGCCAACAGGATCTTTGTCAAGAAAGTGCTCAACAGATAAAACAACTTGATCAAACCCTGACTGATGAGCAGTATTACACAAAACTCTGGAGTTGATCAAAAGATGTCACTCACTTGAACATTTATCTTTTTTTACTTTTAAAGTTTTGGTTTACAGTAAGAAATACTTTGTTGACACTTGTGTATCAAATAGAAAGGGGAAGCAGAATTTTATTTTATTGATTTTTTTTTTTTTTTTTTTTTTTTTTTTTTTTTTTTTTTTAAATAATGGAATATTTTGTCCTAGAATGCTTACAGCCCAAATTAAGATGGTGGAAGAAAGATTCCTGAGAGGATTATTCTCCAAAAGAGAATAATCATCCTGGCCTGTCCATTTGAAACTAAGAGGGATATGAAAAAAAAAAAAAAAATATCATTCACATATAATAAAAATTCAAGAAAATAAATATATATATATATATATTTTTTTTTTTTTTTTTTTCTAACACAGGTTAGTTGCATTTTATTTATTTACTTTCAAAATAACCTGTGTTAGAAAAAAAAATAAATATATATATATATATATATATATCAAAGTTCTCATTATTACACATGAAACAAATTATTATTTATATTGTTATTATTGTTATAATGTTATCTTTTTTTATTTTGATTATTTCTTTTTTTCTTTAGATTTCTGTTGTATACATATTTCCTTCAGAGACCTAAGGTCATAAATGGCTTCATATTTTCCACTGATCATTTTTGTAAACAGTAAAACAAAACTAAGATCATGCACATTTTTACATAGATAAATCTCTTCATAATGTGTGAGTACAATATTTTGTATTTCTTTAAGGCATGGGCTACCAGAAAATGCTTCAATGAGTCTATCGGAAACTTTTCCAATCAGTCCATGGGCTCCAACTACAGCTGGAATTATTTATGTCATGTACCACATTTTTGTGATTTCCATTTCAAGATCCTTGTATTTTGATAGTTTTGTTTTGTGTTTGTTTTCTTGTTTTTTAAGATTGTTAAACGTACATTACAATCAGCAGTGACTGCCATGTCAATAAGAAAGCACATTCTGTTCTTGTGGTCTTTGATCATGATGTCTGGGGGGATTAGCTTTGATTGTTGTGTGTATTGTAAAATCCCATAAAATTATTACAGGTCCTATATCTGTAACAGGGTCTGGGTGATGTTCATACCAGTTTCCTTCCCATAAAAACTGCATATTTTCCAGTGCATATATTAACCCACTCTATCATACCAAGTTTTATATTCAGTTGGTGCTAACATTGTGTGACCTGATACAAGATGGTCAATTGTTTCTGGATATTTAACACACTCTGCATTTCAGGTTAATACAATTTTTCAGTATGTGTGCTTGGTGATTTCTAGTTAGCAAGCATTGGTCCTGTGCAGCAAGACTAAAACCTTCAGTTTCAGCTTTTGACCCTGCACTATGTAACCACTAATGGGGTACAGGGTCTGTCAGCATCAGATTGTTTGGTACGGGCAGAGTATTGATCATGAAGAGGCTTATCTTGTGATCATTTCTGCATTTGGTACATTGTATTTACTTTCTTTTTTTTTTTTTTTTTTTTTAAGTCCTTTTGCTGCTGCAGTAGGTGCATTATGGTTTCACCCACTTGAAATTCCCTCTTGAATTTGTTGGTTTTATTAATATTTCTTTCATGCTCTTTAACACAGATCATCATCCAATCTTCTGTAGTTTCCAGGTATCTTTGAAGACATTGTTGTGGTTGGGTTTGTAAGACAGTTCTAGTTGAACTAATCCTCTACTTCCTTTGGATCTGGACACGTACAGACAATGAACATCAGCCTCAGGATGATGCATGTGGTGACAAGTGAAAAGCTTTCTCATTTTGACATCCATTTCCTTAATCTCGCCCATTGTCCAATTAAAGATGTTGAAATGGTTGTCCCTGTGGTGAAATACAAAATGTTTATGGCTGATATTCTGTTTTGCAAATTCAACTTGGTATTATTTAACACCAAACATACATGCCTGTAGTATTCTTTTCTTATTTTTTGCCTTCTTTTGAGTATGCAATATTCCTCCTCCTCCTCCTCCTTTGTGACTTCTAGGTATTTATAGGCTTCTTCTTGTTCCAGTTCCCTAATCTTTGTGACAAAATAGAGATCTATTGTGTTTCTGAAATTCTCCCTTTCTTGAATGTTACTTTTGCATATTTATCTAATCTGAAATCTATATTGCTGTCATCACTGAAACATTTTACAGTATTGAGGATACTCTTTCACATCTTATTGTTGTCTTTAGCAAAGTGTTTGATGTTATCCCTGTAGAATAAGGTGATTAAACACTTTCTTTTTTTACTTTTGTATCCATAGTTATCACTGTTTAGTTCATATGAAAGGAGGATTAAGGACAAAACAGAAGGGGGTGACATGGAGTCTCCTTGAAAGATTATTCATCAGATATTCAAACAATTGGAAGTGGCACTACTTTTGGTGTGATTTAGTTATAATGTGGTTTTCCACAGTTTCATGCTATATTTAAGGAAATTTGCTACCAACAAGGAGATTTTGTACATTTCCAAAGCCTTAAGGATCCAAGCTGTCCTGAAATTTCTACCTTTTTTCTTCCTTGCAATTTTACAAGATCATTTTGTTTATTAGTAGTTGATCTTTGCAAACATATGAACCTCTTTGACATCTCTTCTGTTCCAGGGGAAGAATGTTGTTTTCATCATGAAAAGAGTAAATACTGTTTTTGTTAGGATAAATGTGATCAATTTATGTGTGGTGGACAGACATATTATCGGCTTATAATTTTTGCATCATATGTTTCATCCATTTTTGGTAGGAGATATGTAATACCTTCAGTGATCTATTCTAGAATTTCATTGGAGTTATTAATTAGTATGGATAAAATTTGTGCAATAGTTTTATGGATTGATGACAAAAGCCAGCTATCCAGGACTTCCATTTTTGGGGATTTTTTTTTTTTTTTTAGAGCTTGCCTAACATTATTCTTGGTTATATTTTCTCATTCTTGCACAGGTTTATCCTTCATTCTTTCTTGTTCTCATTTTATTCACTCTGCATTGGGATTATATTCCTTTGGGTTGCTCCAAATATTCCCCCCCCCCCCCGTTTAGTAGGTGGTGGCTTTTTTATGTCTATAACTGATTTTCCAATTTCCCTGTAAAACATCTTTAGGAATATTTTGTCGATAGAACCTACACATTTTACATCGTCTTGATCTCTGTGCCTATAACTCCAGTTTCTGTTTAAATATTTCCTTGATTGATACAATTTCATTTATATTTTATAATTCTGCTTAATTTTCTTGCTTTTCCATGTTAAAACATTTGAATCTTGAAATCTCAAGTATTGATAACTTGCATCTGATTTCTCGTTTTCATTTTGCTTTCCAAGTCGGCTCTTTTAAGGTCTGTTGTTTAATCTCTTATTTGTCTTGATATTAAGTTCTTCAGTAGCTTCAAAAGCTGTTGCATATATGGAATTATTTCTGATGTTTTCTACTCTGTCTATTAATGTTTTCAATTCAGCATTACATGTTTGCAGTGTTTATTGGATTTTGTTATATGAAATTTTGGAAGCCAATCTCTTTCTGACATTTGTGCGAGAGTTACTTTGCTGATTATTTGAATGATGTAGTTTTTAATTTCAGTGATTTCAACTCTGATGTTTTCAAGGAATTCTGCTCTAATCTCATTTGATTCATCTTCATTGTTGATAGAATCTGATTCAGTGCAATTGTTCATGTTGCACTTTGTTTCTTCTGTTTTATTTCCTGTGAGATCATTTTGTATCTTATTCTCTGTCATATCTATTTCCACTCTTACCTCATTTTTGTTTGAATTGTGTCTGATTGTCTTATATTTAGTTTTATCGGATCTATTTCTGTATTTGTTTCTTTTTTTATTTTTGCGTGATGTTCCTGCAAATAGGATCTTAATTCCTACCATATCTCCCCATATTTGGTATGTCTGATCCGAGATGTTCTTTTGTGGATTTTCCAGTGCAGTTGAAAAGATCCCATGACTTGTATATACTCTTCACAGTTCCATTTCATTCGCTTTCTTTTTATTAATTGATTTGGCATTAAGTTTCCAGGTTCAATGTCGGAGTTAATCCGGTTTTGGTGACCAGATGCAAGACTTTGTTCCAGTGACAGATTTTTCAACCCCAGACTGGTTCTTCTCTCCTTGTTTATCCAGGCAACAACCGATCAGGTATGAGTTTTTGTTTGTAAACATTGAGATTTGTATTTCTTGCATTTTATTCTTAAACAAACTTATCCCTTGACAGTTAAGATAGCACCTCTAGGACAACTGTCAACCAATACTAAAGAGCCCATCCTGCCCATGAGACAACTATTCCCTGCCAGGTATCACCCCGACATTTCTATGCCATGGGGATTTATATTTATGCATTATTATTATTCTTTTAATTATATAATTGTTTCATTGTATATAATGTGGGGCATCCACTGGTCTCAAGAGAACATAGATCTGTACCCCAAAAGTTATGCCTCAGCTACTGGTGGTGGTGCAGCATCGGATATGACTGTACAGGCCAACATGGTAGTGACAGCTTTGCAGGAGTTGCCAGAATGATGTTGACCATAACATTGGACTGTCTTAGGAACTCCAGCTCTGGATTTATCTTCAGGGTTTACTCCTGGAGCTTTTCCCATGATTGCAAAGCAACAGAGGTTTAAAATCAGAATTTTCCTTCTCTTTGATGATCTACCCTCCCAGCCTGACATCTAGTCAAAGTGTGTGTGTGTGTGTGTGTGTGTGTGTGTGTGTGTGTGTGTGTATATATATATTTTATACTGGATTTCAGAGTAAACAGTTATCAAATGTATCATTTCTTTAAGAATTATTATTATTACTTTAAATGATAATAATAGAAATCAACTAGACCACCTGTGACCTATTGGGTCAACCTTGTTGTGCTTACTGTTTACATTTAGTTTCATGAAGAAAAGAAAACACACATTTTGCATAGATAAAGCCCTTTGTAGGATGTGAGCTGTATTTATGAGAATAATGAATCTATCAAACCCAGGGCTCCAACCACAACTGGAATTACTGTCTTCATGTGTGGTATTTTGGGGGTTTCCACTTCAAGATCTTGTATTTTGATAATTTTTGGATATCTTCAAAGCTACATTACAGTCTGCAGAAACTCCTATGTCAATAAGAAAGCACATTCTGTTTTGTCGTCTTTGTCTAGGTGATTGTTCTGTAGCAATATACAGCAAGAGTGTGTTGAGGTTGGGAAAACATCTAACTCTCCCAGCAACTATGAGGTAATAGGCAGAGAGTGAACAGACACAGGAGGTAACAAAAATAACACTGCCTTGAAAACCACAGCAACATGAACAAAACTGCCCATGGAACTGACTTCACAAGACAACATGTCTTGCTAACTGCTGGTTTTCCTTCTGCTGGACATGAGGCATCATACAAAGTTGCAGAGGGGCCATATCTAGACATACCAAGCTGTCATGCTGCTAACAGGGAAAACCCAGATGTAACTGGTTTTGACAAACATGTCCACATGCAATCTGAGACCTCTTTTGTGTCAGTATTGATGTGCGTTCACCAAAATATTGTAAAATCCAATAAAATTGTTACATGCCCTATGTCTGTAACCAGCATTTTGGCATTATTATGTTGGTCTCGCATATTGATGTAGTCAATGGAAATGCTGTTCTTGAAGCAGGGTGTTAACAAGACTGCTCACAACTCAAGAACATTTTGGAGAATCCTCGCAAAGTAAACAATGGCAATTTTAGGTTTACAATCTTGGTCTCTGTTCCAATTTTCCCTTAGCACTTCAGTTTTCTATATTTTATTATTAATCATTTTTAAGACCCCCACCTCCTAATCAATGACATTTACATATACTTATTGTAGGAGTTCTCCAGTTACTACTTTTTATCTATTATTATGGTTATCTATTTTATAGACTTAGGCTTCTTTTTCTTTCATTTTTTTTCTCTTCCTTTGTCCTGTTGAGTGCTACAGAAATTTCTCCCAAACATTACAATCCACCTTAATACAATATGGAAACCTTATTGTTTGTTTTTAAATAAGTAACTGTAGTCAAACTTGATGAAATCTTAACTCCACTATTGACATCAGTGTAAATTAAACAATTCAATAGAAAAAATTAAAAACATGAACGTAAACAAAGTTGGTAAATATGTTATTTTGCATTGTATTCAAGAATTCTAATATTTCAGTTAATTGAAACATATTTCTTTTCTTTTTGTTAGACCCAAACATTACATTATACAAACACTGGGCTTAAGCTGGCAGAAGGAGCTGGCCATGTAACTCAAAGTGGATCCTGATTGGCTAATACTGCTGTTATATAGATTATCTACTAGTGCCACCATTCTCAATCTCCAAACATGCAATTGATCAAGGGGAGATAACTCCATTATTCTAACGGCTTATGCAAAAAAAAAATTGTATATACAAATTTTATGTTCTCAAGAGTTCTCTTATTTAAAATCTCAATATCCAAGTTCATAAGAATATAATGGTACAATTCAAAATACCAAGGACATTACCAAGTAAAAAGTCAGACAACTAAAGAAAGATACAAATTTAAGAATGCTGTGTGTCTCTTCATTACCCACAAAACAAAGATCAAATTCCATTCACTGATGTTCATTAGAAGCTTGTAGAATCACGCACTACAAACACCGTAATAGACAAAGGAACAAACCTACATTAAAGAGGTAGAACATTCATCTGCACACATAATGTATTTCTTGGAAAAAATGGTCTGTATCTCTTAGCCTGTGGGGTCACTTACATCATACAAGCAGGGTTAGCCTCATGTTCACAGGATTAAACCATACAAGGAAAACACACTAAAAGCATGTTAAATTATAAATTAAAATAATATAATTTTATTTACTTCTGTGTAGTGTGTGTGTATATTTTAGTTATGTTTTAAGGATGCATGTAAAGAGAAAGAAAGTCACTTCATCTTATGACAAGCAAGGTACTAAGGAGATGGACGTCTTGTCACTTTGAGGGTTCATAGCAACGAGTGAGTTTGGTGTTTTTATTTTTGTTTTGTTTTTTGTGCAAAGTATCAATTTTCAGGCAATAAGTTTCTGTTGCATTCTGGGAGAACTTATTTTGTTTTTTTTGGGGGGGGGGTAAAAACAAATTTTTAGTGCTGTTTGTTTTATTTTATCTTATGATATTTATTATTATTTCTATTAATAATAATGTTCCTACAAACAAAGACCAATTTCCTTTTTACTGATGTTTATTAGAAGCTGATACATCGACTCTCTTTCAATAACACAAACCTGGACAAATGAACAAAGATATCATTGCATAAAAATAAATATCAAACTTAAATGAACAGATAAAGGAAATCGATCTAGGAATTAATTTTCACATCAGTATAATAAATGCAAATGTCAGGGTTAGTGTGTCACACTTTTTCAACTTTACTCCTCGTGGCTGTACCCCAACATATTATACTGTAGTATCATATGCAAATTAGATAGACAGGTATAAATAGAGCAAAACTGGTGAGCATAAGGGCTATGTTTAGCAAACAGATTTGCTAAACATAACATGGAGAACTGTGCTATGACTGCTACACAGATATACCAATCATAATAAATTTACTGGATGACCCAGAACACATAGAAACATGGATAAGAACACTGGCTGTATTTTTAAGAGTGAAAAAATTAAGAGACACAAAGACCGAGGGAGGTGAGAATGAAATAATGGATTTATTTCTTGCTACTGCTGGGGGGGTGAAGCTGTAAAGAAAATTTCAACAATGTATTACCTGAGCAAATTAAAAGAAATGACGTTTGAAGAAATTATTAAAATGATAAAAAAAGAACATAAGACCAAAGATTGATCGCAGCTGAAAGAACTAAGTTTTTAGAGCCAAGACAAGCATCCAATGAGTCCATTATACAATATTTACATAGATTGAAAGAGCAAGCCAAGTATTGTGAATTTGAAAAGTTGGGAGCTTGGGAAATGACTACAGAAGACAAATTAATCTTTCTCAGAATAATTGAAGGTTTGCAAGATCAAAACCACAAACGAAAAATACTGGATTGTCTACAGAGTAGTAGTAGTATGAGTTTGGAAGCTAGCATCCAGTTTTTACAAAAATTAGAGTTGATTAGAGAATTTAATCAACCCAAAGAATTTGAGATATACAGGATGAGCATGACCAAATCTGTAATTAAATGTAGATATTGTGAAAAAAAATCACGAGAGAGAGACAAGTACAAATGTCCAGTTCTAGGAAGAATATGCTAAAATTGAAAAAAAAAAAAGTGATCATTTCCAGAGCATATGCAAATACGAAAGGAAAATAGAGTACAAATGTTACAATCCCCCACTCCAAAGAAAGAGCTGAATTATTTACAATAAATACACAAAAAAAAAGTAGAGAAAAAATAAAGATAAATGGCCAAGTATTCAACATGCAAGTTAATACAGGCAGTGAAGTCATGTTAATGCTAAAAAATTTCTGGATAAAATTAGGACAACCTGAATTTAAAAAAGCAACATCCAATTAAAGCAATTTGATGGAAAAACTATGAAAATTTGGTACATTTCAAGGCAATTTTGATGTATTAAAAGTAGATACAAGACTAATCAATTCCATGGAAGCAGAATAAAATGAAATAGGATTATTGAAAGGCTATAAAGCAAGCATTCGACTAAAAGAAAATTTTCACCCAAAATATATAGTCAAGAAAAGCTCCAATTCATATCCTAACTTTAGTAGTAGCCAAATTAAACAAAACTATACAAGGCATACTAGAAAGAGTAACTCAAGATGTTAGCAATTGGGCATCACTGATAGTAGTGATAAAGAACAACAGAACAGTAGCTATGAAAATATTTGTAGAAAAGACAGAGGGAAGTCACATCACATCTGTGAGAAAGTGACTGAAGTCAGGATGCCAAGTCAGGACTGATCACATTGCATATTTGTCTTTGGATTTTGTTGAGAACCTCAAGATGAACAGCAGGGGCACCAGACCAGATATGGCAACAGTACTCAATGCACTGACGATTTGTAGATTATGTAGCACGATGACAGTGAGCCAACATTCCTTGCAGCAGATGCAGCTATTGATTCAATGTAGTTGTTCAACTTCAAGTCATTTGAAAGCATAAGGCCAAGAAGGTGCAGAAAGACACTCTCCTGGAGTTTAGCATCAACCATGCTAATGATGGTGTGCAGAGAATTATCTTTGTGGTGGATAAATGAGAGCAGTTTCATTTTGGAGGCATTACAATTTAAAAGCCATTTCCTACCCGTTAACCACTGATTGAATGTCCTTTTCAAGAGCAGCAGTTAACATTGTCACTGCTGCTAGGTTTACTATTGAGACAGAAGTAAATGGTAGTGTCACCGGCATAGATGCCTACTTGGGAGATGATGACATCAGGAAAATCACTGATGAAGATCAGAAACAGTGTAGGACCCAGAATAGAGTTGGGGGGGGGGGGGCTGCATTCATAAGAAAGGATCTAGAAGTGTGACTGTTTGGAACAACTTTCATTTCATGATTTGAAAGGAATGATTGGATTAAATCAAATAGTTGTCCTGTAATACCATAGCCCTGAAGCTTACGCAGAAGACCAACATACCAAATTCTGTCGAATGCCTTTGAGATTGTTATAGTATACCTACATATGAAAATGGGTATGTTCCCATTCATATAAATTACTGTATGTTGGTCTGCAGTTGGAGATTCATTGTGGAATTCACTTGACCCACTTCTAGCAGTTGATTACTACTTTTATGCACTGCTGGAGAATCTTATATGTGTTGTTCGTGTCCTAAGTATTATCATTCATTACCAACCTTCGTTTTATTATTCTATTCAGTAACTTTCCCTAGGTTACAACAGATATCTAGAGCCACAGCTCCAGCTTCATCATTCTTATCAAGTTATTGAGTTATGGCTGTGAACACATCAGCAGTAGACCAGGCAAAACAGAATTGATGTTGTTTGTCAGAGAGTAAGTCTTGAGAGGTAAGATGCTTAACCACTTCAGCACTGATTAAAGCTCCGAACTTTGCCAAAAAGTAGTAGGAGACTGATAGGGCAGTAGTTAGAGGGGTCAGGTCACCCCCCCCCACACACACACACACACTGTTCTTAAAAACAAGGACTACAGAGGAGGACTTCCAACAAGCTGGAAAGCAGGAAGCAGTGAGGTAATAGTTATATAGTTTGGATAGAAATGGGGCCAGCTCAGGAGCACATTTTTTTTTAGGACACTGGCTGGTATTCCATCACCTCCACTTGGCTTATGGGAGTTTAATTTAGAAATGATGTCTGAGACTAGTGACAGTGTTATCCACATATCACTTAGTAGAACATTAGTTCTAGGTGGGGAAATCAGGTATGGGTACTCCAGATGAGTCAAGTGTTAATAAAATCATTTAATTCCTCAGTTTTTTAGCATTTGATTCAGACATTCTTACGACTGTTCTGAAAAAATAATACTTTATTTCTATAAATTAGAAATATCAAATTTATTATCAATAAATTTATTATTGTGTAGTGATCTATTAACATAGGAATATTTTTAAATAAAACAATCTATATTATATATATATATATATATATATATATATATGATATAAAATAAATATAGCACTGCATAATACCCATGTAACTTTGAAATTTTCAAATATAATGGACATGTATGTAATTAAACAAAGTATTATATTAAAAAGAATAAAAACTTGTAATTCCAACAGATAATTTATTGTTAATTACAAGTTTTTATTCTTTTTAATTCAACTTCACCAATGGAATCAAGCGTTTTTACAAAGTATTATATTTTTTTAATTCTTCAAATATGAATAATTTAGATATATTTTTGTGAAATAGCTACAAATTCTCTGTGGACCATGTTGAGAATCACTGTTTTAGAATATTATTACTATAGAATTACATTTTAGAAAAACTATTACCATAGAATAAAATTTCACTAAAAAACAAAAAAAACCTGGATTTATACATTTTCTTTTTTTCTCAGAGAATTGATGATAAAAGTATAAAACACTTTATTAGATTGATTATTTAAAAAAATGTTATATTTATAAGTATATAAAAATATGTGAACCAAGTACAGTGCAATATTTCTTATCTACCATTTTATAAGGAATGACTATGAAAATATTTTTATTCATAAATATATCAAAATGTCTGAACAAGCAAACAAGAAAATTTCAATAATCATATCATGAGTAATTAATTATGAATTTTGAAAATTGATTTTTCCAAGCACCTGCATTTATACTTTTTTTTCTTGAGAATTAACAACAAAAACAATGCTAAAAACTATTTATTTATTAGACTGTTAAATTACAAGAATAGTTCTAGTACAATCATTAAAGTTAAGCAATGTTGAGCCTGGTCATTAGCTAGATGCATGACTGCTTGAGAATACAGCTCAGAATTGGAAACATGGTTCTACAGAAGTATGTAGAGAATAGCATGAACTGAACATTTGAACAACAAAGTGTTACAGACAATGGAAACTAAAAGGAAACTTATACACAGCATCAGAAAGAGAAAGTTGAAATTTGTAGGGAACATAAGGAGGAAAGAGGGTTTGGAAAATGTGATACTCGCATAACATGCTGAAGGCAAGTGGGACAGAGAAAAGCAGCACCTGAGCTACCTAATGAGCTTGTGAAAATGGATGGCAGAACAAGGTTTAGGAAAGGTAGCAAAAAGAATATTTTACTAATAGCTACAAATGATAGGAAGTTGTGGAGAGCCATGATCACCCATGTCTTAAAGGGACAGGGAATATAGAAGAATTTGGTCTTACAACAAATAATTAAGGCATGATGAACTGAAGTTTTAATTAGATTCACATTTCATTGTTTAGAACAAGAAGAGTCTCGGTGAACATACAATCTTTTGGAAATCTAGTTTTCTAAGCAGAATCCACTTTGACAGAAGGGGAACAGGTAAGTAAATGAGTGGATGAGGAGTTTTTGGAAATCAAGTGGCAACAAAACCGGAAATATAGTATATCTGGATGCTGGTATATATTAACTACTTGGAATTTGAGAATCAGTTCTAGTCCACCTTTGGCGGGAGATGGACTCCTCTGTCACATAGTTCAGATACTGTCTATTCATATTGCTAGCCATACATCAGAATATGTAGAGGAGCAAGGTGTTGGTAGAGGGAAGAGCTGACATACCAGAGGTGGTCTCAAATGTCACCTACCTACCCACTCAGAGGAACAAACGAAGGCCAGAATAAAAATACCTATTTTATAATACGAAAAACAGGGTTCATGTTATGATTACTCGATGTGGCATTTGTCTTTCATCTTGTTACCTTGTGAGCATGCAGCAGGCCCTTTCCCAGCTTTTGGTGCACAAAAGATAGAGAATCATGAGCTGATCAGGGTCAGGTTTGTTTACACAACAACACATTCAGAAAAGGGGTCTCCTTTTCAAAAGTATATCATAATGTTAGGTGCAACTCATTTAAGAATCTATGAATAGACTGCTCTTCACTATCAAATACACAAAAAGTGTCATCAAAATAATAAAAATAACACTGAAGGCCTTCAACACGAACAAGCAAATCCAGCTTATAGAATCCAACCAAAATATTGCCCATTGCATGGTCTAAAGGACTAACAATGAAAAATCTCATTTTTTTTTTTTTAATTATTTTTTATTTTAATCATTTCAAACCAAGCACGGCAATAAAGTCACAAGGAATTACTGAGTATGAAAGAATATTAAAAAAGAAAACATTAAGGAGAGAGTACAGATTACATTTTTGAAGATCAAAGTTGACTGGAAAGGAAGAAGTTGGAAGAGAGTTCCATAAATGTTTTAGAAAGAAGAAACTGTCAGCATAGAACACTCAGTTACATCTTAAGTGAGACTTTGGATGCACTTCCAAGGATTTGCTAAAAAATGAGCACAAATGGTGAAAAAAATGCCCCAAACTTAAAAATAAAGTTTTATCATCAAAATCGTTATTAGTAAGAGGAAAGACCAAAGAACATTTTTATTAAATTTTGTTTTTATCCTTTTTACAATGTTCAAAAAATTTTGGTTAAAAATTTTGTTTTTCTTGTGTCAGCAGGGGACCATAAATTAATATAGGAAATTTTAGTATCTGTTTTGTGGTGAAAAACCTTGATTTTTAAAGTCTTGCAAAAATCAAATAATTGCCAAATTTTAATGAAACTTTCAGCACTTATTCACAAATTAATAAAATTATTTTACAATTTTTTTTTTTTTTTTTAAAGAAAATCTTGGTAAAAATATTTTATTTTTTTTACTTTTGTCCCCCCATCCTATAATTTAATTTTATGAAATTGAGAAATTCGTTTTTGTACCATTTAATGTTTATATTAGTTATCCACAGATTTCCTTGGAGAATTCAACATTTTTTTTTTTTTTTTTTTTTTTTTTTTGTAAAACAGGACCCCAGTTATTGAAAATCTGCTCTGAATCATAAAATAAAAAAGGCAATAAAACTAAGACATAATTTAATTAGGAAAGCTTTTTCTTGCTTTTATGAATAAAGTATATTATGGACACTAGTCTTAAGAAAAAAAAGGTATTTTGGTGAATAATGAATTTTTACAAGAAATGTTTTCATTTTTTAAAGTTTTAATTAGAATAATTTATGGTTTTACATCTTTCAAAATTCTGCATTTATTTGGGTTGGTTATGTGATATTCTTAAGTAAAAACTATATTTAAAAATTGAAAAGCTTACAATTCAGTGAACACCAGTATTTTAAAAAGAATTTATTGTGTGTGTGTGGAAACGCACAGATTTTTGTACATAGACATCCATACACAACATTATCAAAAAATAATTCTAACTATAGTTAATTTAATGCCAAAATACTTAAAATTCAATAAAACATTAGATTACTTGATAAAATATATATAAAATAGATACATTATATTCCTCAAGTAATTTTTACACATATATGCCTCATAAAAAATGAGTTAAATTTCCAGCTGTCAATAAATCTTTCAACACCTTAAACACCTACGTCTGATAAAAAATGCATTTCTGTGATGTTTTAAACTAAAAGTAATATTTGTATCAAATCAGTTTAATTAACACTTAAATCAGCTAATATTCCTCAAATAAAGTGTAACAGAGCACTGGCCCTGTTTGAACTTGATTAATTCAGTAATATTAAGCAAAACTAACACTCCCAATCCTTCCCCACTTCCTGCCAATAAGAAAGAGACCATTAATATATCCTTGGAGATGTCAGTCCTGGAAAAATAAAACAACATATGTTGTTTACAATACATTATCAGTAAAGAAAATGGGTGATCATCTGAAATTATTCTGGACAAAGAACTAGGAAAATATCTGCTTTATGTAAAAAGGTCATGTCAGCCACCAAGAAAAAAATATCCTTACAAAAATAAAGATTAACACCTAAGATTAGAAACAGGTTCATTTATTTTCCTTTCTGTGATGTTCATCAAAAGTTTTTATAGCTAACATTATTTTGGATTTTTGGCAGGAGTGGGACAAACCAAATTTTGGCTGATGGGAGTGAGAGAGAGAATTTGGGATCGTCATTGTTTGCCATCTTTGTATAGTTAAAGGAAGCCATCAATCATCATTATCAGCAAAGATTACTCTATGTATAACATTGTCACACACCTATGACAGAAGAATGGAGAAAAGTTGATAAGAGGGTCATTACTTCAGGGATTATGATTATAAATCTCCTATGACAGAAGAATTGAGAAACGTAAGTCTGTATTGCTACGATGTCACTTGTACAAATCAAGATACCGCTGATTCAATTCGCCATCCTTGTTTCTGAGCACGTCCCAACGTATATCCATCCTCCCTTCTCACTGCGGCAGCCCTCTTATCAGGCCAACACTACAGTCGACCAACCAATTAGCATTCTTCGCTTTTATTCTCAGTTACCCAGGCAAATAGCCTTCATCAGCAAACGACTTTCTATTGGTGGAAGCATGCCAAAATGTACAAAAACCCTCGTTACCACACATACTGCTAGATGAGAGAGTAATGCCATTTTCACGGGGCAAATTGCCAATGTCACGTGCCACCCGTTAAGGTAAGACCCTTATTTTCCTATGCACCAGATGCAAGCCACTCTGGCTCCCTTGCTTCTACGGGGCTGTGAGTAAGCCAATACCTGAACGATTATGATTATAAATCTCCTATGACAGAAAAATTAAGAAATGTTACCTGAGCAGTTTAAAATAGAAATCTCCCATGCATAACCAAAGAGTTGACTAGGCATCACTTTAATAGGTGTCACCAGAATCTCCAAATAACCATTCCTGCAGGAGAGTATTTTGATCTACAGTAGTTAATAGACATGTTATCCAACCAGTTTTCTTTATATTTAATAAACCTGTTGTTAGAGTTATCAACAGTATTAAGCATTTCACTGAAGGAATTCTTTCTCCAGCCTGAGTTCCAATGAATGCCCAGACAAAGAGACAAAATTTTACCATGACCATGGAAAGTGTTGCATAACCTTCCATGGGAAATTGTGTAATCTTTGGCGGGGTTTGCTCATAGTACACAACATTTATAAGGGGTTCACACTAGACTTCACCATCAATTCCAACATTGTAAGATTTGGGGATTGATGGCCGAAACAATCCTACCAAGATGACACACCAGCTCTAATCAGGGAGGGAAGAGAAAGCCGGTTGATTGTAAGGTCAGTATTATGCAACCAAGCTAGCAACTTGTGAAAAGAAGAAAAAAAAACAAAAAAAAAAAAAACAGAGTCCATCATTGGTAGGTGGGTTTACAAAAGTTTCAGAAAAGTATATTTTATTTTTAAAAGATTTTCTAATAAAGAATTACAGTATGTTGGCAGATGGCTAAAAATTGTTCTGATTTAATCAGTGATTTAAACAAAAAAGTCTCCTTCCCATCAATTTAAATTAATTTTGAAATACAGCAAAGTATTTTGCTTATTGGAAATTTAATCTATTAGCTTGAAATTAAAATAAAAGCTTCAAGAAATAGTTTGCATCTTTAAAAATTCATTTTAAACCTTAGATATTGCATTTCTTTGGAGGTACCTAATTAATATCATATTACTCTGTCAATAGGGAAGAGTCATCAGTCAAAGGAGGTAATTTAAAATTATTTCCTTTTTGAAATTCTGTACAATACGAAAAATAATGTAACAGTTGTGTAAATAAAATAATTTTAAAAATATTTCTAATGTGGATATGGCATTGAACAATTTTACTGTTTACTTTTATTGTTTTTAAATTGTAGTGAATGTGAAATAATAATCACTCCCTTCAAAATCAGGTGAGCTGAGAAAAAAGACGGAACAAATTTGAGCCTATGTGAAATTTTATTTAGACCTTGCCTTCACAGAAATTAGCTGTTGAGCTAAGAAAAAGAAAAGAAAATAGCAGGCCTATGCAAAATTCTTTTTCATATAAAATAAGGAGAAAAATTAAATTAATAAAGGAAGAGTGTCTGAAGTGATATGAAAGGTTCAGTGTCCAGCATTGAAGTTTTCACCCATGTAAAATTACTTGTCAGTTATATTATTGTTGAGGGAGAATATTTCCCTATAAGTTTGCCATCAAACAAAAGACATAAAAATACTCCTACATCAAGAGGAGAGCAAGAGAAGCAGCAGTAGTCATTGCTGAAAACAGTCATTCACAGCTTAAACATTTTCTTCCCTAGTTTCTATTCTACATTGTTTCCCCTGTACAAAAAAAACTTGTTAAACCAATACAGAGTTTTTACTATTGTTTTTGATAACTCAGTTAAAACAATTATCAACCAAGCATGCAGCACTTCAAAGAATTTTCTCTCAATAATCCAAGAAAGCTTAGTATTTCAAACTATCTCTTCTGTTGGGATTTTCCTCAGTTGTATGTGTTTGTGCTCAGCAGTGTGAATTGAATGAACAAAAAATTCAAAGCTTGAAAATAACTGTTCAACAGTTTTTATTTGGTTGAAAGTGCAAAAACAGTAATTTATAGTGAAAAAAGACGAGTTTTACCAGTTAAAAGGTTCTAGAGAGCGTAGTAATGTTTTGCAGACAAAGATTTCTCCACCAGTTCCTATGGCAGGAATAAGAAATCCAAGTGTGAAATTGCTAGGACAAGCCTCATCTTTTGCCACAAGGGGTTGAGTGTAGTTTCCTTTGGTATACTTTGAAACGAGATTTCTACACTGGTTCTTGTGGGAAGAACGAGAAATCTAACGTCAAACTGCCAATACAGACCTCATCCTTAGTAGCAACGGTTGTATATGGCCCTCCTGTAGGAGTCTCAAAGGGAGAGACTGCTGAAAGTCGGAAAATGGAAAAGAGAGAGAGAAAGAGAGCTGGCAATGGATGTAGAGGCAGATGAAATGGAATGAAAGAGAGCAAACAGGGCTCAGTCAAGGCTTTTATAACCCAGGGATATCTGGTTGCACCCTGCTGATTATTTCTGCTGCTGAATCAAACAAATTAAGGAAGCCCCCACATGCAACAATAGTTAATGTGAAATTGTTTTTATACTTTGTCTACTTTTGAATGTATGCAACCATATATCTTTTCTGTGAGCAATAAACTAACTTTTTTTAAACATTTTTGAATATTATTGTGTGAAATCATTTAATCTGCTATATAAACATTTCTTCATGACAATTTGTAAAAGCTACATACTTTAAAGAATTCTGATTTATTTTCCTGAAATTAACTTTATATCATTGATATTATTATTATAAATAAATAAAAATAAGATATAGAATAATAATGAAAATTATAAAATAAAGCAATAAAATAAAAATGTATAAAATAAAATGAAAAATAAAAATACTCCCAGCATGCAACAAAAACTGTTCCTTATGGAAATACATCCCACCAAAAGACATTAAAGTCAATCTCTCCACCACAAACCTTGGTCTGACTTGTGAGACATGGCGTGTAATAACACAGAGTAATTTCTCCCTTTTATCCCACATATCATAAAACAATTGTAACTTAAAAAATACATACAAAAACAAAAATAAATTGAATATGTTTGCAGATTAAGCCCCAGAAACTAATTGTAATGAAAATTTCAATTTTTGTGTAAATTTGTAAGGTTATTTTGAAAATAAAAGTTTGTGGAAAAAAAATTGTTTAGGTGTTATCGACAATATAAGTTCGGCCTTCGCATCAGTTACAGACTAGCAGCTAATGGCTTTGTTTACATGTGTTTACCTCGAGTAGTAATGCGTAGAAGCTTCACTTGTCTTGATTACTGTGCAATGCACAAACTTTAAATTAATTTTTTTGAATTGCGCAGTCATCAAGGTAAGATCAGTGAAAAAAAAAAAAAAAAATGTCATTAACTAAGTAAGCTTCCATGCAATACCACTTGAGGCAAACATGTAAACAATGCCAGTAATAAGCTCTGGTAAAAACATGCAATAATAACAGCAAAAATTGCAATATGAGCACTGCTAAAAAATGATTGCTGAAGACAGACTTATAATACCCAGAAATTCATACACAGATGTCCTCAAGGACACATGGCACAGTGGATAAAGGCATTGGTTAGATCCAGTGACAGGACCTAAAGAGTGCGAGTTCAATACCTTTGAGAGGGGAATTAACAGGAGATAACTGACATCCATTAGACATGGCACGTGAAACTAGAACAGTCTACCCCAGTGAACGAAATAAAGGGTTCAGTTCGACATTCCAACCACCTGAAGAAGGCCGGAGCATACAACTGCCGAAATGTTGCAATAAATATGGCAACAAAGATAAGGACGATAGTCTTTATCTTCGTGATCACAAGATGTGAGTGAATGACCACCAACAAACTACTGACACAACACCAAGCATGTAAAAATTCATAAATAGATTCCTTTAACCACTGTATTTCCTCGTCATGCTTCAAATATTCTTGGCGTGGGTAAACCATCTCTTTGTGTTTTTAAAACTTAAATCCCCACGCCACTATAAAATGAATAAAAATCTTTCCATTGTAAATTAAATTTTTATAAGTAAACAAAAAAAATGTTGGTAAATGTCTAGAATCGGGGCCATAATTCACATGCACAAAAATGAAAGTAAAAAAAAGTAGTTACAACTTTTCTTTTTAACTATTTGAAAGAAAAAAGTTAATTGCAGAACAAAGAACTTGTGAAGATTGTGTTGCTATACTGTTTAAAGTGTGGGTACCTCGAGCTGGTGTCATGGTTAGCAAGCTTGTCTCGCTAGAACAATTACGACTTAGTAGGGAGTTCGATCCTCACTGGGTGCCCCATACTTTCGGCCTTGTGCCACATCTAAGCTCTGCCTGGAAAAATAACTATACTGTTTAAAGTGTTTAGCCTTGGTACCTAAAAGTTTGTTCTAAATTATTGAAATTATTACGGAGTCGCTAACTGGGTGCCCTGTGATTGGATGAAAAACAACCAATCATAGGCTACCTTTTTAGATTTTCACCAAACCCCCACGAGAGCGGTTTTTACGAACTTACTTCCTCTTTGTTTTTTTTTGTTGGGACCCTCAGAGACAACACGTTCCCCGTCTGTACTCTCCGTTATCTAAACACCAGGACACGTGTGAGGATTTAGACAGCAACTGAAGCTCAGAAGTCAAGGCCCTATTTCTTCAACCCAGCCAAAACGACACAGGGAATGTAAAACTGTTAAAAGGACATCTTTCAGATAAGTTCCACAAACCCGACTGTTTGCAAGAAACTTTCCTCTCTTTTCCTACAAATACAAGTTTTTTCAAACATTTTCATCTGTGTTTGTGTTCCTTCTTGCTGGCGTCACAATATTTTCGTTACCAAATATAATTGGGAAAATCCCAATAAAATAGATATATTTGGAGATGACCTAAAAATTAAAACCAGCTGTAGAAAAAATATCTTCATGCCATATACTCAAACGATAGAGATAGCTGGCTTCATCTAAAAGCGTTTTTTTTTTCTCAGAGAAAAAAAAAGACCTACAAGCACCCGCACGAGGTAAATGCTTATTTTAACACCCGAGCACTAATATCCCTTCAAATTTTTCCAAAATCGTCTTATTTCCATGCAAATGTATATGCTGAGCTCCAACAGTTAGATATTGAAGAAACCTACCTTTTTGGATGTTAACGACCCGAAAAAAAAAAAAAAAAAAAAAAAAAAATATCGGACTCTTTCCAAGTTTTTCGCCAGCCGTTACCGGCTTATTGTTACTTAATTCACTGCTGAATTTTGTCCGTGGAGCCTATTTACTTCCTTTACAAGAAAGTCCTTGCAGAAATTAGTACGCATTTCCGTAAAGCGATTTTTTTTTTATTGTACTTTATTTAAGAAGAAAGTAAACTTTCAAATTAGGGTTAGGTGTTTTTTTCTTGTTATTCTTTTATTTGTCGATGTTTACATATTTGAAAGTTAACTTTCTTCTTAAGTACAAAAAAAAAAAAAAAAAAAAAAAAAAAATCGCTTTACGGAAACGCATACTGACAGCGTAAATCCACCCGCACATTTTCTACTTTACGAATGTTCAAGCAAACAAGAGGAAAAACACAAGAAAATAACATTTCATAATAGGTACAATATTTATATAATGTCAGTTTTTTTTTTACATGAATTATTAACACGAGTTGCTTCCCTTTAACTGGTTAAAGATTTTACTACTGAATTTTTTTACCTGAGCTCACAAAAAGTTGAATTAACTTCTTGCTCAAAATGTTCAGTGAAAGAGAGTTTAGAAAGTCCTGTAAAGCTGAAAATATGTTGATAAACTTTTAGCTTTAAAGAAGTCGGAGAAGTGAATGTTCCGTAAATGTTCAATTTGTTTTCGTTGCTCGTAGTGGAATGTATTGTTCGTAAATGTTTGTAATTTAAGTTTCGTAAGAAGATTCAATAGCGTGATTGAATAGTTTTTAGTAAGTTGCAGAAGAAGTTGGTGAGTGAGTTGAAAATTTAGCTTGAATTACAGTGAAGTTATTTCATGTTAAAGAATTTGAGATTCTAACTTTGTACTTCGCTGCAGTAAAGGTACAAGCGTCGTGAACTCGTTTAGCAAATGCTAGTCGTCGTAAATTCTCACTGCCTGGGTTCGCTCGTACATTCAATTTATATGTTTTTTTATCACGTGATAGGATCCTGGAAGCATTGTTTTTTGTCAGGTCAAAAACTAGGTTGATGTTATTCGGACATAGTGGTGAGCAGGTAAATTGTTTTTTTAATATTTGTCAATACTGACAGTGGTTGTCTTATTGATCAAGATGGTAAAATATTTCGGTGCGCGGGAGATAACTTGGGAGGGACCGGAGTACGTCGGTGTGAGAGGTTTTTTAACTGCATCTCCGTGTAGAAATACAAACTCAGTTTTCCAAAGTTCTCGGTACGAAAATTGCTCTATTTGATGTGCGCGTTGGGGTAAATACGATGTTGGACATGCGTTCTTTCAAGTCCTGAATGAAGTATGTAGATGGTCTTGTCCACATCTTTTTCCATCATTTGACCGGGTAGTGTAAGTGGGCTACCAAAAACAAGCTCAGCTGTGGTGCATTTTAAATCTTCCTTGACAACACTACAGTGCTAGCATTACTAATGGTAATCTTTCAATCCACGATCGTGCCTTCACTAGCTGTAAGTGCTGCCTTTAGTTGCCTGTGAAACCTTTCTACCAAACCGTTTGCGCACGGATGGTAAGCCGTGGTTGTTATATGCTTAGTACCCAAGAGGTTAGTAAATTCAGTAAAGAGGGTAGACTGGAATTGGGGTCCACAAGGACATCATTTGATCCGTGGTAGTTGATCGCAAGGGTACCACCACTGGCCAACGTGTGAAACAGTCCACTATTGTCAACAAGTATTCATATCCGTCTACTTCCATTAAAGGACCGACAAGGTAGACGTGGATACGTTTAAATCGACCATCCAGTGCAGAAAAGTGACCGGGAGGAGATCTGGTGTTTTGCTGAACTTTTGACCTCTGGCATTTAATACATGTGTGCGTCCAGTGTTTTATGTCTGCAGACATGTTTGGCCAGACAAATCGCTCAGAAATGAGTTTAGTTGACATTTTACGACCTGGATGAGACATAGAATGAAAGTGGTCGAAAATTTGTCTGCGCATAATAGGAGGCACGTAGGGTCTAGGATGATTAGTGCTAACGTCACAAAACAAATATGCCGCACTGAAAGGAATTGGTCGTTGCTCAATGAGCAGTGACGTGTCACTTTTCACGTTCTCTAGGGTGGCATCCCTCTGCTGTTCTTTGGCTAAACATTCAAAATCTAATGGCTGTAACTTGACGGAATTCATAGTAGCTCTAGAAAGGGTGTCTGCAACGATGTTGTCGCTCCCGTTAATGTGACGAATATCGGACATAAACTGTGCGATGTAGTCCAGCTGTCTTATGTCACGAGGGTTATACTTATCTGTTTTAGAGTGCAAGGCATACACTAAAGGTTTGTGGTCAGTGAAAATTATAAAATTCCTGCCCTCCAACAGATGTCGGAAATGACGAACAGATAGGTATATAGCAAGTTCACGTGAGAAAGCACTATATTTGCATTGTGCTGAATTCAATTTCACGGAAAAGAATGAAAGTGGTTTCTTCACATTATCACTCTCTTGGTGTAATACGGCTCCCACAGTATCAGCAGATGCGTCCGTAGTCAGAGTAAGGGTCGCTTCTTCACTGCTGACAGTGCATCGTCAGTTAGAATAATCTTGCTGTTCCTCTTTCTTTGATTTTGTAACAGGTTTGTCAACGGAATCAGCACTTGCAAACAATGAGGTATGAATTGTCTATAATAGTTAACTAGACCAAGAAATCTACGTAGCTGTCGAAGTGTAGTTGGTTGTGGGAAGTTTTGAATTGCTTCGACCTTATGAGAGACGGGTGTAATCCCCTTCCCATCTATCTCATGACCAAGAAAGATCAGCTTTGGTACAGCAAATTCACACTTAGTAGGATTAATTTTAAGTCCGAAGTGCTTCAATCGCCGAAAAACCTGTTCCACGTGATCAGTGTGTTCTTCGATGTTCCTACTCGCAATCAGAACATCGTTAAGATAGGCGAATGTGAAATGCAAGCCACGCAGTACTTCGTCTATAAGTCGCTGGAAGGACTGCGCTGCATTTCTTAGACCGAAAGACATTCTAGTAAACTCGAATAAACCAAACGGTGTAGTCACAGCTGTTTTGTGGATGTCATCTTTTGCCACTGGAATTTGGTGAAAAAGCCTTTCTCAAGTCCAACTTTGTAAAAATTAACGCTCCTTGTAACGTTATAGCAAAGTCTTGTAGATGCGGGATCGGATATTTGTCCGGGACTGTTTGAGCATTAAGTCGCCGAAAACCACCGCAGGGTCTCCAAGCTCCAGCCTCCGATTTCGACACCATGTGCAAAGGAGAAGCGTATGAACTGGATGATGGACGGATTATCCCTAAGTCCAACAGATGCTGAAACTCAATCTTAGCGTTTTTATATTTATCGGGATGTAAACGCCGCGGAGGTGAATGCACGAGAAGACCAGTCGTCTGTATCCTGTGTTCCGCATTGTGTAAGATTGGTTTCATATAGTTGAACGGTGTCAGAATTTCTGGATATTTCCGTAATAAGTATTGAAGACCGTTGGCAGTGGGTAGGGCTGTACTGATACCTGCCGTTGTCAATTTTGTTGTAATTCCCTTAATTGCAATATCAGTATGTTTATCTTCTAATGATCGGGAATACATGTTCACGTTAAGTTTAAAATGAGCCAGGAAATCAGCTCCTAGAATTGGTGACTTTACTTGCGCGATGGTAAATACCCAAGTGAATGATCTACGTAATCCCAGGTTTAACGCGAGTTATTTTTCACCATAGGTTTCTATTCGAGAACCGTTGGCAGCTTGGAGGTTGTACGATGTAGCTTTGTTCGCCATGTTTGCTGTAGGTGGAATCACACTAACTTGTGTGCCTGTGTCAACCAAGAATAGGTAACCAAAATTGTTTAAAATGATTTTTTTTAAAATGAAAACATTCTTGAAGATTACATTTAAACTTTAATTTCAAATTTTCTTAAAAGCGGCCATTTTCTTAATTTTAAGAAATTTGTAAACAAACACAAGTTTGTCGATTTTTAAAAATTTCTGACATTACTTTAGTAAAATTAGAAAATTTAAAGTTAAATTAATCTGATTTGAAAGAAATATTACTTACTTATAGCATTAAAAAATTAATATACAACCAATTATTAACGATCGGTCGTGTTCATTTGATCTAACGATTGATGGATTGTTGAATGACGAAGTGATGACAGCTACTACGGATGACCATAAATGACAATTTTTAGAAATTTGAGCTAACGCTTTTTGGTGGGGTTTTAGCTACCTAGTAATTGTTAGAAATGAACATATTTTCTGCAATTTTTATTGATTTTTATTTACCTTTCGAAGATGCAAAAATAATTTTTTAAAAATAAAATACCATGATAGAAGTAACTTAATAATTTATGAAATGGTAATTTAATTATTATTTAATAAATCAAAATTAAATGTGACTTTCCAATCCAATGTAGTTTCTATCTGAAATACACCAGAATTTTTACTTAATGGAAATAATGAATTTAATCATTAAGCTTTTAATTAAATCTAAATTTATGCTGAAATAGTAGAGATACCTACCTAATTTATATATTTTTAAATATTTTTCATTTTATTTCTAATTATTGTTATGACAATTATTTTATTATTAATTACATAATTACTAAAACTATTATTAACCCAATAAACATTACTGAAAAGAAATTGCTACTATGTGTAACAAGGAAAAGACTTTCGGGAATATTTTGTGGCCCTGAAAAGGGCCGGTTGGGGTGGGGGGTCTTCTGCTGCCTCTTCAATCATTATTTTTTTCAAAGTAGCATCGACACTGTCGCCAGTAGAGAGTGAGCCCACTTTAGCTAATTTGTTGATGGTGTAATATGCTGCTTGTAGTGCATGGCAGACCCCCCCAAGAAGATGTTCCAACAACACAAGATGAGAGGATGTAGGCGTGGTTAATAATACACAGTTCACGTGCTGTCCATCTTGTGTCGTCGAATCGAAAACTAAAGTGCAGTTTTCTGCATTTCCACTGCATGGAACGTCTTCATATCTGAGAGGAAGCCAAGCTCCCCCACCATCCTATAAACTGTAGTTGAGCTTTTTTTTTTTTAAAATCTTATCTTCCAGTGACAATGTCTTCAAAATATTGACTGTTTTTGAAATAACAGAAGAATGCACTCCTGATAAAATGTAGTCATAATAAATTTTTCTGCTTAATTCTTTGGAATGTTCTTTTTTTCGTTTTTTTTTCAATGATCTTATTTGTTTTTGAAGTGAAATTATTTTTTCATTTTTTGTTGCAATTGTTTCTTCAAAATTTTTATTTTTTGAACTTTTTTTTGTCACTGGAAGATGAAGACTGGGAAGAAGTTTTAGACAGTTTTTGACATGCAGCAGACAGGGATGCATCAGAAATGGTCACAGCTGCAGCAGAAATGGTTGTGAAGGAAGAGAGATTCAAATTTGCTGGATACAATCTTGTGGCAGCATCAGAAGTGGATGTAGTTGCAACTGGAGTGGCGGTTGAAGAGGCAGTAGAAGATGGGACAGACTGAGTGACAACTTTTCTACATTTTGGGGGGAATTCAGGAAAGTTTGTCCCTTTGTTCCTATTTTTGTAGAAACCCCAAAGTTTTCTTACAGAACTGATGGACACTGGTGGAAAACCATTCATGGCATTCTCCAACGTGGCCCATTCTGCTACGTTTTTGAGTGTAGTGTTCCATATTTTCTGAAAATTTTTTCAAAAATATGGCCACAGAGAATGGGTTGTCCACATTGGATGCTGCTATATGGTTCCAGTAACTTTTCTGTCCTCTCCATCTATTAATTAAAAAATTTAAAAATAACATAAGTATGCAAGAAAATGAACGCCTTGATTTAGAAATTTTTTTTTTAATAAATAAAATATTTATTCAGTAATAGTTAAACTTTAACATTGACTAAATTAAAAAATGTTTTTCTATTTACAGAAAAATTGTGAACACAGTAGATAAGAAAACTATTCAAAATTAACAGAAAATGAAAAACCTAATTTCAAATATGCAGGAAATAAAGTTTAAAAATAGCTTAAATTAATCAAACATTATTTTCAAAATTAAATTAAACCTATTTCTTTATCAAAATTAAAATAACTGTCATTAAAATGAAAAAAAAAAAAAGTTTTTCTATTTAGAGAAAAATTGTGAGTACAGTGGAAATGAAAACTATTCAAAATTAACAGAAAATGAAAAACGTATTTTTAAATATGCAGGAAATAAAGTTTAAAAGTAACTTAAATTAATTAAACATTATTTTCAAAATTAAATGAAATGTATTTCTTTGTTTACTGTCATTAAAAATGACTTGAAAAAAATTACGAATAACAGATTTTTGTTCCTTAAAGTTTCGTAAAATAGTAAATGAAAAAAGAAAAACTTACTTTAAATTTTAGACTTTTAATATTAAAAAAGATGACAAAAATAATGAGGAATACAAAGCTAGATATGTTGCCAAAGGGTACAGTCAGATAAAGGATGTAGACTATTATGAAACATATGCACCCACCACAAAAATGACCACTATTCGAATCCTAATGCAATTTGCTGTGCAGTACGATCTAATAATCCACCAGATGGAGGTCAAATCAGCATACCTAAATGCAAAAATAGACTGTGACATTTTTACCCAACAACCCGAAGGATACATTGTTCCAGGCAAGGAGGGACTGGTTTGGAAATTAAATAAGTCACTCTATGGGCTAAAACAGAGTGGTAAAAATTGGAACGACCTACTAAGTAAAGAACTTCTGCTAGAAAACTTTAATCAAAAGCATTATCGACCCATGCATGTTTGTGAAAGTTGATGAAAATAAAAGAATTATTATTCTCGTATGGGTTGATATCGTAATTGCCGCAAATAACTTAGTAACGGAAGTCAAGAAACTACTCAAGCAGAAGTTTGACATGAAGGATTTAGGCCAGATCTCACGATTTCTTGGTGTGGACTTCATAATCAAACCAAATGAAATACAAATGAACCAACGGGCATATACTGAGAAAATACTAGAAAAATTTAATATGCTAGACTGCAAGCCCAGACTAACACCATGTGAACAAAAATTACCGTTTTCTAAGGAAGCAAAGGTTTTTGATCCCACAAAGTACAGAGAGGCTATAGTAGGTACCTCTACGATATCGCTAAAAAAATGGCATAAGCATGATTAAAAAGACGCCAAACTTGACGAAAACAAAATTTTATCTTTTAAATGCTTATATTATGTGGAAGAGGAAAGAACAAAGTTTTTTTTCATTATTTTTAAAAAAATTTTCCTTCTTATTAGAATATTCTAAATTTTGATTAAAAAACTTTGTTTATCTTTGTGTCACGGTCACCAGTGAAATAACATATACAATTTTTATCACTTTTTTTTTGTATGACATTATTTTTGGAAATCTTGCAAAAATGAAAATAATTGTCGGATCTTAATGAAACTTTCAGAAAGTATTCACAGATGATCGAAATTATTATAAATATGTTTTTTTTTATTATAGTCATGGCAGAAATATTTTTTTTATATTTATTATCCCCCCACCATAACTAATTTTATGAAAACTCTAGAAATTCGCTCGCATCGGATTTAGTTATTACAATAGTTAAAAGCACAAGGCTTTGAAGAATGCAAATCACGTTTTGTTTTTTTTGTAATAACTCCACTTGTACCTGAAAAATAGCTTTGAACTGTAATATACAAAACTCAATAAAACAAATATATTATTTAATTTCAAATGCTTTTATTTGCTTTTAGTTGTTTGTATTAATATGGACAATATTTTCTGAAAGCAAAAAATTTTTCCGATGAATAATAAATTTTTTATTCAGTTATTTCTTAATTATTTAACTATAATACATTTTTTACATTAAGTTGGTAAAATATTTTAAAATTACTTACAAGCCGCGTCGGATTTTCTAAATGCCCTTATGATATAGATCTTGTTTTAGTGCTTTATAAATTGTATCGTTTTGACTACTCCGAACTCCACACGTACTTAAAAAATGTAATTTTGTCTTAAAAAAAAAAAAAGTTAAAACGGTTGTTATTAAAATGTATGAGAGGTAACAAAAGTATAAAAGGTCATGTGACTTGAGTTTAAATGGCGTTAAAAATTCTTAGCGAGACAAATGTTGTGCATTTTGAATTAGCGGTTTTTACTCATTACAAAAATTTGAACATCATCCTAAGCCATTTTCACCATCAACATTACTACATTTTTAAAAATACCATTTGTTTCATTTATCATTTTACATATTTCATTGCAATTTCAATGTTTTGAAGTTGTTTTACAGCTTTCACTTTTTTTCTTTCAGTGAGCCGTCTGTCAATTTTTCAATTACGATTCATTTTCATACTGTACCATTTGATTTATTTTTAATTTTTTTTATATAGCTACTTTTTCAATATATTTCTTGAATTTGTGAAATTCTTTTTATAGATTTTTTAATTCATGTATATTTTTTTTTGTTATGAAATAAGAAAGATAACATATCCAACCGAGCACTGAAATTTGGCGCACTCAGATATTTTTCGACAATTTTTTTTTTCTTTTTCGTTTTTTATATTTTTTGATTTAGTTTTAATAGTCTTCATTGAGATTTTAATTCATTTCATTTACATATTTTTCATATAAATAAGAAAAAGAAAAGAAAATTACCTAGCAATAGCTGATATTATTTAATTTTTGTCATCATCATTTATTTATCAAAATACTATATAAATTTACAATTTTTTTTTTTTTTTTTTTTGCTCCTTATTAGTTTGTTTCATTTCTAGACATAAAGAACAACATATAACTATCTCGGTGATCATTGTGAATTCAAACAAACTATCCAGTATTGCCTCCGAGTCCTTGGTACATTCTGTCTACAGCTCATAAAAATTCATTGTCATCACCCTGCTCAAAATGTGTTAAAAAACAAAAATACATCAAGCCATTTCTCAAACTTAAATTATAAAAAGAAAAAAAGAAAAAATTGGGTTTTTTTACAAGGTTGTGACAACTTGTTATTGTTGGCTGGCTGGCCCTTGACCCAGCAATGTCGAAGTCATCTTTTGGGGCTTAATTTCAACACTGTTTTCCTCAATGCTGATTTCAAATAAAAAACATGCAAAAAAAAAAAAAAACTGGTTTCTAATGTTCAGATATAGTAATTTTAACTATTTTTTTTTCATATTTTATGCCCAGAAAAAAATTTTTATAATCATTTTCATTTCACCAACCAATTTCACTCAGAAATGAAAGAGCATTCTTTGCTTTCAGGAAATACTTAGTTTCATGGAGTGCAGATCAAAAGTTTCCTTGATATTTTGTTCAGATGATGACATAAGTTATTTTTCAATATTTATTTCAGGGCAAATAGGCTGCAGAGTGTAACAAAATAACTATTGATATGTTTGTGATGATTTTTACTTAGGATAGAAATGTTTTACCAAGCAGATATGTATTGACTTTAGGAGGCTACCGTGACGTCATTTACGTCCTTCCGTATGATCATTCGGATCTCACGTTAGCTGACGATATGTGATGACAACACATCACTCATTGCCTGTCAATAGCGAAAGATGTTAAGATCGCCTCCCTTTATTTTAAACCACATTTTTTTTCGAAGAAAGTAAGTAAAAGTTTCCTTAGAAATATATTAAATAATCTTTAAATTAGATAATTTTCGTTAAAAAAATTTTGAACAACCTATAATTTATTTTTAAAAGAAATTTAAACTCGGATTTTAACTTAGTTTAAAAAATTTTTAAAATATGGCTGATATCGATTTTTTTTCGATAATTTTGCTGAAAAAAAAAAACAAAAAAAAAAACAAGATTTTTAACTAAAATTTCGGACATGCTAAGAATGAGTAAAAAAAATTTAAAAATACTCAAAAAATATTTCGGTATTTCTTCTTAATAATGATATATATCCTTAAGCAGATAAAAAAATTTTTCGTCAAATTTAAGGCCTTTCTTGTCAAGCTATACTGATTTGTTTACATTTCGTGGAGGTACCTAGAGGAAGCTTGGTTTATCTGTCTACCGGCACTAGACCTGATATTTCATGGATTGTAAATAAATTATCACAATACAACCAAAACCCCACAATCGAACACTGGAATGTAGTGAAACATGTACTCAGATATTTAAAAGGGACTTTAAATTTTTGTTTATCTTTCAGGAAATGTGAAAGCGGCCTGAAGTTGACGGGATATACTGATGCCGATTGGGGTAGTCCTGAAGATAAAAAAAAGCACGTCGGGGTATTGCTTTTCCCTAAATGAAGAAGGACCTGTTATTGCTTGGAAAAGCATCCTACAGTAGCTTTATCCGCATGTGAGGCTGAATATACAGCAATGACACCAGCCATACAAGAAGCACAATACCTCATGCAATTAATAAACGAGATGGATAAAACAAAGAGATGGAAACAAGCGACATTATATTCCGACAACCAGAGCGCAATCTGCATAGCAAAAAATTCCATCACTAGCCAGCGGGTAAAAAAAACAGACATAAAGTACCACTATATAAGGGACAAAATAAACAATGGTACAATCCAATTGAACTATGTGCCTACCGACAAAAATACAGCAGACTGCTTCACAAAACCCCTGGCAAGGACCCGCCTAGTCTGCGTAAAGACTAAAACTAACAGGATGTAAAGTTTAAGGGGGGTGTTAAGGGATAAACCTTAACATCCTGAGTTATGTCCCTTGAATTTTGAACTCTCTCCTTAAGGAGTCATGTTCTTCCCTTTTTGGTTATTACCCTTAAGTGAATAAACACGATAAAACCTTTCATTGCGTGCGTTCCTTCCTTCACTGATACGACCGCCATATTGTTTTCGTTGCTCGTAGTGGAATGTATTGTTCGTAAATGTTTGTAATTTAAGTTTCGTAAGAAGATTCAATAGCGTGATTGAATAGTAAGTTGCAGAAATTGGTGAGCGAGTTGAAAATTTAGCTTGAATTACAGTGAAGTTATTCCATGTTAAAGAATTTGAGATTCTAACTTTGTACTTCGCTTCAGTAAAGGTACAAGCGTCGTGAACTCGTTTAGCAAATGCTAGTCGTCGTAAATTCTCACTGCCTGGGTTCGTTCGTACATTCAATTTATGTTTTTTTATCACGTGACAGGATCCTGAAAGCATTGTTTTTTTTTGTCAGGTCAAAAACTAGGTTGATGCCATTCGGACGTAGTGGTGAGCAGGTAAATTGTTTTTTTAATATTTGTTAACCACCCAGGGAGCGCTTTAAAAAACTCAATCTGGAGCCTGATATGTTTTGTTTCGCTCATTGAGAACAAATGTACGTGAAGATAAGCGATATAATTTTAATATTTATTGTCCAATGAGAAGCTAAGGTTTTCAGAAAGAAATGCATGAAGCTGTGATCCACTTTTTTGCACGAAAATCGACATTGAAGAAAAAGTAGTTGCGGAATTCTAAAGTACCATTTTCTGAAAGAAAATAGTTCAGCAGTGAATGACGCTCGGGTGTTAAAATAAACATTTACCCCGCACGAATTGAATAATATTTTGAAAAAGAAACAAACTTTTTTAAACAATATATAAATTTTAACTCGTCATTTTGCACAAGCGAATTATGTCGCCAATTCTAATATTCTGCTAAAAAAGCTGTTGTGGAACGTCGGAATATTGTTAGAAAGATCAGTTGGGGTTTAGTTATAAAGCCTAGGCTTTGGCTGTGTTCAATATTCCACAAACAATTTTTAGTACAAAGTATATCATACATATCATGGCATAAGACAAAAAAGATGAAAAAAAATGACGTCGAGACAATATTTAAAATAGGAACATTTCCAACGTGTTTAAAATATATACAAAATGAGTGTTGTATGAATGGTTGATCGTAATATTGGATAGTTATTGTTCATGTGGTTCGAATAAGGTTTGATTGAATAGTTCTTTGATTTGAATGAACAGTTTGTACGAAATTAAACTTGTGACAGAAACGACAATTTAGCGATCTGCTTAAAACGTAATGT
Organism: Acanthosepion esculentum; assembly: GCA_964036315.1. Lineage (NCBI taxonomy): Eukaryota > Metazoa > Mollusca > Cephalopoda > Sepiida > Sepiidae > Acanthosepion > Acanthosepion esculentum. The sequence continues at coordinate 21,906,707 of OZ038517.1, read as the reverse complement.
GTTATGCGTGAAAGAAGGAATAGTTCAAAACAAACGAAGTTGCGTACCTTGTATGATGAGTAAATATTATTTCTTGGTAGTTGATAAAATAACAACTTTACAAATATTACTCGAAGAGTTCGTTGTATGTCAAGCTATAGTTGAAGGGAAGTTCTTAGACGGCTGTGTACAAACTGAAGATCAAAATGGCGTTCCAAAATTCATATTTGGCGGGAACATGTAACGAGCGATGTGGTTGGTCGATTTACAATCGAAGGAATTGATTAGCTAACGTCAGTGATATGAGAATAGTTCATTATAACATTGGGGTGTTGTCGGTGTATAGACGATCCCAATAAAGCTTAATTTGTTTAATGCCCAAATTTTTTCCATGTATTTTTTAACGATAAGTTTTCGTAGTTATTATTATTTTTCTTTGAAATGAAAAATATGAATAAATAATACTTTGTAAGAAAAACAATTGCATTGTTCACCTTTTTTGCCAAACATACTGACAGGATGATCTTTAAAAAAAAAATCTTTAACGTTGCCGAAAATAAAGCACAGTTTTTCTTTTCCTCTTTCGAAATTAAAAACGTGGACTTTGAAGAATGTATCTGGACGACGGTGTTCGACAAAATGATAAGTTGCGGTGTATAACAAAATTACATTCCCCCTTACAATAATGACCTACAAGATTTACTTTCTTCATTTTACCGACCATATGTCAGTCCTTTCATCCCTATTCTTTAAGAGTCAGGTTTCAAAGCTGAAAACTAAAAAAAATAATTGATATTGTAGGGGACCGTGGTTTGAATATGAGGTGAATGTGAATGAGATATGGATGATATCTCTTGGGTTAAACTTTCCTGCTGGCCGGTCCAGCTACATGAGAATATTGGACTTTAATGGAGTCCAAAGAAGATAAAGAAACAAACAAGACTGATATACATGTATGCAACAAATATATATTAATAACAAATTACAATGACATGAAGACATGAAAAGTTACATAGTGTTTGTATCGAGAAGTTATGTGAGTGTGTTGAGTGTCCGTACGTACGCGTATATTGTTTTTAGCGTGTTCCCAGAATATGGGAAACGCTGTATGTGTGAGAGGTCACATATTGGCCTAAGTGAAAAAAGAGAAAGTTTTTGTACCTCGCCTCATGCGCGAGGTTGCGGCCCAAGGCCTGGGTCGCAAAAGAGAGAGCGAGAGAGAAGGGTCAGCCAGGATTTATAGTCAGAGAGATATAGTCATGCTCTCCAAGTTCTCCACTGCGTTAACCGGGTATTGAACTCACACTCCTGTCACTGGATCTAACCAATGCCTTTATCCACTGTGCCATGTGTCCTTGAGGACATCTATGTATAAATTTCTGGGTATTATAAACCTAATGTCTCAGCAAACATTTTTTTACCAGTGCTCATATTGCAATTTTTTTGCTGTTATCCTTTCTCTGGCACTCCTTATTACTGGTTCCCATATTGTATTTATTTCTACGCTTGGTTGGCTCAGGAGATTTCTGTGGCCTAGCACACTACCTTCAAAAGATGGACGAAACTTCACAGATATTTCTCCTGGGTAAGACCCCCCCCAATAGAGGAGAGCATGACTAAAGACTGTGTACGCCATCCCATGCAGTTGCAGAAAGAAATATAAAGGGGAGACAGGCTGCCCCCTTAAGGTAAGGCTTCAAGAACACCAGAAAGCTGTAACACAAGGGGAAGTGGAAAAATCAGGCATGGCTGACCACATATGGAGAGAAAAGGGAGATCACCGCCCTCTGTGGGATCAGGTTGAGATAATAGACAAAGAACACCATTGGAAAATTCGTAAACTTAAGGAATCAGCACATCTTATTTTGCAACTTAAGGTAAGTGCTTTTGCTTCTTTTCCTCAGCCTGAAACGTTTCTATATTTTCCTTGATTGAGATTTTCTTGACAAATAACAATAAATTTCTTGACAGCATAAAAAAAATGGTAAAAAAATCTAGGATCAGAGGCCATAATTCACATGCACAAAAATGAAAGTAGAAAATTTGTTAGAACAAGGAGAATTTTTTAACTTTTTTAAAGGAAACAAGTCAATCGCAGAAAAAGAATTTGTGAATATTGTTGCTGCAATATGACTTTGATATCCAAAAGTTGTTCTGATAGATGTATTTTGTGATGCCATTTTATGTGTGCAAATTATGGCCTTATTTTACAGTCCCGATTCTAGACTGTTACCCTAAAAACTTCCACATTGGTGATCTGAGAGGAAATAAACCCTATTTCACACACAATTACATAACCACATACATACCATATTAGAACACACCCAAATTTTATTTTCTACTCAGTAACAGAAAATGTTACAAACATGCCAAAAATATTCACCAATACAACACACACCATTTGTTACATAAGTCATGAACAATAATGTGAGACTGTTTTTAAATCAAAGTGTCTATTGGTTATAAATTAACATTGCCATCTGAAATATTTGACCAATCACAGTAAACTAAAATCCTACTTTTTAAGCGCTTACTTTAGGAAAAAATTTCTTATAAAAAGCCATAGAATTTTCAACTCTCAGCAAGATTCATGCAATTAGTGTAAAAAGTTCTATAAACTATTTGAAGTTCTTTGTATACTTCAATACTGATTTCCAAACAAGTGTTTCTTCATGTTAGGAACAGATAATGGTCAAATCAGGAGAATAGAGAGAGCGATCAAACAGTACAAAGCCACAGTCATGCAAAGCAGCCATTAAAGTCAAGGTATGCATTGTCTTGATGAATCAAGACCCCTTTCATCAGTTTTCCTGTGCCTTTGATCTTGATAGCCTTTCATAACTGCCTCAGGAAGTTGGCAAAGTACTCTCCATTGATGGTGTGGCCCTTTTGCAGATAGTCAATAAACACAATGCTTTTGCATCCCTCAAAACTGAGGCTATCATTTTCACTGAAGATGTAATGACCTTGGCCTTCTTTGGAGCAAGTGAGAAGGTATGTGTCCACTGCATAGATTGTCTCTTTGCCTCTGACTCAAAGCGATGAACTCAACAATCATCCTGGGTTAGGTAATGTTCAAGGAAACCAGGTGGATCTGCCTCAAACAAAGTCAGATTTTCCCGTGGTGTGATCAGCCTGGTGCGTTTTTGATCAGATATCAGAAGACATGACACCCACTGAGCAGAAATCTTTTTAATGCCAAGTTCATTGTGCAGAATATTCTCAACTCTCTCAAGGGATATGCTAATAACATTGACTATTTGATTTATAGTCAGTCGTATGTCATCCACTTCCATGTGGTGAACACGATCAATGTTTTCCTCTAATGACAGTTGCAGGACATCCATACCTTGGGTCATCTTCAAGACTCTTCCTTCCTCTTCTAAATTCAGCTGCCTACTTTTGCATCGTTGATGAAGCTGAAGCATCATCTCCTAATGTAGCAACTATGTCAGCACGAATATCCTTGGGGCTAAAGTCTTTTTCTGCAGTTACTTGAAAATATCATGATTCCAAATTTTGTTGATTTTCAAGAGAAGTTGCTACTTTTGAAGTTTTCTTTGGACAATCAGACATCAGTTTACCTGAAAATAAACAATGCAGTTATTAATAAGAATAGTTGAAATTAATGCATGCATGTTTTCACAGTTCTATCATCAATCCTTTTCAGTCAGCCTATGAACTTTTCATTCAACCCTCATACCTTATCAAAATAGTTGACACACTTTCCAGCAACAGCTACAGACCAACTAACATGGAATTTGAAACATAAGACAATTTCGAAATGTAGTTTATTGAGCTGGTAAAACATTCCATCAACTGGATTAGTTACTATATATAATAATTAGGTTCATGAATGATTAGTGAGGGAGAAATGTTGACTAAACAGATCAAATAAACTTAGCAATGAATTGAGAAAAGAAGACACTGGACTCTGAGATACGCTGAGACCAACAAAGACCTCTGAGACAACATAAACTTAAAAACAAATAATTTTGAACTTGTTTATCTACAACGAACACACAAGACCAAGTTTTCCTCAGTAATATAAAGACAACACTTCAATTATAATTCTGTAAAATAGTACCAACTTCTGAAAGTCTTCCAGTGTTGACCTATCAACCTTGAATGACCCAACAAAATTTAACAAAACTTTGTGAAGTTTACTGACACTTTAGAGACTTTTACTGCCATAAGGACTTTTACAGCTTTACCTACTAACACAAGTCCCCACTTTTTTTTTCTCTATCTTAATTTCTTAGGTAATCAAAATAATATTTTGAGCAACCCTTCACACATATCTTCCTTTTCACATAAATTATTTTAAATTATTGTAAATAATCAATTCATTTCTGTTTCAATTTCACTCTGAGTAAGAGTCCTTTTTTTATACATGTGCACTCAAAGAGGTGCTGATATATTTTGTATATGGGAAAATCCCTATGAAAGCTGAAAAGATACATTCAAAAATACCAACATGTTTTATTATATTAATTGTGACTTTGTAGTGAGTGCAAAATAATAATAGCTCCCTTCACCCACTGCCTTCAGAGGACTGAGGAAGAGGAAGGAAAAGAATTTGTGAGTCTATTTGAAATTTTCTTTCAACCAATGAAAACCTCGCCTTCACAGGAATTACCTGGTCAGCCAAGAAGAAGGATAAAAGAAAGTAGCTAGCTTAGGCAAAATTCTTTTTGATATAAAACAAAGAGAAAAATGAATCTGAGAAGTATGTCTGAAATCATGTTTTCATTTAAAATGTTTTGTTTCTGTTCATCACAACCAGCATTGAAGTTCTCATCAGTGTAAAATTACTCACCAATTATATCATCAGTCTCTAAACAGCATGTAGCACTTCAAAGAATTTTCTCTCAACAAATTTCTCTTACTTGCTTCCCTGATAGCTATAATCTTCAAATGTTTAAATGTAATGTCAATCAACATCTTCTGATGCCTTGATCTTTTTACCCCCTCCTCCCCTTTATCCTTTCTCCAAACACCCCTCTTTACTCTTGCTCTCACTCTCTGTAACTCTTTGCATGCTAGTGGCACTCCTACCTTGCTTGGGGTGATATACTTAAAAAAAAATGTTAAAAATAAGGAGTTTAAGAATTCTGATTTATTTTCTTGAAATAATTGACTGACAGTACTTCAAGTGTATAAATTTGCGAATAAATTCTTGATTTTGTTTTGTTAAAATTACCCATGTGTTTCGTCATCATTATCATCCTTCATAAATCTTCTGGGCATTGGGAAATGAACAGTTGATTTTAACCCCTAAGCCTCACACCACTATATCTCCAAGTTAAAATATCTCGGCAGATGGAAGAATATGTTACAGGAGATGCAGCATACCACAAGCAAAAATCTTTGTTTGGTCAGACAAAGATTTTTTCTTTGTGGAAACTGTGTTGGTCAACTACCACAATGATAGGATTTATGGCACTTCACAAGGAAACATTCCCAAAGTTGTCAAAACACATTTCAAGCAACAGAAACCAACTGGTATCATGGTTTGGATTGCTGTTGCTTCTGATGGATTGAAATCACTCTTGGTATTTATTGAAATAGGGGTGAAAATGAATAGCAGAGCTCCCCAGTTGGAGAGAGAAGTGTTGTCCTGGTTGTCAGCTACATTTAAAAGTCAACATGCCTTCACTCAATAGTAAGAAAAGAAGTGGCAGCAAAGAATGCAATTAGAACATGAGATTGTAAATTTTGTTTAGACAGAAAAATAAACAAAAAATAATATATCTACATAGGCTAGTCTGTGGTCTTTTTAGGTTTAAATCAGGACAACTGCTTATCTCCGTCGGAAATATGCAGTGTGGCATAAATATAAACGCATTTCCTCTTCATGACAATAAATTAAAACTACAGACTTGAAGAATTCTGATTTATTTTCCTGAAACAATCTACTGACAGTACTTCAAGTGTGTAAATTTGTGAATAAATTCTTGATCTTGTTTTGTTAAAATTACCCATGTGTTTCCTTGTAATTACCATTCTTCATTAATCTTCTTAGTGTGGGGAAATCAATTGTTCATTTTAACCTCTAAGCTTCATGCCACTATAACTTTAACTAATTTCAAACTTTCATAAAACATTAAATGTTTTCATAAAACTGGGACGGAGAATTACCTCAGCGGTCCGAAAGGGCCAGAGTGGCACAGCCTAAACTTGCACAGAAGATGAGCAAATTGTAAGCAAGGCAAACGATACAAGAACTGGTACTGGAATGACATTGCGCATGCATCACTGGACCAGATTGAGGCTGACAGCATGCACAAGATGCTAATTTTCTGGCTTGGCAAAACAAATAATGGAGGCAAGTGTTTGTTGAGATGGCCAGTAAGCTATTGTGCTCAGCACAGTTCAGATTGGTGCATTGCAGTGTGTGCTAAACCTGAGTCCCTTGCAAGTGTTGTTCCCGTGTTTGTGCTACAGGAGAAACTGTTTCCTGCTACAAAATCATTAAATGTTTTCATAAAACTTTAAATGTTTCAAACCATCATTTTTTCATGAACATATATATCAATGTTTATCTGGACTTAGTCAATTTTTTCCACAAGTCAGAAATTCCTGAGCCAGCAGTGATAATCTTGCTCAATCTTAATAATTTAAAAAAAAATGTCATGTCCTTGTAGATGATCATGTTCTATGGTTCTCTACAGGATGCTTTTTTTGATTATCAGTGGACTAACTTTACTTCTTGGGAAGGGTGTTAATTACTACATTCTAAAAACTAATACAATGCAGTATTTATCATTTTTTTTTTTTTTAAGCTTATCACCCCAAGCAAGGCTGGAGGCCACTAGCATGCAAGGGGTTACAGAAGGTTTGGAGGAAGAGCAGATAGGAGTGGTAAAGGAGAGGATGTGGAGAAAGACAGTGGATCGATCAAGGCAAGGGGGTTACAGAAAATTTGGAGCGAGAGCAGATAGGAATGAAAGGTGAAAGGATGTGGAGAAGGGAAGTGGATAGATCAAGGCAACTGGGGATGTCGATTGACGTTACACTTAAATAGTTGGAGATTGTATTTGTCAGGGAAACAGGAATAGGGAAGGGAGTTCCACAGGCGAGAAGTGCGAGACATGAAGCTATTGGAGTAGAAGATACGTCTACATCTAACAGTTTCAACGGTGAAGGGGTGGGAACAGGATGCCAGCCTCGTAGGATGTTTAAATTCATGAGGCCTAGGGACCAGCGAAAGCAGCTCCTCAGAGCAATTACCGTGAAAGTATTTGTAAAAAAGACAGAGCATCTATCAGTTTATAAAGAAATAAATAGGAAAGCAATTTTTTATTCATAAATTTATAAACATTCACTAAATTATTAAAATATTTGAACCAACTGTAAGGAAATCCTTATTATTTACCATTTGAATCATTTGGCAATTAGCTAATGTTTTGCCAACCATTCCAATAAATAATATAATAGTGTTAGTAAACAATAGTGTTTATTATTTTCATTGTCAATCCTCAAGAACAAAAAATAATACCATGATCGGTCAGCTGAACATCTTCCAAACCATCACTCAGCACCAGGTTTACTGGCTAAGTCACATCCTGTGACGACCTGCTATTTTGGAATTGAAATTCCATTTTGTTTTTTTTGGCAAGTGAATATGTTAATTTTTTACAGATAATAATGATTTTCAGATACAAGATCTACTATTTAACCTATAGCTGAGGAGGAGAAGAGGTATATTCACACCTTTCCCAAGGGTATTAGCACATAAGCAAACCTGAACCAAACTGGAATTCAAATTTAGAACACTGATTTCTCATTTCGAGCCAAATTATGTGACACCAGATGCACATACATACTTAAAGCAGGGTGTTGAATTCGGAGTTGTCCTCCTCCTAAACTAGCTGCTGTCCAAGGTTAGAGAGCCCAAACTACCTTATTATTTAATCTATGGCCGAGGGTCAGGAAGAAAATATATTCATGCCTTTCCCAATATCATTAGTATGGAGTGAATGCTACAGATGAGGTTGAAACTTGTTATATTTCATGCCAATAGGAATATGGAATGGACAAACATGGTGGATAAATAGTAACAGGTTTATTGTAGAAACCAGGATAACAAGCAAGGAAGTAATAGGAATATGGAATGGACAAACACGGTGGATAAATAGTAACAGGTTTATTGTAGAAACCAGTAGAACAAGCAAGGAAGTAATAGGAATATGGAATGGACAAACACGGTGGATAAATAGTAACAGGTTTATTGTAGAAACCAGTAGAACAAGCAAGGAAGTAATAGGAATATGGAATGGACAAACACGGTGGATAAATAGTAACAGGTTTATTGTAGAAACCAGTAGAACAAGCAAGGAAGTAATAGGAATATGGAATGGACAAACATGGTGGATAAATAGTAACAGGTTTATTGTAGAAACCAGTACAACAAGCAAGGAAGTAATAAGAATATGGAATGGACAAACATGGTGGATAAATAGTAACAGGTTTATTGTAGAAACCAGTACAACAAGCAAGGAAGTAATAGGAATATGGAATGGACAAACATGGTGGATAAATAGTAACAGGTTTATTGTAGAAACCAGTACAACAAGCAAGGAAGTAATAGTTATGCGCACGGTCATCACAAGTCAGTATAGTTGTATGCATGCTGCTATCGGA
>OZ038517.1:21713082-21893082 GCA_964036315.1 Acanthosepion esculentum | reverse complement strand
TTATATCCGGGTTACACTGTATAAGGGAAATAAATCGGTGTTTTTGTTTGTTTTTTAATAAAAATAGTTTGAAATAAATAAAAAAAAGACTCTACCGGAAAAATGTCTTTTTGTAAATAAATAAATCAATAATTTTTTTCTGGGCTGGTTTATGTAATTTATTTTGAACCATTGTTCTCATTTTGGTCGTTACAGACACAACATTTTGACCAAAGACTCTCTGGCCATCATCAGGCTTTGGCTGACATAGATTGTTGATCATTGTGCTCATGGTGTTAGTTATAACGTTCATTACTGCTGAACCAGTGTTTTATCACCTAATTCAGCAAATGAACTCCTGACCACTAGACGACTGTAAAGTGAGTGTAACTCATGTCTAACCAACTTCTATATCTACCAACTATGCAACTGTCCTGAAAGACATAAAGGTGCCATGAGCCACTCTCCTGGAGGTTAGCATCAGCCATGCTGATAAAAGGCAAAAAAGGTTCTCTAAGTTAATTAAAAGAGAGCATTTTTGTTTTGGAGGCATTAAAAAGTCATTTCTTATCTCAGTTAACAACAGATAGTAGGTTATTTTTTATATCAGCTTCCAATTTGGCCTTTCTCAAACCAATTAGATTTACAGTTAAGACAGGAGTAAATATTTGTGCCATCAGCATAGATACTGAGTTGTAAATGGATGCACCCCTCCCCCCCAGTAAAGTTCTTGATGAAAGGCGCAATGTATCACTCGCCTCAAGGTTAGCATAAGGAATGCTGACAAAAGGCAGAAAGGGGTCTCTGAGACAAAATACATTCTGACGAGAAAAATTGTATAGCATAACACAGTCAATCAACTTTCCTAGCAACAGACCTAACGATTCGTTCAATTGAATCTTTTCACTTCATGTCAGTGGAAAACCTTAGACGAGAAGGTGCAAAGAGACACTATCCTGGAGGTTAGCATCAGCCATGTTGATGGAAGGCAAAAAGAGAGCAATTTCATTTTGGAGACATTAAAATTAACAAACCATTCCTTGCTCCAGTAAACAACAGATTGTAGGCCGTTTTTTTAAGATCAGCTGCCAATTTAACATTATTAAACGGATCAGACTTACCATTAAGACAGGATTAAATATTTATGTCATCAGCATAGATACCGAGTTGAGAACTAATGATACTAGGAAGGTTACTGATGAAAATCAGGAATAACATAGGTCCAAGGATAGAGTTGTAAGGGAGACCTGCATTAATGCAAAAAGTCTTAGGAAAAACTTATTTCAATTTTCACAAAATTCTCTTAATGGTAAGAAATTCTGTTCACTAGAAGCCTGTAAAAACAAATCTGTTCAGTACCCAAAAAGATGCCAAGTTCTGGAAGGATGGAATCCTGAAGCTGCCCTCAAAGATGTAGAAAGGTAGCAGGACAAAATGTTTTATATGTGGCTGAATAAATCTATGTACAAATAGCTTAATATTATTTTTGAAATACTATGCATTTTTGTTTTGATACAATATTAGTAGTACAGTGTAACCCGGATATAAGAGCGATTTTCTCTGGTCCCAAATTAGAGCCTGTGTTAATGTATATATAATAGACCAAACCCGGATATAAGAGAAACCCGGATATAAGAGCCTTATCCGGTCCCGACAACTCTCTTATATCCGGGTTACACTGTAGTATTATGTTGGATTTTATTCTTATTAGATAAAGCATTATTAGTCATTATTCATTTTTGACTAGTATTTCTTTCATCTTAATTTCACTTTCTTTATTTACACTAGTAGTATTAGTATTAATATTACCTTGAATTTTATCACATTAGGCTTTGTGAACAATTTTTTATTAGAGTTATTTTCATTTTCATTTCGCTTGCTTTTTATTCCATTAGTAGTATTGGTAGTAATATGTTTGATTTTATTATTATTAGATGAAGTATTGTCAGTAGAATGTTGTTAGGCACACCACCTACAAATTTAATTTGAGTGCATTCATGTGACGGTATTAATTTAAAACCAAGTATAGTAATATATTTAAAATGTGTATTGCAGTGATATATGTTTAAAAAAAGTGAAAAAGTGTCTATATTCTTCCAAACATTATTAGCATTGAACTTTAAAAAAATCTCTATAAATTACCTCATCCAGGTGTGACCATTTCGTATCAATTTTTGAATCATCAATTCTCTTTAGGCGTTTCTTGATTCTTGCCCAATATGCATGATTAGTACAAGCTCCTGTATTTGGGTCAAGAAAATTCTGATTATGGTTGACAAAAAAATATGCTGAAACCCACGCACAGCTAACCTATTATAAGCAGCCCATCCATTACTATGAATGATAGCACCAATTGCAACACGTCACTGCACAATTAGAAGTAAAATTTCCACACTTCTGTCAGCAATATGCTCCAGATAGCGTTTTTTTAAATCAATATCATAAGTCCCAAAACCCATTCTTGACGTACTACTCTTCCAACATTGTCCTTTCTTTTAAACATCAGAGATTTATCAATCTCTACACTAAAATCAATTCAACAATTTGTCTTAAAGGAAGACTAAACGGTCCACCATATTGTCAACCATTATTCATTTTTAACTTCCATCTTGATTTCACTTGCTTTTTATTACATTAATAATCAAAATTATAACAGAGTCCATTGCAGTTTTATAACTGGATTCTATATGTCTCATTCCATATGTGCCACAGAGGAATGTAATGAAATCAAGCGTGTGAATTGAGTAGCCATGATCAAATGTAAAAATAAATAACAAAACTGTCCAATAAACAGAATTAACAAAGTTTGCAATAAAAAGCAAAAGGAACTGGGTAAAAATGAAATAATATCAAGCAAGCAAGCAAACAATATATGCAAATAAAATTAACAGTAATATGGCAAAAAGTTCACAAACTAAAAATTGACATCATCACACAAAAGCAAGTTCAGACAAGCAAACATAGCATTCTGTCTTCTAGACAAGGCAAATCGGGACCGAATCATGTCAAACTGCAAACCGGCCTATTTTATTGGCTAAGAAAAATATCCCAGCATGCATTTATGTACTTCTTCCTATAAAAGGGAAGGGGGAAGTGTTTTGCAGTCATTCCCCATGGATTGGTCGGAGGTCTAGGGGAAGGCCAAGATCGCAATTAATTTGTGGTCTCGGAGGAATCTTTCCTTGAAGGGGAGGGTGGAGGTATGTGTTTCACATATCTACTCGATTCTCCTTTACCGACTCTCGGTACTTCCACTCCTGTCTACCACACTAATTTTATTAGTACAGCTCTTGTTCTCTTTCTTGTGGAGAGGCAAAGCCCCTAGGGTATGTTGGGAGATCTGTTGCCTTCATCCATCTGAAGGCGGTCTAGGTATGCCTAGCATTGAGATTCATCTCGACATGCTTCGCATTGGGTTCCTAGATCATTTGTGTCGTGATTCGGATGAGGGGGGCGCCTTCTGGAAGGAAGACACCCGTAGAAAATTTCCCATCCTTGAGAAGTGTGCACTCGTGCGATGAGGAGGCCCACTGTTTGCCCCGTGCCGAGTGCTCCTTCTACCGTGAATGTCGTCTTGCTCTGAAACACCTTTTACGGGCGTCGGATGGCCTCTCAAACGTCCAGGCGTTGTCTCGTAGGGCATTATATCAAATGAAAGTCAGGGGGTCCGTTCATGATGATTTGATTGACGAACTCGGTCTTACGAAGTGGGAGGCTCGCTCAATCTGGCCTTGGTCTCACGGGTTGAAATATCTCAATAACGATGAGGCATCACTCACCTGGCTGGTGATGCATGGGGCCCTCTGGGTCGCCAAAAAGCTTTGCGCAGCGGGATTGGAGAAATATCAAAACTGCTGACGCTGTGATGGGGAAGTCGAGACCCTTGGTCACGTCTTCTTTCATTGCAAGTTGGTAGCACCATTGTGTAAGTTTGTTGAACTTTGGTTCGCATGTTGCAGGGAAAGTTCTTTTTTCCTTGAGGCCTCTTCTGTTTGTAGCAATGTGGCCCCGCCGTTAACGAAGTCTGAACTTTATGTGTTCCATTGCTTGCTAGGAGTTATGAGAGTCGTGATTTGGACGACACGTCAGAAGGGATTCTATGGAGGTGAGAAGTTCACCTCTTCCCAACTGATCTTGTACTTTAGGCATCAGCTTAAAGTCAAGATTAGGACGGAAAGGTGGCGACTCTCTTCATCAGAATTCGGCAAAAGGTGGGTAAATCTTGCGCGAATGTGTAGAGTGAGAGGAGCTGACCTAGAGTGGCACTTTGATGTCGGTTAGGTACAGGATTTTGTCCTTCATGGGTTGAACAGAGGCAACCCGTCCCGATATTAGGCTAGTTTAGGTTTATTTTGAATCTTTAGTTTCTCGTTTCTGGTTAACTTAGCTAGGGTATGTATGCTCATTGCCCCCCTTTTATTTCTGTCCCTATTTTTCTTTAGCTTAATTCCCCATCCCCTCCCTCGTTAGGTGGTCAGTGATGTCAGTTCTCTGGTAGTTGCGGGATGACTTTCGTTTCGTGTGTGTTTTTCGTATTTGTTATTGTGTAAATGAGTGCGTGGTTGTGTGAGTGCTTTTTTGAACGAATGATATTTTTTATACTTTTATAATCTCGCAATTTTTTCGTCCAGTTAACTGATGTTTCTGCCACATTTAGGTATTGTGGGGGGTTTTATTACTAACCTTATTTTGTTTTGTTTTCATGTAAATAGTAATTTAATTCATATTGTAAATATTCATTGGGGTTTTTAAATTGTTATTCCCCCCCTGCACAGACTTTGAAATGTACATATGGGGACTAGTTAGAATTTCATAGAGAATTTGAGGAATTATGGTGGATGTAGTAAGAAAGGTAGGAAAGAATGTGTTGTTTTGGTGCTAGGACTATTATTGGTATGTTTGGGTCAGTGTTTGTGACTAGCTAAGTTTAAATTTAAGACAGAAGAAGACCGTCTTCCCCAATCCCCTTTTTGGCCTTGTGCCACATTTTGTATATTTTATATACAAATAAATATCCATTCCCATGGATTGAAATCAACACACAACCCAGTCAATCTAATGGATGAGTGCTCTCATATTTATCTCCCCTTTAGTCCCCCTATTCTATAGGGCCGATAAATACAAACAAGATACATGCAAACATTTACATATATATAATTTACATATAATTTGCATGCATAACAGAAATTTATTTTTTTTGTTTTAATATTTCAAAAGTTTTTGGGGTTTTTAATATTTATTTTCAGCTTTTAATATTTCAAAATTTTTTAAAAATTATATTATTATTTCCTTTTTTCTCTTTCACTTCTTTTATGTACAAAAAGGTTGTAATAAAAAAAAAAGAAAAAGTGTTCAGTATAGTGCTCCATTTAAAGCAGTAAAGAATTTAGTTTTGTTCTGCCAATAGGTTTATTAACAAATCGGCATCATTTACTTCTGATGAATATAATACCATTTTGAATTTCAGTCCTTATGAAGTGGTACTTTATGTATTTTGGACATTGATGGTAGACTGGGTTCTTAGCCAGAGCTATGGTACCTTGATTATCACAATAGATTGTTGCTTGCTCTTTTTTAGTTGCATTAATTATGGTATCTAATAATTGAATAAGGAATTTTGCTTCTTGTATTGCAGCCACCAACACCATGTATTCAGATTTCGCATGTTGATAATGCTACTATAGGTTGCTTTCTCATTTCCCACAAAATCATTGAAATGTTTGGTGATAAGTGGAAACCGTATCCTGTAATACGATGGCGGTCTTTTGAATTTCCCCAATTAGTATCACAAAAACTTCTTAAAGTTAGAGGCTTATTCGATTTATTAAACATTAAACAGTGTGTTTTGGTGCCTTTTGAAACAGTGTAAGACTTATTTTGCTCTTATCAAGTGATCCATGGTTGGTTTCATGGAATATTGTGACAGTTTTGTTACCATGTAACTTACATCTGGTTGGGTGACAGTCATAAGATATATCAGGCTGCCAACTATCTATCAGTAATATTTTCCGTCTGCTCGTTCAGCATTTTTCTCATTCGTTAGATTGATATCCATTTTACAAGATGTTGACTGAGGTTTTCAAACTTACATTTCAAATTTGGTTAAAATCTTTTCAATATATTTTGTTTGATTCATCTCAATGGAGTTATTTTTAAATGTAAATTCTATAACCAGAAAGAAAGCTTTTCAAGATTTGCCATTTTGAATTGTGCATTTGAACATGTTTTTATGTTAATTAATGCAGAATAGCAATTTGCAGCAATGAGAATGTCATCAACCCAAACAATTATAATCACTATTGTATTAAAAGCATTTTTTGTGTTAATACAAGAGTCTGCCAAGGATCAAGAGAAACCTTGACCAATTAAATGTGTATAGAACTTGATTCCAATTCTATCCACTTTGTTTAAGTCCATATAAGGATTTCTTTACTCACCATACAAGTTTGTCAGGTTGCTGAAATACTTTGCAGTTGATCAGTGCATTCAAATATGCTATTTTTACATCCATTTAGTGGACAAATAAATTATGTTAAATAGCTAATTGCATTAAAGTTCTTAATAAACATGCTGTGGAGGAGAAAGTTTTGTGATAATCTATTCTAGGTTTTTGCGAGTAGCCTTTTGTAACAAATGTCGCTTTCAACTGTTCCTTTTTCTTTTTATTGCAAACTTTGTTAATTCTATTTGTTGGACAATTCTGTTATTTATTTTTGCATTTGACCATGGCTACAGGTTATCTTCCACTGTGTGGGTTAGTTCTTGGCAAGTTAAAGGTCCACCTTAAACAAATTCACGCCATTGGCACTTTCATTGACTCTCATTTTATTTCACTTCCAACCAACAATTGCAAAGCCAAATTGCAATAGGGAATGGATGACAGGAGCAGATTTTGGTGAAACTAGAAGCTTCTAATCCTGAACCTCCATGTTTGTGGTGAATTTAGTCATCAACACCATCATCATAAACGAAGTGATCAGCAAAGAAGAAATTAAATTTTTGGATACGAGATAAAGCTGACAAGAAATATTACTAGTAATATTACCTTGACTTTTATTCTTATTAGGTAAAGCATTCCTAATTATTATTCATTTTTAATAGGATTTCCTTAATTTTGATTTCATTTGCTTTTTATTCGATTAGTAATATTAGCGATTTTATTTTGAATTTTATTATTAGATGGCAACCATTATTCATTTTTGACTAAGATTCCTTTCATCTTAATTTCACTTGATTTTTATTGTTAGCAATATTATTAGTAATATTATCTTCAATTTTATTAGATTTATAATTATTAATTTTAGAATAGCTGTTAAGATTAATTGTTTTATTAATTAAACATTTGATCTTTGTATAATTTAATATAAAATATGCACGTTATGCAATAATTGATCTTAAAAAGAAGTAGAATTGAAAATTTGAAAACATAACTGGAGCCATCAGCAAAATATGTACAGTGGGTTCACAAGCAGACATCTGGCACTTTTGGAACATTTCCCAAGTGATATGTATTATATCTTGTCTGAAAGTAAAGTTTCAGGATTCCAGAATTGATTTAACCATGTCCCAACTCCCAACTATTTGTCAAGTGATAATCACTTGCTGTGAATCAAAATTCATACATGTTTAATCATTTACTTTTTAGATGATCACTTCTGGATATCTGCTTTTTTCTCTACATCTTTTTTTAGCAAAGTCATTGGAACCTTGTTGAAATGTTACAAGTGACCAACAGGTTTAACTTCACACTCTTTTTCAAAAACATATATGAAGTGCCAAATAATACAGAATTCAGCCAAATTAATACAGTTTGTTTTTTTTGTCTGACATTAAAATTTTGAATAATGATCGAATAAATATTATTTTGAATTTAATTATTAGATAAAGCATTGTCAACCATTATTCATTATTGACTAGGATTTCTTTCATCTTAATTTCACTTGCTTTTTATAACATTAGTAATAATATTATCTTGATTTTATTTTTATTAGATGAAGCATTGTCAACCATTATTCATTTTTGAACTATTTGTCAAGTGATAATTACTTGCTGTGAATCAAAATTCATACATGTTTAATGATTTACCTTTGGATGATCATTTCTGGTATCTGCTTTTTTCTCTGTCTATTCACTGTAGAACAAGGTTTCTTGACATAAACCCCCTACTTCCTGATTAGAAATGTATAATTTTTATTTTAATCTTACTCTTAATTAGTTCCATAATTGAGCTGAAAATCATTCAGTGGGCTCAGAAACTACAAATGTCTGCTTGGCTCTATTATGCAAGCCTACTGTGAATTTGTTGTTATATCTGTCTCAATGTATTTTTTCTTTTATTATACAGCCACACCTCATTTAACAACTTACATGTTTAACGACCCTGGACTTACAACCAGCTATAAAAATTCATAAAATAAAAAATAAAATGGAAAATAAAAATAAAAAATCCAAACAGTTGGTACTATTTTACATTATATGAAAACATTGATCATAGGAACACGGCAGTGTGTAGCCATGGTGTCAAGGAGAATCTTGCTCACATACACACGCAGTTGATCAACATTCACAGCCTAACATTTTATGCATTAGTTCTGCTCTGTAGTCTTACCATATTTCTTGTGTCCACTCTGACAAAGGACAAAATGTCGACAAAACGAAAGAACATAACCGCTCCAGGAGGATGTGAGAAGAAGAAAAGGAAAGCCATTGATCTTGAAATGAAAATGAAGATCATAAATGATTATGAAACGGGGAAAAAAGTTAAAGTTATATCAAATGACTTTGGATTGGCACATTCAACTGTCTCCATGATCTTGAAAGATAAAGAAAAAGTGAAAGAAGCGGCAAAATCGTCAACTGGATTCAAAGCCATAATAACGAGGCAACGAAAGGGCTTAATTCATGAAATGGAAAAGTTACTGGCTGTCTGGTTTGATGATCAAGTGCATAAGAAAATGCCGCTAAGCCTTTTAATAATCCAAGCAAAGGCGCGTACTATCTTCAACATGCTAAAAGAGCAGGAAGGATCAACAGAGACATTTCGTGCAAGCAACGGATGGTTTCAACGATTTCGTCGGAGATTTAACCTGCTTAATCGGTGTGTTAATGATGAGGCTGCAAGTGCAGATGCAGAGGCACCAGAAAAGTTTGTGGACGAGTTGCATGAAATGATTCAGATAGATGGCTATAGTCCAGAACAAATCTCAGACACACAGAAGCACGTGGAAAAAGAAGTAGCAGAAGAAGAAAGAGTTGATGAAATGCACAAGGAGTTCACTGTGGAAGGGCTATCTAGTGTTTTTTCCAAAATAAATGAAGCTTTATTTGAACTTGAATGTATGGACAATAATGTCGAAAGGTTTATGAAAGTGGAACAGCAAATGAATGAACTATTAATGTGTTATCGCGAAATTTATGAAGAAAAAAAGAAAATCACTAAGCAGACTATATTGACAAGTTTCTACATTAAAGCCACGACCCCTACAAGTCCTGCTATATCATCACCATCGTCTCCCTTACCTGGCCCTTCTACAGCTAATGACTTGGATTTTGACAGTGATGATATCAAACCACTGTCACACAAAAAAAGATGAATAAAATGACACACCAATATTCAGGATTTATTTTTGTAAATTTCATAATTTTTTTTATACATTTTTATATTTTTACTGATTATTTTCTTTATTCAAAATGAATCAAAATAAACTAAATAATTAAATAAATAAAAATTTATTGTATGTAAAGCATGCAAACTGAAGTAAAGTTGATTTTCAACGTTTTTATTACATTTACTGTTTAGTACACTTCATCCTCTTCTATGTGCTGTATTCCTTCAGGATATTGGTGATCATGGCTCTCCACAACTTTCTGTCCTTTGTAGCCATTAGTAAAGTTTGTATTCTTGCTATATCTCCTAATCCAATAGTTTTCAAGCATTTTTACCCAATGCACCCTTTTCACCATAAGTCAGAATGTCATCCCCCACATTTCCAAGATTGTCCAACTCAAAAAGTTCATTCCAAATAATATGCATATCTTAGATTATCTTCATTCTTTTCCATATTAGTATATAGACATTTACGTGGATTATTTTTATATAGAAGTTTTACAAATTTAATAGCAATAGTAAATGTTGATGGATTTTTAAACTTGAATTTGTGTACAGTAATTAGTTTTAATTCATAACTAATTATTAAATAAACAGAAGCATACTTCAATAAACAAAAATAAAAGAAGGGAAGATAGATGTTTTTAACATCTGTTATAATGAAATGGAAAAAGTTGCAAATTTTAAATCGTTTCATTTGTACCTCCTTACTTCTTTAAAAAATGACCAGCATTCATATTTATGATTGTTATTGCAAGACTTTAACAAAGTTGTTAAGCTCAAATATTTAATGATGTCATAAAGGAATTTCTATGGCTATTTTTTTGTCATAGGAATCATCATGTGCTTATTCACTCATTAACATTTTATTATTAGAAAATTCAAATAGGAAAACTAAAATTTTCTTTGGTATTTCTAGTAATTTGTAATTGCACTTGTTGAGATTATTGGTTTCTTTAAAAATGTTTTGTTTAAATTTTAAAGAAATATTTTCATCTATTTTTGTTTCACCTTGCAAATATATTCTAAAAATAACCTTGGTGAAAAGTAAAAATTCTTTATGTTGGTAAAAAGAAACTCTTTAACATGATTGCACTTTGAGAAACTATATAACTAAATGCTATGGATGAAAAAGTTCTTTTTAAAAGCAGTAACATGGAAACTTACTGAAACTGATAATGAAAAAAATTTATTTCATGGTAAATTGAGTGGTAAAACTTTCTAAACTGAAAAATTTATTTGAGTACTCATACTAAAGAAATACTCTTTTGGTTTGAAGAGTATGACAAAGCTTTTACTGATAAAAGCAACTTAAAATATCATATAAGAACTTGTACTGGAGACACCTTTTTATTGTAAAGTATATGGCAAAGTTTTTGTTATAAGGGGTGACTTGAAATCCCATTCAAGAACTCATACCAGAGAGACTCCATTTAATTGTGAAGTTTGTGGGAAAGATTTTACTCAAAAGGGTAACTTAAAATGCCATGTTGGAGAGACTCCATTATAATATTAAGTTTGTAGTAAAGCTTTCTCCCAAAAGAGTAGTCTTAAAATTTACATGAGAACTCATACCAGGAAACTTTCTCAACAAATGGTAATGTAAAAATTCATATGCTCATTCATGCTGGAGAAATACCATTTTCTTCTGATGCATGTGGCAAATGTTTTCCTCAGAAGTAAGAATGTGAGAACTTACACTAGAGAAACACTTTTTTTTATTATGATATGTGTGGTAATGTTTTTTTCTGCCAGGGGTAACCTCAGAACACATATAAGAATCCATACTGAAGAGAAACCTTTTCATTGTCAAATGTGCAGCAAAGCCTTTTCCACAATGGCTAACATGAAAATATATGAGATCTCATACTAGAAAAAGTTGATCTTTGTTACAAAGTTAGATACTTAAAGAAGATTTCTAGTAGGTAAAAGTTATTATATGTTATGGTATAAAACTCATTTTTTTATATAACGATTAAAATAATAGAAAAGAGATACATGAATGATTACATTTATGCACCTAGTATAGAATGTTAGTTAAGTAAACTTGTTTCAGGGTTGGACTAATTGTGGCTTTAAATGCATATATTTTAAAAATATATTAGAATTATAAAAGGACCTGAGTTTAGCCATAATGCATAGAGTGTATGACTGAGATATATTTAAATTGTAAGTTTAGGAAATCTAAGAACCAGCAAACTAATAGATTTCCTAAACTTACAATTTAAATATATCTCAGTCATACACTTTTTCTGCTTTATATTAATGATATGAGCATTCTCAGATCGTTATTAAATATCTATGCAAACAATACCCCAGTTTATGGTGGCACCTCCAAAAATTTAAATGGCAACAGATCTCTCCTCTGATCTTGCTTGCACAGCTCAGTTGGTGAGGTAATAGTTTTGAACACACTTCTCCCTGGTATTTTGAACAGGAGAAGAGGTTTCTTGTTTAGGATTGGGTTTCCAGTCCCTTCTAAAATGTACTTCATCTCAATACCTCTAACGTCACTGCCTAAACTCTGAAATTTTATTTACTATTTATTTATTTATGTATTTTTCCTCAATAGGTTCACCTATCATCTGATTTACACTCTTCCCCAGATTTTTTAAGCAGAATAGAGGTTTATCCGTTGTTACCTGTTTAGGATTGGGTTTCCAGTTCCTTCTAAAGTCTACTTCATCTTAATACTTTTAATGTCTCCACCAAAATCCTGAAATTTTATTTGCTATTTATTTTCCTCAATTTGAGTAGATAGGTTTACCTGTCATCTGGTTCACACGCATCCCCAGTCTTTTGAAAGGAAGAGGAGGTTTATCCTTTGTTTCCTGTTTAGGATTGGGTTCCAGTTCCTTCAAAAGTCTTCCTATTCCCTTTCATTCCCAGTAACCCCTTGCATATTACTGGCATTATCTCCTTGCTTGGGGTGAATTGATTAAAAAACAATACCTCCAAAACCAAACTCATAACATTTCACCATCACAGAGCAGACCCCAGGTTTTCTCTAGTCATGATGAACAGTTGCACTCTTAATGAAGCTTCTTGCCTGGAACATCTACTAGAACTCACTCCAGACTCCAAGTAGAACTTATATATGATCCATCATTAACAATGCTGGAAAAATGGTTAGTTCCTTGTAGCATTCCAAAAAGTCCCTAACTTTTCTATCATGCCCCATCTTTATAAGAGCCAGATCAGACCAAAAATGGAGTATGGCTACTATACCTGGTCCAGAGCTGCCCAATCCTAACTTTCCAGCTTTTACAGAATTCAGTAGCATTTGCACTGCCTTATGGATGATGATATTGCGATGTTCATAGCAAATATTCAAGCAAACTGCATTCCTTGGTTTTACTAGTCCTGACCTTCACAGCTAGGACATGCCAGGCCGCCTACACTGAGTCAACTCATCCTCATTATCTTCATATTCCATTGGTAAGTTAGAAGTGCCACTCAGACAGCTTCTTCCCCAGAACTATTGTATTGTGGAGTATACTCCCGAGAGGATGCTTCCTTGGTCACTAGAATCTTAACCTCTAGTCTAGGTTTAACTATCCCACATATAATATGCACCTATTGCTCATTCCTTGTATACCCTTACAATGCCATTTAGTAACCCTCTACCTTAAGTGGCTCTTGGGCCTTGCGTGAACAATAATAAAAAGGAAAAAAAAACAATTTTTCAATTATTATTAAAACATATTCTGTTAATAATCAGTTTCAGAAAAAATAAAAAAGTTTTTATATTTGTGGTAAAAGAGAAAGTCACTGAGAAAAAGGGCATATATGTGTTCTGTACAATATGCCAAAGACAGAATTATTGTATGGCTCTCCACAGCTTCCTATCTTTTGTAGTATGGTTTTGTCTTTTCACCATCCCTCCCAAACTCTGTTCTTCCATCCATTTTTTACACAAGGTTTAGGTAGGTTACTTGCTACTTTCCTGTTTCTCCTTGTGGTGAAAGAGAAAGTCACCTTACCAAGAAAAAGGGCATGTGTGTTCTGTACCATACGCCGAACACAAAATAACCAAAATAGAAACTAGTCAGTCACAAGTGTTGCCAGCAATGCATCTCAGATATGCTAATATTGTGCGTCCTCTCCCAACTCTCAACCAATGATAAAAGCGGTTGGTGTTCTCGAGTTGAGAAAAAGTCGTTTTATTTTTCTACCTCATCTGTCAGATTTCATGTTGGATTTCTGACCGCTTTTGGGATTTGTGACATTGGACCTGCGATTCGTGATTTCGACATTTCTTTCTGCCTCTGGATCTTCGAGTTTGGATTTGTGATTTGTTTATTTCGTTGTGAGCTGCCATATCAATTTTTGAACAATATTGAAAATTATTAATAATAAGATACGACATTATTACTGAGTGGATACCAACTTAAAATTTAAGTTTTACGCCTAAACTATTATTACGTATAAAAAAAAAAATTACTTAAGCAAGGCGACAAATCGCGATAATCCGAAATTCAGATAATTATTGTTCTCTGTATGCGTTTTTTTTTTAATGAAATTTCTTTTTCTCAGCAGCGTCAACGAATATTTATTCTTGATTTTTTTTTTAGTATCGAATCATCTTTGCTTACAGTGTTTCTTTTTATGATGACTTTTTAAAAGTGCTTCGAATTTAATCAAAAAGAATTAAAAAAAAAAACTCAATGCCTTATTTTTGTTAATTGGAAAGTTTTTAATAAAATAAACAAAAACGAAACCATTTTTTCCATCATAAAGATAAAAGGAAATAAGCAAACGGTGAACAATAAGAATAGTTCCTCTTTTTTAAAAAGTCATTATATCACATTACCGGTGTAATTAAAATGAGAGAACCAAATAAAAAATCGTCCTTTTTCACTGATAGGGAGCTTTGTTGTTATTTTAATTATTCTGATTTCATATGAATGATGATATATGATTTGAATAGGTGATTTTATTTAATAAACAGAAAATGTTTCAAGTCTGTAAGCAGTTTTGAAAAAAAGTACTATACATTCATGAAAAATAAATAAATACACATTATTTCAAATCAATGCATATCCAGGATCCATAGAAATATTAGTCTAAAAATGATTAGCAGCAGTTTGCATTTGAATAAAAGATCTGTAGCAAACATCACAACAGATCACCTTCCACAATTCACTATAAACCTTTATTCTGATAATTGATTCATATTCCATTACCAGATGGTGCTTAGGGTCATATCAAGTTGAAACACTAGTTCTTGTTCAATCACACTTTCATTGTAGTGTGCAAAATAGTGAGGGACAAGGGGGTACAATGGCCCCAGGCATCTATATCAAGAGGCATCCAATCAAAAAGTGAAATAAAAATTTAGTTTATGAAATTTGAAATTGTTTCTGTTAATTTCATTGTACAAGCACCCTATAGTCCCACAAGCTAGTGTGAATGTGCGGATCCATCTTTTGATAAGTGTGACTGGAGTAGCAACACCCCCACCCCACCCCACTTGAGTCTTAGGAGCATACAATCAAGGAGTTGGCATCACCAAACCTCTGCAGAAACTCAACTCTCTAATTTTTCATAGTGTGCTGCTTTTCATTACATCACCCACACATCAGAAACAAATTGATTTAAATTATTGTGAACACATTATTAGAACCATTTCTGTTAATTAATTAGTTTCAGTATTTAAAAAAAAAACTTCTTTATATTGAAAATTATTAGCAAGATATGATATCTACCATTCATCCATGCTTGGAATATTGCTGCAACATATAATCCAGTGCCCATTATTTACCTTGAGATCTTTGATAAAATCCAAAGATGAATCAGCAATATTATTGGTCCTGATCTGGTGGCTCAACTTCAGTCACTTTCCCACCGCCATTAGGTTGCCTGTCTGTGCCTTTTCTATAAATACTTTCATGGTAATTGTTCAGATAAGCTCTTCGCAATGGTACTTAGACTTGTGTTAAGATCTCATCAATTTACAGTTGAATTGGCTAGATGTAGCTGTAAGTTCTATGCTAACAGTTTCTTTTCTTGCACATTTTGCTTGTGGAACTCCCTTCCGGCTCCATGCTTTCCAGCCAAATTTAATCTGCAAAAATTTAAATGCAATGTCAATTGCTGTCTCCTGATTAGTCTTTTTTTCTTTCTGCTCATTAATGTTTCTGCTCCTAATTCTTCCACACCTTATAACCCCTTATGCCTTAGTGTCTTTATTACCTTGCAAGGGATGATACCAACTAAAAAGAATAATATCCCTACTGAGTGGATGCCAAAAAAATTAATTATAATTGATGGAGAAAAAGATAAAAATTATGCAACGTTTAAAACATATATGAATGATTAATCTGAAAAGTTTCAGCTTTTAAGCTGGAATAAATGATAAAACTTAACAAAAAAAATTTACAGATTAAGTTATTATAAATTTGATACTTTTCTAGTAACACACTTTCAAATAGATCCAAGCATTGTTCTGTTAAATATTTGCATGCTTTTTGTGTTTTTCATTATGTCCACACACAAGGTGTAAATAAAAGGACAATTTGGTGTCTGGCAATACAAGTGGATGGCACTGAAAACACACGATGGACAAGTCTATCTCTCGCCAAGAGTGAACCAAAACTCACCCAATCACAAGCATGACTGTTAATATAGACCAGCATTTGGGTATACCCTATTTCCAGTTTTGTTGCCACTTGATCTCCAAAAACTCCTCATCCAATTCTTTACTTCTCATTCCTTTTTGGTCAAAGTGGATACCACTAAATAGACTTTAAATGCTGGCTTCAACTAGACTTTGTCCTGAAACCATGTCATTTCAGTTCAAGTTGAAAGTTTTCACATTCTCTTTATAAAGGGAATATATTTTCTCAGAACAACAAAATGAAAATCTATCTTATAATGACAGAATTTCAGTTTAAAAATTTAAAAAAATATATCTTCTAATGATTAGATTTCTGTCTAAAAAATTCTAAATCTTTCTTAAATGGATCTTTTATTTTGACACAGTAAAAATAGAAGAAAATTTTGCTTAGTTTGCAATTTAATAATAAGAATATGAATTCGCCATGTACACTCACCCTTATAATATTATAATGAGCCAATTTTTCAAAGCTCCAGATATGTAGCTATTTACACTATTTACATTATTCAGACTATATATGGACAGATATAACTATTTATGGAGTCGTTTCCTTATCTCTATATCCCAGAGAAAACTTTGACAGAAACATCATATGAAATGCATCTTTCTTCTGTATGAATACTTATATGACTTACATTTAATAGCAAAAGCTTTGCCATACACTTCACTAGAAAATGGTGTATCTCCAGTATGAGTTCTCATATGTCACTTCAAACAGAGTTTTTTTAGAAAAAGCTTTACCACAAATTGCACAAATGAAGAGAGTCTCATCAGTATGATTATACATTTATTTTTAATTTACACCTGGAAATATTTTGCCACACTCTTCACACTGAAATGCTGTCTCTTCAGTATGAGTTCTCATATGATGTATTACATTAGCATTTCTAGAGAAAGCCTTGCCACAGACATCACATGAAAAGCATTTTCCTTCTGGATGAATTCTTATATGACTTCTCAAATCATCTTTAATAGCAAAAGCTTTGCCACACACTTCACAAAGAAATGGTGTTTCTCCAGTAGGAGTCCTCATATGTCTTTTCAAAGGGAGATTTTGAGAAAAAGCTTTACTACAAATTGCTCAAGTGAAGGGAGTTTCATCAGTTGGATTACACATGTCTATTTTTAATTTAGTTTTTTCAGAAAATGCTTTGCCACACTCTTCACAATGAAATGGTGTCTCTCCTGTATGAATTCTCATATGTATATTCAGTTTGTTTTTTTCAGCAAAAGCTTTTTCACACATTTTATAATGGAATGGCATCTCAGCTATATGTTTTCTCATATATCTTATTAAATTACATTTTTAAGAAAAAAACTTTCACCACACACTTCACAAGAAACAGGAGTTTCACCAGTGTAATTTCTGATATGAACTTTAAAAGTAATATTATGAGAAAATACTTTGCTACACAGTTTGATCTGAAATGGAGTCTCTCCAGTATGGGTTCTTGTATTACTATTTTTGCTTAAAATTTAAAAATCTCTCTTAAGTGAATTAATTACTGTAACACAACAAAAGTAGCAGGAAATTAATTTTTTGCAGCATAATGATTGAAGAATAAAGTCTAGTTTGGAATTTCTTAATAACAGAATGAAGTCTTCATTTACACTCACCTTTATGTATTATAATGAGCCATCTTTTCAAAAGAGATGGCACCAGGTATATAGCTATTTACAGAGTAGTTTCCTTATCTGTCTATTTGCAAATAATTTTCTATATTATAACATAGAGATTTCTATTTTCTATATGTTGCATTGCTTCATGATATGGGCAATTATGACTCTGTATAACTTCCTATCCCTTGTAGCCTTTAGCAGTTTTTTTTTTAATTTTTACTAAGGTTCCTGCACACCATTCCTCTAATCATTCACACAAGTTCATCAGCTAGGTGCTCCATGACCTTCCCATATCTCTCTTGCCTTCATTATGCCTTGTGGGGGTTAAGCTTTCCTATCCCTTCTTCCTCATGTGTCCAAGCAATTTCAGCTATCTTTTCCTAATTCTGAGCATAAGTGATTTTTTTGTTGGTATTTTCTTTAAGACTTCCTCGTTACTTACTCACTTTGTCTATGAAATTCTCATTATCCTTCTGAAGAACAACATTTCTGTTGCTTCCAGTTTTCTCCCAGTCTGTGAAGAGATTGTCCAACATTCACTGCCATATAAGAGGATGGATATCACACAGTAATCAAGCAGTCTTTTCTTTGTTTCTAATGAATTTTTTTTTCTGTTTCTCAGCACTTTGCTTAGCTATTTGAAAGTCTCTTTTGTTAGTTCAATGCATGTTCAGATTTCGGCGTAGCATTTTCTATAGTTTTTTTTTAATTATAAAACAGCTAAACACAGCCTATCATAACCAGATTTTTCTCGGTGCAATACCATGAAAATACTGTAACTTGGAGAATAAATCAATTTCCAACTTCATAGTGTAGGCCATTTGCTCTTGCCTCAAATAATCCAATTTATCAATTGCGATTACTCCAGATATACTAAATACTATTTACAGAAAAATTTCCATTATTTATTTCCAAACAATCTATACAAATAAAATTAAGTGTTTACCTGTCTGTTGTCTGCTATAGACTCAAAAACATTTTTTAGTAAAAAAGAATGCCATGTCTATTCAGGATATTAGTGATCATAGCTCTCTACAGATTTTGTTTCTTTTTACCTGTGAACTGCCATGCATTCTTGGGAAAGATAGTGGAGTGGTTTCCTATTGCCTTTTCCTAAGTTTGGAATTTAGAGTTTTCCACTTCTTAGACCAATTCCATCTGAGGCTGGAGATCCCAGTATTCCCTGCTATTTAATGCATAGCTGGGGGGGAGTAAAAAAACTACTGGATGGATTTCAACCAAACTTGGCATGCAGATAGTCTATAACACCCGTCTGGGTCATAGCCTATGTAAAGTTGACCTAAGTCAAACATGAAGGTCATTAAAGGTAAAGCATAAGGTCAAAGAGGTCATTTCTCATGGAACATAAATATAATGGTAAGGGAGGTAACTTAGATTTTGGTATTAAATTTATGTATGCTTACTTCCCTTAGCTATTTTAATAATCTTTACAAATAAAATTTTAGTTAAATAAAATTAGATTCTCTATCTTAATAAATTTCTAAAAGAGTCATGTTGATGTCAATCACAATAGGAAATGACTGCAAAACATTTCCGTTCCCCTTTTATAAGCAGAAGTTCACAATACATGATGTGATATTTTTGTAGCCAATAAAATAGGCTGGTTTGCATTTTTACATGACTCAGTCCAGATCTACGTTGTTTAGAAGACAAACTACTACATTCACCTGTCCAAACTTGCTTTTGTGTGTCAACACCAATTCTTACTTTGTGAACTATTGCCTTCTTACCTGTTAATTTGCTTTGTATATATCATTTGCTTGCTTGCTTGATGTTATTTTATTTTTGCCTTGTGCCTTTTTTTCTTATTATTGCAAATTTTGTTAATTCTCTTTGTTGGACAGTTCTGTTATTTTGCATTTGACCATGGCTACTCACTCTACAAGTGGACCAGTAAGTCTGTAGCCTGACACAGGTTTTACCTAAATTTTATCTGAAGTGTTCACTTTATTTTTGATCTATGATTCATATTTGTCACTGAATGAATTCCATTAACAAAAGAGATTATGTTGAAAAATAATTATTTGATATAAAATAAATGCTTTATTATTAGACAACAGACTTATTGATGTCCCTGTGTATATGTAAGTTATATATTATTGGCATAAGCATATATCATTGAAGAAGCCTAAAACAATGAGAGACTTGCAAACTTGTGCTAAAGTTTTCTCTAACAAATAGGTCATTATTAAATAAATTTGTACTAATTTTCAATATGATATAAAAACAAAGAGGTTTGCCCCAGTCCTTAAGGAGTACAGAGTTTGTTTTTTTTTTCTTATATTTTTCAGAGAAAGCTTTGATAGACATGAAATTGTAATAACTTTTAGCATGGAATAATTTTCAGAAAATAGCTTAACCAATAATTTTTAGATAAATTTCTCAGATGAAAGTTGGATATACTTGTATTAAAAGAATATTTCTTTACTAACAATGTTCTTGGAATCTTTTAAATAAAAATTTTTTTTAGAAAAATCTCTCTCAGAATATTTCCTTTTAACTTGAAAAAAAAATTTATCAAATAAATATTTTGGCAAACATGGATAAACATGCTTACAAAAAGATGCAGTGTCAAAAAAATGTTTTTCCCATAATACCACATTTTTAACTACCTTCACAATGTTTATTGTTTTAAAAAAGCAATGATTAAAATTGTAATAACACCTAAACACATGAAAGTGAATTTATACATTTTCTTTGTTTTTGAGAATTTACAACAAAAGCAATAAACACTAATTATCTATTAGATTATTTATTTACACTATTATATTATTTATTGGAATGGTTGGCAAAACATCAACTAATTGCCAATTGATTCAAATGGTAAATAAGGATTTCGTAATAGTTGGTTCACATATTTTAATAATTTAGTAAATGTTTATAAAATTATTAAAATATTTTTTTCATTTATTTCTTTATGAATTGGTAAATGATAAATATTGCATTGTATTAGAATGTTGTAAATATAAAATTATTCTTATAAATATACAATATAGTAAATAGTGTATAATATTTTTGTTGTAAATTCTCAAGAACAAAAAAATGTATAAATACACTTTCATCATGTTTTAAAATAATAAATATTGCCAAAGAGTGAAGGTAGTTAAAAAAAAGTAGTGTCATGGGAAAAACTATCCTTTTGACATTATGTCTTATTGTGGGCATGTTTATCCATGTTTGCCAATATTTTAATTTTTATTGAATTTTAAATTGTATTTTTCTATTTAAGTTCTGCTGAACATGGAAAAATAATGATGGCAATAATTTAATGAAAAAATTAATAATTTAATACACAAAAAACTTGTCTATGCTTTTAATAAGAAAATAAATTTTATACAGCATGAGTCCTCAAATGACTCTTTAAGTGACCATTTTGAGAAAAACTTTTGCCACACACTTCACAAGAAAATGGAGTCTCTCCAGTATGAAGTCTCATATGAGTTTTTAATGTACTTCTGTCTGAAAAAGCTTTTTCACAAACATCACAAGCAAATGGCCTTTCTCCAGTATGAATTCTCATATGATTTTTTAAAGTACTCTTTTCAGAGAATGCTTTGCTACACACTTCACATTGAAATGGTGTCTCTCCAGTATGAGTTCTCATATGACGTATTACGTTAGCATTTCTGGAGAAAGCCTTGCCACAGACATCACATGAAAAGCGTCTTTCTTCTGTATGAATTCTTATATGACTTCTCAAATCATCTTTAATAGCAAAAGCTTTGCCACACACTTCACACAGAAATGGTGTTTCTCCAGTATGAGTCCTCATATGTCCTTTCAAACGGAGATTTTGAGAAAAAGCTTTACCACAAATTGCACAAGTGAAGGGAGTTTCGCCAGTATGATTGCGCATGTGTATTTTTAATTTACTTTTTTCAGGAAATGCTTTGCCACACACTTCACAATGAAATGGTGTCTCTCCTGTATGAATTCTCATATGTATATTCAGTTTGTTTTTTTCAGTAAAAGCTTTTTCACACATTTCACAATGGAATGGCGTCTCACCTGTATGTGTTCTCATATGTCTTTTTAAATTACATTTCCAAGAAAAGCTTTCACCACACACTTCACAAGAAATAGGAGTTTCACCAGTGTGTGTTCTCATATGAACTTTTAAACTAACATTATGAGAAAAGGCTTTGTTGCACAGTTTGCACTGATATGGAGTCTCTCCAGTATGGGTTCTTATATGACTTTTCAGATTGCTGTTTCTAGAAAATGCCTTACCACACACTTCACAAGTAAATGGAGTCTCTCCTGTGTGTGTTACCATATGACGTTTCAAACTACTGTTTCTGGAAAAAGCTTTCCCACATAATACACAAGTAAATTTCATTTCACTAGAATGAGATCTCATATGATTTTTCAAGTCATTCTTTAATGAAAAAAACTTATCACAGATTTCACATCGAAGTTCAGTATTTTCCATGTTGGCTTTTAAGGGAACTTCCATGATATGCACTATTTTGATTTTTTATAACATACTTGTATTTGTGTTATAGAGTTATTCAAATACATAGATTCTTGTAAAAATACTTTTTTTTAATTAATCCAGATAAAGAATGCATCACTTTTTCCAAAGGAATTTGTCAAATCTTGCAATCTGAAAGGAAAAAAATGAAAATATTTGCTCATGGTTCTACACTAATGTAATAACAATTTTGTTTGTAAGTTTCAAGATAGAAAGGATTAAGAAAGTTATGAGATCATCTCCACAAACTGTATTCCTCATACAACTCAATAGCAAACAATACAAACCTTTACAATATATTCACATTAATAAAAAATAGTTCTATGCATAACATACAATTGCAATAAAACATTATTAACTCATACAAGAAAATGTGCAAACTTTTAATCAGGAATGAATATAAGAATTTTATATAGAATTATCCAAATATATAAAATATGTATATATAAGGGAGTACTGGTGGTGTTTAGCAGCTCAGAATAAGAAATCAGCAAGCCAAGTTCAAATTCCACTTAAGTTTATTACATTCACTTTCATAAAAATAGGAAAGATATGAATTCATCTCTTCTCCCACCTGCTATAGGTTAATTAATATGGCAGACAGTGCTTTTAATCGTTCATTGATAACCATTTTAGGTAAAAAAAAACTCTCAGTTCAAAACCTGATGAGAGACCTCATGGCACATGATGCGCACTAGTTTCTCTGTATTAAGTTCTTTCAACCGGTTCACCACTATAATTGAATGATATGTGTGGGGCAGTCTAGATATTCAGTTCTAGGAGCTTAACTGGAGGATCCTCATATATCAAAGATAGTGGGAGTATATATATATATATATATATATATATATATATATATATATATATATATATATATATATATATATGGACACTGAAGTCAACACTAAGCAGTGACAGTTTCATGCTTGAATACAATCTTCAGGCCATGTGTGCTGTGTTTTGACTTGTCTATTTGTTGGTCAGTGGTGCATTATGAGAACCAAGGTCTATTGTACTATCTTTATAGTTATTAGGTAGGCAGTAATGGTAATGTTTGAAATTATTTAAAAGGTTATTGAGTGGGAATAATTTTGTATCTGCTAACATGGCTGCCTTCTTGTGTCCTCTTGGAAAAGCAGGGCAGCTAATTTTACCTCATTTTATAGGAGAGTACCTAATACACCAGTTAGATTATTCCATTTTGCTAGAATGGACCTGCCCATTCTCTATTCACCCATATATCTCTCCATTAAATGACTCAAGTCAGTTAACTTTGTGGCTACACCTGTCTACTTGTATGTCAGACCACTTGCAAGCTGACCAATATTCTACAGTATCCAAATGTCGTTATTTGTAGCCATTTTATAGTGTTGTTTGTTTGTTTCATTATTTATTATTGATTACTTAATCATTTATTGATTATTATTACTTTTACTTGTGTTCATGTGTGCATTCATGTTATTATTTACTTAATTTGCTTCTTTATTTAGATTTTTTTATTTATTATAATATGGGTATTGAACTCACACTCTTTTGGGTCCTGTCACTGGATCTAACCAATGCCTTTATCCACTGTGCCATGTGTCCTTGAGGACATCTGTGTATGAATTTCTGGGTATTATAAACCTAATGTCTTCAGCAACCATTTTTACCAGTGCTCATATTGCAATTTTTTCTGTTATCATATCATTTTTTACAAGAGCTCATATTGCAACTTTGTTGTTATT
Source organism: Acanthosepion esculentum (assembly GCA_964036315.1). Taxonomy (NCBI): domain Eukaryota; kingdom Metazoa; phylum Mollusca; class Cephalopoda; order Sepiida; family Sepiidae; genus Acanthosepion; species Acanthosepion esculentum. The sequence continues at coordinate 21,869,035 of OZ038517.1, read as the reverse complement.
ATCGCTTTTCTCTGGCACTCCTTATTACTGGTTCCCATATTGTATTCATTTCTAAGCTTGGTCTGCTCAGGAGATTTTTGTGGCCTAGCATATGTGCTGATTCCTTAAGTTTACAAATTTTTGGTTAAGGCAGTGGAGAACTTTCAGAGGGAAAAATTAACAGGAGATAACTGATAACTCACATCCATTAAACATGGCACGTGGAACTAGAACAGTCTACCCCAGTGAGTGAAATAAAGGGTTCAGTTCGACATTCCAACCACCTGAAGAAGGCCGGAGCGTACAATGGCCGAAACGTTGTAATAAATATGGCGACAAAAATGAGAACAATAGTCCGAATAATGTAAATAATGTACATAATACCTCATCTCAGAAATATAGACAGATTATCTTATTTGTTTAGTTTAAAGTATTTAATCTAAAGTATGTTGCATTATCTGCATTGTATATAGTATATTAGGAGTTAAATTGGGTAGACAGGACCCTTGGGAGTCATTGATAGTTGTGGTAACACAAAATCACAAGTCATTGTGACTGAGAGTTTGAGCGTGTTGGCCTTGTTTAGAATGTTCATTATGCTAGATAACATGCACTCTTCCAGAAACTGTAACTAAGGTCTGCTCAGCACAGTTGCAGTATAAACCACAGGTGGGCTCTGTGGGTACTGAACAAACACAAAATGTGCCTGAGCAAGTGTCTGCAACGGGAATTAGCTAGCCACCTTCGTAGACAGACATCCTTGGATACAAGTGACTGTGCCATTTACCATTTTATATTGTGCATATATTTGCATTCTTCATGGTGATATTTTTAGTTTTCAATTTTTAAGTAACGAAGTAAAAATTAGTTTTCATGTCTGCATTTTGAGATAAGATCTGATTGTTTATTTAGTAATTCATGTTGGTCTGGGAAGATGATTAGAGCTATTTTCCCCTGCAGACTAAATTTACAGTTTTTAGTTTTATTGTTGTAGGCTGATGCTGTTTTCCTTATTTTCCATGAAATTTTTATGTAATTTGAGTTTTGTTTTTTAAACATGCTCTATCTTTAATATTGAGCCCTTTTACCCATTAATCCTGGGGCTGATGATAAACTACATCCAGCAGCAAGGCCTCTGATTGATTATATATATATATATACAGGGTGAGCTCAAAAAATGGGAACTATTTAACAATCCAATAAAACCAAGAGTGATGGAAGAAAAATATTTAATTCATAGTAATTGAAACCTTAAAACATGCCATTTAAGAAACAATGATGGAATTTTCATTTTTTTAAAATTACGCCCTGTAGATGGCGTCCTCTTGTACGAATGCATTCTTGAAATCTGCTGTTGCAATTCCTCATTGACTGCTGCAGCATCTCAGCTGGGATACTGTGAATTTCATTCTCGTTACTAAAATGGCGAAATGTTTACTTGCTCAAGGTTACTGTCTCACAGTGTTGCCACTTGCTCATGTCTGGCAATACGCATTTAAAAAATTCCCCTTTTATATATATATTAAAGAAAAACAGACCACTTTAAGGCTCCATGTAATAATTTATTTCACCATAGCCTTTTAAAGGATGCTGGATCATCAGACTACACTTACAAAATGTGAAAAGAAAAAGAAATATATATATATATATATATATATATATATATATATATATATATATATATATAGTTAGCCTGTAGAAAAAGACAATATGTATAAAGGTAAAAGACAATAGGAAAACTATATTATTAGCCTGACGATTGCATCTAGCATGAAACAGACTGTCGCCTCTGAGTTTTATTTATATATATATATATATATATATGGTGGGATCTCCCATCATATTGAACGTATGAGGGTCAAGCATCTCAGTTCCTAGGAATCAACAGCTAGACACCAGCACATGATTTGATTATAGTGGTGAAGGCTTTGTGCGGAACCAACCACACTTTTTGAAGGCCCAAATACAGAGACCAGGTGCACTACATGCCACAAGGTCCCCAAACAACCCTCCGCAGGTTTTAAATTCAGTCATTCTCCTAGACCAGTTGCCATCTAAGGCTATAGAATCCAGTCTGTCCTGCTATTTACCCATAGCTGAGGGGAGAAGAAGAGGATTCATACCTGTCCTAAAGGTAATAACATGTAAATGAAAGTAATAAATTTGACTGGAATTTGAACTCGGCTCTCCAATTCCTCAATTTGAGCCGCTATCCACTACTCTACCATACCTTCATATATATATATATATATATATATATATGCAGAAATATAGTCTTAAAGTGTGCTATATTTATGGGGTAAAGTGCTCAATATCAGAGATAGAGCGTGTGTAAATATAAAAGTGGACATGGAAGTCAGCACTTAGAGGCGACAGTCTGTTTCATGCTAGTGCAATCGTCAGGCGACTAGTGCTGTTATTTTTCTCGGCTATTTATATAAGGGTCAGTGGTGCATTATGGGTAGTCTATTTTGGCGGTTACTTTTACCGGAAGTGGCTTATTTGTTTATTTATTTATGTCAAATTGTTTTGCTTGTTTTTTGTTTGTTTTTTTATTTTTATTTTTATTTTTTATCTTATATATTTATTCTTTTATTTTGATCGGTGTTTTTGGTTAACGTAGTAAAAATTTGTTTATATAGCTTATTGTTGGTAGTCTATAATGGCCGTCATTACCGGAAATCGCTTGTTCGCTTATTTATTTGGGTCAAATTGTTTTGCTTGTTTTTATTTATTTTCATTTTTATTTTTTATCTTATATATTTGTTTATTTGTCATTGATTAAATCTGTTTGTTGAATTTGTGTTTTTTTCTGACTATTATTTAGGTGGGAACAGTTTTTAATTTATCTATTTAGGTTGGTTATCTTTATTTGTTTTGTTTTGTTTTTTAAACGGCTAGTTTATCGTAATCGGTTGTTAGTTTATTTATATATTTGGATGTATTTAGATCGATTTATTATACTTGTTGTGATTTATTTGTTACACTATATCTTTTTGGCTTTCGGTTTTTAAGTAATGTAGTATATTATCTTTTATTAATGTTTTTTTTGTTTTTTGTTTTTTTTTTTTTATTATTTTTATTTGTATAACAGTTATAACTTTCGTCCGTTCTTTTGTTTTGATTTTGTTTCGTATATTCTAACAGGTGTGGTTTTATGATTTGTTTGGAGTAATTTATTTTGCTTATTTTATTGTTGTTTGTTTATATATTTATTTATTTTTCTATTTTAAGTTACGTAGTAAAAATTTGTTTTCATGTCTACATTTTGAGATTAGCTCGGATCTTTTATTTAATAATTTATTTTCATCTGGGAAGGTAATGATAGCTATTTTTTCCTCCAAGCAAAGTTTGCAGGTTTTTGATAGGTTGTTGTAGGCTGATGATTTTTTCCTTATTTTCCAAGATATTTTTGGTGTGGTGTGTGTTTTGTTTTTTATTTCCCAGATATACTTAGAAAGCATTGTGCTGTTCGCATATTTACTATTTGTGAAAGACATTTTGTGTACATAATTTCTTTGTTTCCATGGTCCTTCGGTTACTCCTATATATACTTTTTCTTCATTATCTGCTGATTTTGTCGTGGCTTGGTAGATTACGTTGTTCCTACAATTAGACATAAAAGAATTTTACCCATCCATAAGAGAACGTACACTAGATAAGGCCATCAACTTAGCTCAGGAACAAATAATAATAAAACCAAACGAAATCGACATCATTAAGCACTCACGTAAATCATTATTATTTCACCATGAAGAAGCATGGATAAAGAAAGATGGGATATTTGACACTACAATGGGAAGCTTTGACGGTGCAGAGACATGCGAAATCGTAGGCATTTACTTACTACACGAACTAAGCAAAATAATAGATAGAAATGACACAGGGCTCTACAGAGATGACGGTCTCATAATCTTAAGAAACTGCAACAAACAAAAGACTGATAAAACTAGAAAAGCAATAATTAAAATTTTCAAAAATAATGGATTCGAGATAGATATAAAAACTAACCTAAACGAAGTAGATTTTCTAGATGTCACCTTCAATCTAAGAAAAGGCACACACAAACCATACAGAAAACCGAATGATAAACCACAGTACATACATATATACTCCAACCACCCGCCTTCTATAATCAAACAGATACCTAAATCGATTAACCGCAGGCTTTCCGACAATTCTTCCGATGAATCTATATTTAACAAGGCCAAGAAAGACTACGAAACAGCCCTAAAAGATAGCGGATTCCCAGCAACACTCACATACTCACCACAGAACACAAAAAAGACCAACAGAAAAAGAAATATCATATGGTTCAACCCACCGTACAGCAAAAACGTAAAAACAAACATAGGAAAAATATTCTTCAAGCTTTTACACAAACACTTCCCGGAATCAAGCACCCTACACAAAATATTCAACAAAAACACAGTAAAAATCAGCTACAGTTGCACAGAGAACATGGCACAAATAATAAAAAAGCACAACAGAAAAATTATTAACAAACCACACGAACAAATTAAACCCACGTGCAACTGCAGAATAAAAAACGAATGTCCCTTAAACGGTAATTGTTTACAAAACAACGTAATCTACCAAGCCACGACAAAATCAGCAGATAATGAAGAAAAAGTATATATAGGAGTAACCGAAGGACCATGGAAACAAAGAAATTATGTACACAAAATGTCTTTCACAAATAGTAAATATGCAAACAGCACAATGCTTTCTAAGTATATCTGGGAAATAAAAAACAAAACACACACCACACCAAAAATATCTTGGAAAATAAGGAAAAAATCATCAGCCTACAACAACCTATCAAAAACCTGCAAACTTTGCTTGGAGAAAAAATAGCTATCATTACCTTCCCAGATGAAAATAAATTATTAAATAAAAGATCCGAGCTAATCTCAAAATGTAGACATGAAAACAAATTTTTACTACGTAACTTAAAATAGAAAAATAAATAAATATATAAACAAACAACAATAAAATAAGCAAAATAAATTACTCCAAACAAATCATAAAACCACACCTGTTAGAATATACGAAACAAAATCAAAACAAAAGAACGGACGAAAGTTATAACTGTTATACAAATAAAAATAATAAAAAAAAAAAAAAAAAAAAACAAAAAAAACATTAATAAAAGATAATATACTACGTTACTTAAAAACCGAAAGCCAAAAAGATATAGTGTAACAAATAAATAACAACAAGTATAATAAATCGATCTAAATACATCCAAATATATAAATAAACTAACAACCGATTACGATAAACTAGCCGTTTAAAAAACAAAACAAAACAAATAAAGATAACCAACCTAAATAGATAAATTAAAAACTGTTCCCACCTAAATAATAGTCAGAAAAAAACACAAATTCAACAAACAGATTTAATCAATGACAAATAAACAAATATATAAGATAAAAAATAAAAATGAAAATAAATAAAAACAAGCAAAACAATTTGACCCAAATAAATAAGCGAACAAGCGATTTCTGGTAATGACGGCCATTATAGACTACCAACAATAAGCTATATAAACAAATTTTTACTACGTTAACCAAAAACACCGATCAAAATAAAAGAATAAATATATAAGATAAAAAATAAAAATAAAAATAAAAAAACAAACAAAAAACAAGCAAAACAATTTGACATAAATAAATAAACAAATAAGCCACTTCCGGTAAAAGTAACCGCCAAAATAGACTACCCATAATGCACCACTGACCCTTATATAAATAGCCGAGAAAAATAACAGCACTAGTCGCCTGACGATTGCACTAGCATGAAACAGACTGTCGCCTCTAAGTGCTGACTTCCATGTCCACTTTTATATATATATATATATATATATATATATATATATATACCTTTTTATCCTCACCAGTAGCACAAAGTATTTTCTTGTATTGTGGAGGAGGACAGGAATGTATTTTTACATGTTGTGCAATAGAACTTGTATCCGACAAATGAAGTGTGTGTGCATATATATATATATATATATATATATATATATATATATATATATATATATATCAATTTGTATCATAAAAAGTACAGATAACTCTTTATGAAGTCAGGGATTGATTTGAGACTGATTTATATTATAGACAGGAATCCCTACCTTTGTAAAATAATTTTAAAAAATCAATATTTTTCAATTCTGACAAATGTTGGGTGTAAAGGAAAGTCTAATGAATGCTAATCTACAAAACATGCTCCCTGTTTTTTTTTTTACAAGTAGGCCAGTCAATTTAAGTTGTGCTCTGAATGAAAATACATGAAAACATTCCATTGCAAAGGACATTAGCAATAGTGAAACACAACATAGATTTACTTATTTAGAAATAATGAACAGTTATTTGTACACAAAATAGAACTAGCAAACAGAGTTCAAATTCCAGCTGAAGCAGTTAATTTTTCACTCAACACTGAATAAAATATATGAATCTACTTTTTCTTATGCTCTGTTCTATTGCCAGGTATCTTGAACAAAAATAGCCTCTGGCATGTGAAAATGGTTGTCTGAGTAGAGAATAGATTAATAGTAGGACAAAACATTCTCCCATGACTACTGGCAGGGTAAATGTTGCTGCAACTATTGTCAACTGTCAACCTTGACATAAGTTAGCAGACATTTTATATATTATATATATGTATATGTAAACAATACTGTTTTTGCAGTATTAAAAAATAGCTATAACTCGAATTACTACTCATCCTGAAAAAAAAGTCTTCTTTGTGGCATGAAATAATAATTGGTGGAGAAAAGTGAACACTTAAGAAATCACTCTCCCATAATTACCTTCAAAGCAGTAATAACTGTAAAAAGTTACTATGGACCAGCTGATATGTAGATACATCAATAGGATTGTAGTCTAATGATGAAAAAAAAATTATTTTACATGAAAAATATTTTTGAACATAATCTTTTGCCTTGTCAATGCACTTGATGCAATGCTTCTTATTAATCACAGATTGAAGATGTGTAGTGAATGGAATGAGAGAGATGAACAAACCACAAGAATGTTGTAAGAAAAAAAGAGTCACAGGGAAAAGAGAGAAGAAGTGACAAGGAAAAACATCTATATCATTAAATCCATAGGCTAATAATGAAAATCATTTATTATACTGTTAGAGGAAGCTAATTTACTTCCCCTATAAAGGACGATACCTCAAAATATAACTGAGATAATTTCCCTGTCTTCAAAAAGGATTGTGGCACTTCTGAATTGAACATGGTGACGAGCTGACACACACGTGGAATTTATGGTTTCAATCCCAATAGATCCTTGCCATTCTCAGGCAGTAAATAAACAAAAGTTGTTTATTCTGTGTTAAAATACACTTGACTTTTATTTTCATTCATTTTTGTTCATCCCAACAGCCTGGGATATAACATTTACATTACAAAGATTTATTTTCAAAAACTCCTGCCTTGTCAATGCACTTAATTCAGTAACAAAAATTAATCACATGGACAGGTGGTTGGCATTTAAACCAGCTTCCTCACTAGCTTTTCTGTTGTTGAGGAGAGTGGCATGTCACCCCACTGGATGAAAAACAAGACCAGTCAACGGGCAGATGAGATTCTTATAGGAGCCAACAGCCAACATGCACACACACACACATACACATATATATTAAGGCTATGGGGTCTCAACCCTTGAATGGCAACCTTCCTAGAGATGATGTCCCGATAAAAACATTTGGTGCACTTGGACTACCGTGAGCAAGTTGGGAATCAGGAAGAACATCTGGCCTTGTAAAATTTTGCCTCAAATTATTATGACAAGTCTCAATATGTTGGCAGTTTTATGTGGAGAGATAAACAGAGATGCTCTGTCAGGCAGAACTTATCTTACTTTGTGCAAGATTAATCTCTTCCTTTGAGAATATATCTTTCCCAGATGCAGAAAGAAATTCTGGCTCACAGTGCTCAATTTGGGAAAACTCAAGACTTGCTGTTTCCCCATTTGTGGAATATGTTCTAACCTGGGACATATTAGATGAATCCAGCTTGTTTGAATCTAGAGTCCTAAACATGGTTTCTCCAGAAATCGAAGACTTTCCATATTATATGTAAGATCTTTCCATTTTGTTTCTCCTTACACTCTGCTCTGCTGTGTAGATATGTTATTTTCTCAACAAGGGATATGTATATATAGTTTTGTGTAAGTCATTGTGGTATAAACGTCTCTCTGAGAACAAAGCGTGTTTGTCATTTCTTTTCCTTTCAGCCATTCCGTACCATCCGTGAAATACAGTGTCATTGTATCATAGATGTGATAATGCCCATAATGGGGGACATACAAATAGGAGAATAAACCTATTTACCAGAACTCTCTCCTGTTATATTGGTGATCACAGTTACATTTTTCTAAATGATTGCATTGCAGCTCATCTGTTTGCATCTTCTGATACAAAAAAACCTGTCTCTTGAAGTTTCTAGTTAAGACTTGAGAGAAACTTGTACAACACAAAGCAAAGACAAAACACAGTAGTAATAATAATAATAATAATACAAGTTGCCCAGAAAATAACCCTACTAGGAACATTTCATATACTAAGAAAAGTGCTACCAGTTAAATGACAATTCTCTTATAGGACCCAAGGACTATAGTTTGGACCCAGCTCTACAGGATACAAAGCAGGAAACATAACATACACAAATAATAATAATAAGAAGAAGAAGAAAAGTGCTACCAGTTAAATGACAATTCTCTTATAGGACCCAAGGACCATAGTTTGGACTCAGCTCTACAGGATACAAAGCAGGAAACATAACATACACAAATAATAACAATTATAGCAGTAATAACTACTAATGATGATGATGATGATAATAATCAGAAGAAGAAATAATAATAATAATACCCATGAAATCTTCATGGTTTTCTATTTTAATTTTCTGATGAATTTTAATTCTTATGTTTATGATTGAAAAAGTTCATGGTGGGTTCTACATCAATAAAATATTTGTAGAAATTTCCCTATCACATCATTAAATATTTGAGCTTAACAGCTTTAACAAAATATTGCAATAACAATCAAAAATATGAATGCTGGTCATTATTTTAAGAAGTGATGGGGTACAAATAAAAAGATTTGAATTTGACAACTTTTTTTAATTTCACTGAAACAAGCATTAAACACTTCTATCTTCCTGTCATACTTTCTTTCATTTTCTCACTGAAACCAGGTAGCGTCTCTGATATGTCATGTTTTTCCACTTGATCAAAATGGAATAGTCCATTATTTATGAGGTATTGGCAGGGTGTAATGTACGTACTGCTAACTAAGGGAGAGGCAAACAGAATTATAATAATTAAAGGAATTTATGGAGAATCCTGATCCTGTACATCCTGAAAAGCAGAGCCGGATTATCCTTTAGGTTAGTATAGGCTGCAGATTAAACACAAAGTCAACAAATATAAAAGAAACAATTTAAAGGTAAAACACTAGGATTCATTTCTCTCTGTAAATTCGTTATATATTTATCACCCTATGGAAACCAAAACAAAATATGCACAGCTAATATAACATGACTTCTTAAAATGTAAAAAAAAATTGCAATATCACAATTTGGAGTTCTTAATTAATAGTAATTAACAATGTATGTAAAAAGCACTCAGGAATTTGTTTTTTTATACTTTAAGAAATTACATGGTATGTGCACATATTTTTATACTCATGCGATCTTCAAACAACTTGAAGCACTCCAGTCATCTGAAGATCGCCTGAGCGTGAAAATAGAGTTATGACTAGAGCTATCATTTCTTAGGATTTAACATTGTTAAGCATTTTTTGCTCAGTCTAGAAAATCTAGCCTTCGAACACTTTAGTAATTAGGTAAGTTTGCCTTTAGGACTTTTTTTGGCCTAGACAATGTAGGCAATCTAGGTTCCGAGCACTTTACTTTACTAAATAGGTAAGTTTGCCTTTAGGAGATTTTTCTTTTTTTTTTTTCAGCATTGTCGGTTTTTTTTTAGACTATCTGATAAGTTTTAAGTTTTGGCAAGTTGTCCATTGGTTCCATCAATGTTTTTTTGTTTTTCTTTAACAAACACACACATACATACATATATATATATATATATATATATATATAATGTGTGTGTGTGTGTTTGTAAGTGAATAATCATAGTTACTGATTATAATGCTTTCAAATGCAAGGTCAAGGAAAACCTGAACACCAACACTTCAAGAACTTTGGGAAAAGCAAAGATCTATTTGCATTATTCGGACTAATGTCCTCATCTTTGTCGCCATATTTATTACAACATTTCGGCCGTTGTACACTCCGGCCTTCTTCAGGTAACCACCTGAAGAAGGCCGGAATATCAAACTGAACCCTTTATTTCGCTCACTGAGGTAGACTGTTCTAGTTCCACGTGCCATGTTTAATGGATGTCAGTTATCAGTTATCTCCTGTTAATTCCTCTTTCCAAGTTCTCCACTGCCTTAACCGAGTATTGGACACTCATTACACACATTGCTCATCCACTACTGAAAATCGAACCTGAACGTCATACCAACTGTACCACGGGACTCGGTGACGAAGAAGACATAAACTAGACTCGATATAGTGCCGCTACTCACTCAGTTCCGTTCACCGATACCCATCGAAGTATACAGAGTTATCCAGAGTCCCCGATAGGACGAAACAGCCAGCCATCCAGTGCTTTTTGCAGTCTGTTGAGGATTCTAAGCTCAACGAATTATTATAATATATATATATATATATATATATATATGGTAAATTTTCATTTTAACACCCGAGCGCTAAATTCACTGCTGAATGGGCCTATTTACTTCCTTTCCTTGCAGAAATTAGTACGCGCTTCCGTTAAGCGATTTAAAAAAAATTTTTTTGTACTTAATTTAAGAAGAAAGTTAACTTTCATTCAAATATATGTAAACATCGACAAATAAAAGAATAACAAAGTAATTTTTTTTATGAAGAATGAAAAGAAAAATTAATCGTTCTCTCTAACCCGAAAAAGATTAGGGCAATTGAAGCAATTATTTAATTTAATGTTTTTTATTTTTTAATTTGTTCCCTTCTTCTTTAGGGTTAGGTGTTAAGGTTAGGAGAGGAGGTTTCTTTCTGTGTAGAAGAAGGGGACAAATGAAAAAAATAATGAAAAAATAGAATCAACCCATCTACTTTAACAAGTTTGTGCATTAATTTTTAGCGTGTACTAATTTCTGCAATTAGTTTTGCCCTAATCTTTTTGGGGTAAGAGAAAACGATTAATTTTTCTTTTCATTCTTCATAAAAAAAAATTACTTTGTTATTCTTTTATTTGTCGATGTTTACATATATTTGAATGAAAGTTAACTTTCTTCTTAAATTAAGTAAATAAAAAAAATCGCTTAACGGAAGCGCGTACTAATTTCTGCAAGGAAATGAAGTAAATAGGCCCATTCAGCAGTGAATTTAGCGCTCGTGTGTTAAAATGAAAATGTACCTATATATATATATATATATATATATATATATATATATATATATATATATGGAAAAAAAAGACAAAAAAAAATTCCAGAAAGACTGTTTACACGTTTTCTTATCATTCTGTCGAATCCCGATCTATATTTGAGCCCAAACACACAATTTTAATTTTTACTCAGTATTACTGTCTCTCATGTCTCCAACACCACATAAAAACCAAATAATAAATAACTCATTTTTTTTTTTTTTGTCGTTTCCACGTCTTGCTGTTTGTCATTTTTAAATTTTACGACTATTTTTTTGTAGATAAAAATAAATGTTAGGGGCTTTTACTTATTTACTTATTTATTATTTACTCTACTCACTGTCTATGCTGAGATAACTCCACCACATATTTTGTTTTCGCTTCAAATAAATTTACATTAAACTTTAAGTTTTACTGGACCTCAACTGTTGTTGTTGTTATTATTATTATTTTTTTATCTGCAGTGCCATAAAAAATAAAATTTTGAAAAATTGTTTCTGGTCGCATTCCCTGTTTTAAATCACCACCATTTTCTTTTACGAATTAGGAAAACAATTAGCGTAGAATCTGAAATATCTTACTTAATTTTATTTATAAATTTATTTACATTTTTTAGCTTTAGCGAGTGATAACAAAATACAATAAAGAACATTTTTGTAGATATGAAAATAAATTCTTCTGTTTGAGTTTGCTACACAATATAAACAATATCTCAGAATCAACAACGACCCCTTGTTAATTTTTAATTACTATTCAATTATTAATTAGCAGTAATTAATTATTTCTTGTTTAGCGACCTTGAAAAAATAATCCAACATCACGTCTATAATAATATACCTGTACTTACCTCTGTTTTTGTACGTTTTTCATATGTCTTTTTCCAAAACAGTTTGAAATAAGAAAAATGTTGTCCGTTTCTTTTTTGTCAATAATAAAAATGTATGGGCAAAACTTAGACACGAATCCAAACAAAGAAAAAGCGAGCAGAATTTACTAAACGGTGAAAGATGAAATTAATTCCTTAAAAATAAAACCCCACACAGTTAATGTTAATGTATTTTTACATTATTTACAGACCGGCTAATGTCCTCATATTTGCTGTTCTTATAACAACTTCGACCATTGTGACCTCAAGCTTTCTTCAGATGACTATATAGTGATTGTGCTTTCAATCCCTGGGCCGAGTAATAGAGACTCGGACTGAATAAATATAAAATCATGGTTAGTAATTCACTGAGCTGAGCAGTACTACAGAGAACAAAATGCGATATCTCGAGAAAGGGAACAGCAGAATGACAACAATAGAAAAAGGGTTCGGTTCGAGATTCCTTGCTTGAATATTACTCGGATCAACAGACACTTGAAGAAGGCTGGAAGGGACAAATTCCTGGGCAACTTATTTTTTGTAAAAGAAGGCTCAATGATAGCTGGAGGAAAAAGATCATATTTACAACACTCAAATAACATGAGATCACAATAAAAATGCCAGTGTATACAAAACAATGTAAATTACAAGGAAGAAGGTACAATAAAATGATTTCAGTGAAGTCAAACCCAGTTAAAAGAGAATATTTACCCTGAAGGTATAAAACGTGAAATTTCTTAAATAGTTCTTGTGATTTGATGTGAGTTGTCGAAGTTTGTGAGAGAATTTGTGCCTTCAGAGTCTTCAATGTAGAGCGTTGTTTTCAGAACAGTACTTGTTCTCTGACAGGAAAATGACTGTTTTATTACAATTGTCGGGGAGAGGTTTTGCAGCAGCTTCTTTGAGCCCTCACTTGGTCAAGCTTTCAGATGATTAGGAACCCAGTGCCATGTCTCCTACTACTTTTGATGGTTGTATTTCAGGGATTTTTATAGCCAAAAGTCTGCTCCAATTTACCTGAAATTTTTGGCGGTTAACACAAGCATTTCAGATATCAACCAGCTCAAGTAGCCATTAGTTAGGAAATCACATTTATCAAAATAATTTATTGTAGCAGAAAAAAACACTTCTGTTTTTCTTTCCCTTTCCATCACCTTTGACTCCTTTGGTCAGGTGCTTTGCATGTAGGCTGGCAAGGTTCAGGTTTCAGTAATTATTTTATTACCTTCATCCTTCCCCCCCAAACTACTGAGTGCCAAAATTTTCTCCCAGTTAAAATAATGATTTTTAACAAAACGTTGCAATAATAAAAGCAAGAAAGTTGAAAACATTATTCTTAATAGCTGTTGTTCCCAAGTCCACTCTGACCTGGGGGTGGTAGCATCAGTTAAGGTCCCAGCTATGGGCAAATAGTTAATCCCCAAACTGGGGTAAAAAAAAAAAAACTATTAAAATATATAAATTTATATAAATTTTTATAGTAAAAGAAAAAAAAATGACCACCAATACATTTTTTGTCAAAGAAATTACTAATGCTCCCAAGAAAATTAAATTTCAGCATTAAATGACCCATAAGAAGTTACTATCCTGCTAAACAAACAAACAAACAAACAAACAAACAAACAAACAAACAAACAAACAAACAAACAAACAAACAAACAAACAAACAAACAAACAAACAAACAAACAAACAAACAATGAAGTGTGGTTACTTGACAAATCAAACTCATCATATGCTATGATCACCAAAGTTAAGCAACATCGAGCCTGGACAGTATTTACATGGGTGACTGATTGGGATTACCAGGTGCTGTATGTTTAGATGTGAGGGTGGTGTAAAGGATAATGGCTTGGAATTGTTAATCAGAGAGCTGAGTTTCAATTCCTTTTGGGTTCGCTATATTCACTTATGCACAAATACTTTGGGGAAAGGTACGAATCCATCACTTCTCTCTCCAGCTATGGGTTAATTAGTAAGACTTGTATTAGTAGACCATTATTTTACCTAAAAATATTTTTACAATCTATAAATATTTTCTGGCTCTTTAATAAAAAGCAAATTGATCTTAAATTCTGAATAAATTAACTAATTATGCAGCTTAAAAAATGTTTTGCCAATTATTTTTAATATAATTTATTTTTAATCTTATTGCTCCTATATAAATAGACTGGTCTTCTTAGAAAAAAATAGGGAAAAATTTTCAGGGGGATAATTTTGTCAGATTAATGTTCCTTAGAATGGCATTTGTCCTAATCAGAAAATATTGATTTTTTTTTTTTAATTGATTTATATTAGGTGGAGTGTCTTGTTCATATAATGTCCAATGGATTCCTGAGTTACAGGGTTATCTGGGCTTTATTTTTTATTTACAAATGTCATGCTTCAAAAATGTGCTTACATCACTGATATTTGCATAATTTCTTTTTAGTATTTTTGTTATGTAAATTTTTGTGTCTGTCTTGTGAAAAAAATTTTTAAAAATTAAATTAAAAAAAATTTTCACCTGACAAACATGACTCGTTTAAAATATCTTAAAATACATTATAATTTATATATCTCTTTCTTCATTATTTAAAATATTTTTCACAAAATTAAAAAAACAACATGTTTTTGTATGCAGATATCAATGATGTAAGCACAGTTTCAAACTTGACATTTGTGAATAAACAGTTAGATTCAGATATCTCTGTAAAAATTCAGGGATTGCTTTTACACTGTATTGATATTATAAACAGGACCCCCTTTTTTATTCTGACAAGTGTTGCAGCATACGGAAGGACTAAAGAATGCTAATTTACCAAAAATTATTTCCTCCAAAATTTTCCTATATTTTTTTTTTATTAGAGGACCAGCTTACTTAAGTAGTGCCACAAAATTCTTTCCAATCTCACCCTCTACTTTATGGGTGAAGTTTTAATCTGAATAAATGTAAATACATTTTTTAATGTAAAATAATTTTTTAAAATAAAAAAAATCTATAAATCCATTTGTTGTTTATTTAAAAGAAATCTTTTGTAAAAGAATAAAAAAATCTGTCTATATTTCTGAGATGAGGTATTATGTACAGTATTTACATTAGTCGGACTATTGTCCTCATCTTTGTCGCCATATTTGTCACAACGTTTCGGCCGTTGTACGCTCCGGCCTTCTTCAGGTGGTTGGAATTTCGAACCGAACCCTTTAATTTGATCACTGGGGTAGACTGTTCTAGTTCCACGAGCCATGTTTGATGGATGTCAGTTATCAGTTATCTCCTGGTAATTTTCCCTCTGAAAGTTCTCCACTGCCTGAACCGGGTATTGAACTCACATGGACACATGGTACAGTGGATAAAGGCGTTGGTTAGATCCAGTGACAGACCCAAAGAGTGTGAGTTCAATACCCGGTTCAGGCAGTGGAGAACTTTCAGAGGGAAAATTACCAGGAGATAACTGATAACTGACATCCATCAAACATGGCTCGTGGAACTAGAACAGTCTACCCCAGTGATCGAAATAAAGGATTCGGTTCAAAATTCCAACCACCTGAAGAAGGCCGGAACGTACAACGGCCGAAACGTTGTGACAAATATGGCGACAAAGATGAGGACAATAGTCCGACTAATGTAAATACTATAAAAAAATCTATTTCATATACAGATATCAATAATATAAACAGTTTCAAGCTTAACATTTGTAAACAGATATATCCAGATAACTCTGTAAAAAGTCAGGGATCAATTTTACACTATACTGATATTATAAACAAGACTCCCTCCTCTAAAATGATAACAAAGCATATATTTTTCAACTCTGACAAGTATTACAGTTTAAGGAATGATAATCTACAAAATTTTTTTTTTTTAAATTTCCCTATTTTATAAAAGACATGCCTGTGCTGCTAACCAGTATCTGATTGATTGATTTTCTACAGGTTATCAACCCTTTGCAGGTTATTTAAAGCCAGGAAATATTTTTAAATTGTAAGATATATATGTCACAACTTCACTGAGCTGGTCATGTTAGGGTGTCCAATGCCAATCTTCTTGCAAAATGCAACATTGGAGGAATTTAGACTTTCCTGATGCAGTCACAACTTCACTGGGCTGATCATGCTGCAAAGATGAGTGAAAACAGAATAACCAAGGTCCTCATATATAGCCAGCTTGACAAAGGAATGTTGGACAGCCATGACTCAGGTATAAAGGCAAACTCCCAACTGTCAATGTGGCTCATACTAACTTTAAGTGAACTGCCCTGGACAGAAATAACTGGAGTTATTTGTGCCAGAGTGGAATCAGTAATTTTGAAATTGGTTGTATTGACCAATTAAGAGATGAAAGACAACAGTAAAAATTATCAGCAAATATTCTTGTTGATATGTTGTGTGATCCTCACTGTTCCACAATATGTGGACTTGTATGCTGGTCTCTCATGGGAGTGAAATTTCAGATACAACACAAACATAAAAACTGAATGAGATTGTCGGATAGTTATACAACAAAATCGATGGGAGAGTCCATAATATATATATATATATATATATATATATATATATATATATATATATATGTATGTATGTATGTATGTATGTATAATCAAATAAATAAATGTACGTGCAAATGTCCACATATATATATATATATATATATATATATATATATATATATATATATATATCCTTTGGTGTAAGCAAAACAGTGCTCACTGCAAAATAACAGAGCTATTAAGCATATATTAATAAATATATATGATACCCCACACCAACAGTACAACTCGGAGTTTCATGCACTATGCAATCATCATGTATAAATGAACTGGCCATTACCTGGTTAAAATTTCTGGGTCCCACAATGTTAGTTGGATAAATTATTACTATTAGTAAATATTTAATTGTACTATAATCTAAATTTAAATTTAGGTTCAAACTTACACTTATAATTAAAAATTAAAATTTAAACAGCTGGGAACGCTGGTATCAATGTGTGTTAAAAAGGGTACATACTATGTTACAAGGGGGGGTAACTCTTTTTTGCCTGGGGTAAACCACTTAAAAAGTGATATTGATAATAAAAACAATAATAGGTAAACAATGATAAAATAATAATAATAATAAAAAACAACAAAATTAAACAGTGATAGAATAATAACAATATTAATAATAATCAGTAATAGCAATAATAATTATAGGTAATAGTAATACCAGTAATATGATAAAAAAATACTAATAATATTAACATTAATATTAATAATATAATAATAATAGTAACATTAATAATTGTATATGTGGTGTATGAATGAGAAAAAAACTATATTAATCTGGGTCAATGTGCTCGAGTAAGTAGTATTTGTTTCTATTTATGCAGGAGGTCATCAACTCATTTCTTTTGTTTAAGGAGCCCAGCTCTTTTCCACGTTTCCTTTTCAGTGTTTGCAACCTTCAAGGCCCATTTCCTTATACATATATATATACATATATATATACATATATATATACATATATATATACATATATACATATATATATACATATACATACATATATACATACATATATATATATATATATATATATATATATATATATATATGCACATTTCATTGAATACGACAGGCAAGGTGCTTTGATTTAGTTTTTTATACAATTTCTGATGCGATCTAATAATTATTTCTTAGATGATAAATTATTAAAAAACTGTCCAAATGTTCTTTTCCGAGCTCTTTCGGCTATACATTTAGCCATTTTCAAGGATGGAATATTTTAACTGTTAAATAAGAAATACTTTGTTGCATGTATGAATTTATATAATGTTTAAATTTTTCAAAACACAGTCAAGATATTGTGTCCATGCTCATAATTAATATTATTTAGTGTTGTTTTTTTGTTTTTATTAATAAGGCTTCCATTATTTTTAGCCTTTTTTTGCATGTAGATAATGCTATTATATTTTTGAAAAAATATAATAACATCATCTACATGCAAAAAGAAAATGTTTTGAAAAATGAAAACATTATATAAATACATACATGCAACAAACTATTTCTTATTTAACAGTTAAAATATTTTATCCTTGAAAATGGCTAAATGTATAGTCAAAAGCACTTGGATAAAAAAAACATTCAGACAGTTTTTATGTAATTTATCATCTGAAAAGAAAAAAATTATTAGATCGTATGAGAAATTGTATAAAAAACTAAATCAAAGCCCCTTGTCTGTTCATAGGATGAACATTAATAAATAAAATTGAACTGAATGTTTCTTATTATTTAAATTTACATGTGTAAAATTTCCTCTTCTTTGTGGAAAAATAAGTGAAATTACCTGTGTGTGTGTGGGAGGGAGGCGGAGTGTTTGTCATTCTGGTTTTCCAAAGGGAGGCTTCTCTGACCTCTAGTTTTTGTAATCGTTTTACCAGAAGGGGTGGGATACACAGCTCTGCCACCTTGTTACTTAAGGCCTGCCTTCCCTCCCTTCTCTACTTTTCCTCTGTGAGAGGAACTTATGAGAACAGTCGTTTCGAGAGCTCTCTTCTCACGTAGTTAATTGATCCCTGTTTGGATTTGGGTCGCGAGATAGGCAGTGTTTCACAGCACTTACTGTACTGGACCGGCTTCTCGCTACCCTTAGAGTCAAAAGGAATTTTTCAACATCTTTTTTGTTGTTATCATGTTTCAGCCGATGTTCTCTACTACTGCCTTCATCATCTAATTAATTTAACATTTTAGCTATATATAAATTCTGTTAATGATACTGTGATGATCATCATCACACACATACATACATACATACATACATACGCAAATTCAAATCATACAACAAGAAGCATTCATTGGATAATAAGTCAACACTACTGTGTAATGGACAATTTATAAATTGCAGCTATGCGACAATTTTATAATCGCTATATTTTCATGTAGTCGATTTTGTGCACTTTTGGGAGAATCGGATCCCAGAAGCTTTCATGAGTCTCCCCAAAGCTCACTCGCTGATTGATCAATGCCAACCAATCAGATTGTGTGCACATGAAGAATGATTCTTCCTGCACAGTGCATCGGAGCTGATGATCACCTACAAAAGTAAGAAATATTCTTAGATGATTAGTGAGATTTCAGCTGCCAGACGAATTCACGACAGTTGAAACCATGCGCCAATCTTCTCACTCACATCACCACTCACATGCTGAATATTCCTTACACTCACATAATCTTTTTCCTTACACAGCAAAACTGTTGAAAACATTTGTTACCAGAAACTATCACAACCCTCTTTCTTTCAGTGAACTTTGGAACACAAATAATAGTTAAAGAGAGACAACTCTTGTTTTACTCAATGCATGCCATCTTTCACATCCTTGTTTGTACATCTTGTTAAATACAAATTTTATGTGTAATGATGTCTTTGGCTTATCGTCTTTTTCTTCACGTCAGTTTGGTTTCCTAATCTAAGTTAAATTAATGTGGTAAAGTCCGCCACATTTCGGGCAAATATAGATAATAATGCTGGTTGAGTTAACTCCGATAAACTTCGACAAAATATCGTTGTTTATTTTGATAATACAAGTGCAAATGTCTTGTTTTAAAAAAAAGGTTTATACATTCAGAGGGTATGCCGGAAGTATTACCTGTGTTTTTCTCAGGAAAACAACGTCAAAAATAAAATTTCTTTTCTTTCTTTTTAGTAATTTTTAAAAATAAAACAAATTTCTTCAGCCAGCTTAAAATAACAAACAGATAAAAGAAAAACAGTCAAAGGGAGATAATTAAACGGTGAAGAATAAGATGGGTTCCTTTTTATCAAAGTAAAAGAAAAAAGAAGTCCAACATAATTTCACCAAATATTTTTTCGTTTTCAAAATAATCATTTTTGAGCATATTTTAGAGGCCACATCTTTGTAGAATTTACGAAAATCTGCCACAAAAATATTTTCATGAAGCTATCACAAGAAAAACTTCTGTAAATGAATGATTAATAAGAGAAGTAAATGAAACCCTGCCTCAAAAAATATCTCTTTAATTATTAAAGTTAAATATTATCAGGTCGTTGTTGATACATATAGTCACTCTCAGCTTTCACTTTTTCATTGCTGTCATATTCTTTCTTGTTTATAACTCCTTATCTTAGATTACTCTAATTTAACATTAATCCACCAATTTCTTTAGAATTCACCACTCAGACTTATTTTGTACATACATTAAAATCAGAAATGCATTGAATACACTTACTTTCCCTTAGATGCTTTATAGTAATGCATCATAGCTTGATTGCAATTCCTTTAATATTGCTACTTTCTTTTAACCCTTTCATTCCACCATTGATCATAGCCTGGCTCTCCCTAGTGGCACCTAAGGCTAAAATATGACATTTTAACAATAGTCAATATAAAGCCTTTATTTTCCCTTAGATCCTCTATAGTAATGCATCATAGCTTGATTGCAATTCCTTTAATATTGCTACTTTCTTTTAACCCTTTCATTCCATCATTCATCATAGCCTGGCTCTCCCTTGTGGCACATAAGGCTAAAATATGACATTTTAACAATAGTCAATATAAAGCCTTTATTTTCCCTTAGATCCTCTATAGTAATGCATCATAGCTTGATTGCAATTCCTTTAATATTGCTACTTTCTTTTAACCCTTTCATTCCATCATTCATCATAGCCTGGCTCTCCCTTGTGGCACATAAGGCTAAAATATGACATTTTAACAATAGTCAATATAAAGCCTTTATTTTCCCTTAGATCCTCTATAGTAATGCATCATAGCTTGATTGCAATTCCTTTAATATTGCTACTTTCTTTTAACCCTTTCATTCCACCATTGATCATAGCCTGGCTCTCCCTAGTGGCACCTAAGGCTAAAATATGACATTTTAACAATAGTCAATATAAAGCCTTTATTTTCCCTTAGATCCTCTATAGTAATGCATCATAGCTTGATTGCAATTCCTTTAATATTGCTACTTTCTTTTAACCCTTTCATTCCATCATTCATCATAGCCTGGCTCTCCCTTGTGGCACATAAGGCTAAAATATGACATTTTAACAATAGTCAATATAAAGCCTTTATTTTCCCTTAGATCCTCTATAGTAATGCATCATAGCTTGATTGCAATTCCTTTAATATTGCTACTTTCTTTTAACCCTTTCATTCCATCATTCATCATAGCCTGGCTCTCCCTTGTGGCACATAAGGCTAAAATATGACATTTTAACAATAGTCAATATAAAGCCTTTATTTTCCCTTAGATCCTCTATAGTAATGCATCATAGCTTGATTGCAATTCCTTTAATATTGCTACTTTCTTTTAACCCTTTCATTCCATCATTCATCATAGCCTGGCTGTCCCTAGTGGCACATAAGGCTAAAATATGACATTTTAACAATAGTCAATATAAAGCCTTTATTTTCCCTTAGATCCTCTATAGTAATGCATCATAGCTTGATTGCAATTCCTTTAATATTGCTACTTTCTTTTAACCCTTTCATTCCATCATTCATCATAGCCTGGCTCTCCCTTGTGGCACATAAGGCTAAAATATGACATTTTAACAATAGTCAATATAAAGCCTTTATTTTCCCTTAGATCCTCTATAGTAATGCATCATAGCTTGATTGCAATTCCTTTAATATTGCTACTTTCTTTTAACCCTTTCATTCCATCATTCATCATAGCCTGGCTCTCCCTTGTGGCACATAAGGCTAAAATATGACATTTTAACAATAGTCAATATAAAGCCTTTATTTTCCCTTAGATCCTCTATAGTAATGCATCATAGCTTGATTGCAATTCCTTTAATATTGCTACTTTCTTTTAACCCTTTCATTCCATCATTCATCATAGCCTGGCTCTCCCTTGTGGCACATAAGGCTAAAATATGACATTTTAACAATAGTCAATATAAAGCCTTTATTTTCCCTTAGATCCTCTATAGTAATGCATCATAGCTTGATTGCAATTCCTTTAATATTGCTACTTTCTTTTAACCCTTTCATTCCATCATTCATCATAGCCTGGCTCTCCCTTGTGGCACATAAGGCTAAAATATGACATTTTAACAATAGTCAATATAAAGCCTTTATTTTCCCTTAGATCCTCTATAGTAATGCATCATAGCTTGATTGCAATTCCTTTAATATTGCTACTTTCTTTTAACCCTTTCATTCCACCATTGATCATAGCCTGGCTCTCCCTAGTGGCACCTAAGGCTAAAATATGACATTTTAACAATAGTCAATATAAAGCCTTTATTTTCCCTTAGATCCTCTATAGTAATGCATCATAGCTTGATTGCAATTCCTTTAATATTGCTACTTTCTTTTAACCCTTTCATTCCACCATTGATCATAGCCTGGCTCTCCCTAGTGGCACCTAAGGCTAAAATATGACATTTTAACAATAGTCAATATAAAGCCTTTATTTTCCCTTAGATCCTCTATAGTAATGCATCATAGCTTGATTGCAATTCCTTTAATATTGCTACTTTCTTTTAACCCTTTCATTCCATCATTCATCATAGCCTGGCTCTCCCTTGTGGCACATAAGGCTAAAATATGACATTTTAACAATAGTCAATATAAAGCCTTTATTTTCCCTTAGATCCTCTATAGTAATGCATCATAGCTTGATTGCAATTCCTTTAATATTGCTACTTTCTTTTAACCCTTTCATTCCATCATTCATCATAGCCTGGCTCTCCCTTGTGGCACATAAGGCTAAAATATGACATTTTAACAATAGTCAATATAAAGCCTTTATTTTCCCTTAGATCCTCTATAGTAATGCATCATAGCTTGATTGCAATTCCTTTAATATTGCTACTTTCTTTTAACCCTTTCATTCCACCATTGATCATAGCCTGGCTCTCCCTAGTGGCACCTAAGGCTAAAATATGACATTTTAACAATAGTCAATATAAAGCCTTTATTTTCCCTTAGATCCTCTATAGTAATGCATCATAGCTTGATTGCAATTCCTTTAATATTGCTACTTTCTTTTAACCCTTTCATTCCATCATTGATCATAGCCTGGCTCTCCCTAGTGGCACATAACGCTAAAATATGACATTTTAACAATAGTCAATATAAAGCCTTTATTTTCCCTTAGATCCTCTATAGTAATGCATCATAGCTTGATTGCAATTCCTTTAATATTGCTACTTTCTTTTAACCCTTTCATTCCATCATTCATCATAGCCTGCCTCTCCCTAGTGGCACATAAGTTTAAATATGACATTTTAACAATAGTCAATATAAAGCCTTTATTTTCCCTTAGATCCTCTATAGTAATGCATCATAGCTTGATTGCAATTCCTTTAATATTGCTACTTTCTTTTAACCCTTTCATTCCACCATTGATCATAGCCTGGCTCTCCCTAGTGGCACCTAAGGCTAAAATATGACATTTTAACAATAGTCAATATAAAGCCTTTATTTTCCCTTAGATCCTCTATAGTAATGCATCATAGCTTGATTGCAATTCCTTTAATATTGCTACTTTCTTTTAACCCTTTCATTCCATCATTGATCATAGCCTGGCTCTCCCTAGTGGCACATAACGCTAAAATATGACATTTTAACAATAGTCAATATAAAGCCTTTATTTTCCCTTAGATCCTCTATAGTAATGCATCATAGCTTGATTGCAATTCCTTTAATATTGCTACTTTCTTTTAACCCTTTCATTCCATCATTCATCATAGCCTGGCTCTCCCTATTGGCACATAAGGCTAAAATATGACATTTTAACAATAGTCAATATAAAGCCTTTATTTTCCCTTAGATCCTCTATAGTAATGCATCATAGCTTGATTGCAATTCCTTTAATATTGCTACTTTCTTTTAACCCTTTCATTCCATCATTGATCATAGCCTGGCTCTCCCTAGTGGCACATAACGCTAAAATATGACATTTTAACAATAGTCAATATAAAGCCTTTATTTTCCCTTAGATCCTCTATAGTAATGCATCATAGCTTGATTGCAATTCCTTTAATATTGCTACTTTCTTTTAACCCTTTCATTCCATCATTCATCATAGCCTGGCTCTCCCTATTGGCACATAAGGCTAAAATATGACATTTTAACAATAGTCAATATAAAGCCTTTATTTTCCCTTAGATCCTCTATAGTAATGCATCATAGCTTGATTGCAATTCCTTTAATATTGCTACTTTCTTTTAACCCTTTCATTCCATCATTGATCATAGCCTGGCTCTCCCTAGTGGCACATAACGCTAAAATATGACATTTTAACAATAGTCAATATAAAGCCTTTATTTTCCCTTAGATCCTCTATAGTAATGCATCATAGCTTGATTGCAATTCCTTTAATATTGCTACTTTCTTTTAACCCTTTCATTCCATCATTGATCATAGCCTGGCTCTCCCTAGTGGCACATAACGCTAAAATATGACATTTTAACAATAGTCAATATAAAGCCTTTATTTTCCCTTAGATCCTCTATAGTAATGCATCATAGCTTGATTGCAATTCCTTTAATATTGCTACTTTCTTTTAACCCTTTCATTCCATCATTGATCATAGCCTGGCTCTCCCTAGTGGCACATAACGCTAAAATATGACATTTTAACAATAGTCAATATAAAGCCTTTATTTTCCCTTAGATCCTCTATAGTAATGCATCATAGCTTGATTGCAATTCCTTTAATATTGCTACTTTCTTTTAACCCTTTCATTCCATCATTGATCATAGCCTGGCTCTCCCTAGTGGCACATAACGCTAAAATATGACATTTTAACAATAGTCAATATAAAGCCTTTATTTTCCCTTAGATCCTCTATAGTAATGCATCATAGCTTGATTGCAATTCCTTTAATATTGCTACTTTCTTTTAACCCTTTCATTCCATCATTCATCATAGCCTGGCTCTCCCTATTGGCACATAAGGCTAAAATATGACATTTTAACAATAGTCAATATAAAGCCTTTATTTTCCCTTAGATCCTCTATAGTAATGCATCATAGCTTGATTGCAATTCCTTTAATATTGCTACTTTCTTTTAACCCTTTCATTCCATCATTGATCATAGCCTGGCTCTCCCTAGTGGCACATAACGCTAAAATATGACATTTTAACAATAGTCAATATAAAGCCTTTATTTTCCCTTAGATCCTCTATAGTAATGCATCATAGCTTGATTGCAATTCCTTTAATATTGCTACTTTCTTTTAACCCTTTCATTCCATCATTGATCATAGCCTGGCTCTCCCTAGTGGCACATAACGCTAAAATATGACATTTTAACAATAGTCAATATAAAGCCTTTATTTTCCCTTAGATCCTCTATAGTAATGCATCATAGCTTGATTGCAATTCCTTTAATATTGCTACTTTCTTTTAACCCTTTCATTCCATCATTGATCATAGCCTGGCTCTCCCTAGTGGCACATAACGCTAAAATATGACATTTTAACAATAGTCAATATAAAGCCTTTATTTTCCCTTAGATCCTCTATAGTAATGCATCATAGCTTGATTGCAATTCCTTTAATATTGCTACTTTCTTTTAACCCTTTCATTCCATCATTCATCATAGCCTGGCTCTCCCTATTGGCACATAAGGCTAAAATATGACATTTTAACAATAGTCAATATAAAGCCTTTATTTTCCCTTAGATCCTCTATAGTAATGCATCATAGCTTGATTGCAATTCCTTTAATATTGCTACTTTCTTTTAACCCTTTCATTCCATCATTGATCATAGCCTGGCTCTCCCTATTGGCACATAAGGCTAAAATATGACATTTTAACAATAGTCAATATAAAGCCTTTATTTTCCCTTAGATCCTCTATAGTAATGCATCATAGCTTGATTGCAATTCCTTTAATATTGCTACTTTCTTTTAACCCTTTCATTCCACCATTGATCATAGCCTGGCTCTCCCTAGTGGCACCTAAGGCTAAAATATGACATTTTAACAATAGTCAATATAAAGCCTTTATTTTCCCTTAGATCCTCTATAGTAATGCATCATAGCTTGATTGCAATTCCTTTAATATTGCTACTTTCTTTTAACCATTTCATTCCATCATTGATCATAGCCTGGCTCTCCCTAGTGGCACATAACGCTAAAATATGACATTTTAACAATAGTCAATATAAAGCCTTTATTTTCCCTTAGATCCTCTATAGTAATGCATCATAGCTTGATTGCAATTCCTTTAATATTGCTACTTTCTTTTAACCCTTTCATTCTATCATTGATCATAGCCTGGCCCTCCCTAGTGGCACATAAGGCTAAAATATGACATTTTAACAATAGTCAATATAAAGCCTTTATTTTCCCTTAGATCCTCTATAGTAATGCATCATAGCTTGATTGCAATTCCTTTAATATTGCTACTTTCTTTTAACCCTTTCATTCCATCATTGATCATAGCCTGGCTCTCCCTAGTGGCACATAACGCTAAAATATGACATTTTAACAATAGTCAATATAAAGCCTTTATTTTCCCTTAGATCCTCTATAGTAATGCATCATAGCTTGATTGCAATTCCTTTAATATTGCTACTTTCTTTTAACCCTTTCATTCCACCATTCATCATAGCCTGCCTCTCCCTAGTGGCACATAAGGCTAAAATATGACATTTTAACAATAGTCAATATAAAGCCTTTATTTTCCCTTAGATCCTCTATAGTAATGCATCATAGCTTGATTGCAATTCCTTTAATATTGCTACTTTCTTTTAACCCTTTCATTCCATCATTGATCATAGCCTGGCTCTCCCTATTGGCACATAAGGCTAAAATATGACATTTTAACAATAGTCAATATAAAGCCTTTATTTTCCCTTAGATCCTCTATAGTAATGCATCATAGCTTGATTGCAATTCCTTTAATATTGCTACTTTCTTTTAACCCTTTCATTCCATCATTGATCATAGCCTGGCTCTCCCTATTGGCACATAAGGCTAAAATATGACATTTTAACAATAGTCAATATAAAGCCTTTATTTTCCCTTAGATCCTCTATAGTAATGCATCATAGCTTGATTGCAATTCCTTTAATATTGCTACTTTCTTTTAACCCTTTCATTCCATCATTCATCATAGCCTGGCTCTCCCTAGTGGCACATAAGGCTAAAATATGACATTTTAACAATAGTCAATATAAAGCCTTTATTTTCCCTTAGATCCTCTATAGTAATGCATCATAGCTTGATTGCAATTCCTTTAATATTGCTACTTTCTTTTAACCCTTTCATTCCATCATTGATCATAGCCTGGCTCTCCCTAGTGGCCCATAAGGCTAAAATATGACATTTTAACAATAGTCAATATAAAGCCTTTATTTTCCCTTGGATCCTCTATAGTAATGCATCATAGCTTGATTGCAATTCCTTTAATATTGCTACTTTCTTTTAACCCTTTCATTCCATCATTCATCATAGACTGGCTCTCCCTAGTGGCACATAAGGCTAAAATATGACATTTTAACAATAGTCAATATAAAGCCTTTATTTTCCCTTAGATCCTCTATAGTAATGCATCATAGCTTGATTGCAATTCCTTTAATATTGCTACTTTCTTTTAACCCTTTCATTCCATCATTGATCATAGCCTGGCTCTCCCTAGTGGCACATAACGCTAAAATATGACATTTTAACAATAGTCAATATAAAGCCTTTATTTTCCCTTAGATCCTCTATAGTAATGCATCATAGCTTGATTGCAATTCCTTTAATATTGCTACTTTCTTTTAACCCTTTCATTCCACCATTCATCATAGCCTGCCTCTCCCTAGTGGCACATAAGGCTAAAATATGACATTTTAACAATAGTCAATATAAAGCCTTTATTTTCCCTTAGATCCTCTATAGTAATGCATCATAGCTTGATTGCAATTCCTTTAATATTGCTACTTTCTTTTAACCCTTTCATTCCATCATTGATCATAGCCTGGCTCTCCCTAGTGGCACATAACGCTAAAATATGACATTTTAACAATAGTCAATATAAAGCCTTTATTTTCCCTTAGATCCTCTATAGTAATGCATCATAGCTTGATTGCAATTCCTTTAATATTGCTACTTTCTTTTAACCCTTTCATTCCATCATTGATCATAGCCTGGCTCTCCCTAGTGGCCCATAAGGCTAAAATATGACATTTTAACAATAGTCAATATAAAGCCTTTATTTTCCCTTAGATCCTCTATAGTAATGCATCATAGCTTGATTGCAATTCCTTTAATATTGCTACTTTCTTTTAACCCTTTCATTCCATCATTGATCATAGCCTGGCTCTCCCTAGTGGCACATAAGGCTAAAATATGACATTTTAACAAGAGTCAATATAAAGCCTTTATTTTCCCTTAGATCCTCTATAGTAATGCATCATAGCTTGATTGCAATTCCTTTAATATTGCTACTTTCTTTTAACCCTTTCATTCCATCATTCATCATAGACTGGCTCTCCCTAGTGGCACATAAGGCTAAAATATGACATTTTAACAATAGTCAATATAAAGCCTTTATTTTCCCTTAGATCCTCTATAGTAATGCATCATAGCTTGATTGCAATTCCTTTAATATTGCTACTTTCTTTTAACCCTTTCATTCCATCATTGATCATAGCCTGGCTCTCCCTAGTGGCACATAACGCTAAAATATGACATTTTAACAATAGTCAATATAAAGCCTTTATTTTCCCTTAGATCCTCTATAGTAATGCATCATAGCTTGATTGCAATTCCTTTAATATTGCTACTTTCTTTTAACCCTTTCATTCCATCATTGATCATAGCCTGGCTCTCCCTAGTGGCACATAAGGCTAAAATATGACATTTTAACAAGAGTCAATATAAAGCCTTTATTTTCCCTTAGATCCTCTATAGTAATGCATCATAGCTTGATTGCAATTCCTTTAATATTGCTACTTTCTTTTAACCCTTTCATTCCATCATTCATCATAGACTGGCTCTCCCTAGTGGCACATAAGGCTAAAATATGACATTTTAACAATAGTCAATATAAAGCCTTTATTTTCCCTTAGATCCTCTATAGTAATGCATCATAGCTTGATTGCAATTCCTTTAATATTGCTACTTTCTTTTAACCCTTTCATTCCATCATTGATCATAGCCTGGCTCTCCCTAGTGGCCCATAAGGCTAAAATATGACATTTTAACAATAGTCAATATAAAGCCTTTATTTTCCCTTGGATCCTCTATAGTAATGCATCATAGCTTGATTGCAATTCCTTTAATATTGCTACTTTCTTTTAACCCTTTCATTCCATCATTCATCATAGCCTGGCTCTCCCTAGTGGCACATAAGGCTAAAATATGACATTTTAACAATAGTCAATATGAAGCCTTTATTTTCCCTTAGATCCTCTATAGTAATGCATCATAGCTTGATTGCAATTCCTTTAATATTGCTACTTTCTTTTAACCCTTTCATTCCATCATTGATCATAGCCTGGCACTCCCTAGTGGCACATAAGGCTAAAATATGACATTTTAACAATAGTCAATATAAAGCCTTTATTTTCCCTTGGATCCTCTATAGTAATGCATCATAGCTTGATTGCAATTCCTTTAATATTGCTACTTTCTTTTAACCCTTTCATTCCATCATTCATCATAGCCTGGCTCTCCCTAGTGGCACATAAGGCTAAAATATGACATTTTAACAATAGTCAATATGAAGCCTTTATTTTCCCTTAGATCCTCTATAGTAATGCATCATAGCTTGATTGCAATTCCTTTAATATTGCTACTTTCTTTTAACCCTTTCATTCCATCATTGATCATAGCCTGGCACTCCCTAGTGGCACATAAGGCTAAAATATGACATTTTAACAATAGTCAATATAAAGCCTTTATTTTCCCTTGGATCCTCTATAGTAATGCATCATAGCTTGATTGCAATTCCTTTAATATTGCTACTTTTCTTTAACCCATTCATTCCATCATTCATCATAGCCTGGCTCTCCCTAGTGGCACATAAGGCTAAAATATGACATTTTAACAATAGTCAATATAAAGCCTTTATTTTCCCTTAGATCCTCTATAGTAATGCATCATAGCTTGATTGCAATTCCTTTAATATTGCTACTTTCTTTTAACCCTTTCATTCCATCATTCATCATAGCCTGGCTCTCCCTAGTGGCACATAAGGCTAAAATATGACATTTTAACAATAGTCAATATAAAGCCTTTATTTTCCCTTAGATCCTCTATAGTAATGCATCATAGCTTGATTGCAATTCCTTTAATATTGCTACTTTCTTTTAACCCTTTCATTCCATCATTGATCATAGCCTGGCACTCCCTAGTGGCACATAAGGCTAAAATATGACATTTTAACAATAGTCAATATAAAGCCTTTATTTTCCCTTGGATCCTCTATAGTAATGCATCATAGCTTGATTGCAATTCCTTTAATATTGCTACTTTTCTTTAACCCATTCATTCCATCATTCATCATAGCCTGGCTCTCCCTAGTGGCACATAAGGCTAAAATATGACATTTTAACAATAGTTAATATAAAGCCTTTATTTTCCCTTGGATCCTCTATAGTAATGCATCATAGCTTGATTGCAATTCCTTTAATATTGCTACTTTTCTTTAACCCATTCATTCCATCATTCATCATAGCCTGGCTCTCCCTAGTGGCACATAAGGCTAAAATATGACATTTTAACAATAGTCAATATAAAGCCTTTATTTTCCCTTAGATCCTCTATAGTAATGCATCATAGCTTGATTGCAATTCCTTTAATATTGCTACTTTCTTTTAACCCTTTCATTCCATCATTTATCATAGCCTGGCTCTCCCTAGTGGCACATAAGGCTAAAATATGACATTTTAACAATAGTCAATATAAAGCCTTTATTTTCCCTTACATCCTCTATAGTAATGCATCATAGCTTGATTGCAATTCCTTTAATATTGCTACTTTTCTTTAACCCATTCATTCCATCATTCATCATAGCCTGGCTCTCCCTAGTGGCACATAAGGCTAAAATATGACATTTTAACAATAGTTAATATAAAGCCTTTATTTTCCCTTGGATCCTCTATAGTAATGCATCATAGCTTGATTGCAATTCCTTTAATATTGCTACTTTTCTTTAACCCATTCATTCCATCATTCATCATAGCCTGGCTCTCCCTAGTGGCACATAAGGCTAAAATATGACATTTTAACAATAGTCAATATAAAGCCTTTATT
This sequence comes from Acanthosepion esculentum, assembly GCA_964036315.1. NCBI lineage: Eukaryota > Metazoa > Mollusca > Cephalopoda > Sepiida > Sepiidae > Acanthosepion > Acanthosepion esculentum. The sequence continues at coordinate 21,837,506 of OZ038517.1, read as the reverse complement.
TTCCCTTAGATCCTCTATAGTAATGCATCATAGCTTGATTGCAATTCCTTTAATATTGCTACTTTCTTTTAACCCTTTCATTCCATCATTTATCATAGCCTGGCTCTCCCTAGTGGCACATAAGGCTAAAATATGACATTTTAACAATAGTCAATATAAAGCCTTTATTTTCCCTTAGATCCTCTATAGTAATGCATCATAGCTTGATTGCAATTCCTTTAATATTGCTACTTTCTTTTAACCCTTTCATTCCATCATTCATCATAGCCTGGCACTCCCTAGTGGCACATAAGGCTAAAATATGACATTTTAACAATAGTCAATATAAATCCTTTATTTTCCCTTAGATCCACTATAGTAATGCATCATAGCTTGGTTGCAATTCCTTTAATATTGCTACTTTCTTTTAACCCTTTTATTCCATCATTCATCATAGCCTGGCTCTCCCTAGTGGCACATAAGGCTAAAATATGACATTTTAACAATAGTCAATATAAAGCCTTTATTTTCCCTTAGATCCTCTATAGTAATGCATCATAGCTTGATTGCAATTCCTTTAATATTGCTACTTTCTTTTAACCCTTTCATTCCATCATTTATCATAGCCTGGCTCTCCCTAGTGGCACATAAGGCTAAAATATGACATTTTAACAATAGTCAATATAAAGCCTTTATTTTCCCTTACATCCTCTATAGTAATGCATCATAGCTTGATTGCAATTCCTTTAATATTGCTACTTTCTTTTAACCCTTTCATTCCATCATTCATCATAGCCTGGCACTCCCTAGTGGCACATAAGGCTAAAATATGACATTTTAACAATAGTCAATATAAATCCTTTATTTTCCCTTAGATCCACTATAGTAATGCATCATAGCTTGGTTGCAATTCCTTTAATATTGCTACTTTCTTTTAACCCTTTTATTCCATCATTCATCATAGCCTGGCTCTCCCTAGTGGCACATAAGGCTAAAATATGACATTTTAACAATAGTCAATATAAAGCCTTTATTTTCCCTTAGATCCTCTATAGTAATGCATCATAGCTTGATTGCAATTCCTTTAATATTGCTACTTTCTTTTAACCCTTTCATTCCATCATTGATCATAGCCTGGCTCTCCCTAGTGGCACATAAGGCTAAAATATGACATTTTAACAATAGTCAATATAAATCCTTTATTTTCCCTTAGATCCACTATAGTAATGCATCATAGCTTGATTGCAATTCCTTTAATATTGCTATTTTCTTTTAACCTTTCATTCCATAATTGATAATAGTATAACAGCAGAGATATATATGGAAGAAAGATTTCCCCCATTATGGGCATTATTATATAATAACACTGTGCTTCTAGGAATGGCTGAAAGGAAAAGGAATATCAAGCATGCTTTGTTCTCAGAGAGACTTTTGTAATGCTTCTTTGTACGCAAAACTATATATACATATTGTAACATAGCAAAAACTCATAGAAGCTTATGAAGCTTTATTTGACTAATTCAACTGTAGCACTGAAAAAATTTATTTTATTATAGTGGATGGTTAGAAGTAAGAAGGAAGATGGGATGCACTTATTTTATTAACACACACACACACACACGTCTCATGCAGAGAAATTATATCACATAGCTACATGGCAAGTACAGTATAAGGAGAACAAAAAGATAGGCTTACATATAATATGGAGATTCTTCTGTGTTTCTGGAGAAGCCATTTTAAAAACTTCCGATTCAAATTTGACCAAATTCATCTACTATATTCCAAACAATATAGTAGACAACCATTTTTTAAATCTTTTTCAATATGTATTGTAAAAATAGTGGACATTTTGTAACATGGTACAACACAACATGATATTTATCAAATTTATCCTCACACAACAACAAAAGGATACTCATATATTAGAACTAAAAGATCATTAAATATAATAGCCACAAAATGTCTATTGTTTTCAACAATACATGTTGAACAATTGCTATCCAAATATACTCAATTTTTGAATCAATTACATTGTTTGATAAAATATACTTTTTGCTACTCATATGTATCGTGTTAAAAAAATTTGTGTGCAACAACTGGTCTAAATTTCCCTATTGATAAGATACGTCTGGAAAGTCATTTACTATTAATTCAAAAATAGCCTACCTAGGGCAACAGCACCATAATCCCATTCAAAGCTCTCATCTTACAATCTCACATACTTATCACAGCATGATTCAACTTTTCAGAACAATCTGCAAAGTACTCTTTCAGGATCACCATCAACTGCTTCATCACATTCTCCTTAATTTCACTCACATTTCAGCTTTCCTTCCACTTTTCAAAAACAGTCTGCAAAGTCTTCTTTCAGGATCCCCATCAACTGCTTTGTCACATTCTCCTTAATCTCACTCACTTACCATGGCTTCCCTTCCACTTTTCAAAAGAGTCTGCAATATCCTCTTTCAGAATCAACTGCATCACTGTCTTCTCTCTAATCTTGTAAACAACTTTCAGGAAAGCCAAAATTCACAGTGAGCAAAATTTGGAATGTAATAGGGTTGAAAGACCTGGGTGATGCAATATTCTGCCACAGAACTTTGTGCGAGATCTTTAATATATACTTAATCATTGTGAATATGACTATCACATTATACAAACTTATGTGAAGACATCTCACTATTGACCTTTTAACACCACCACCAAGTATTCATGCAAGTGGGTTAAGGTTACCTCTATTTGGATGCTGCTATCAAGGCTGCACAACTAGTTATTCAAAATACCTGGATATTTTCTGAACAGGTGTTGGACAATGATTACAATTTGTCTCAAAAGATTTCAACAAGAATCACTTTTGCTGATTTGATCAGAAAAACCATTCATCAAAGAAAAGTTTCTAGAGTTTGTAAAACTTTATTTTTATTCATGAAAAAACATTTAGAAGAAAATATACAGTAATTTTTTTAATAATAATATTCAAATACTTATGTAAAATACTTGTGAGGGTGTTTTTTTAAATGATAAAAAATAAGTTACAAAATATCTTAGAACTCAGTCAAACATCTTCATCAATCCAGAAAAAAAAATTCAAGCAAGAAAGATTTCTTCAACATGAATTTTCCAAAGAAAGCAAAAGTAGATTTGAAAATAAATTTACTTTTTATGCATTGAAAAAAAGTTGGCAAACATAGACCTTCATGTCCAAAAGAAAAAAAGAAAAAAAAAAAAAAAAAAAATGGAGCATCAAAAGGATGGTTTTCCCTTGACACCATTATTATTTTAACTACCTTCACTCCTCAGCGATGTTTATTCTTTTAAAAAGTGATGATTAGAGTTTTAATAAAACCTAAATTTATAGATTTTCTTTGTTCTTTAGAATTTACAACAAGCATAATAAACACTATTTACACTTTATTTATTAAATTGTTTATTGGAATGGTTGGAAAAACATTAGCTAATTGCTAATCAATTTGAACTTTATAAAATGGTAAATAAAGATTTCCTTATAGTTCACATATTTTAATAATTAAGCAAATGTTTATAAATTTATGAATTAAAAAGTGTTTTTATATTTATTTCTTTATAAATTGGTAAATGAGAAATATTGCATTGAATCTCTAATCTGTAAAAAAGAAAAAAATTATATATTCAAATTTTTTTAAACATTAATCTTTATCTCAGATACCAAAAATGCATGACATGATTATTCAACTTACTATTAATAAACTTTTTTACATTTAGAAGCTGCTTCTCTTAATTTATACTACCTCTACCCCATAATAGTTCTTACAATTTCATACTCATTTCATATATATATATATAAATAAAACTGTTCCGACCAAAATAATAGTAAGAACAAACCACAACATCCCACCACAAAATTCAACAAATAGATTTAATCAATGACAAATAAACAAATATATAAGATAAAAAATAAAAACGAAAATAAATAAAAACAAGCAAATCAATTTGACCCAAATAAATAAGCAAACAGCCTACTTCCGGTAAATGGCCGCCATAATAGACTACCAACAATAAGCTATATAATTTTTACTACGTTAATAAAAAACACCGATCAAAATAAAAAATAAATAAATAAATATATAAGATAAAAATAAAATTAAAAAAACAAACAAAAAAAACAAACAAAAAAAACAAGCAAAATAATTTGACATAAATAAATAAACAAATAAGTGACTTCCGGTAAAAGTAACCGCCAAAATAGACTACCCATAATGCACCACTGACCCTTATATATAAATAGCCGGGAAAAATAACAGCACTAGTTGCCTGACGATTGCACTAGCATGAAACAGACTGTCGCCTCTAAGTGCTGACTTCCATGTCCACTTTTATATATATATATATATATATAAAGATAATAATATATATTTTTTATATGTCAAGAACAATATTGTGGAAAAATGTATGACAAAGAGGAAACAGTTTTTTTGTGACGCATTTCATCTTTTAGGACTGCATCATGCTAAATTTATTATGTTGGTGCAACTACACATGTGCACAAATGAGGGATGCTGGGAATTTTACATTCTAATATTTTTAATTTTTTTTTTATCTAGCCAATTTCATTTAGATGCTTTTTCTTTTACTTTCCATCACTTTTGTTATTAGATATTCCACATTGTCATATTAGATCTACCAGGACTGGTGAAATGTTGTAAGATCTAGGGTGCAAATTTACTGTAGATAACCTTGCAATCAAAGCACTCTAAACATTTTTGTCATGAATTGTTTTCTCCTTTGATCAGTGTAGCTTTTTTATGTAAAAATTGTGGTCAGTCTCATTATGGTGGGCAACCAATGCCTTTGATGTATTGTTTTATAAAAATGTCTCTTCTGTGTTCATGTAATCTTTTATTTAGATTCTTTGTGGTTTCTCCTATGTATTTTTTGTGGCAATTATTACAGGTGATTGAGTAAATTCCTTTTTCAAAGTTTTAGCTTATTGTTTTGTTTAGTATTTTTTTCTAATTAAAAAAATGAATAATTGCAATCCAAGAATTTCATAGACTATTATTGTTATGAAATGTGATTTCCTTCATATTTTATTGGTCTAGCAGTAGTTGTTTATCTTGTATACCGAGAGCTGCAGTACCCTTACTGTGTAGGTATTTATATAGTCAATGCTAATTAGGCAGTCATTTATATATCACTACAATTACATTAACAAAATGTCTGCCAAATTCCAGCAGATGCAAAAGTTTGGTAAATTGCTGTTTGGACTTTTTTTTTCTGTATAAATTTTTGTACCTGTATTTGTGTTGGGGATCAGTTCTGTAATAATTCAAGGGATAATCTGGTATCCCCGTTAATATACAAACACAATAATAAAAATAGTGTACAGAAAGAAAATATGATTTTAGATTAAAATGTCCGAGATGCCACAGCTCATTATCTTTGAATTTTTAAAACCAGAGCTTTCCATACATTTTACTTTCATGACAGACTTTCTAAAAATAATTTTTCTTTGACACGTTTTGTTAGCCAAGCCAAATATATAATTTTATTTTTCAGAATAGGCCTATATGTATAATTTAAATGCATTTATAATGATTTTATTATAGAATTGCATTAAAAACCAGGTAGAAAGGGATTGTCAGTGGTCAGGAATTAATGCAAGTATTATTGATAGAATAGGGCTATTATATGTATAATGTAAATTCATTACTAATGATTTACTATAGGAATGCATTGAAAATCTGGAAGAAAGGAATTGTCAGTGGTCAGGAATTAAGGCAAGCAGTACAGAGGGAACAGAGCTATTTCATGTATGATAAATTCCTTTCTAATAATTTTACTATAGAATTGCATTAAAAACAAGAAGGAAAGGGATTGTCAATGGTCAGGATTAGTGCAAGCATTACTGATAGAATAGGGTTATTATATGTAAAATATAAGTTCATTACTAATGATTTACTATAGAATTGCATTGAAAATCAAGAAGAAAGGGATTGTCAGTGGTCAGGAATTAATGCCAGCAGTTCTGAAAGAACAGGGCTATTATATGTATAATGTAAATTCATTACTAATGATTTACTATCGGAATGCATTGAAAAGCAGTAAGAAAGGGATTGTCAATGGTCAGTAATTAATACAAGTATTACTGATAAAAAGTTCTCTTTCATGTATAACAAATTCATTTCTAATAGGTTTACAGAATTGCATTGAAAACATGAAGGAAAGGGATTGTCAATGGTCAGGAATTAATGCAAGCAGTACTGAGAGAAGAGGGCTATTATATGTAGAATGTAAATTCATTACTAATGATTTACTATAGGAATGCATTGAAAATCAGGAAGGAAAGGTATTGTCAGTGGTCAGGAATTAAGGCAATCATTACTGACTTTTCTGAAGCATTTTGCATTGATGATGCATTATGTAAAAAAAAAAAATTGCAGTACGTTAAGTTTTGTAAGTCAAGCAAAATATATAATTCTAAATGTTTACAAAAAATATAATTGGGAAAAATTAGTTAATTAAATAAATAATGGGTAATTAAACTAATGAATTGCAACACATTAGATTGGAAAGCTCTGTATTAACTGTTTGTTTGGAATGGGTTTTTTTTCTTCACCAATGAAAAATATTCTATAGAAAGACCAGCATTGGCGAAAAATATTTTGGGTTTTATTCTTTTGTTTAATATCAAAATATAGAATTTTTTTTCGAAAAAGTTTTCATTTTTTTTCTTCTTACTTTTGAAAACAATTCTACCATGAACCATGTTTTTTTGTTTTTTTTGCAAACACAAGGAATGTTTCAGATTTTAAATACAAAAGTTGAATGAATTTCACTGTCATCTGAAGTCAATTTCAAAATCGATTAATGTAAAGTGTGCCTAATCTAACATTAATTTAAGATAACTTGCCTGCTAGCATTCACATGTTGCATGTATTAGAGCAGTGTTTTTAAACCTTTTTTACTTCATGTTGCACTTCTAGAATAACTAAAACTCTGAGGTGCACTTTAAATTTTAATAAATTAAAATAGGTTATGAAATTTGAAGATTGAAAAAAAAAGGCTCCTTAAAGAAGCATTTATTTTTAAGACATTATATTGTTTGGTGTCTCTAGCTTTTTTAAAATAAAGATTTTTTTTAAATATAAAAATAATTCATAAATTACCCTTTTGTTAAATTGGGGCCCACCTGGCCACCTTTCAGGGTGCATAAGATAAAAAATGCTGTTCTAGACTATAGAAATATATAGTGTCGCAGTTAGCTCCTCCTCATTTCCTTAACCCATCAACAGGGGTCTCTCTCTCTCTCTCCCGGGAGTATAAATACTGGCTGACCTTTCACCTCTTTCTCTCTTTTCGCTGCTTACGCGCAGGTGCGAGCAACTATCTCAACTTCGGCCGCGGGCCGCAACCTCGCACGTGAGGCGAGGTATATAAAACTTTCTCTTAAAATTTCCAATATGTGAACTCTTATACACAACCAGCGGTTCCCATATTCTGGGAACATGCTAAAACAAAATTCACCCCGTACGGACATTCAACTCAACACACACACACACACACAACTTTCCATACAGACACTATAACATTTTATTCATGTCTTAAATGTATTTGTAATTCGTGTATCAATCTATTTGTTATTAATATATATTTGTTCGCATACATGTATATCGGTCTTATTTGTTTCTTTGGACTTCATTAAAGTCCAACATTCTTATGTAGCTGGACCGGCCAGCGGAAGCCTTAACCTAGAGATAACTCATCTTCTCTTCTCACATTCACACACCGCATGGTCCACTACAATAGAATCTACGATCTAAAATTAGATTTATGAAGAATCTGCCATTTCTTTTAGAGAGCCCGATAATGACTGATATAAATCCTTTGAGAAAAGGAAAAGGATTGTGCACTTATTAAAGATTAAGGAATTTAGCATCCATTTTAAAATACTAAATGACAAAGACTTCATTTAGAAATGGAAGCCATGTGCTTGGTGTCTCTAGCTTTTTTTAAATAAAGATTTTTTTTTTTTTAAATATAAAAATAATTCATAAATTACCCTTTTGTTAAATTGGGGCCCACCTGGCCACCTTTCAGGGCGCATCAGATAAGAAATTCTGTTCTAGACTATAGAAATATATAGAATCTACGATCTAAAATTAAATTTATGAAGAATCTTCTATTTCTTTTAGAGAGCCTGATAATGACTGATTTAAATCCTTTAAGGAAGGCAAAATTTATGTCCAATCCAGTTTGTTTCTTTTGTTAAGTATCAATTACCTGCAAATACATTTTAAAAATTATTTTCTTTCCTGTCTAGTGTAATATATTCAGTAGCTTTGCTTGACCACAAAATGTCACAGTATGACCAAAGGAGACATTGACATGTCTTTGATCATGAGAAGATATAAAATGTAGCCAACTAGCTGTCAGTCAATGAGAGCTAATGGATATTAAAATAGTTCTGTCCTTGTGTAGGAGTCCAGTTTGGGAGATAACATTTTAGTGAGGTAAGTCTTACTAATTAACCCATAGCTGGGGGAGAAGAGGTAGATTCATACTCTATCAGAATTTGATAAACAAACAAGAAATTATGTGGGTATAAAATGGGGAACCAATTCCATATTATAATCAATATATAAACTGATCCCTTACTTTATGGCCATGGTAATTTCTCTACATTTATATTCCGTAGAATGTAAATAAATCTAAAAGACATGCCTGTGTAGCTACTCAGTATTTGATTGATTCATTTTCTACAGCTTATCAACCTTTTGCTGGTCATTTAAAACCAGAAAATATTTTTACATTGTTAGAATTTTTGGCGATAACGATTTTTTTTTCTTTTTTTTTTTTTACTTCAGAGGATACTTGTTGAATAACTAAAACTTTGGGGTTCACTTTAAATTTTAATAATGAAAAATTAGTCATGAAATTTGAATATAGGAAATTTTGGTTTAGCAATCCCAAAGAAGATTAACGGTACAACTTAGTGATTTATGAAGAATCTACCATTTTTTTTAGAGTCTGATAATGACTGATTTAAATACCTTGAGGAAGGGAAAGGATTATCTGCTGCTCCTTAAAGATTATGAATTTTAGCATCCATTTTAAAATAGCAAATGACAAAGACTTCATTTAGAAATGGAAGCCATGTGCTTGGTGTCTCTAGCTTTTTTTAAATAAAGACTTTTTAAATATAAAAATAATTCATAAATTACTCTTCTGTTAACTTGGCGTACACACGGCTACCTTCGGATAGGTGGGGGATTAGTTTGCACCAGTTGAGAAACACTGCATTATACTATACACACATATTAACCATTTTCAAAATTGTGATGTACAGATGTTCCCTCTTACAGATTGTTACATGCCCCCTGAAAAATTTAGAAAAATCTATAATCTTCAACCTATATTTAATCACAACAAAATTTCCTTTTTTTCTTTTTTTTTTTTTTTTGAATAAAGATGTTCACCCTGGACTAGACTCGGGTGGCAGAATAGGTAGAGTGTTACAGAGTCAGAGGCACATTTTATGTAGATATGTGGCAAAGATAACCCTAGATATGTACAGATTAAGATTGTAGTGATCGGGGAAGCATTCTATTAGGAGTTGGTTTGTGTGAAACTTAATTTCACCAATGAAATATGAAGGGAATGAGTGTGGTTCACTACAATATACATGGCATAGTGTGTCTTAGTCATGATGGTTAGAACTGGTAGAACTAAGGGTTGTAGTTCATCTGAACACTTTCCATGGGAATAGCAATAAAGCAGAGAGAGGCTGGCAAAGTTTCATTTGTTGGGAAGGAGTTGTAAGGTGTAAAATAATTCATCACCCACAAGAATGCAGAGACACATTTGGACACAACCGAGACTGGAAAGTGAAGACTGGGCAGCTGTTGCCCATATATGGCAGCAGTACTCCATTTTCGGCCTGATCTGGCTCTTGTAAAGACAGGATAGCAGAGACGCTTTTGGGGTCTATCGAGACTGCAAAGTGAAGACTGGGCAGCTCCTGCTCATATATGGCAGCAGTGCTCCATTTTCAGCCTGATCTGGTTCTTGTAAAGGCAGAGGATAGAACGAGGAGTCAGGTACTTACTGGAGCAGTACAGTGAACTGACCATTTTCCAGTATCATTAGTGATGTACAAGTTCCACATTAAATCTGGGTTGCTTAATGTTTATGAGTTGGAACAAAACATTGTCAGTTTACAAGTGTTCCTGATTGATATTTTTCAAATAATAAAAAATTGAATTTTAATTATTCTTTTGAAACATCAAGGCCAGTTCTAAATGGCTGATCAGCTGCTTGACCCTATAATGTCTGCACTCCATCTTCCTATAAGCTCACCATATTTTGTGCTTCATTCTAATTTTTATTGTGTATTCAAAAGCACTGTGAGACTCAGCCTTAAATTTATAGAGCCAAGTAATGAAAGAGGAGAAAAGACACTACTTGGTTTCAGTGAGGAAAAAAGAAGAGAATAAAGAAAGAAAGGAAGATAGAAGTATTTAATGTCTCCTGCCAATATCTCATAAATAATGGATTATTCCATTTTGATTGCATGGGAAAACAAAATATATATCAGCAACAATATTTGTTTTCAGTGTGAAAAAAAAAAAAGAAGAGAATAAAGGAAGATAGAAGTATTTAATGTCTCCTGCCAATACCTCATAAATAATGGACTATTCCATTTTGATTGCATGGGAAAACAAAATATATATCAGCAACAATATTTGGTTTCACTGCAATCATGAAGGAAAGAAAGAAGGGAAAATAGGAGTGTTTGGCTGTTTCAGTGAAATGGAAAAGGTTGTCAATTTCAAATCTTTTCATTTGTACCCCCTTACTTCTTGAAGTAATAACCAGCATTCATATTTATGATTGTTATTGTAATATTTTGTTAAACTTATTAATATTTATTTAATGATGTGATAGAGGAATTTCTATGGATATTTTATTGTCATAGAACTTGCCGTGAGCTTATTCAATCATTAACTTAAGAATTAAAATAGGAAAATCTTGACATCGTCACAGGTCTTTCTAGTTAATAATAAAAACAATAATAAAAAGATGATTGCCAATGGTAAAAGGTTGAGAAACACTGGTCTAAATTGAATTTTTTTTTTTTTGCAGATGATTTATTTTGTTTGATGAGAAAATATGACACAGAAGACCCTGACACAACACAAAAGTTTCCTCAACAATAGACAAGAGAAAAATCTTACTTCAGAATGCATCAGTATAAAACTTAAATTGAATTTACAAGAGAAGCAAAAAATGTAAGGCAAGAAAGAACTCTAGTAACATTTTAAACAAAAAAAAGAAATGTTGTATATATGGTAGCATATAAAAAAAGTAAGTTTTATCTTTTATGTTATCCCACTGAAAATTGTCGAAATGTAAAATATCAAAATCAACTAACCGACATGCAACAAAATTTATTACAAATGTAGCAACAATATATTAAAATACATATGACATTTAATGCCATTTTACATTTCTACCAATTTCCAGTCAGCTCCATTATATTGAAATGCTTGTTTTGCAAAAAATTCCATAGCTACAACAGATAAATTTTAAAATAATTACAGAGCATGTTTGCACGTGTTTTTAAAAATCATCATCAAACCAAAATTCAGATTTTATCGCAGTTACAATAAGTTTGTCTTTGTAATTTACTCTTGAAGATTATCTTGGAAAAGCTCAAAAGTACTTGGGTTAATAAAAACTATGGCGCCTTCCTTGATGAATTTCATCTTAACATCAAGAAACTGATTAGACAACTGGAAATATAAAAATAGTCACTATATGTCTAAGTTATTCAATGAAATACATATAATGTAAATCACATACAGGCCCGTTTCACTGTATCACAGCTAATCAGCGTGACTACACAACTGAATGCTTCAAGCTAGGATTGAAAACCGACCAATTTGGTATCAAATGGAGTTTCTACCCCTAAGCCATTGGCATTTCAGCAGAGAGAAAGACAAACTCCAGCATACTGTTTTTATGAATGTAAACAAACACCAGACAGCCAGAGTGCTCTATTCATTAATGAAGAGCAATGCATTAACACTGACAGCTGCTGTCTGTAGAATTTGCCTATATATATATATATATATATATATATATATATATATATATATATATATTTGTGTGTATTTAGGCAGCAATCCTTCTTTCATGCACATTTCATTAAAAACAACTGACAAGGTGCTTTTATTTAGTTTTTTATATAATTTCTCGTGCGATCTAATAAAGTTTTTCTTTTCAGAGGATAAATTATATAAAAACTATCCGAATGTTCTTTTTATCCGAGCGCTTTTGGCTATACATTTAGCCATTTTCAAGGATTATATTTAATTATATAGGCCACACTACAAATTGTTTAACACACAGATTAACTCTACACCGTTCTGACAATAGCTCAATTAGATCTCATTTAAATATTCATGGAGACCTACCGGACACTATTCGGAATATACTTGTCGACAACACTAATATAATAGCATCATCCACTTGCAAAAAAAGGCTAAAAATAATGGAAGCCTTACTAATAAAAACAAACAAACCAACACATAATAATATTAACTTTGAACATGGACATAATATCTTGACCGTATTTTGAAACAAAAAAAAAAAAAAATTAAAATCACTTTATAAAACATACATATAACAAACTATTTCTATTTCTAATTCTAACAGTTGAAATATAATCCTTGAAAATGGCTAAATGTATAGCCGAAAGCGCTCGGATAAAAAGAACTCAACAGATCCCAGCTAGACTCCGTAGTCTGTTGACTTACAGATACTTAGCTACTGCCTATAGTGTAGTCACTCATTGGGGGGTGACAGGTTATTCCAAAACATCAGTTATTAACTATCCAACATTGTGATAATAGAAGATCTACCAAGAATAGTTAAAAGTTGTCATTGATTTTCTAAAATATGTTCTGATATATAAAATTTATATATATATATTGAGCATTGAGTGGTGATGTTAATAAAACAATGCTTGATGTATAAAATTTATACTAATAATAAATATACACTTTTTCCTCACTGATAGCACAACTCGGAGTTGCATGATATAATTATCAGGTGCTGACTGAAAACTAACCGTTATGAAATTTAAATATGGATATTTATACTGTACTGTACTATTATGACAGAGGAGTAATTCATTTATCGGGGGTACTATATACATTTACATACATCCAAATACAAACATATAAATATAATTTAATTACAAATATATATAACCAAATAAGAGAAAGAACAGATGGAGTAAAAATCCACAGTTCGTAGCATTTACTTTTTTAAAAAAAAGTGCTCAATACAAAGTAGAGCAAAATATTATTATAATATTTGTATTATAATAGATTATAATAAAAACGTTTTCCATCGTGACACAAAAGCTTTCATGTTTCAATACTATGATTGTACTTTTGTGTAGCAATGTAAAATGTTTTTATTATAATCTATTATAATAAAAATATTATAATATACATATATATGTACACACACACACACACATGAGTAAAGGAGAAATAAACATGGCATTTAATACATACATGCATACATATGCACAAACACAAAAAAGAAAAGAATATCAATCTCACTCAAATAATAACAGAATGAAAAATGAGAACACCAGTCAATTGCTGAAACCTGCTGAAAAGTTAACTGAACAATTACAAAAATGTTAATCTATGAAACTCTAGAGTCGAAATGCTAAATATAATATCAATCAATTGTATTAATCCTATATAGATTTTTAAAACATATATATGTCTCATTGAATAACAAAAATTATGGCTGCTTATTTTTATCATAATCCTTTCAAGTTCACAAATATTTTTCCATATATTACAATTGAATAAGGCAAGAAATGTGCTGTAAGAGTGAGAATCACTTTTATTTCCCAAGTACTTTCCATCTCTTTCTGAGATCATCATTCCGACTGGTAAGGCAAAAACTATGTGTATCTGAGAAAGAGATGGAAATTACTTGGGAAGTAAAAATGGTTCTCACTGTTACAGTGCATTTTTTGTCTTATTCAACTGTAATATACGGAAAAATATTTGTGAATATGAAAGGATTATGATGAAAATAAGCAGACATGTTTCTAATTTATTCAGACATGCCTAAAAGAGAATTTGCTGCCCAAATACACAAATATATATATGTGTGTGTGTGTGTGTGTGTGTGTGTGTGTGTGTGTGTGTGTGTGTGTGTGTGTGTGTGTGCACGCACGCATGTGTGTTTTTAAAATAGGATACAGAATCCCAACAAAATTTTTAATAAATTTGACAGATGGAAAATGTGTAATTGAAAATAGATTTGATTATGCATTTCACCATTTTATTAGGTCCAAAAACAAAACAAAAAAAGTGTGTGAATGTGCACTTGTGTGATTGTTTAAATAATGAATCTCAGTACTTTTTTTTACCTAAGCTGGCATTTCTCATAATTAAAGAATAAAGAAAATGAGTGACTTTTTTTTTTTTTTTTTTTTTTAAATGTTAATATTTATTCTGTATCTTTTCTTTATAATTCTTGGTTCACATCAAAAATTGTTAATATATATTTTCCCAGCTTTTTTGCACTGAATTAAAGTCAGAATGTCTTGAAAGCAAAAAAAATTCATATAACCTTTTCTGAAATAAAATCCAAAGCAAATCCTCATCTCATTTTTAGAATGGATCAAAAGCAAGAAATTCATTTTGGATCTGATGAAGCTTTAAATGGCAAAATGCATAATCAAATCTATTTTCAATGAAACACTTTTCATTTGTCAAATTTTAAAAAATACATACACACACACACACACACACACACACATATATATATATATATATATATATATATATAGCATAATGAGAAGTCACGTATACTTTCTTGATATGCATATAATATGGAGAAAACAACTGAAAAGTTGCAAATTAAAAAAAAATTGAATGTTTTTTTGTGAAAGTATTTATTTATATTTTTTATATATATATATTTGATATATTTGATCTGAAATATCAAATATATATATATATATATATATATATATATATATATATATAAAAATATAAATAAATACTTTCACAAAAAACATTCAATTTTTTTTAATTTGCAACTTTTCAGTTGTTTTCTCCATATTATATATATATATATATATTAATAATAGCTAAAAACAAGTATAAATCAAGTCCTACAAATGGGTTTAAGAGGGTTATTAAAAATAATAGAGAAAAAATTAATAACAGATGTCCACATTCATCTGTGTTTATTGATTAGGGAGGGGCTTTTGACCATTTTCAAAGAGAGTTGTAAGTCATGTGTATTGAGTTCACTAAGGGAGATCACTCATGTTGGAATAGGATTAATAATTATATTTCGATACGTATTTTTTGTTCCATTTATTTAAGTTTTCACATTAAAGCAAGTCAACATCTTTGATACAGTTGTCCAAAATGTAATCCTGGTGTTAATGAGTAGAAAAGTTAGTCTTAAAAACCAGTTCACTAGTGTCGTAAATGAAATTCTTCTTGGATGTCTTATTCTTACAGTCCCATACAAGACTAAAATTGAAAAATAAATTATTCAGAAAATAACAGCTACATGGTCATTGAGCAAAGTAGAGATATTCAAATACTTAGACACGTTTCCTATACCAAGAAGTGATAAAGGAAGACATTAAAGATTAATAAAACATAATAATAATATGGAATAGAATTAATAAAATTAAAACTTAGTAGAATTAGCAACAGAAATATTCACAAATTTACAGAGTACCTGGGATCAGTAGTGTGCAGAAGTAGGGGCAGAGGGAGTGATGGCCCTGGTCATTCAATTAAAGAGCAAAATAAAAATTAATTTTATATTTAATTTGAATAAAGTGTTTGTTTCATCTGTTTTTTCCATACTTAAAATGTCTTTCTTTCTCACATTTTTTAGTACCAAGCCCTGTAGGCACCCCTACTTGAGTCTTAGGGGCATCACCAAACATCACCAATCCTCTGCACATCACTGCCTGGGATGAAAGCTCCCAGATCCAGATCCACCTCACTCCTTGAAGTAACACCTCCCTGATTGATCATGTCTTCAGGGGTGTAGCCACACTTGGCTATTTGCAGGTTGGTGAGGTTATTTAATCCATAGTTGGGGGTTTGAACTCAGAGTTGTCCTTCTCCTAGACTAGTTTCTATCCAAGGCTATAGAAACCAGTCTGTCTTGCTATTTACTAGGGGGAGAAGAGATGGATTCATACCTATCCCAAGGGTATTTGCATGTATGTGAATATAATGAAATTGACTGGAATTTGAACTCGGCTCTCCAATTCCTTAATCTGAGCCACTATCCATTACTCCATCATGCCTCTGTAATCTACAGAGCGAGTTTGGGAAAATATTTTTAGCAAAACTATGGTGGTGAGTAATGACGTTGCAGTGAAAAGGTCAGATTTTAAGGTGGGCATATTTGCGTTAAGTATTTGAAAAAAGGGGTTCAAATGTCTGAACAATATTCTGAATATTGTAAAGCAATTTGATAAAACAAAGGAAGTAAGGAGGAGAGAGGCAGAGGGACAGCCAGAAACGAGCTCTTGAAGCGGTATAAGTACAAATAAAGATAATACTGGAGTTAAGAAAATGCAAAGTTATTTCCAAAAATGACGTTCACATATACGCCAAATCACACTGTCCCAGAATAATTACATATATGGCTATCTACTATTTTTTTGGGTGGAGGTAGGTGGTAGAAGAAGGGGTGAACTAGTCATTTACACACACCCACTCTGAATCAAAAGAGGCATTACACTTACTTGTCTATACTTCTACTTAATAAAGGATAAACCCTAACTTTTTCTTCCCCTTGCCAGTAAAATATATATACTAAATATATCCTTTTACCAACATTCCACCTCCCTGGAAAAGCAGAAGCTTCACTTGTCTTGATTACTACGCAATGCACGAACTTTAAATTAAATTTCACGAATTGCGTAGTAATCAAGACAAGTAAGAAGACAAGAAGATCAGTAAAAAGACTGTGAACTAAGTAAGCGATGTAATGGAATAACCAGTCACCCCTATGAATGATTACACTATAGGTAGTAAGTATCTATAAAGTCAACTGTCTACGAGAGATTTGAGGAAGAGTGAGAGAGAGAAGACGCAAGCACGTCTGACCTTCCAATTAGTGGCACTCACTACTAGATTGATCTGTGTGTATAACTGTACCGTATTTCATATTGTACTGGTTGTGTACAATAAACCTTTCTTCTATTATCCACCTGGTGTTAAGTATTTATTCCCTTAGCACGGAATGTAACAGTAAGCTCCCATACATTACTACTCAAGGCAAATGTATGTAATCAACGCCAGTAACGGTAGCCTTGTAACAAAAATAATGTTAGGTTGTTTCTTTATAAAAGTAAGTAATAATTATACAATAAGAAGAACATGCAGACAATTTAGATGATAAATTAGAAGGAAAATTTAGTGAACTTCAGACACAAAATGGTATACTAACTGAAAAACTTCAAGAAAAATAAATTCTAGTGGCTGAATAATAAAGATGATATGGTTAGAATTCAAAAGATATTAATAGCAGTAAGGGAGATAATCGCGTGTACATTTTGTACAGCAGGTGAATAACCATTGACATGAAAGTCAGTCAAGCTTAGCAGATGTGTCCTTGCGATGAATGAAATCACTACTGAGGCACCTGTAGAAAAGGACAATGTTCATAACGGTTGTAATGGCCAGGCCAAGACTTGAGAGAAAATAAAAGAAAAATGGCACAAGGCTCTTGTTGATAACAATCCACCGAGTCATCCAGCACAGCGGAGAAATTCGGAAAATTATGAAAGTTCCTGAAATGGAAAAAAAAAAAAATTTTTTTAAATTAGGAAAAGTAAAGTTAAAGCAAAGAGTCTTTATGAATGAAAATTAAAATAGACAAAATAAATAAAAATAAAATATCAATAAAACTATTTTAACTAGTGTGTTATGATAAACAAATATCAAACTGGTATTCTATAAAGAATGTATTCAATTTTCTAAACAAGGTCTGGAATAAAAATGACTTCTCAAAATTGCATATAAGAGAGAAATGTTACAGAATACATTGGCCAAAATATTGTAACTACATAAGAATGAGTTCAATAGTCTGAAGAACTCTTGGAATGATAATGGCTCTTTTCAAAATGATAGAAGGTAAACATAGAATGGATTGACTGAAACATTGTGATAACAACCAAAGCAACACAAAGAATGAGTTCAATAGTTTCAACAACTCTTGTAATGATAATGACTCTTCTCAAAATTATAGAAGGTAGGCATAGAATGGATTGACTGAAACATTGTGGTAACAACAAAAGCAACACAAAGAATCAGTTCAATAGTCTGAAGAACTCTTGGAATGATAATGGCTCTTCTCAAAATTATAGAAGGTAGGCATAGAATGGATTGACTGAAACATTGTGGTAACAACAAAAGCAACACAAAGAATCAGTTCAATAGTCTGAAGAACTCTTGGAATGATAATGACTCTTCTCAAA
The DNA here is from genome assembly GCA_964036315.1 of Acanthosepion esculentum. Taxonomy (NCBI): domain Eukaryota; kingdom Metazoa; phylum Mollusca; class Cephalopoda; order Sepiida; family Sepiidae; genus Acanthosepion; species Acanthosepion esculentum. The sequence goes on along the minus strand of OZ038517.1, from coordinate 21,818,986 downwards.
ATTATAGAAGGTAGGCATAGAATGGATTGACTGAAATATTGTGGTAACAATCAAAGCAACACAAAGAATGAGTTCAATAGTCTGAAGAACTCTTCGAATGATAATGACTCTTCTTGAAATTATAGAAGGTAGGCATAGAATGGATTGACTGAAATATTGTGGTAACAACCAAAGCAACACAAAGAATGAGTTCAATAGTCTGAAGAACTCTTCGAATGATAATGACTCTTCTTGAAATTATAGAAGGTAGGCATAGAATGGATTGACTGAAATATTGTGGTAACAACAAAAGCAACACAAAGAATGAGTTCAATAGTCTGAAGAACTCTTGGAATGATAATGACTCTTCTTGAAATTATAGAAGGTAGGCATAGAATGGATTGACTGAAATATTGTGGTAACAACCAAAGCAACACAAAGAATGAGTTCAATAGTCTGAAGAACTCTTCGAATGATAATGACTCTTCTTGAAATTATAGAAGGTAGGCATAGAATGGATTGACTGAAATATTGTGGTAACAACCAAAGCAACACAAAGAATGAGTTCAATAGTCTGAAGAACTCTTCGAATGATAATGACTCTTCTTGAAATTATAGAAGGTAGGCATAGAATGGATTGACTGAAATATTGTGGTAACAACCAAAGCAACACAAAGAATGAGTTCAATAGTCTGAAGAACTCTTCGAATGATAATGACTCTTCTTGAAATTATAGAAGGTAGGCATAGAATGGATTGACTGAAATATTGTGGTAACAACCAAAGCAACACAAAGAATGAGTTCAATAGTCTGAAGAACTCTTGGAATGATAATGACTCTTCTTGAAATTATAGAAGGTAGGCATAGAATGGATTGACTGAAATATTGTGGTAACAACCAAAGCAACACAAAGAATGAGTTCAATAGTCTGAAGAACTCTTCGAATGATAATGACTCTTCTTGAAATTATAGAAGGTAGGCATAGAATGGATTGACTGAAATATTGTGGTAACAACCAAAGCAACACAAAGAATGAGTTCAATAGTCTGAAGAACTCTTCGAATGATAATGACTCTTCTTGAAATTATAGAAGGTAGGCATAGAATGGATTGACTGAAATATTGTGGTAACAACAAAAGCAACACAAAGAATCAGTTCAATAGTCTGAAGAACTCTTGGAATGATAATGACTCTTCTCAAAATTATAGAAGGTAGGCATAGAATGGATTGACTGAAATATTGTGGTAACAACAAAAGCAACACAAAGAATGAGTTCAATAGTCTGAAGAACTCTTCGAATGATAATGACTCTTCTTGAAATTATAGAAGGTAGGCATAGAATGGATTGACTGAAATATTGTGGTAACAACCAAAGCAACACAAAGAATGAGTTCAATAGTCTGAAGAACTCTTCGAATGATAATGACTCTTCTCAAAATTATAGAAGGTAGGCATAGAATGGATTGACTGAAACATTGTGGTAACAACAAAAGCAACACAAAGAATCAGTTCAATAGTCTGAAGAACTCTTGGAATGATAATGACTCTTCTCAAAATTATAGAAGGTAGGCATAGAATGGATTGACTGAAATATTGTGGTAACAATCAAAGCAACACAAAGAATGAGTTCAATAGTCTGAAGAACTCTTCGAATGATAATGACTCTTCTTGAAATTATAGAAGGTAGGCATAGAATGGATTGACTGAAATATTGTGGTAACAACCAAAGCAACACAAAGAATGAGTTCAATAGTCTGAAGAACTCTTCGAATGATAATGACTCTTCTTGAAATTATAGAAGGTAGGCATAGAATGGATTGACTGAAATATTGTGGTAACAACCAAAGCAACACAAAGAATGAGTTCAATAGTCTGAAGAACTCTTCGAATGATAATGACTCTTCTTGAAATTATAGAAGGTAGGCATAGAATGGATTGACTGAAATATTGTGGTAACAACCAAAGCAACACAAAGAATGAGTTCAATAGTCTGAAGAACTCTTCGAATGATAATGACTCTTCTTGAAATTATAGAAGGTAGGCATAGAATGGATTGACTGAAATATTGTGGTAACAACCAAAGCAACACAAAGAATGAGTTCAATAGTCTGAAGAACTCTTCGAATGATAATGACTCTTCTTGAAATTATAGAAGGTAGGCATAGAATGGATTGACTGAAATATTGTGGTAACAACCAAAGCAACACAAAGAATGAGTTCAATAGTCTGAAGAACTCTTCGAATGATAATGACTCTTCTTGAAATTATAGAAGGTAGGCATAGAATGGATTGACTGAAATATTGTGGTAACAACCAAAGCAACACAAAGAATGAGTTCAATAGTCTGAAGAACTCTTCGAATGATAATGACTCTTCTTGAAATTATAGAAGGTAGGCATAGAATGGATTGACTGAAATATTGTGGTAACAACCAAAGCAACACAAAGAATGAGTTCAATAGTCTGAAGAACTCTTGGAATGATAATGACTCTTCTTGAAATTATAGAAGGTAGGCATAGAATGGATTGACTGAAATATTGTGGTAACAACCAAAGCAACACAAAGAATGAGTTCAATAGTCTGAAGAACTCTTCGAATGATAATGACTCTTCTTGAAATTATAGAAGGTAGGCATAGAATGGATTGACTGAAACATTGTGGTAACAACAAAAGCAACACAAAGAATGAGTTCAATAGTCTGAAGAACTCTTGTAATGATAATGACTCTTCTCAAAATTATAGAAGGTGGCCATAGAATGACTGAAACATTGTGGTAACAACAAAAGCAACACAAAGAAATGAACAAACACAACACCATCTAGTTGTGTTGACTGACAGCACGTGCCCATCTATTCCTCCCTTCTGATACCACATGCCAAAAATGCAGAACGTTCATTGTTCTGTACTCATGAGAACATTCAGGAAAGGTAAAAGCTTTGTTGTGTAGTGTTTCTCCATACAACAAATATTTGATATATGTTTGGATTATTCTTATTTTTTCCCATAATGTCTACTAAAGAAGAATTATACAACTAAACAAAAATATCTTTAAAAATTAATACTGATTTTCTGATTAAAACATCACATTGAATAATGAATAAATATTTTAATCAATGAATAAGTTTGAGGATCTTTTTAATAATCAGTATATGATCAAAAAACAAAAATGTAACTATTAAAAAAAACAAAAATGTTCAGAGAATTTTGTGCTTCAGTGTCTTCATCAACCCTTGGTCATCTTCATTAAGGACTATGCCATCCTGGAATTACACAAATGCCCCATTTTGTACGGACTAAGAACCTACCCTTCTCAACAGAAGAAATAAAGGAAGTATGTTCTTCATATTGATTATGTGCAGAACTTATGCCAAGATTTTTTGGCATGGAATAGGGAACTCTAATTAAAGTTCATCAGAAACAAGAACAATCCTCTAGTGGATGAGGTTGAGCCAATAGACACAAATCCATCCTATGCTACCATTAAACACCAAGATGGATAAGAAGCAATGGCATCATTAAGGCACTTTAAGAGTTCTTGGATTGCAAAGGAAAATATTTGCTGCAGATTACTTCAACAAGTAAGTTCAGACTCGAAGATCTGGGGCAGAAAGAAATGTCACAAATCTCAATTTGCAGGTACTATGTCACAAATCTCAATTTGCAGGTACTATGTCATAAATCTCAATTTGCAGGTACTATGTCACATATCTCAATTTGCAGGTACTATGTCACATATCTCAATTTGCAGGTACTATGTCACAAATCACAATGCACATAACCAGCCAGAAAAATAACTCACTCACCAATGACCACCGCAGTTTCTAAATACATGAATTTTATCTTTTTTCTTCCCGATTCTAGAACACCAACTGCTTTTATTGATTGAGCATTTTTTTCATTTGTCAACCACTGGGAGAGGACGCACAATATTAGCATATCCAAATTCTGTTATGGTGACTCTTGTGACTGACTTGTTTCTAATTTGAATATTCTGTTTTCAGCATATCATGCAGAATACGTGCCCTTTTTTCAGCAAGTAACTTTCTTATTCGCCACGGCTTCTATCGTAGGATACATGCGACTTGCTGTCACTTGGTTTGACGAGGTAATTCGCTGTTTTCTTCACTATAGCACCATGTCCAGTATCAGAGGCAGTAAGCACTGGTGTAATAAAGGAAACTTCCATGCTGATAGAAAGAATTGATTACATTGAATATCAAAATATCAATAGTAATGAACAGTTTTCATCCAAATCAGTTGAACTTGATGCACCCACCCCTTAACTAACTAAAACTGACTGTCCAGTACTTTGTAGGTTTTTCAGATTAGTAAAACCTCTCCATCATCTACACTTGTAACCAATTAAAAATAGAAGGGGAGAATATAATAATAATGATTGATAGCCCTAGGTGAACTTCCTGGTGAATGAAGGTTATCGCCACTTAAGGAACTCTTCTGGACTATGACACACTCTCTGCACAGCATGAAGAAACAAAAGTGGATTTTTTAAGTCACTAACAGTCGCCTGTAAAATTAGTTAATTAAAGCTTTTTAAGTTGTGATAAATGTTGGTTTTAAAATGAATAAATAGGATTTATTTCTATTAAATCAAATTTTTCTGTTTTCTATGCATATTTAGTTATTATGCATAATTATATGAAAAGTATGTTTATTAATTAATTGGAAATAGCATAAATTAAAAATGTGTATGTGTACGAATATTTGTTCCCCCCCCAACTGTATGTACAAGTTAAAACTATTCAAAGCAATAGTAATAGGAGAAAAAGTTCACAAAGTAAGAATTGTGTTCACATGCAAAAGGGATACAGTCAAGTGGTTATAGCATTCCATCTTCAAGACAATAAAAATAAAAATATGGCAGATGAGACTTAGAAGTCATCCATTTATATTGGTTAGGAAGAAATCCATACACCAAAACAACACACACTTACTTACCATTCTTACTACAGCCGCCATAATACCTCAGAGTCTCTGTGAAGTCCTAACTAGACCCCCAGTAAAATTTGTTGGTGGGGTGGGGGATAAGGAATAAAATAACAACTTTTAAAAATTTATAACCCCCAATGAATATTTACAATGAAAACATGATCTATTTACAAGAAACAAAACAAAATAGTGTTAGTAATACCCCCCATCACCACACACACACCTTAAAAGTGGCAGAACCATAAGTTAAGGCCTTCAAAAATTCAACCACTCATTCAACCAAACACTCACTCATTCAAACACCCACAACACATACAAAAAACACTTAAAAAAATGAAAGGTGTGCCAAAGAGAACTGACACCTCTGGTCACCTAATGGGAGAAGGGGAATTAGAAAGTGTGGGTAAAAATAAAAGGGTCTAATGAGCATACAGGATTAAGGATATTTATTTTTGTATAAATACAAAAAAATGTGGCACTAGGCCAAAAATGGGGATGGGGAAAGCTTATCATCATTTGTCTTATCTTAAACTTAACTAGCCACAATCAATGACCCAAATAAACTATACAATATTCCTTGCATGAAAATATCACATTCTTACTTATCATTCTTATTACAATCACCATAATACCTCAGAGTCTCTATGATGTCTTAACTAGTACCCATATGTACAATTTGTGGAGAAAGGGAAATAGAATAACAACAATTAAAAATTGAAAACTCCAATGAATATTTACAATATCCATAATACTATATATACAAGAAACATAACAAAATGGTGTTAGTAATAAAAAAAAAAAAAACTCACAATCCTTAACTGTGGGAGAAATGTCAGTTATCTGGATAGAATCAATATGGAACTTATATGAATTAAAATCAACATGGGACTTATATGAATTAAAATCAACATGGGACTTATATGAATTAAAATCAACATGGGACTTATATGAATTAAAATCAATCATTTGGCCAACAACACATACAACTACACAATTATTCAGACAACAATTATGAAAAAATACACACTAAAAAAAATGTAAAGTATCCTCCATTCACCAGAGAACTAACATTTCTGTTCACCTAACAGAGGAGGGGATGGAGAATTAAACTAAAGAAAGTGGGGACAAAAAATGAAAGGGGCCAATGAGCTAAGCTAAGTTAGTGTAAAAAAAACTAAGAAACAAAATAAGCCTAAACTAACCTATTTTGGGTGGGGTTGCAAATGTTTAATACAGGGCTCCCACTATCCTGATGCCTAACTGGCATCAAAATACCACTCTAAGTTGGCTCCTTTCACTCAACAGATACATGCAAGACTCACCCACTGTGGCAGACATGATGAGGCAGAACCTGGGATGAGCACAACTGGTTGTGACTTGCCTTTTCCCCGCCAAAAAAGAGCTCGTATTTGCTTAGCATGTAAGGCTACTGCAGTTGAAATGAAGGAGAAAAAAAAAGCACTTACCGCTCTGCCGTAATCCGTCCTCGGCCAGATAACGTAAAGGAATAAGGGGGGACTTGCATTGCATTTTTATGCAATGAATATGCAATGCATTATGGGACAGATATAAAAGCAACTAGTTTTTCCCAGTGGGCATGCTTGGAGCAACTGGAAAAGTCTGTTAGTGCGATTTTGAGACAGAACTCAAGAAGAAACGACTCGAGGTTGGAATACCAGTTGGGAGAGCTTGAATTTACTCGCTGGTTGCTGTTTTCTTTTTATTTCACCACACCCACCTTTTGCCAAATTCTGATAGCAGGACTCATTGCCTTTTCATCCTGATCTTGACTTTAAACTGATACTCAAAGAACAAGATCATTTGAGAAGGGGTAAACTTCTCTTCTCCATAGAATTCCTTCTGAAGCGTCGTCCATATTACAACTCGCAAAACCCTAGTAAGCACAAGAGTGCATAGTGCTTGGCCTTACTCAAAAATGTTACCACATTGCTACAAAGAGAACTGGCCTCAAAGACAATGAACTTTCTGGGCAGCATACAAACCATGATGTCTTCAATAAACTTGCAGTGGAAGAAGACGTGGCCCAGGGTCTCCACCAACTCACCACAGTGGATGCAGTTGGGAGAATTTCCCAAGCCTACTTTAGAAAATTTTTTGCCGACCTAGAGGGACCTTTGCATCACCAGATTGGTGAGTGATGCCTAATTGTTAGTGAGGCATTTCAACCCAGGTGCCTGAGGCCATATGGAACAAGCCTCCTGCTTCATTAAACTGAGCTTGCTAATCAAACTATCTTGAACAGACCCCCTCACTAACACCTGATATAACAGTTAAGGGCTAAAATCTTCAACTCTGTAATTAACATTATCAAAGGATGAAAGTTATCTATCCCATCCCCACCATTTTCCTTTCTGCATAATATCTTCATCCCACCCCCCTGGTGAAGAATTGAGGTATAGATCCCTGCTTCATCCAGTTGTTGTAAATCAGTTCCAGCAAGGGAAGAGCATCTAATCTTGAAATTTTGACACTTCCCAGATCTCAGACTCTGTAATGGGACCCTCACACCCAGCCACTTCAGCTGCCTTGAGGTGAGGAAATAGGCATCAAACTGAGCAGGACTCATACCAGGAACCCTGGTGAACAGATCCTGAAAGTCGTCACAAAAAACCTCACATATACCCATGTTTGTAGCCACAGTTCATTTATCTGACAATGTGACGCATGTGATATACCTATTGGGTGCATTTCTAACTTCCTCTGCATGCAGTTCAGTGGCCATATTTGTTGCTGCAGGAGACATTCTTTTTAACCAAGCACCAACTACAAGAGACTGATCCTTCTTGATAAGCAAGGAGGCCATCTTGTCCTACTTGTGGATAATTACAAGCAAGAGGGGAGATGGTATAAGCTTATTTTGTTATAGTGGATGGTTAAAAGCAAGAGGGGAGATGGGATGAGCTTATTTTATTATAGTGGATGGTTACAAGCAAGAGAGATGAGCTTATTTTATTACCACACAGATCTAAAGAGAAATTTGAGTTTTTGTATGTTTAATTGAATATGGTGTTGTTTTTACATACCTAAGTTTAGAATACTGTTCAGCCTGTAAGTTGAGGATGTCTTGTCGAATTTGTGTAGTAATAAGAGCTGCCGTAAGTGGAGGAAGGTAGAGTTAATCTCAACCAGAAGACCAACCAGCAAGTAGCCAACACTCTTGTAGGTTAATATGGGAATAGAGAGAGCTATAAGGAGCTGAAATAAAAAAAGAAGAGAACATTATATCAAAATAAGAAAGCAAGCATATATAATCAGTAAATATTAATTATGTTGTCAGAAATAATCAATGATTTTTCAACTTTAATCTTTCCATCGTCATATCTTTAGCAAAACTGAATCATTTTATTTATCCTTATTATCACAATATTATAGTATGGACATTTAGGAAGGGGAAGAAGTTAGCTTTTTATTCTTATGCTGACATGGCAAAAATGTTGGGTCTTTACTTTCACCGTAACCAGGAGAATGAGTTTGGGATGATGATGATGATGATGATTATTAATACTGCTACTGCTAATAATAATACTACTACTAATAATAGTATTTTCTTAACTTGTGCCTTTCTGCAAGTGTTGTAAAGTATTGAAAAGTTACATGTATTATTTTTAATATTACTACTACTACTACTAATAATAATAGTAATACTGCTGCTACTACTACTACTAATAATGCTGTTACTACTACTACTACTAATAATAATAATAATACCATTATTACTACAACTACTACTACTAATAATAATACTGCTGTTACTACTACTACTAATAATAATAATCCTGCTGTTACTACTACTACTAATAATAATAATCCTGCTGTTACTACTACTAATAATAATAATAATCCTGCTGTTACTACTACTACTACTACTAATAATAATAATCCTGCTGTTACTACTACTACTAATAATAATAATAATGATCCTGCTGTTACTGCTACTACTACTACTAATAATAATCCTGTTGTTACTACTACTACTACTACTAATAATAATAATAATAAATACTGCTGTTACTACTACTACTACTACTACTAATAATAATAATAATCCTGCTGTTACTACTACTACTAATAATAATAATAATCCTGCTGTTACTACTACTACTACTAATAATAATAATCCTGCTGTTACTACTACTACTACTACTAATAATAATAATAATCCCGCTGTTACTACTACTACTACTAATAATAATAATCCTGCTGTTACTACTACTACTACTAATAATAATAATAATCCTGCTGTTACTACTACTAATAATAATAATCATCATCAATTCTTACTAGTTATATAAATTTTGGTCTAGTGTGTGATGGACAAAAAATGCTACTTAATGTCTTTTAGTGCTAGTTGTTTTTGGCTTATTTCAAACTTTTGACAGCATTAAATGTCTTCCTTGAGTAAATCTGCAAAGGCCTGACAAAATAAAATGGTACTTTCTTATTCTGACTGAGAAAAACTTAAAATCAGAATCATTTTCTTCAGTCCAACCCCATAACCCATGGTGGGGGTGCAGACTAACAAAACAAGCTAACATAAACAATTACTATTGGCTATGAAAATTTTGGTTTGATTGGAGACCAACAAAAAAAGTCACAAATTGCTATGCCTTAGTATATTACTATTCTTTTTCCAAACTTTTGACAGCATTATTGACATCTTGAAACCAAATTGCAAAGTCTATCAAGATTGATCTGGAATCCTCATTCCATGTCTGGAACCCAACTAAAAAGATTTTTTTAATACTAATGTTCACCCATTATAAGGCCCAAGTGTCACTCAAGGTAGAGGGTTATTCTGTGGTAAACATAAATGGCACAGTCACTTGTATCTAAGGATTCCAGCCTACTAGGGTGGCTAACTAACCCCTGTTGCAATCGCATGCTCAGACACATTTGTGTTTGTTCAATGCCCACAGAGCCCACCTGTGGTTTATACTGCAACTATACTGAGCGGACCTTAGTTACAGTTTCTGGGAGAGAGCATGTTATCTAGCATGATCAACAGGCTTTTCAAGGTTGCTGCAGAATGGGATCACTTTCTCCAGACTGATAGCATCAAGGTCACACTCCTGACAAATCGACCATGGTGAGAATTGAACCTGGGCCTCATGGTTAGAAAGCAAACATTCTAACCACTCAGCCACATGTGGTGCTGTATGAGCATAAGAAAAGGCAAAATGTGAAGTTCATGGGGTTATAAACTTGAAGAAATCAAGATTGGATTGGAAAACATTATGCCAGTAGTCTGTGGCACAAAGCAGCAGTTCTTGGGAAGAAGCTATCCATGTAGAACTTCTTGCAAATAGAAAATTGAAGGGAATGGGGATGATTCACACTTGTGTATGTGGCTTGGTAGGTCCCAGTTGTAAAGGTCGGGGCTGGTGGGACTAAGGATTGTAGCTTGTCAGAACATATGACATGGAAATAGCGATAGAGGAGAGAGAGGCTCATAACATTTTGTCTGAGGGAAAGGGGTTGTAGAGTGGGAAATAATTCATCCACGCAAAGCCAGATAGACACTTTTGAACTTTGTCAAGACAGGGCAGTGAAGACTGGGCATATATATATATATATATATATATATATATATATATATATATATATATATATATATATAAAAGTGAACATTGAAGTCAACACTCAGAGGCAACAGGCTGTTTCATGCTGGACGCAATCGTCAGGCGACTTGACGATTGCGTCCAGCATAAAACAGCCTGTCACCTCTGAGTGCTGACTTCAATGTTCACTTTTATATTTACATATGCTCTATCTCTGCTATTGAGCACTTTATCCCATAAATATAGCACACCTTAAAACTATATTTTTATATATATATATATATATATATATATATAAATAAAACTGCTTGCTTTTTTTTTGTTATCTTCATATTTTGGTCAAACTATTCTCTAACCTTCTTCAGGTGAACAATCCATGCTAAATTAGAGATCCTTCTATTTTATTTTTTTGGATTTTGTTGCTGTAACATTTTTGCCAATCAATCATCAGCCTTTCTTATGTGGCCAATTACTATATGGATTGTGAATCAAGAAACAGTGGCCAATTACTATATGGATTGTGAATCAAGAAACAGTGGCCAATTACTATATGGATTGTGAATCAAGAAACAGTGGCCAATTACTATATGGATTGTGAATCAAGAAACAGTGGCCAATTACTATATGGATTGTGAATCAAGAAACAGCTTCAAAGATAGTAAAAGGCAGTGGAACAAGATAGCGAATATATATTTTTTTATATGCTAATGTTCACCCAATACAACGGCGAGAGACACTCAAAGCAGAGGGATGCTGTGTGGTGTTGCATAAGAAAAGGCAAGAAGTGAAATTCATGGAGGTTATGTATGAAAGATAAATGTTAACCTTAGACTTGATATTAGCCAAGATTGTAGTAATTGGATAAACATTCTGCTGGGAGTCTGTTCCACAAAGCAGCAGTTCTTGGGAACAAGCTGTCCAAGTGGAACTTACAAATAGAAAATTGAAGGGAGTGGGGATGATTCACACTTGTGTATGTGGCTTGGTAGGTCCCAGTTGTAAAGGTCAGGGCTGGTGGGACTAAGGATTGTAGCTTGTCAGAACACATGCCATGGAAATAGTGATAGAGGAGAGAGAGAGGCTCACAATGTTTTGTCTTTGGGAAAGGGGTTGTAGGGTGGAAGATAATTCATCACCCACAAGGCCAAGTGGATGCTTTTGAACTCTATCAAACAGGCAAGTTAGGATTGGTCAGCTCCAGCCCATATATGGCAGCAACACTCCATTTTTGATTTGATCTAACCCTTGTAAAGACAGAGTATATATGGGGGAGTCAGATACTTACTGGAGTGGTACAATGAATCAATCCTTTTTCCAGCATCTATAGCAATAGATTGGATATATGAGTTCCATTTGGAGGCCAGGGGAGTGCTTGTGTCCAAATAGACATTCAAAGCAAGGAGCCTCCTTGAAAGAAGACCCATCCGTCATGATGGATGAACGTTCAGGGTCTGTTTTGCCTCTATTGAGAATATTATTTGAGATTTTCCAGACCTCACAGGAACCAATTCTTTTGTTTTCAGCCTTGGCTTGGACTGACTGTGTATAGTTGCTCTTTGCATTTTTTTTAGAACTCTCTTATAATGATGGCAGGCAATCCAGAAGAGTTCCACTACACCATTCACTGAACACTAATATACATTTGGGAGAAAGGTTGAAATGTTTTGATTTCCCATGATCAAACTACTGCTAAAATTTGACCTCAAATTAAGTTTTGATCTGATCTAATAAATCCAAAACCTTCTTTGCAAATGATTAAAGCTCACAAAATAGGTCAAAACCTCAACAAAAATTGGCAAAATTTGATAAAATTTCCACCATTTTGGATTATGCAAAACACTTTGAAAAGAAAATTTAAAAAAAATTAATTTTTAGTGACTCTTATTTACCACCTGCCACATAAATGTAGATATCTCCAAAGAAAAGTGATACCTAAAGTTTAAAATGAATTTTAAAAAATGAAAAATTTTTCTGAAAGCTTTTAGTTTTAATTCGAAGCTAATGGAGTAAATTTAATATTTCCAATAAGGAAAAACTTTGCTGGATTTCAAATTGAATTTAAATTGATTGGAATGATATTTTTTTATTATCAGTAAAATCGTCCATATTGACAAATCAACAACATAATTCTCTTTATTAAACAATCTTTCAAAAATAAAATATACTTTTCTGAAATGTTATTTGAGAAAAATTAGCTGATTTAAAATTTAATTAATCTGAATTGAAACAAATATTACTTACTTTTAGTTTAAAATATTGCAGAAGAGCATTTTATAACAGAGAGGTTGGAATGTCAAACTGAACCCTTTATTTCACTCACTGGGGTAGACTGTTCTAGTTCCACATGCCATGTTTAATGGATGTCAGTTATCTGTTATCTCCTGTTAATTCCCCTCTCAGTGGATAAAGGCGTTAGTTAGATCCAGTGACAGGACCCAAAGAGTGTGAGTTCAATACCTGGTTAAGGCAGTGGAGAACTTTCAAAATCAATATATTTTTCACTGCAAAAAGTCACTCAAATTTCTCATAGAAATTTATGGTATATATAGTTGACGCCAAAAAAACAAGATTTTTAACCAAAATTCTTTAGGTTCTAAAAATGTTTAAAAATTTAATTTTTACATCAAAACATCCTTTGGTCTTTCCTCTTAATAATAATACAAAGATTTTGATGATATAAATTGGTTTTTATTAAGTTTTTGGTATGTTTTCATTATTTATGTTCATTTTTTAGCAAATCTTTGGTGTTACCTAAATAAAAGAATCTTTGGAGTTACCTACCTACATAAAAGATTCTTTGGAGTTACCTACCTACATAAAAGATTCTTTGGAGTTACCTACCTACATAAAAGAAAATGATAAAAATAAAATCAGCACTACTTAAATATTGTAGTCTACTCATAAAAACAGGAAGAAAATTTTGACATTGCTTAACTTCAGTGATCGTATGGGAAGTAGTGTAACATTTATAAATGCAGTTCAATCAGAACTTAACAGGTTAAAAAGTAAAGGATCTATTTTACACTGTATCACTATTATGAACTGAACCCCCACTTCTAAATCAATAAAAACGTCAATATTTTTTATTCTGACAAGTGGGACATAAAGATTTCAAAACTGCTGATCTAAATATATTTTAAAAAATATTTTTCCCTATTTTTTATAAGTGGACCAGTCTAATTAAGTAGTGCCACAAAATAATAGTAATGCCAATGCATAAAATTACAATATAATTCAGTATATATCAAGGTGAACATAATATCTATCAATAGTTTAATATTATCAATAATTATTATTATAATCAATAATTATCAATTAATTATCAATAGTTTAATATTAATAGTGCTCAATACTTTTTTTAGAGTAAAAATTATTGAAATATTTTTTTTTTACAGGAGTACAAATTTTATTCAATCAATAAAAATGTACATTTTAAAACAAGAAAATTTATAACAAAAAAGCTGGGTAAAAATTTTAAAATATTACCATAAAATGGTAATATCAGAATACAACACCAAATAACAAAAACCCCAGTTAAACTGGTTTATCAGTCCACTCTCATCAAAATTAAGACTGAGGACAAAAATGTGCACAACTAAATATGAACACCCAGGACCCACTGTTATATAAAAGCAAATCTAACACTTACAGGCTAATTACATTTAAGCCCACCAAACAATTCCTATCTACAGAGAGATGGCTGGTAGGACTTGGTATAAACAGATTCCAACATTTTACAAATGAAATCCAGAATTAGCATTGCTCAGTACTGAAAATATGTCTTGGCTATAATGACTACTCACACTGCTGTTTTTATATCAAATGTTCAGTAATTGCCAAAAGTTTGTATTCAAGCCTAATAATTATTGTATCAGAAATTAAAATTCACAATACTTATCAGATGTAGTTTTGTGATTCCTCACTCGTCAGTACCCAGACAAGAATATTTATCAAAATATAAATTCTTTCTTTCAAGTGCACGCTTTACAAATATCTCTTGAATTCAGTTTTCTTAAGATATCCTCATATTTTTACATTTTTTTGACCTGAGATCAGATTGCCAAAAATGACAACTGTTGAGTTTCTTTTTCCAGAAAAATATAGATGTGACTGAATGCATTCACATCAATTTCAATATTATAGTAATTAATTTCAAATGGAGCCCGTTTTCAAGCCTGGACTAAAAGCAACAGCATCTGAAACAAGAATTTAAAATTACTTACAACAAAATGGTGAGCTATCAACTCAATACATTGTCTTGACCGTGGAGTTCCAATCATGTCTATTGTATCGTGAATAAAATAACCTGAAGAAAAAGAAAATATTTGACTTTTTTAAGATTGGTTCATAATGGGGTTTTTTAAATTACAGCACAAAATACATAAAGCAAAAAAAAATATTATTGGACTTGAGTTGGAGTTGAAATTTTGATTTATCTCAGTTTTTCAGTAAAAACAATAACACAACTATTCTTAAAACATTTTATGACAAATTTTACTCAATATTATTGTTTCTTTTTATTCCAACACTCCGGGTCAATGTACTCTTCATTATTATCATTATTTGATTACTAGTTTTTTTTCTCTATTTTATTATTTTTGCTTTTTATCCAAACACTGAGTCAATACACTGTTCATTATTACTATTATTTTATTACTCATTTCATTCCATCTTATGATTTTTGTTATATTCCATGCTAATAGGAATATATACTTAAAAAACAAGGTGGATAAAATGAGTAAAAGTTTATTGCAAAAAAAAAAACCAGTACAATAAGAATAAAGGTACAGTTATGCACAAGGTTGTCACAAGTCAATCCAGTAGTGAGTGCTATAATTGGAAGGTCGGTAGTTCTTGCGTAAGTCTGAGTCATACTAAACAGATCCCTGCTAGTCTCCGCAGTCTGTTGACTTACAGATACTTATAGGTAGTTACTACTTATAGTGTAGTCACTCATGGGGGTGACAGGTTATTCCATTACATCACCTCCCCCTAGAAAATTTAGCTTTCTAATACTTTTTCTTTTTCAGTTCCAGACTTGACCTCATTGTGTGTTTTCTTTTCCTTGTACTTTTTTGAGGTGAATAACATTTCAATCCTACGGGCAAAGCTGGTGTAGGAGATGTATGGTTCTGGTATTTTAGTGGGTGGTGTTATTTCAATGTCGTACAGGACATCCATCGGAGTTTCTTCATCCTCCTGTTGAATGATTTCAGAGTATCTTGGTCTTAACTGGTTTACATGCCTTTTGCATACACATCTTTTTCCTTTCACCATATAAATTACTCTTCCAATTCTATTGGAAAATAATTCCATCCTCCCAAAAACATTTTCCACCTCGGTAGTTCTTGAAGAAAACTTTGTCACCAGGTGTATACTTCTTTGCACAGAAATTCTTTGTTATGCATTTTCTTTTTTGGACAAGGCAACAATCTGTCAAAAATCAACCTTATTTTTCTTGCAAACATCAATTCAGCAGGTGACGATTTTGCTGTATTATTTGCATTCAGTGTTACTGTGGTGAAATAAAAAGAAAACAGCAACCAGCGAGTAAATTCAAGCTCTCCCAACTAGTATTCCAACCTCGAGTCGTTCCTTCTTGAGTTCTGTCTCAAAATCACACTAACAGACTTTTCCAGCCACCAACCGTGAACGTCACTCCAAGAACCCCGCACTGGGAAAAATTAGTTGCTTTTATATTTGTCCATATACCCATAATCCCTTGCGTCTTCATGCAATCCCATAATTCATTGCGTCTCTGTCCCATAATGCATTGCATCTTTATTGCATAAAAATGCAATGCAAGTATTCTTTTACGTTATCTGGCTGAGGACGGATTACGGCAGAGTGGTAAGTGCTTTTTTTCTCCTTCATTTCAACTGCAGTAGCTTTACATGCTAAGCAAATACGGGCTCTTTTTTGGCGGGGAAAAGGCAAGTCGCAACCAGTTGTGCTCGTCCCAGGTTCTGCCTCATCAGGTCTGCCACAGTTACCCTGTATACTGCTAAGAATTTCTGTACAGCTTTCTCCTCTGTGGCTACCCCTTGATTTTTTTTTAATGCTTATTTGAACATGTCCACAAATTTTTCCACTTGTCCATTCGACCTTGGGTGGTAAATTGGAGTTGTAACATGTCCAATGAAGCACAGAATTCTTTGAATTCTTTACCTGTAAATGCAATTCTGTTATCACTGAACAATGTCCAAGAAACTCCAAAGCTGCTGCAAACTTCATCTAAGGCACTGATAGTATTTCTAGAAGTTGGGTGTTTGTATTTAAAAACTTCTGGCCACTTTGATAAAATATCCACAATGATCAGGTAATCATACCAGTTAGGTGGTCCTGCATAATCAATGTGTAGACGTGTCCAGGGAGGATCTGTTTCTGGCCATGGTTGTGTTTTAACTGGTGGGGCTCTTGCAGCTAACTAACACCCTCTGCAGTTTTTCACAAAATTTGACGTCTATATCCATTCATGGCCAGAAAACATAACTTCTCATAAGAGATTTCATACGAAATATGCCAGGGTGACCCATATAAAATTCTTTTAAGATCTTTTTATGTAATGCCTGTGGCATCACCGCCCTGTCTGCATACATTAGCATATTTTCGCTGATTGAATAAGGAGAAATTTTTCTTCCCTTTTTACTTCTTTCATTTATCCTGGCTTGTATTTTTATATTTTTAATAAAATTATCATTTTCTTCTGCTTTCCTTATGTCTCCTAGTGTCACCGGTAGTTCCCAAACAGTATTACACAGCAAATGCGATATTTCTTGTTTGTCCTTTAAAGCCTCAATTACAGTTTCTTCCAAAGTTTCATTATGTCTTGAATCAACCTTGACAGTCCATCTGCATGACCCAAATTTTTAGTACTTTAGTAATTTGTACTCCATTTTAAAATGGTAATTCAATAATGTTACACTGCACTGTTGTAATCAGTATGAGTTGGAATACCCTTCTTTGATCCAAAAATGGTCAGTAACAGCTTATGGTCAGTTTGTAGTTTGAAGGAAACAATGGAATTTTTTAACTGCAAAAATGATTGCTAAGCTTTCCTTTTTGATCTGACTGCAATTCTTTTCTGCTGGCAAGAGAGTCCTTGAAGTGTGTGCAGTTGGTTTTGTTGAATCATCTTCATATTTGTGAAGTAGCACTGCTCCGATTCCATATTCACTAGCATCAGAAGTAACAACTATTTCTTTTTATGGATCATAGTGTGCCAATGTTAAATCAGTCAGTAAACAGTTTCTAATTTTTTGAAAAGCTTTTTCACAGTCTTTGGACCAACACCATTTAACCCCCTTTTTCAACAGTTCGTTTAACAGTGCTCTTAATTCATACATCTTTGGAATGTATATTGCATAGTATTGCGTCAAACCTAAAAATGATTGAAATTTTTCCATGTTATTTGGGGCAGGCATATTTTTTATGACTTCAGTTCTTCATAGATCTGGTTTTCTGCCATCTTTATCCACAATCTGCCCTAGATACTTAATTTTCTCCATTAAAAAAAACAACTCACATTCACTTGAAGATAGCCCGTATGTTTTTTATTCTCATCTAGATTTTTACTTTTCACCAAGATGTCATCCAGATAAGCAATGGCAAATTCTAACCCTGCAAGCATTGTATCCATGATTTGTTGAAAAAGTGAAGGTGCAACCTTTAAACCAAAAGGAAGTCAGTTTAATTTAAATAATCCTTTATGTGTGTTAATTGTCAGATACCTTGGAACACTCTTCATTGATTTTGACTTGCAATTACGTGTCTGACAAATCTATTTTAAAGTATATTTTACCCCCATTTAGCTTTGAAAAAATGTCATCGGGTGAGGGAAGTGGGTAACTGTGGTTTTTAGACAATTATTTAAGCCTGTCAAAAACTCTGAACATACTATAATTCTATTTTTTTCTTTTTAACATACACAGTAGGCGACGCCCAATCTGATTAATCCACTCTCAAAATAACACCTAATTTTTCCAATCTTTCTAGTTCTTTGTTAATAGAATCTAATGAAGAAAATGGAAGTGGTGTAACATTTTCTTTCATTTCAAATTTTACCTCTGTTTCCAAACACATACCCAATCCTTCAGAGAAAACTCTGGAAAATTTGTCCTTCAAATCATGCATGAATTTTTCAGTCTGTTTTAATATTTCTTTTCCCAGGTGTTCACCTGATTACAAAAAGAGTTTATGGGCTTTTTCCATAAATTAAATAGCACGATCCAATCTATGCCAAAAAAAAGTTGATTCCTTTATGTACGTAGACTTTTGATTTGAAAGTCTTATCACAAATCGAAACGTTACACTTAAGTTCACCCTTCAATTTGAGTGTTTTTCCTGAAATACCTCTGGCAATTTTGTTTCTGTCAGTCAATTTTGGTCGACGTATTTTCCTCCATGTCTGTTTGTCAATTATATTAATATCAGAATCTGAATTCAAAAGAAATGTTACTGTATGTCCATTTATACGTGCATCAATATACTTTCATTTCTCGCCATTCTCAAAATCCTTTCTGGAGAGAATCACATTCACTTTTTCACTGTTTTTTTTTTCTTTCTTTTATAGCATTGGGACCCTTTATTGCAAGTCAATCCAGTAGGGAGTGCTACTATTGGAAGGTTGGTAGTTCTCGCATAAGTCTGAGTCGTACTCAACAGATCCCAGCTAGTAATATTTACTAGCCTCCCCAAGAAGTAGGATGTGGCACAAGGCCAAATTTAATGTGGGGCAATCTGAGTCCATAGGCTTGGCCAAAAATTCCCCATAGACCCTACATAAACGGGTTCGAGTCTATCTACCTCCCTGGACGAGACTCTGCCTTCAGCATAGCCTCATCTGGGTTCCTCTCTGCCCGAAAGCAGAGAGTTCGACAACAGCTAAGAGCTGAGTAACAGATCCCAGCTAGTATATTTACTAACTGCCCCACGTGATTAGATATGGCACGGGGCCGAATTTAATGTGGGGTATCCGAGCCTGTAGGCTCAGCCTAAAATTCCCTGTTTTATACGAGGTCAGGTAGCTGTTTTCATGATGAGACTCTGCTCTTCAACATAGCCTCATCTGGGGATCCTCTCTGCCCGGAGGCAGAGAGTTTGACCAGCTCAGCTGGAACAGATCCCAGCTAGTCGATATTTACCAGCCTCCCCACGAGGTAGGATGTGGCACAAGGCCAAGTTTAATGTGGGGTAATCCAAGCCCCTAATCTTAACTTTCTGCAACCATTTCATTTTCTTTTTTACATTTTTCTGTGGCAGGACAAATCATGGCTACTTCACCAAGCTCAGGGTGTTGTAAGCAGGTGCTTTGCACCTCATAATAATCAAGCGAGCTGGAGTTTGGGGAGTTAGGTAGCTAGATGTAAGGGGTGATGTGGTCGCAGAAATTGTCTGACAGCCATAACTGAACTTTCCTACTTGTATGGCATGGTGCAGAGTCTTGTTGACAGATATAGGGTCTTCCAGTGGCCACCCTCTTGACCCAGTACAGCACTACCTCCTCAAGACACTTAATGTAGGCCTCTGTGTTGAGCGTGAGGCCCTGTGGGAAGATGAATGGAGGCATAATATCGCCATCACTTGTGATCACTCCAAACATTTTTGTAATAATTCATCCAAATCTTTCTGAATCTTCTGCACTGTTCTCAGGTTGACACCCAAACACTCTGAAATGTTCATATTGAAGCTCCTGGTGCAAATGCCAAGCAGTACAGCATGCTGTTTACAAACTTCTGGCAGAGTGTATTGCATCATGGTGCTCTTCTTTCTTAAAGATGGTGACCAACAGATCCTACAGTCAACAAAATAAAAAAACAAATAACGTACATGTGCAAAACTAAAAATATAAAATGGCATCAATTGCACCCTGTATATATATATATATATATATATATATATATATATATATATTTAAATCACACACACACACATATATATATATATATATAATTCATAGCTGGGGAGAGAAGAGATGGATTCATACCTTTCCTGAGAGTATTTGTGTGAAAGTGAATGTTTATGGACTCAACTGGAATTCAAACTCAAATCTTTGATTTCTCATTCCAAACTGCTAACCATTACACTACCTGCGTAGACATGCATCATTAGAGTAGGTGCTCAATAAAAAATAATTAGCAACAATGTAGATTGAAAAGCTGTTGCTACTTTTTCCCTCACAAAGTAATTATAAAATAGTTTATTCTCTGTTGACCTGTCATGCTCCAATAATTGCAGAGATCAATTTTGCTCTTTCAGAAAAATATTAAGCCCACCCACTCACTGTCACCCACAAAAATAGGCTCTAACTCAAATTTATTCAGTTTAACATACCTGGAAACTTGAGTCATGTTCTATTTGAGAACATGACTTGTCAGATTGAGACTTTCATAGGGACACCATGCATGGGATGAAATGCATCCAGAAATATCTAAACTCTCAGCTGTATATTATCGCTCTCCTGTCGAACTCGGCGCATGAGGGTCAGACAGATCAGTTCCCAGAAACTGAAAGCCCGACAGCCACACAGGATTTGATTATAGTGGTGAAGGCCTTGTGCAGGGTCATCTACACTTTTTGGAGGGACGAATACAGGGACCTGGTGCAACAGATGCCACAAGGTCCCCAAACGACCCTCCGCAGGTTTTGAATTCAGAGTTGTTGTCCTCCTAGACCAGTTGCCATCCAAGGCTATAGAACCAAGTCTGTCCTGCTATTTACCCATAGTTGGAGGGAGAAGAAGAGGATTCACACCTTTCCCAAGGGTATTAGCACGTAAGTGAATGTAATGGAATCGACTGGAATTCGAACTCGGCTCTCCGATTCCTCAATCCAAGCCGTTATCCATTACTCCACCGTGCCTCCTATATACATGCTTCCTAAAAATCAATTGTTAAAAATGGTTTTAAGCAAGTGAACCTCATGGACTGGTGCTACATAATCACAGACAATGAACTACCACAGATAACAGAAACTGCATCACTTGAGGACTTTTAACAGTAGCAAAAGCTAAGATTTAACTCAAAAAGAAAATAGCCTTGTCAGATCAAAACTTTCATAGGGATTTGAGTGAATGAAGTGTGTGGGTCTTGGTAAAGACTATCTTTCTTTGAACATTGTGGACTGGCACTACAGAATCACAAAGAACTGTACCAAATAACAGAAACCACATCACTTGAGGACTTTCAACAGCAGCAACAACTGAAATGGATATTGCATATAACTTGAAGAGAAAATAATGTCACAATCAAGATGTTGACGTTCCACACTACTTCAAATAAAAGATTAGGAAGGAAACTCCCCATCAATAATGGAAAGAGTGATAACAGCTATTGGAGTTGAAAAGTCCATGAAATAAATATATAAACTGTCTGCTGTCTACAACCACTTTCTAAGATCAATGATGAAAAATAGATTTGAGTGAGTGAAGCCTGTGAATCTTGGTGAAGACAATTCCTCTTTGAACCTCATGGACTGGTGCTACATAATCACAAACAATGAACTATAGCAGATAACAGAAACTGCATCACTTGAGGACTTTTAACAGTAGCAAAAGCTAAGATTTAACTCAAAAAGAAAATAAATAGCCTTGTCAGATCAAGACTTTCATAAGGATTTGAGTGAATGAAGTGTGTGGGTCTTGGCAAAGACCATCTTTCTTTGAACATTGTGGACTGGCACTACAGAATCACAAAGAACTGTACCAAATAACAGAAACCACATCACTTGAGGACTTTCAACAGCAGCAACAACTGAATTGGATATCAGAGAAAATAATGTCACAATCAAGATGTTGACATTCCACACTACTTCAAATAAAAGATTAGGAAGGAAACCCTCATCAATAATGGAAAGAGTGATAATAGCTATTGGATTTGAAAAGTCTATTTTCCTGAAGGAAATATATAAACTGTCTGCTGTCTACAACCACTTTTTAAGATCAATGATGAAAAATAGATTTGAGTAAAGCCTGTGAATCTTGAGCATGCAACATTCAACTGTCCATGCATAAATATTTCTTTCTTGTACAAAATTTCAACTTTTTGAAATGTTTAGCTTTGTGATTTGTTTATAGTTCTCACAAACAGGGCAAACTGGAAACTGAGTTATTGTATATAAAAACTTAAAAGATGCAAAAAAGAATATTGCATTTTTATTAAATAAGTATTTGTTAAATTAAATTGTATTTTGTATGTTAAATAATAAAACTTAATTTTTCAAAAAAAAATTAATGAAAATTTATTGTTCTAGTAAAACCAACTGTACTTTGTACCCTATTACCTGTTTTCACTTATCCCCAAAATTTGGTTTTGATCGGTCAATGTGTAGCTATTTTAGAAGGTGTGATGGACAGACAGACTAATGGAAGTCTTGGAAATTTATATACAGATTTCAAGTCATCTTCATTCAACAAAAAAGCCAAGAAAAAGGATTGTCGGTGAGCCTCATACAAAAATTGGTATAAGTATGAACAAAGGATCTGTGTCAATTTATAAGGCAAAGATTGTCCCAGCCAATGTTTATTTTAATTCTTTTAACCCTAGAGTGGTATACTGATTATGTAATAAATGGTAGACATGTGTCCCTTAAACCCTAAAGTCTGAAAAAAAAAAATAATAATAATTTTATTTCATAAAATTTTGAACACATTATAATATTCTTGCTCCCATTAACAAGCAAACAATACATATTTTGTGATGTCAATGAACACGTGTTGCCACTTTTGTAAAGTCAATGAATACTAATTGTCACTTTCGTAAAGCTCATGGTAGGAGAGACTTTGTAATCGCAGATACAACTGTAGTAATACCGTTGAACAATACTGGTGTCAGAAGCCTTCGAATAAAACTTGTACTAATAGTACTTGCTTGATAATACTTGCTTGAAAAGTAGCTAATGAATAGAGATCCAAATAGTAATCTATATAGTGATCACTTAGACGCCACGCTAATTCCCATATATACATTTGCTTTGCCATCACATGATCTACTTATTCAAAATGGGATCACCTGTGTTTGCACTCTGGTGATCTGTGTTCAAACTCCAGTGCCGGCAGTGATACTTTATTCCTATATAACAGCATACAAACTTAAAATGAATTTATCCAGTGTATTTTAAGCTCCCATCCTCAACTCCCCAAAAATCACTTATATACACAGTGTAGCTGTGGGTCTGTTTTAGGGTAAATTCATAACAATGTTCATTGTGTGCAATGTAAAACATTGCTTTTATTATATCCGGTTACTCATTATTCATTTTATCATAAAATAAAAAATTTAAAGTTTTGTTTAATAAAAGTTTACAGGTTGATTGTTATATTACGTGACACTATTTGACATATATTTACCGTTCAAAATGGCTACCATTTGCTTTCGCCATAGCCCTTAATCTCTTCTCAATTGAAGTACATGACTTTTTTATCACCTCTGCACTCAAATTGAACTGCAACATCATAAAATCTTCTTTCACATCTTATATGCTTGAGTATGAGATACAAGAAACATCGTTCTCCAATATGGGGCACTATAGCGGAAATGAAATGGAGACAGAGCAGCCAACCACTACTGATAACAGTAACTGCCCCTGTCAGTCAAAAAGACAACATTTAGTGTCCTATCTTTGCAGAAAGACAGCACATGTAAGCGCTGCCAGAATAAAACCAGTGCGAGCCCTGAAATGTCTAGTTATGAAAAAAGAAAATGTCTGCTATTTTTCCCATTTAGGTCACTGTTGGATTTTTGTGCAGGTATGTATTTATGTGTATGTCTAAGTCTATGTATGTCTGCATGCCTACATACATGAGCACACACAAACACACACACATGTGAAGCATGTGCAATATGCTGCTCTCATTAACCGCCAACCAACTTTGTCTCATCATCATTATATATATATATATATATATATATATATATATATATATATATATATAATGTAACAATGAAACATAGACAGAGCAGCCAACCACTACTGATAATGATATCTGCCCCCGTCAGTCAAAGAGACAATGTTTAGTGTGCTATCTTTGCAGAAAGACAGCACATGGCAGCCCTGCTAGAACAGAACCAGTATAGACTCTGAAATGTCTGGCTATGAAGAAAGAAAGTGCCTGTTATTTTCCCCGTGATAGTTGGGACAGTGTTAGCTATATAAATGATTCCTTTACTAGCCAACTGCTAGAGTTTTAGGCTCCATAAAAGCAGGTACATCTTCTGAAGAGGCAGTTTGGCAAGTTGACCATACAATGAGATCACAGTGTGTTACCAAGGATTTCTGTTCATGGTATCTAGTAAAGTTTGAAATTCATTTGTACTTGTTTGTGTTTCTGGTTTTTCACCTGAATTCATCCTGTATATGTTGTGTGCCCATGTGGAACTCTTGTTTGTGTCCAGATTGTTGTGATCCAGTGTTTGATTCTGGTGTTGCTGCTTTTTCTGTTCATCTTCGATGGCAGGTACCCAACCAATAAGAAGAAAATCTACATTGCAAAACCATAGGATTAACGTCAGGCCTTGATAGAGATTAAATTGACTTATCAGAAAATCCGTGGAAATGTCACTTCCACCAGTTCTTCATCAAACTGTCTGTGTTTTCAGGAGCTCCATATTGAGTGAAGACATGTTGACTTGTAAATGTAGCTGACAACCAGGACAACACTTCTCTCTCCAACTGGGGAGCTCTGCTATTCATTTTCACCCCTATTTCAATAAGTACCAAGAGTGATTTCAATCCATCAGAAGCAACAGCAATCAAAACCATGATACCAGTTGGTTTCTGTTGCTTGAAATGTGTTTTGACAACTTTGGGAATGTTTCCTTGTGAAGTGCCATAAATCCTATCATTGTGGTAGTTGACCAACACATTTTCCACAGAGAAAAAATCTTTGTCTGACCAAACAAAGATTTTTGCTTGTGGTATGCTGCATCTCCTGTAACATATTCTTCCATCTGCCGAGATATTTTAACTTGGAGATATAGTGGTGGGAGGCTTAGGGGTTAAAATCAACTGTTCATTTCTCAATGCCCAGAAGATTTATGAAGGATGATAATGATGATGAAACACATGGGTAATTTTAACAAAACAAGATCAAGAATTTATTCACAAATTTACACACTTGAAGTACTGTCAGTAGATAGTTTCAGGAAAATAAATCAGAATTCTTCAAGTCTGTAGTTTTAATTTATTTTCATGAAGAGGAAATGCGTTTATATTTATGCCACACTGCATATTTCCGACGGAGATAAGCAGTTGTCCTGATTTAAACCTAAAAAGACCACAGATTAGCCTATGTAGATATATTATTTTTTGTTTATTTTTCTGTCTAAACAAAATTTACAATCTCATGTTCTAATTGCCTTCTTTGCTGCCACTTCTTTTCTTACTATTGCTGAAGCCTTGCTGTGAAGCTTG
Source organism: Acanthosepion esculentum (assembly GCA_964036315.1). Taxonomy (NCBI): domain Eukaryota; kingdom Metazoa; phylum Mollusca; class Cephalopoda; order Sepiida; family Sepiidae; genus Acanthosepion; species Acanthosepion esculentum. The sequence continues at coordinate 21,793,073 of OZ038517.1, read as the reverse complement.
AATCCCTTCTTTTGTTTGTTTTGTATTTAATGGCTCTCATATGGTATTTATTTCTGTGATTTCTGCCATTCCTTCAGACATCTGATTCTCTAGCATTGTTCTTTGTTTAGTTCTTTTATTTCCACAAGTGTTGGTGACCATCTTTTTCCCACTATACAGTATCATGCATGCTTGGTTTCATTATTTCACCTCATTAAGAAACATTGTGATAACAATAAAGATAGGGAATATTAATCTGAATGTAAATGATATATATTTTTTTTTTTAGTTGTTGATTAGAAAAGATTAATATTGGAATTTTGTTTTGATGTCTTTTTATACAGGTTTTCACAGAGAAAATAGCTTAAAATTGTCAAGGATTTTCAAGTTTTATTCAAACAACTCTCTTGTTTTCTCACTTTTTTTGGTTTTAATTTCTTCATCTGACTTTACAGGTGAGTCATTCTTCAGTAGGTGTAGAGAAGACTTTGTGGCAACAGAATTGTGATTCTATTGAAGAATGCTGAGAATACCATGGACAAAGTATGTAAGCAATAAGGAAGGGAAAAAATACAGTTTTGTCCTTTTATTCTGATTGGAAGACATCAGCCTAACAAACAGACATTAATGGCTTTAATATAAAATGGCTTCTAATATAAAAAATATACACTGTTTCATCTTCCATTCTGACCTGAAGTCACCTACCTAACACATGAAGGTGAAATGCATCGGCATTAAAAAGCTTTTCCATTGTGTCTCATTTCTCTAAAATTTAGTATGTTAATGACTTTTCCAAGATATAGATAATTTACTGAAAGAAACATCTTTGTTTTTTAACACATCAGTATAAGATCATAAATAAGTCTTGGTTGATTGGTTGATTTTGTTTAGCAGCATATCAACCTCAGTCGGTTATTTCATGCCAAAATCTAAATGTTTGGAACACAATTTTATGACTTCAACAAAAATATATACTATAAATAGATATTATTGGTAATTTGGCAATAATATGTATTGTTGATATTTTTTATATGAAAATGTATTTTTATACTTTCATAATATTTTGGTTTTATTTGGGGTTCACTATTGGCCCATAGCTAGAACCCTAACAGGTGCTACCACCCTAAAATACTTGTCACATGATCAACTAAAGGAAAGAAAGAAAGCTACAACTTTTTGGTAGTTTACATATTTTACAATGTTGTAGACTACCAAAACATAACTCATAATCAGTTGTACCACGTGAGTTAAAACCTTTTTAACTTACCAACAGCAAAAGCCACAACACTATAGGAAAATGTGGTATATGTTGAGATCACATCTTCAGCTAGTTTGGGTGTCCGGTAGAAACTACAAAGAAAAAAATATAAAATTTTCTGGTTTGTTTTTAAAATAGATATTTGCAAAATTATCTTCAACTCTTTCCACATAATATAAACGGCACTGTACTTTGTACAGAACATGAAAACAGAATTATTTTTTGTTAAATATCAGTTATGTTTTATTAATAGACATTATAATTGATGCATTGTAATTACTATAAACACATATAAAGGGCAGTGAGAATGAAAAATTCTCAGCTTGACCCAAAATCTAACAATAAATCAACATCAGGTTTTATTTTGTAATTCCTTCTTAATGTCAGGCTGAGAACTTTTAAGTAAAGCAACCCATTATATATATATATATATATATATATATATATATATATATATATATATATATATGTGTGTGTGTGTGTGTGTGTGTGTGTGTGCAGGTATGCAGAAAAATAGGAAAGAACACGTTAGGTAAATAATCCGGAGTTCCTAGTATGTTTTTTTTTTTTTTAAAAAGACAGTGCTCCATACAGAAGTAGAGCTTATATTATAATATTTTTTTAAAAAATAGGATTCCTTCACTACATAAGAGTTCTCATATTTCAAAAGCGAGAGCCGAGACCCTCAATATAATTTTTGAAATTAAGTTGAATTAAGGTGTCTGGTCTCGCTTCCTCGTCAAGCGAGAATTTGGGTCCCAAATTATATTGAGGGTCTTGGCTCTCGCTTTTGAAACATGAGAACTCTTATGTAGTGAAGGAATCATATTTAAAAAAAAAATATAATATATTATATATATATATATATATATATATAAAAGTGAACATTGAAGTCAACATTTAGAGGTGACGGGCTGTTTTATGCTATATGCAATAATCAGGCCTGATGATTGTGTCTAGCATGAAACAGACTGTTGCCTCTAAGTGTTGACTTCAATGTTCACTTTTATATTTACGCACACTCTATCTCTGATATTGACACTTTATCCCATAAATATATCACACTTAAAAGTATATTTCTTCATATATATATATATATATATATATACGGATTTGGAAATAAATCTGATGATCCATATATGGAACCTTAAAGCAATCTGTTTTTATTTAAAATATATATATATTAGCTATTTTTTAAAATATATATATATTAGCTATTTTTTAAAATATATATATATTAGCTATTTTTCAAGTTTAAATTCGTTTAATAACATATTAAGCCACGAATAGCTTCGACATCTGACCGTCTAGATCATATTGAATGTAAATGTATGTGCCTGTGTGTATCGATGTGTATGTGTAAGTATAGTGCATTTGCCTATGTGTGGTTTGATTTTTTGTATGTGTATGTATATATCTAAATACGTCCGAGCGCTTAACATGCCGTTGTTCGAATGATTTCACGTGAGAGGCAACTAACATGTTGAAATGAAACTAAAAATGTATACATCTCTGTCTGGGATTCCGAATACGACTTTCAACTTAATTTCAATGAAAATATAAATTAAATAGCATATATATCTTTTATTTTTATGTTTATATTTTTTCTCCTTGGTAATTCTACAATTTAAAACTTAATAGAGATCTGATTTAGATTTCTAAATAGGTAATTTTAATTTTTTAATTTTTTACTTTTAATTTTAATTTCAAATTTTATAAATCTTTTAATATCTAGATAACCTTGCTTAGTTGTCAAATTTTTCGAATCAACCTATACTTGTTTTTTGATTGGCCACTCTAGCTTATGTAACAGCGTTTACTCTTAGCTAAGGATCGTTGATTAATTTGAAACTTTTAAAACCATTTATTCTATATTCTATATTATCACTTGACAAGACACAAGAAGTGTTGAAACAAAATGGCTACTTTTGTCGTGATTTTATAACATATTTATGTTGTAATATTCAAATAAATAATTATATATATATATATATATATATATATATATATATATATATATAAGGAATCAGCAGATAGCTAATGATGGCAGAAATCACAGAAATAAATACCATATGAGAGCCATTAAATACAAAACAAACAAAAGAAAGGATTCAAGCTTCACAGCAAGGCTTCAGCAATAGTAAGAAAAGAAGTGGCAGCAAAGAAGGCAATTAGAACATGAGATTGTAAATTTTGTTTAGACAGAAAAATAAACAAAAAATAATATATCTACATAGGCTAGTCTGTGGTCTTTTTAGGTTTAAATCAAGACAACTGCTTATCTCCGTCGGAAATATGCCAAATATATATATATGAAATGAACAAAGTCTGACAATTATGAAAATTTCTTGGATATTCAGGCCGGTAAATGTCGTTAATACTGTTTATTATAAACAGAGCATTTACTTAAATATTTGCATCTATAAAAAGAATGTATAAACATAAAAAATATCTTAAAAATAATTGTCGAACTTTGTCCATTTCATAATCTGTGACGTCATTTGTTTACATTTGGATATGCATCGAGCAGAATTGAATGTATGAGAGAAAATCATGGAGAATTGTAGTTTAAAAACAGTAAAATCGACCTTGCTAACTGAAATGCTTCTCAGTGGCCAAATTGGTTAAAAAGGCATGTCAGGCTATATGACGGTTCCATATAGGATACAGGTTCGATTCCTGTGGGAGGATGCATATTATCTGTGAAAATTTCTCGGACATTCAGGCCGGAAAATGTCATTAATACTGTTTATAATAAACAGAGCATTTACTTAAAAAAAAGAAGAAAGAAAAAATGTATGTGTGTTTATGTGTGTGCTCATGTATGTAGGCATGCAGATATACATAGACATGGGCACACACATAAACACACACTTGCACAAAAATCCAACAGTGACCTAAATGCTCAAAACAAAAATGAGTAACCACAATACTGACAGAATACAAATGCAATCACATAAACAGACACAGATGTGAACACACAAACATACATGAGTAGGTATGTGCGTGTGTGCTTGTTTGTATGTATGTATGTATGCATGTGTGCACACACATAAACACACACACAAACATGCATATATACACAAAAAAAAATCAACTATAACCTAAATGAAACAGTCAAAACAATAGCAATAAACCAGAGATCAATGGAGAAGGTGAAGAAAGAATAAAAAAGAAAAAAAGAAAAGAAATGAAGGGAGAAGAAAAAAAGCCAACAACCAATCAACAACCACCAAGCAAAAACACACTGATAAAAGTACAAAAAATAAAAATTAAAAAAATTGAGAAATATCAGCAATTTAACTCCACCCCAATGAGTGGCCACATCTATGTAACCACAAAATTTCAAAGTAAGCATGATTTAAGTGAACAAAAATTTTTCATATTATACAAGGGTCATTCAATAAATAAGGTGAATTTTTCAGTATAAGGACTTCTAATACAGATAGAAGCTTACTCTTTTTTATTTTTTTTTTGTTTTACTTCTTTTTCACATGGATTTAATTTCTTTTGCAGATTAAAAAAAAAACTTTCAGAGTTTTGGCGATTAACAAAGATGGCCGATCAAGTAACATGCTCCAGGATTGAACAGCAGCCAGTTATCAAGTTTTTGGTTGCTGAAGGGTGCAAACCAGTTGAGAATGTCAACTGTGTATGGTGCCACATGTTTCAGCCAAAAAAATGTCTACAAGTGGGTTAAATTGTTTAAAGAAGGACGGAGCAGTGTTGAGGATGAAGACAGGCCTGGGAGGCCTACAGAAGTGAGGTCTCCTGAGGTGATCGAATCAGTCAATGACCTCATTCAGTCTGACAGAAGGGTGACATTGCAAGGACTTTGAGCTTATCTGTTGGGACAAACGCAGCGGTCATCAGTCAGAAGGAGTCATCTTGCATCATGACAACGCAAGGCCTCACACAGCAGCCCAAACGGTGCAGACCATCAACGGGCTGGGCTGGGAACTGCTCCCTCATCCTCCTTACAGCCCAGACCTTGCCCCTGCAGACCTTCACCTGTTTGGTCTCTTGAAAGCGTTCACAAGAGGCATGAAGTTTAAAAGTGACGATGAAGTCAAAAGTGTTGTGAGCGACTGGCTGAGACATCAGTCCAAAGATTTTTATGCTGAGGGAATACGGAAGCTTGTGCACAGGTGGGAAAAGTGTGTGACAGTGCTAGGAGACTACGTTGAAAAAAAAAACAAAAAAAAGTAAGCTTCTATCTGTATTAGAAGTCCTTATACCAAAAAATTCACCTTATTTATTGAATGACCCTTGTATATATATATATATGCACATTTCATTGAATATGACAGACAAGGTGCTTTGATTTAGTTTTTTATACAATTTCTCATGTGATCTAATAATTTTTTTCTTTTCAGATGATAAATTATATAAAAACTTCCCAATTGTCCTTTTTTATTTGAATGCTTTCGGCTATACATTTAGCCATTTTCAAGGTTGAAATATATTAACTGTTGAAATAGAAAATTAACATGAAGACTCACTCTACCCCTTTCTGACCATAGCTCAATTAGATCTCATTTAAATATCCATTGAAATCTACCAAACTCTATTCGTAACATACTTGTTGACAACACAAATACAATAACATTATCTACATGCAAAAAAAGGCTAAAAATAATGGAAGCCTTATTAATAAAAACAAAAAAACAACACTCAATAATATCAACTATGAACATGGACACAATATCTTGACCATGTTTTGAAAATGAAAACATTATATAAATAAATGCATACAACAAACTATTGGCATATATAAGGTATTAGTGAATTCAACTGACAAGATCTGTTTGTCTAATTTTTTCTGTTGTATTTTTCTTATAACTTACAACATCCAAATCAAAATTGTGTCATGTTTTTGTTCAAATACTTTCAACTGTCTTGGTCATTATGAAGAACTGAAAGTAGTTGAACAATAGCCAAACAAAAATATGAAGTTCTTACTGTTTATTAACAATTTTGATTTGGATATACAAGAGCTTGTTCAAAAATTAAGAAAATGCAATAAAAATTTACACCCTTGTTACCTAAATATACTTAGATTACATACAATATATTTAAGCAGCAAAAATTTATTTAACTACACACTAACACACGCATCATCATCATTCCCTTGACTTTTATAATGAGAGGGGGATCTGAATGCAGAAGCCATATTGAATCTCCTCCACAACAGTCTAGCAATGGCAGCCAACAATAATCCTGGTATAGACATACCTGTCCATTGTTTAACATTGTCCAACCAGTTTTGCATTGGCGTCCTCTCCTATGTCCACCTTCAACGGAGCCTTGCATGATGATCTTGCACAGCCTGTCGTGCCTTGTAACATGTCCAAACCACACCATTTTTCTCCATTTGTCAGTGGCAAGAAGAGGTACTGGTGGCTCACAAAACTTTCAACCCTTTTATGCACAATATACATAACTAAAGAATTCATGGATCCTATATATTTCTATTACCTCAAACATTATTTTTAGTGGATACCTGTAATTGAATAGTTTATTTTAAACAATATTTATTTTGTCTACCAGTCTGTGTACCCAAGAAAACTTAATAAAGAAAATGTGCCATTTGGCAGGATTTAAACCTGTGTGCCCCATTGCAGGAGGATCCAGTGTATTTCAATGTGTGCTCCATTGCAGGAGGATCCAGTATATTTCAATGTGTGCTCCATTGCAGGAGGATCCAGTATATTTCAATGTGTGCTCCATTGCAGGAGGATCCAGTATATTTCAATGTGTGCTCCATTGCAGGAGGATCCAGTGTATTTCAATGTGTGCCCCATTGCAGGAGGATCCAGTATATTTCAATGTGTGCTCCATTGCAGGAGGATCCAGTGTATTTCAATGTGTGCTCCATTGCAGGAGGATCCAGTGTATTTCAATGTGTGCTCCATTGCAGGAGGATCCAGTGTATTTTTAATGTTCAGCTATGAAGAGTGTCACAATAAAACAAGGTTTCATATTGTCTTTAAAGCATACTTGAAGTGCATTCTGAATTGTGCCAGAAGGCCCATTTTCTTTATTCAAGTTTTTTCAAATTATCAGGCCAGTAGACAAAATTTAATACTGTTTAAAATAAACAGAGCATCTACTCAAATACAGATATCCTATAAAAATAATGTTTGAAAAAAAAAAAATATATATATATATATAAGGAGACACTATCATTAGATCAGATGTGCTTTGGACCAATTCAGCCAGGAATAAACCATCTTTATTTAATATCAGGTCTTTAAAAAAAAAATATAGTCTTTAAATGGGAGTGGGGACTTACTTATAAGGTATTCTTCCACCCAATTCCCTAATTTATTTTTTTCTTGAGAATAAGAGGAAGTAAAAAGAAGAAAAAATACAAAAAACCAAAAAACAGAACAGTAAAACACATCAACAACAAATCAATAAAACAACAGTGGTACTTTTGCATATACCCCTAAAAAAACAATTTTAAATATGTATACATACACATATACAGGGTGTTGGTAGAAGCCAATAAGAAACTGACACCGACCAGACAAGAAAATACTTTAATAATTTTTTATAAGAGCAATATAAATTTGCTGTGAATCCAATAAACATTTCCTATTATATTTTTTAAATAAGTACAAAGAAATAATTTTTATATTCATAGTTTTTGAAATTTCATTGAATTTCTTACATATCAAGACAAAAAAAAGACATACTCCTTAGTTTAGTCTTAACAAAAGGAGGATCATTTGGAATCTATTTCTAGTGAAATATCCATGTATTTCACTATGAGTCTTTATATGCTTCAACAGATACATTGGCACTTTATTATTTTTTATATTGAACGTTAAAACAAAGCGATATAGCAGTCTCCTGTTCTTCATATTTAAAATGTTACTTTTCATTAAAAAGGCACCTAAATGATTATATTTGGATAAATTGAAAGTGAAACGAATACATCTGTTCTGTAATTTTTGAATTTTATTTTGCAACTGTTCATTTACATTTTGCATAAGAACATCACTATGATTAAATGGAGGGAGAATTTATGTTTCACTTAATTTTTGCTTAGATAGTTGACTTAAAAAGAATTTGAACCGTAATGCATTTTTTAGCTTACTTTATGCCTTAGTAATGGCAAAGGTCCAGGTCAATTCCTCATTGAAAGCAATACCTAGATTTTTCACTTCAAATATATATATATATATATATATATATATATTTACATTATTCGGACTATTGTCCTCATCTTTGTCACCATATTTATTACAACGTTTCAGATGTTGTATGCTCTGGCCTTCTTCAGGTGGTTGGAATGTCGAACTGAACCATTTATTTCACTCACTGGTGTAGTTCTAGTTCCACGTGCCATGTTTAAAACAATACAATAAAGATACTGTTTTGGTCACAGCCATTCACTTTATCAGGAAAATAAGTCACAGGTGATTATCTTTAAAATCACGTGAAAAAAAATTCAGTTATATAATACAAGTCCTGTCCAGAAAATATCCAGCCAGTACAAAGGACTGGTTATATAAGACTTTATGTTGCTTGACAACCAATCGGTACAGGGAATTGTGTATACATGAACACACTCTTGCAGGAAGCAGAGGAGGGGGGGGTACTTAAGTAACAGCGGGACACCATAAATGAACTTGTGAGTGAATTAATTATTCACATCTTGGACAGGTTTTGTTGCCCAAAATATCACATCACTCCCCTAGAGTTCAGATTGGGCTCCTTGCAAATACAACACCCACACACACAAATAATATTCTCCATCAGTATAAATCTCTATGGTGATGAGTGAGGTGCGAATAATTGACTGATGTGCTTTTTTATGGCTTATTTAACTTTTGCAGGTTGTTTAAAGCTTGAAAATATTTTTTAGATTATGAGAACCTTTGGAGATAATGTTTTACTGAAACAAGTTCAACTAATTAATCCATAGCTGGTGGAAGAAGAAGTGAATTCATACTTTCCCCAAGTGTATCTAATAAAATTGAAAGTCTTATTTACCATAAAATTCAATGACTGACTGAGAATTATTTCAACTCCTGGCACCTTGTTTATTGATTAACCCTCTTGTAGTGTAATGTTATTGATTCATGGGAAGTAGTATGCACTCAAGTGCCTCATGGGCAATAGCTGTAATTACTCATAGTCTTTGTGACTTAATATGTAAATGAGTCACCTCAGCCCTTATATATAAAAGTGCACAAGGATAATCAATGGTCCACAATATAATTACTAAGTTATTTCAAATGATTTTCTTTATTACTGAAGTAAATTCATTTAGCATACATCTTAAGACAATAAAAATGCTGTAATTGAATTAAATGCATGACAGCTTCAATCAGCCAAATTTAGAAATATGTTTCTAGGTCATGTGTCGGCAACCTAAGGCATGCATGCCACATATGGCATGCCAAGCAATTTCCAATGGCACACAGCCGTAAATGACATCACGAAGCCTGAACCAATAATTACTACAATACAAAGAAGATATTTAACTGTCTCAATTTTAATATATACTAAAGTATACATAATATATTTTACTATATAAAATATATTGTAAAACAGGTATATTGACTTTGACTTGTATAAAAATATGTATGCTGTTGGCACACTGAATGATTTTAAAGCCCTAATTTGGTGCATAGTTAGCAAAAGGTTGCCAACACCTGTTCTAGGCAATCAAAAACCATATTGACAATATGTAATATGGACATAAACTGGGGGATGAATTTTGTACTATAATCAAGTTATAAACTGATCCCTCATTTTACATCATAGGTTCTGTATATTCTATAGGATATTCCAGTAACATTTGATATCCCAGCCAACAATTTTTTTTCTACTAAAATGTTGAAAGATTTATTGGCCATAAAATTCAGTGACTAATCAAGAATTATTTCAACTCTTGATACCTTATTTATTGGTTAACTCCTCATATGTAAAAGTACACATATATCCAATGTGGATGAATTGAACTTGTGATTCAAAATATAATTACTAAGTTATTTTAAATGATTTGTATTATTACTGAAGTAATTTCAATCTGCGTACATCTGAAGCCAATAAAAATGCTGTAATTGAATTAATTACGTGACAGCTGCAATCAACCAAGATTTTTTTCTTTTAAGAATTGTGGTCTAATAAAGATAGTATTTTAGTTATAGGTCTTCATTTTACTGAGAAAAAATGTCTGTAATTGTATTAATTGCCAAAAATGTGCATGATGTTCTTGTACATAAACAAGAATCATGTGCACTCTTTCTTTTCCAACATCAGATACACATGACACACTGTCGTTTGGTTTGATGCGGTAAGTTGCCATTTCCTTTGCTACATCTGATTAGCCATTATAACTGAGTAGTGAGTTCAATCCTCATAAGGTGCTCCATACAAAAACATTTCAAAAGGAAATAACCTGACGAGTTGCAATAATTGTGAAAACTGATTTGCAAAGCTATTTTGGCTCCGACAATACCAGGTAATTTTAATTTTTGTATATCATTTGTAATCATCAAATAAAAAAATAAAAATGAACTTTTCCCATTTGCATATAGTTTTCTTTATCTTTTTCTTATATACCAAATTGACTTTCTGATCTTAAAATTGCTGAAAGCCGAGTCCAGAAATATCTAACTTGAGTATAGTCTCTCTTGAATGTTGTTGAAGGCTGCATTCAAAAATAACTAATTTAAGCATCGTCTCTCTTGAGATATGCCCTGATAAATTCATAAAATAAGCTAGTGAGACCTGCATGCAAGAGTAGGTACTAAAAATGCATCTGACATCATTGAATGTACATCTTTACTTATGTGCAAATACGAAGGAGACATATTTTCTTTTGAATGTTGCAGAAGGCTGAGTCCAATAATATATAATGTGAGCATTGTCTCTCTTGAATGTTGTTGAAGATTAAGTTCAATAATATCTAATTTGAGCATAGTCTCTCTTGAATGTAGTTGAAGGCCACATGCAAAAATATCTAACTTGTGCATAGTCTGTCTTTAGATATGCCCTGATAATAAAATAAGCTATTGAGACCTGTATGCAACAGTAGGTACTTACAATGCATATAAATATACTGTCATTGAGTGTACATCTCTACCTCTGTGTAAATAGGAAGGAGACATATTCTTTATTAATAATGGGGAGATGAATCAAATTTGTTAAATTTAATGTAGGCTTATATATTTTCGTGTAATTTTAAAAAGAAATTTTACATCAATTTTTAAAGCTGAAAATTCTAATTTTACCCATGCTCATTTTGTCCTGCCCTCCTCATTATATTTGTCCAGAAATTATCAAAACATTTTAAATATCTCCAGGACAAGCTACATAGCATTCATGTAACTTGGCAACTGACCAGAATGAACATTAACCCATCATGGCCCACTTTTCATTGAATGTAGTCTTTTAATAGTGTTTAGGTAAAAACCTATAATTTATACTGGAGTTTTTTTTTAATAATATGAAATTTAAAAAAATAGAATACCAGATTTTTTTCTAAAAAAAAAAACAAACTATAATACCAGATTTTGTTTTTTTAAAAACCTATAAAACCATATTTTTTTTAAACTTATAACAACAGATTTTGTATTTTAAAAAACTATAGTACCAGATTTTATTTTTCAAAAACCTAGTACAATACCAGATTTTTTTAAAAACAAAAGGACTATAATATCAGATGCTGTGGGTTACTCAGTCAACTGTGATAGATGATTAAGTAAGTTTTGGCACTGGGTGATAATTCCACTCTCAGTGAATATGCATGAAATTTTTGCAGGAAACATGGAAAAATAATTAAAGTTTTTTGAAGATGATTTCAGGACCAACATTTTCAATTTTTTTTTTAGTCATTGCACCCCAAACAAGGCAATAAAGCTACTAAGATGCAAGGGGTTACTGGAAGTGGAAAAAAAATGAGAAATCACTGAGGCTAGAAAGGACATTAAAAGACAAGGATTTAAGGAGACAGAAGATGATGACTGGCATTGCATTTAAATTTTTGAAGATGTAGCTGATGGGAAAGGTGGAAGCCAGAAGAGAGTTCCACAAGTCCAAGAGAAGAAACCATTACCATAGAACTTAAGCTTACACTTAGCAATTTTAACAGTAAAAGGATGAGACCTAGCTGACAATCTAGTACTGCATTAACTTGAGGCACCAAAGAGAAGTGCTCATCTGAACACTTTCCACGAAAGTATTTATAGAAAACACATCGGGAAGCTACATTATGGTGGGGAAGTGATTAAAGACAAAGGGCAGTGGGGAGGGTTATATAATATAAACATGGTAGCACCTAAAACATGTTCTCTAGGTAATCAAAAATAAATTAAGTTATGTGGACATAAAGTGAGTGATGGGTTTTCTATTATAATCAAGTTATAAAATGATCCCTCATTTTATGTTATAGATTTTATATATTTCTATACTCTAGGTAGGATTGACTGATTTGTTTTTCATGGCTTTTTGCAGGTTATTTAGAACCAAAATATATTTCGGATTGTGTGGTAGAGGCAACCATCATTGTCTTCCCCTTGAACAATGAGGTATGATCAAAAAGTACCAGGACTAGTGCTATAATTAAAAAACTACAACACATCAATTCGGCATTTAATCTCCTTTGAAATAATCTGCTTCTGAAGTCACACACTTTATCCAGTTTCATTTGTATTGTTGGAAGCGTTCTGGAACTCCTTTTTTGGGATAGTCAACAGCTACCGCATTACATTCTCTTGGATTTCCTCAACATCTTGAAATCTGGTTCCTTTCATGTAAGTTTCGATTTTTGAAGAAAAAAATGTTGCAAGAGGCAAGATCTGGGGAATTTGGAGGTTGTCATACCTGCAGAATGTTGAACTTGGCCAAAAACTGCTGCAAAAGCCATGGTCACTGACGAAACCTCTGTGGTATGGTGAAACAACCGCATTCTACACACTTTCCTTCCAAGCACTGCTATAAACAATGGAAGCATGCAAGAACATTATAACTTAGTATGTATGCATGACAAAGTTCAAGGTTAATCTGTGCAAAGTGACTTTAGCTTTGTCACCATAGCAGTAGTCCCTATACTTTTTGATCAGACCTTGTACACTCCTATAAAATATCACATGTGGGCAGTAGTCAAATTACATTAAATAAAGCTTCATTACAAGCTTAAAGGTTTGTTGGTTTTTTTGTTTACAGATTGTAAGAATAAATCTTTTTTTTCCTTTCTTTTTTTGTGAGTGAATATTTCATTAACACGTTGACCACCAAACATGGACCTTTGTGCTCACAAGACTGAGTGTCAAAAGAAGAATTGTTCCCATGACACTAAATTTTTAACTACCTTTGCTCTTCGGCAATGTTTATTGCACACACAAAGATCCATGTTTGTCAAATATTCTCTAGGCAAGCAAAAATAGATTAATGAATGTGGTCATAAAGTGAAGGATGGGTCTTCTATTATAATCAAGTTATAAAATGATCCCTAATTTTATGTCAGATCCTAATATTTCTATACTCTAGCTAGAATTGACTGTTTTTTGGGTTTTTTTTAAGGTTAATCAACCCTTTGCGGGTTATTTAAAGCCAAAACATATTGTGAATTTTGTGGTGAAGGCAACCATATTTCCTGTCTATATTTCTGAGATGAGGTATTATGTACACTCTTTACATTATTCGGCCATTGTACACACCAGCCTTCTTCCGGTGGGTGGAATGTCGAACTGAACCCTTTATTTGACTCACTCAAGGACACATGGCACAGTGGATAAAGTCGTTAGTTAGATCCAGTGACAGTACCCAAAGAGCGTGAGTTCAATACCCGGTTAAGGCAGTGGAGAACTTGGAGAGGGGAACTAACAGGAGATAACTGATAACTGACATCCATTAGACATGGCACGTGGAACTAGAGCAGTCTACCCCAGTGAGTGAAATAAAGGGTTCAGTTCGACATTCCAATCACCTGAAGAAGGCCAGAGTGTACAACGGCCGAAATGTTGTAATAAATATGGCAACAAAGATGGGGACAATTGTCCGAATAATGTAAATAGTGCAACCATAGTTGTCTTCCCTTCAAACTACTCTCCTATAAAATCTGAAATCTAGGCAGTGATCATCTAAGATGCATCCATTTTGACTGAGGGGAACAGGAAAGTAAAGGAGTGGATGAAGGGTTTTTGGAGTCCAAGCAACAGCAAATTGGGCATTGATTATTTCTGCATGCTGGTCTATATTAACAATCATGCTTGGGATTGGAGAGTCAGGTCTGGTCTGCCTTCGTGGAAGATGGACTTGTTGTGTGATTCTAATGCCACCCATTTGTATTGCCAGGCACACATCAGGATGGGTAAATTCGTAGACATTTTGTCCCACCAGAATCTATCTTACTCATTTATAAGTCTACCATTTGTCCTTGCTTTGAATATTTCCATCACATCTGGTCTGATGCTCCTGCTATATATTTGGAGATTCTTGATAAAATCCAAAGAAGAATCAACAATGTTATTGGTCCTGACCTGGCATCCTGACTTAAGCTACATTATTGTGGTGAGAAAGTGACTTATCTATGTGTTTTCTATAAATATTTTCATTCTAATTGTCCTGATGAACTTTCTAGACTTTATGAATTTAAGTGCAGTACTAGATTGGCAGCAAGATCTCATCATTTTACAGTTGAAATGGCTAGATGTAAAGTTTTTTATATCACACTTCTCTTTCATGGAATCCCCTTCTAGCTTCTTGCTTCTCAGTCAATTTTGATTTTTTCAAAATTTAAATGCAATGTCTATCATTATTTTCTGTCTTAATTTTTGTTCTTTCACTGTCCTCTCTCCTTAATAGTACTTTTTCTTATATTCTCTAACACTCAGTTACCCCTTGCATCCTAGTGGCTTTACTGCTTTGCTTGGGGTGAATTGGTTAAAAAAAATTTTTTTTTAAAAATAAGTGAGGAATTTGTAGGGAAAGAGGTGATCTATGAGATCAACATAGCAGGATTTGTCTCAAATTCCACCCAGATGAAGACCTGAATAAAACATCTAAATATAATATTGGAAACTGTGTTCATGTTCCCATTTCTCTACGTGGCATTTGTTTTTCATCTTGTTGCCTTGTGAACATGCAGCATCTCCTTTCCCAGCTTTCAACAAAATCGAGAATCGAAATACATGGAAAAATCCTTGTCCAGTTGGTAGAAATCTAGTGTTGTATATTTACAAATGATTGAATCATGATACATCTAATTCTGAGTACTCTTTAACTTTAATTATGAAGCTGACAGTTTTTTTTTATCTTGATACCAAGTACTCTTTTTATAACTGTTTTGTATATTTCTTAAGCTGAATTAAGTTTAAGTCCCTAATTGCGAATCACATCTAATGCACTTTATTTCTAATGAATTCCTCTTATTATATTCCTGTGTCAGTCCAAGAAATAGAATTTAATGATTTTTAAGACCCATTGTTCCTGCAACTCCAAAATTTAGAATTTTATAAATTTGTAGGAAATACATAAAAAGGAAACTTGTTTTCAACTGGGTCAAATAGGAAACTTCAAAATTTTATAAACCTTTGGATGTAGGGTTCACCAATTTGTTTTCTATTTTCTACTGAATTAAAGTGGCTTATATGCCACAAAATATGGTAAAGTCTAAAAAGTCAAAGCTATTTTGACAAAATATAATGTGGACATGAACTGGGGGTGAATTTTCTATTATACGAGGGTCATTCAATAAATAAGTGGAATTTTTCGGTATAAGGACTTCTAATACAGATAGAAGCTTACATTTTTTTATTTTTTTTGTTTTACTTCTTTTTCACATGGATTTAATTTCTTTTGCAGATTAAAAAAAAACTTTCAGAGTTTTGGTGATTAACAAAGATGTCCGACCAAGAAGCATGCTCCAGGATTGAACAGCGGTCAGTTGTCAAGTTTTTGGTTGCTGAAGGGTGCAAACCAGTTGAAATTCATAGGAGAATGTCAACTGTGTATGGTGCCACATGTTTCAGCCAAAAAATGTCTACAAGTGGGCTAAATTGTTTAAAGAAGGACGGAGCAGTGTTGAGGATGAAGACAGGCCTGGGAGGCCTACAGAAGTGAGGTCTCCTGAGGTGATCGAATCAGTCAATGACCTCATTCAGTCTGACAGAAGGGTGTCAGTGGATGACATTGCAAGGACTTTGAGCTTATATGTTGGGACAGCACACAAGGTCAGCTGCCGGTGGGTGCCAAAGATGCTTACTGCAGAGCACAAACAGCACAGCAGCCCAAACAGTGCAGACCATCAACGGGCTGGGCTGGGAACTGCTCCCTCATCCCCCTTACAGCCCAGACCTTGCCCATTCAGACTTTCACTTGTTTGGTCCCTTGAAAGCGTTCACGAGAGGCACAAAGTTTAAAAGTGACGATGAAGTCAAAAGTGTTGTGAGCGACTGGCTGAGACATCAGTCCAAAGATTTTCATGCTGAGGGAATACGGAAGCTTGTGCACAGATGGGAAAAGTGTGTGACAGTGCTGGGAGACTACGTTGAAAAAAAAAAAGTAAGCTTCTATCTGTATTAGAAGTCCTTATACCGAAAAATTCACCTTATTTATTGAATGACCCTCGTATATATATATATATATATATATATATATATATATATATATATATATGCACATTTCATTGAATATGACAGACAAGGTGCTTTGATTTAGTTTTTTATACAATTTCTCATGTGATCTAATAATTTTTTTCTTTTCAGATGATAAATTATATAAAAACTTCCCAATTGTCCTTTTTTATCTGAGCGCTTTCGGCTATACATTTAGCCATTTTCAAGGTTGAAATATATTAACTGTTGAAATAGAAAATTAACATGAAGACTCACTCTACCCCTTTCTGACCATAGCTCAATTAGATCTCATTTAAATATTCATTGAAACCTACCAAACCCTATTCGTAACATACTTGTTGACAACACAAATATAATACCATCATCTACATGAAAAAAGAAGGCTAAAAATAAAGGCAGCCTTATTAATAAAAACAAAAAAAAAACAACACTCAATAATAAGTTATAAACTGATCCCTCATTTTACATCATAGGTTCTATATATTTATATACTCTTGATAGGATGAAACTACCATATTTAGTATCATCTAAAATGTACTCGATCCTTCCAAATATTAGATTTTCATAAATTTGTAAGAAATGCATGAAAATAAACTCAGTCTGAGCTGGTGCAAACTGATGAAGTTCCTATAACTTTAAATGTACCAGTCAACATTTCTTGTTTTCCCTTACTTTGTTGTCAACACCTGCTGACGTCTGAGTGTTTTTTTTTTCAATCAGTATCACTGTATACAAGGCAGTAAAGCAAAGGGGCTACAGGGTGTGGAAGAATTAGGAACAGACATTAATAATGAGCAGAAAGTGAAAAGAATAATCAGGAGGACAGTAGATAGTGTTTGACATTGCATCTAAATTTTTGCAGATTAAAGTTGGCCGGAAATCGTGGAGTTGGAAGGGAGTTCCACAAGTGAGAAGTGCAAGAAAAGAAACTGTTAGCATAGAACTTACAGCTACTTATAGCCAACTATAAATTGCTGAGATCTTGATGCCAATCCAGTACTGTCCTTAAATTCAAAAAGTCTAGGTACCACAGCAAAGAGCTCATTTGAACAATTTTGTCATGAAAGTATTTATAGAAAAGGCACAGGGAGGCCACCCAACAGTGGTGGGAAAGTGACTGAAGCTGAGCCATCAGATCAGGACCACTAATATTGCTGATTCTTCTTTGGATCTTATCAAGGAGTCCAAGATAAATAGCAGGGGCATTGGATCATATGTAGCAGCATGAATGAATGGTAGACTTATAGATATGTAAAATAGATACTGGAGAGAAAAAGTGTCTTACATGACACAGCGAACTGACTTTCTTAGCAGCTGACCTAGCAATGGATTCAATACAGTCTTTCCAATTCATGTCAGCTGAGAACGCGAGCCTTAGAAGATGTAACGAGTCACTTTCCTGTAGGTTAGCATCAGCTTGACTGAGAAAAGGTCCTGCATTGAAAGTTGATGAACCAATTCAGCATTGATTAGGGCCTCTAAGAGTTTTCCAAAAAGAGGTAGAAGGCTAATAGGCTGATAGCTGGAAAGGTCAGACGGCTCAACAGAGTTCTTGAAAACTGAAACAATAGATGTTGACTTCCAGCAGGCATGAAAGGAAGTAGTGAAGCATTTATTATACAGTTTAGAGAGAACAGGAGCCAGTTCAGAAGCATACTTCTTAATGACTATTACAGCGATACCATTGGGTTCATATGTTTTGTGGGGATCCAGGTAAAAAAGAGATGATAGCAGAAACCATGGAAGGGATTATATGTATATTAGTCAACAGAGACTCAGTTCTAAGTGAAAAGTTAGGCAGGGATACTCTAGATGAGTCTAGAGTTTGAGGAGAATTTAGAGGCAAAGCATTCAGCTTTATCAGTAGAGGATGATAACACCTTAAACTGATTGAAGAGGGGAGGCATAGAGAACTTACACTTATTTAATGCGCTATTACAGAGTTGCCAGTAATCACAAGAGCCAAAGTTGTTCATTGGGATCATCATCATCTCTCTCTATTCTCTATCTCTCCCCTGGTGGTGGTGATAGAGATGGGTATGAATCAAAGAGTTTAATGTGGCCATTCGTCGTCATCTCTCCCTATTCTCTTTCTCTCCCCTGGTGGTGGTGGTGATAGAGATGGGTATGAATCAAAGAGTTTAATGTGGCCATTCGTCGTCATCTCTCCCTATTCTCCTTCTCTCTCCTGGTGGTGGTGGTGGTGGTGGTGGTAGAGATGGGTAGAAATCAAAGAGTTTAATGTGGCCATTCGACATCTTCTCTCGCTATTCTCTTTCTCTCCCCTGGTGGTGGTGGTGGTGGTGGTGGTGGTGGTGGTGGTAGAGATGGGTATGAATCAAAGAGTTTAATGTGGCCATTCGTTGTCATCTCTCCCTATTCTCTTTCTCTCCCCTGGTGGTGGTGGTGGTGATAGAGATGGGTAGGAATCAAAGAGTTTAATGTGGCCATTCGTCGTCATCTCTCCCTATTCTATTTCTCTGCCCTGGTGGTGGTGGTGATAGAGATGGGTAGGAATCAAAGAGTTTAATGTGGCCATTCGTCGTTATCTCTCCCTATTCTATTTCTCTCCCCTGGTGGTGGTGGTGGTAGAGATGGGTAGGAATCAAAGAGTTTAATGTGGCCATTCGTCGTCATCTCTCCCTATTCTATTTCTCTCCCCTGGTGATGGTGGTGGTAGAGATGGGTAGGAATCAAAGAGTTTAATGTGGCCATTCGTCGTCATCTCTCCCTATTCTATTTCTCTGCCCTGGTGGTGGTGGTGGTAGAGATGGGTAGGAATCAAAGAGTTTAATGTGGCCATTCGTCGTCATCTCTCCCTATTCTCTTTCTCTCCCCTGGTGGTGGTGGTGGTAGAGATGGGTAGGAATCAAAGAGTTTAATGTGGCCATTCGTCGTCATCTCTCCCTATTCTCTTTCTCTCCCCTGGTGGTGGTGGTGATAGAGATGGGTAGGAATCAAAGAGTTTAATGTGGCCATTCGTCGTCATCTCTCCCTATTCTCTTTCTCTCCCCTGGTGGTGGTGGTGGTAGAGATTGGTAGGAATCAAAGAGTTTAATGTGGCCATTCGTCATCTTCTCTCCCTATTCTCTTTCTCTCCCCTGGTGATGGTGGTGATAGAGATGGGTATGAATCAAAGAGTTTAATGTGGCCATTCGTCGTCATCTCTCCCTATTCTCTTTCTCTGCCCTGGTGGTGGTGGTGATAGAGATGGGTAGGAATGAAAGAGTTTAATGTGGCCATTCGTCGTCTTCTCTCCCTATTCTCTTTCTCTCCCCTGGTGATGGTGGTGGTAGAGATTGGTAGGAATCAAAGAGTTTAATGTGGCCATTCGTCATCTTCTCTCCCTATTCTCTTTCTCTCCCCTGGTGATGGTGGTGATAGAGATGGGTATGAATCAAAGAGTTTAATGTGGCCATTCGTCGTCATCTCTCCCTATTCTCTTTCTCTGCCCTGGTGGTGGTGGTGGTGATAGAGATGGGTAGGAATGAAAGAGTTTAATGTGGCCATTCGTCGTCATCTCTCCCTATTCTCTTTCTCTGCCCTGGTGGTGGTGGTGGTAGAGATGGGTAGGAATCAAAGAGTTTAATGTGGCCATTCGTCATCTCTCCCTATTCTCTTTCTCTCCCCTGGTGGTGGTGGTGGTAGAGATGGGTAGGAATCAAAAAGTTTAATGTGGCCATTCGTCGTCATCTCTCCCTATTCTATTTCTCTCCCCTGGTGGTGGTGGTGGTAGAGATGGGTAGGAATGAAAGAGTTTAATGTGGCCATTCGTCGTCATCTCTCCCTATTCTCTTTCTCTCCCCTGGTGGTGGTGGTGATAGAGATGGGTAGGAATCAAAGAGTTTAATGTGGCCATTCGTCGTCATCTCTCCCTATTCTCTTTCTCTCCCCTGGTGGTGGTGGTGGTAGAGATGGGTATGAATCAAAGAGTTTAATGTGGCCATTCGTCGTCATCTCTCCCTATTCTCTTTCTCTCCCCTGGTGGTGGTGGTGGTAGAGATGGGTAGGAATCAAAGAGTTTAATGTGGCCATTCGTCGTCATCTCTCCCTATTCTATTTCTCTCCCCTGGTGGTGGTGGTGGTAGAGATGGGTAGGAATGAAAGAGTTTAATGTGGCCATTCGTCGTCATCTCTCCCTATTCTCTTTCTCTCCCCTGGTGGTGGTGGTGGTGATAGAGATGGGTATGAATCAAAGAGTTTAATGTGGCCATTCGTCGTCATCTCTCCCTATTCTATTTCTCTGCCCTGGTGGTGGTGGTGGTAGAGATGGGTAGGAATCAAAGAGTTTAATGTGGCCATTCGTCGTCATCTCTCCCTATTCTCTTTCTCTCCCCTGGTGGTGGTGGTGATAGAGATGGGTAGGAATCAAAGAGTTTAATGTGGCCATTCGTCGTCATCTCTCCCTATTCTCTTTCTCTCCCCTGGTGGTGGTGGTGATAGAGATGGGTAGGAATCAAAGAGTTTAATGTGGCCATTCGTCGTCATCTCTCCCTATTCTCTTTCTCTCCCCTGGTGGTGGTGGTGGTAGAGATGGGTAGGAATCAAAGAGTTTAATGTGGCCATTCGTCGTCATCTCTCCCTATTCTCTTTCTCTCCCCTGGTGGTGGTGGTGATAGAGATGGGTAGGAATCAAAGAGTTTAATGTGGCCATTCGTCGTCATCTCTCCCTATTCTCTTTCTCTCCCCTGGTGGTGGTGGTGGTAGAGATGGGTAGGAATCAAAGAGTTTAATGTGGCCATTCGTCATCTCTCCCTATTCTCTTTCTCTCCCCTGGTGGTGGTGGTGGTAGAGATGGGTAGGAATCAAAGAGTTTAATGTGGCCATTCGTCGTCATCTCTCCCTATTCTCTTTCTCTCCCCTGGTGGTGGTGGTGGTAGAGATGGGTATGAATCAAAGAGTTTAATGTGGCCATTCGTCATCTTCTCTCCCTATTCTCTTTCTCTCCCCTAGTGGTGGTGGTGGTAGAGATTGGTAGGAATCAAAGAGTTTAATGTGGCCATTCGTCATCTTCTCTCCCTATTCTCTTTCTCTCCCCTGGTGATGGTGGTGGTAGAGATTGGTAGGAATCAAAGAGTTTAATGTGGCCATTCGTCATCTTCTCTCCCTATTCTCTTTCTCTCCCCTGGTGGTGGTGGTGGTAGAGATTGGTAGGAATCAAAGAGTTTAATGTGGCCATTCGTCGTCATCTCTCCCTATTCTCTTTCTCTCCCCTGGTGATGGTGGTGGTAGAGATTGGTAGGAATCAAAGTGTTTAATGTGGCCATTCGTCATCTTCTCTCCCTATTCTCTTTCTCTCCCCAGGTGATGGTGGTGGTAGAGATGGGTATGAATCAAAGAGTTTAATGTGGCCATTCGTCATCTTCTCTCCCTATTCTCTTTCTCTCCCCTGGTGATGGTGGTGGTAGAGATTGGTAGGAATCAAAGAGTTTAATGTGGCCATTCGTCATCTTCTCTCCCTATTCTCTTTCTCTCCCCTGGTGGTGGTGGTGGTAGAGATTGGTAGGAATCAAAGAGTTTAATGTGGCCATTCGTCATCTTCTCTCCCTATTCTCTTTCTCTCCCCTGGTGATGGTGGTGGTAGAGATTGGTAGGAATCAAAGAGTTTAATGTGGCCATTCGTCATCTTCTCTCCCTATTCTCTTTCTCTCCCCTGGTGGTGGTGGTGGTAGAGATTGGTAGGAATCAAAGAGTTTAATGTGGCCATTCGTCGTCATCTCTCCCTATTCTCTTTCTCTCCCCTGGTGATGGTGGTGGTAGAGATTGGTAGGAATCAAAGTGTTTAATGTGGCCATTCGTCATCTTCTCTCCCTATTCTCTTTCTCTCCCCAGGTGATGGTGGTGGTAGAGATGGGTATGAATCAAAGAGTTTAATGTGGCCATTCGTCATCTTCTCTCCCTATTCTCTTTCTCTCCCCTGGTGGTGGTGGTGGTAGAGATTGGTAGGAATCAAAGAGTTTAATGTGGCCATTCGTCGTCATCTCTCCCTATTCTCTTTCTCTCCCCTGGTGATGGTGGTGGTAGAGATTGGTAGGAATCAAAGTGTTTAATGTGGCCATTCGTCATCTTCTCTCCCTATTCTCTTTCTCTCCCCAGGTGATGGTGGTGGTAGAGATGGGTAGGAATCAAAGAGTTTAATGTGGCCATTTGTCATCTCTCTCTATTTTCTTTCTCACCCCTGGTGGTGGTGGTGGTGGTGGTAGAGATGAGTAGGAATCAAAGAGTTTAATGTGGCCATTCGTCGTCATCTCTCCCTATTCTATTTCTCTCCCCTGGTGATGGTGGTGGTAGAGATGGGTATGAATCAAAGAGTTTAATGTGCTGATTCATGTGAATTAGATTTTGGGGGACAACTTTGTGCAACAGAAAAGCCCACATACTTGGCCAGATGTACCTCTCTCGAGTTCAAAGGTGATTTAGACTCACAAGATCTGGCAAACCTGGTTGAATTGTGCTGTTGGTTGCTTCTGCTGTCAATGTCCGCCTTGGATATGCCAGCCTGACTGGCACTTTCCTCTTTTGCTGGTTGAGATTGTGTAGATCTTTGTGTATTCCACTGTTCTTCCCTTAATATAAGGGGTGAAGGAGTCACCATCATTAAAACTTTAATTCAATGTTATGATTACAACATGACACTACAAATTCTGCCCACTCTTCATTTTTCTTATGAAGCTGAAACCTTTCCTTTCTTCATACCTAGCACTGGTTTATTTTATAACTGTTTTGTACATTTCCTAAGCTTAAGTAAGTCAGGTGCAAGGTTATGAATGGGAATCACTTTTAATACACTTCATTAATAAAATCATTTCTAATGATTCCCTATTATTGTATTTTTGTGACAGTCCAAGAACCAGAATTTAATGTTTCGTAAGATCCATTGTTTCTGTAACTTCAAATATTAAAATTTCAAAAATTTGTAATAAATGCATAAAAAAGAAACATTTTTCGATGAGCCAAATAAGAAGCATCAAAGTTTTGGATGTAGTGGTTTTTTTGTTTTTTCTGCTGAAATGCAGTGATGTAGTAGCTTATATACCACAAAATATGATAAACTTTAAAAGTATGTTTCTAGGCAATCAAAAAGTATATCGACAATATGTAATGTGGACATAAACTGGGGAATGAATTTTCTAATATAATCAAGTTATAAACTGATCCCTCAGTTTACATCATATGTTCTATATATTTATCAGGAACATGGAGGATATTCCAGTAACATTTGATATCCCAGCCAACAATTTTTTTTCTACTAAAATGTTGAAAGTTAGTTTTATCGGCCATAAAATTCAGTGACTAATCAAGAATTATTTCAACTCTTGATACCTTATTTATTTGTTAACCCCTCATATGTAAAAGTACACATATATCCAATGTGGGTTAATTATTTACACTATTTACATTGCTCAGACTGTTGTCCTCATCTTTGTCACCATATTCACAACATTTCAGCCATTGTACACTCTGGCCTTCTTCAAGTGACTGGAATTTTGAACTGAACCTTTTATTTCTTCTACCAAGGTAGATTGTTCTAGTTACACATACCATACTTTTTCCAGATTTCTCAGTATCAGTTATCTCCCTTTTAACTGAACTCTCCAAGTTTTTGTTCACCTCTGCTGTAGCCAGGTATTGAACTCACAACTCTTTGCTTCAAGTCACTGGATTCAACATGGCCAAGTGGATTCCAAATATAATTACTAAGTTATTTCAAATGATTTGCATTATCAATGAAGTAATTTCAATCAGCGTACATCTGAAGCCAATAAAAATGCTATAATTGAATTAATTTCATGACAGTTGCAATCAACCAAGTTTAACAAAAATAAAATTTAATAAATAAAACAATACAATAAAGATACTGTTTTGGTCACAGCCATTCACTTTATCAGGAAAATAAGTCACAAGAGATTATCTTTAAAATCACGTGAAAAAAATTCAGTTATATAATACAAGTCCTGTCCAGAAAATATCCAGCCAGTACAAAGGACTGGTTATATAAGACTTTATGTTGCTTGACAACCAATCAGTACAGGGAATTGTGTATACATGAACACACTCTTGCAGGAAGCAGAGGAGGGGGGTACTTAAGTGACAGCGGGACACCATAAGTGAACTTGTGAGTGAATTAATTATTCACATCTTGGACAGGTTTTGTTGCTCAAAATATCACATCACCCAGGTATGACATTCCCGTAGAGTTCAGATTGGGCTCCTTGCAAATACAACACCTACACATGCAAATGATATTTTCCATCAGTATAAATCTCTACGGTGATATATATATATATATATATATATATATATATATATATATGTGTGTGTGTGTGTGTTTTGAACAATAAAATATATTAAAAATTAAAATCTTCAGAGACACTGGGTTGTATATTAATATTCTTTCGTTTTTATTATTTCAGTTAGATTCCTCAACTAGTTTCAGCTAACATGGCCATCATCAGGAGAAAAAATTTCTGCTTGTTAGTAGCAACAAACTACAGGAATGGATGACTTGATAGAGAAAATGAACTTTATCTGTAATTTTTCATTTGTTTTTTTAATTTTTTTAACATGAATTTTGGTCAGTCCTTGTGTTCGTCAAACAGTCTTGTTTAATTTGTTATTTAAGATAAGAACTGGATAGATTCATGCTGCTCTGAATTCCCTTGGTGATTTTGACAGTTTTATTGGTTCCTGGAAAGAGGATGTGTCTCTGTTAAGTGTGTGTGTTATTTGGTTTTTAGGGAGTGAGTGAGTATGATGTGTGTAAGTGTGTATATTTGTATGGGTGTGTGTATAAGTGTGAGGCTTCAACACCTCCACAAGCATGTCTGTCTTGTGTCGCTGAGAAATGTGGGTAGGTCCTGATTTGTGGGGTTATATATTAATTCTATCTATGTTGTTAAATTTGTGATTAAGCCCGTCGGATGGAGCATTTATATATATATATATATATATATGTATATATATATATGGTATAAAATGACAATTGGAAAAATCTTAGATTTTGCCGATGCATTTCGTCTTCCAACTTTTTCAAGGCAAAAATGAAATCGAAATATCTCTCTTGTTATAGTTACATTAAAAATCCAAATTTAAAAAGATAGATGCTTCTGTCCAAGGCTTTTTTCTGGTTAATGTAAATTACCTTTATTGTAAGTGATTTTTTTTTTGATTGGGCGGGGATTTAACTATATATATATATATATATGACAGAGAGAGAGAGAGAGAAATATTTAATTGTATATGACAGACATGCAGAATTTGATCAATTTTTCACTGAATTTTTCTAGTATTCTTAAATTATTCTGTTTGGTGGTGGTAAAGGAATGCAAAAATTGTCTGTAGTGTCTATTGACCTAAGCACTTTCAGACACTTCTTTCGCCATTTTCAAGGGATTTGTTGTTAATTTCTTTTCATGGTTGTCTTTTTTAAGATGTAATTGTGTGATGCATATTGTATGATAGAATTTATTGAGCCCTGCAAAAGGAACATGGCTGGAATTCAAGTTGGCCTCCTTCTATTTTACAAACATTACTACTACACTTGTAATAAATTTTGTTCAGTTTTGGTTGGTTGCTTTTGATACAGAGGGCTTTGAGAATTTAAAGTTTTTGTTTATTTTTTTAATGGTGTATTGGTGTTGTCAAGTATTTTCCTATATATATATATATATATATATATATATATATATATATATATTTATATATATATATATATATCCAAGACACAATGAAATCTTGGTCCCCAGCATTTGTGTTGCAAATTAGCTAGAACTTACCATTTCAACAAATTCACACTCAATTTGAAGGTATTGGTTGATTGGTATAGCATTTGGATTATTTAATATAAAAATTTGTTCATATTTTGGGGGTGGGGGCTGGAGGTAGACATCTGTAAAATGTTGAAAGTGGTTGGTGGTGGGGGTAGATTTCAAAAGCAGCACCTGCCACAGACAAGAAAACAGGAAGGTTGCAGCTGTTGGCAGAAATCCAAATAAAAAGTCTGACTGAGAAAACAAGTGCTCTAAAGGGATTCTCTTCAGAGACAACCCTCAGGAAGTAAACTGACCTTTTAAATTTCAACCTCTCAGAAAAAGGTGTTCATAGTTCATAGTTCATCTGATGATAATTATAATCATCTGTTTTGTCACTTTATATGACAGACCAGAGGCTGGGCTTCTTTGACAAAAGGATTTTTATCTATAAACCCAGAAAGGTAGAATTTGGCAGAGAATAATTGGGTTACTTAGCTTGACTTGAAAGATCATTTCTTAGTATAATGTGAGTATATCTTACAAGATATGTCACTCTTGTAACCCTATGCTACACTAAACTATTTTATAACATATTAGCATACCTAAGCTATCAAAAATTATGGCAATTGTTAGAAAGTTTTAATAGTGAGATGCAATGAAACAAAAGTCTTAAAACTGTGTCAAGCTAGACAATCTTTCTCGACAGAATCTATCTTACATATAATGCTATATATTTAGAGATTCTTGATGAAAGCCAAAGAAGAATCTGTTATGTTATTGGTTCTGACCTGGAATTTTGGCTTCAGTCCCTTTCCAACTGCTGTAAAGTAACTTCACTGTGACTTTTCTATAAATATTTTCATGGTAATTGTTTTGATGAAGTTTTCTCTATGGTAGACAGATTGAAAACCAGTCTTCCCCTACCCCTGACCTTTTGGCTTTGTGCCACATTTTTGTATTATTCTTTCCTCTATGGTACGTAGACTTTATGAATTTAAGTGCAGTACTAAATTGGTAGCAAGGTCTTGTCAATTTACAGTTGAAATGACGAGAGATGTAACTGTAAGTTCTATGCTAACAGTTTCTTCTATCTTGTGGAACGCTCTTCAGGCATCTTGCTTCCCAGTCAACTTTGATCTTCAAAAATTTAAATGCAATGTCAATCGTTATCTTGTGTTTTCTTAATTCTTGTTCTTTTATAGTCTTCTCTCCTTAATAGTATTATTTATCATATCCTCTAATACTCAGTAAACCCTTGTGTCTTAGTGGCTTTATTACCTTGCTTGGGGTGAAATGAAAAAAAAAAACAAACAAATCAATGTGTTGAGATTCAATAGAGCAGAGATAAAGAATTCACAACTAAATTAGGGGCAAATGAACCATTTAATTAATCTGTTCCTTTTATATTTTGGGGGTGTTCAATGGTATCTAGGATTCATTGATTACGCCTGGTATTATATAAATTGCTTTTTGCACAATATCTTTTCATGTTAAAATGTTGTGTTTAATAGAACAGTGAAATGGAAATATCTCTTGGAAGAAGGAGATTAGCAACAGAACAAAAATTGTGACAACAAAGCCTATATCAAGTCCAAGTTAAAGCAAGATGATCACTTAATAGACAAACATATCTGAGTGCCTCACATGAAAGTCTTGAACAAATAAGACTGCAATCTCAGAAACATAGGAGTAAAGGAATTCATTAATCTGTTCAATTTGCTTAAATATTTTATTTGTATAGATTATTAAAATGACTAAGGGAAGTAATCACTCATAAATTCATTAACTTAAGTTGATTTACCTCCTTTCCCACTACAGATGGGACAGGAGATATATAAATACAAATTGATAATTGTTATATGGTTTGATTGTAAATATGGTCATTTACATTTACATTTTTAAGCATTGCCTTTGTTTGGGGATATCTAAATATTGGCAATTTATATTTGTGTCTGTAACATTTATTTGGCAAATGGCTCTGGGAGGGGATAATATTAAATCACAAGATCCTTTCATGACTGCTCTCCTATCATTTCTTGATTCTTATAAATGTAGATGATTGCCATGTTTAACTGATCCATCGCCTGCTTTCTCCTGTTCTCCAGATCAAACATGAAGAACAAATTGGGTTGAATGTGTATTTTATATTCAACTGTATTTTTCATCAAAGTAAAGTTAAATTATCATTTTTTTTTTTACAAACAAATCTGTAATATAAATTTGAAATACTTAGAGGCACCATAAATAAATAGGAAGGGAGGTAAGAATTTTCTGGAGACAATTGGGAAAACTTTTCTAAAATGTCGAGAGGTTGGGGAGGTTCAAAAGCAGTACCTGCCACAGACAAGAAAAAAAGGAGTGTAGGCAGGGTGTAACAGCGATTGTTAGCAGTAAACCAAATAAGTTCCAGGTGAAAAACAAATTCTCAAAGAGAAATCTGTTCAAAGACAATACCTGGAAGTAAACTAATCTTTTAAATCCCAACCAGGAAAATAGTTTGTAGTTCATCTAATGATAATTTAACAAAATGGATGCTGATAATTATCTGGCAGATCAGAGGGTTTGTACACCCTTATGCAAATTAATTGAAACAAAACAAATAATTCCATTATTATATACTTATTTTTCATATTCTTCCAATGAAACATGACCCAGTGCACATGCTAGCATTTCTTATGTCTATTCCACAAAGTTTTTCCTTGCAGATTGACCACAGATTTTCAACTGGGTTTAAATCAGGAGGGTTTCTAAGCCAGTTGATAGTACTTAGATTTTTTCACTGGTAAGGCTTGCCTGTTTTTGTGCAATGTCGCAATTTTCATATGCCTCCTTGGAGTAATGCCCATCACAGACAATGGCTATAGGACAACTAATCGACAATTTAGACAATAAAACTGGACATGATGAAAATCCGATGCAATCACGGATGACGCAATATTTTTCAATGACAAACAAATTTCATCATACACCTCAAAAATAGATTCATATTACTGCAAATGACCTAATCTGAGGAAAAAACAGAAATCGATTATACCCTGCCACTCCAGTGGGTCTAAAACTGACTGTGTGGTGAAAGAAAGAAAACAGTTGTTTCAATTAATTTGCACAAGAGCGTATCTTGAATAAAATTATATTTAGAGATGTAAAACACCCCTGGGAAAAGGTATGAATCCATCTTCTCTCCCTAGCTATGAGTTAAATAGTTGAACTTATATCTGGAAAAATTATTGTTATTCTCAAAGATTTTTAATGCAATATTCATTTTCTTATAATTCTTGTATTATCTCATAGTTACTGGTTCATAATATTGTAAAGAAAACACTGGATTAAAAGATGAATGAAGAAAAGATTTAAGCCTATGGAGGGACATGAATTAATTATACAGGTACCTCTTGCTTAACACACATTCAATTACCATATTTTCCAGCTTACAAGATACACTTTTTTCCCCTAAGAAATACCCTGAAAAATGTGTGTATGTCTTCCAAGACAAATGTAAGGCAGCGCCCAAGCTCAAGTAAACTTGGACAGTTACCTAATTGGCCTGACTAATAGGGATGTGGATTTGTATGTGGAGTCATTACACTATAATGTTAGCTATCTAATTCAGCCTTTTATATGATGTAACCTCAGTACTTAGCTGTTAGAAGTATTTACAAGACTATAAACCTTAAACATGCTCCCTTTCGTAGCAGCGTCAGGAGTTCTTGACTAGTATGTCATTGCCATACAAATGAAATCAGATGAGTGATTACTGTAAACATAGGTGGCACTAACATGTGAGGACGCATGGTGAATGTGTTATTTTATGAGAATTACGTTTTTTTTCTTAGAAATTTCTTTCCAATATTAGGGTGCATCTTACAAACTTGAAAAAACAGTAATCTGTTTTCGATTAGTGCACTAAAATTTTTATATACCAAAATTCAATTAGTGCATATGTAATACCCAATTAGTGCAATAAAACATTCTTCAGTTTAACCGTAGTAATTGAAAATCGATTTTTTCGTTACTAATGCACACATTAGCTACACCAATCGAGGAATTCCTGTACAATAATAGTGAATACTAAAGTTAGTGTGGTAATGTGTATGACTCAATAATACACTTTGTGACCCCTGTTCCTGTGAGCAGATGTACTACACAAAGTGAATGGGTGTGTCAATATTTAACAATTAGTGTAGAGAAGGTCAGTTGTCTTTCTACACAACGCACTTTCAAAAAGCAAAAAAAAAAATAAAAAATTAATTATTCTTACAATTCAGAATATGTTTCAGTTTAAATAACCCAAAATGGGTCGATAAGCTGTAAAAAATAAACAAAAAAAAAACCAACAAATTGATCAACAATCACAACTTTCACAGTTCTTGTTCCACATGCAAAATAGAATAGAAACAATGATGAAAAATATGGAAAAGACAAAGCAAAATCCGAATATGCAAGTGGAAAGGAGGAATTCTATTTGAATCTAGAGCGTGAAGTGGATATTATGCCTGCCTCATAAATCCGTCTAAGGTTTTTATTATGAATATATTTTAAAATCTTCACAGAGTCGAAATCGAAATTATGATCAGATTTAGCTCAGTGTATAAATAAAGCACTACTTAAATTACCGAGGTGAATATCTCGTTTAATATCCACTTCACGTACGGTAAATACTAGACCTGGCTTCTTTAACATCTCCCCGTTCCTGGCAAGATTAATGCTTGACAAACGTACTGATAAGCTCTAGATTCAAATAGAATTCCTCCTTTCCACTTAAGATAAAGTCTCTTTCTTGGGAGAGCGTTTTCACAGCATCGCCCGCGCGACGCCAACGTGACCGAATCCAAAAAAGGGAACGCTGACTTTAAAATTTCAGTTTTTCTGTTTCTGACTAGTCTTGTGTCTATCGTCTCTTCATGTTGACTTAAATATAAATATATTTCCAATAACCATGTCCTGAAGATGGTCTACTAGACCGAAACGTCTGACGTCGACAGTAAAACAAAATTAAAACAGTAAACTTGCATATTCGGATTTTGCTTTGTCTTTTCCATATTTTTTATCATACCGTCGGATCTACATCCACATATTTGCTTACAATAGAAACAATCTTGAATTTGTACAGTGAGTGAAAGACAGAAAAAATATCCCCCATCTCCTGATGTACATTTACATTGCAAATAAATAACTGCATCAGAAGGAAAAATTATAGAATAAATTAAAAATATGTTATACGATAACTATGGGCTATAATGAGTATGTCCCAATCCTCATAAATACAGTGGAATATACTGTGTGGGGGGATTCATCACCAGTTCACCACTAGCAGTGGATTACTTACTACATGCCGCTGGCAAATCTTGTATGTTTTTTCTGTGATAAATATTATCGTTCCATTTCCAACCTTTGTTTTGGTTATTCTTATTCAATAACCTTTTCTAGGTTACAACAAAATATAATTAATAAATTTTGAGGTGATTTTTCATGATGATGTAAGTGTGGGTCATAGGCATTAGGGCATGTTGATAAAACACAAGGCCTGCACAAGAGCCACTCAAGGTAGAGGGTTACAGTGTAAAGGGCACAGTTTATGGGGATATGTGGGGAAGATAACTATTGACCCCAAACTTGAACAGACCAAGATTGTAGTAATCAGGGAAGCATCCTCTTGGGAGTTGGTTCTACAAAGCAGCATTTCATGGAAAGAAGCTGCACAAGAGGAACTTTGATCTCACCAATGGAATATGAATGGAATGCGAGTAGTTCATTACAATGGGTATGGCATGGTCAGTTTTAGTCATGAAGGTTAAGCCTGTTGGAAATAGGAATGTAGTTGTCCGAACACTTTATATGGAAATAGTGAAGAAGCAACAAAAGTCTTGCAATGTTTCTGTTTCGTCTGTGAGAAAAGGGTCGGGTCATATGCTCAAGTAATTAAAGAATAATTTATTGGAATGTTGGAGTAGTAGGTAGAATAAAGGACCCTCAAATGAAAGGAAAAACAAAGTGACTATCAGCCCCCACCCCCACCTCCACAAAAAAAAAAAATGCATAGGCAGTACTGTTGAATAAACAAAATGTCATCACTAAGTACATTTATCCTGACAATCCTGTTTTAACTCCAAATGCTTTCCTGTGTGTAGATATGGGGAAGAAAACACTTCTTAAGATAAGGTCAACATTTGAGAACTGACCCAGTTAACTTGAGTAACACTTCCCTACCAAGAAAAAAAAAAAAAAAATAAACAGAACAAATAAAATGTTTTTGCCTGGTACAGAGACACTTAATCCAAAAATTGTCCTGTCCCCTGGTTTTTATCTCAGACATAACACATAATAGTGATAATCAAGCAGGGTAATAACACTCTGTGTTATGATAAAATGTGATGGTAAAGATTGATCAATACTATTTATGAATTTATTAATCCCCTCCCCCTCTTGGAACTGATAAAAAACAAGGGTAAACTAGATACAATAAAATATCCTTATTCATCAAGCAATAGCAATGAATGTGATAAACATATTTATTTTTTATGGCTTATCAACCTTTTCCAGATTATTTTAAAGCCAGAAAATATTTTTACTTTGTAAGGATCTGTTGGTGATAATAATGATTTACTGATACATATACTACTATTTAACCCATACATTTGGGATAGAAGAGGTGAAGTCATACCTTTTTCAAGGCTATTTGCGCATAAGTAAACTGTGGTGAAATAGAACCAAGAAACTCAAACCTACCTGTGGCTAAGAAGCCACAATGTCTCACCTGCCTGGTTGGAGCTGCCATCCAGGTAGGAACAACCTCATCAGAATCCAATGGAGATTCACCTGCAGATAAACCAGTTTTACCAAGTAGTCTCCTTGTTATCAGCCATCATAGGGAGTCGATACTAGAGCACCTCTTGAACTCCTAGACAACCAAGCTGAAGCTATCCCTGTCAAAAGGAATATGCATCAGAAGTGACCTGAGCCCAGCTGCACTTTATGTGATCAGGGGGGAATGTTATAAAATAGCACCAAGGAATTTCAACCTACCCATAGCTAAGAAGCCACACTGTCTCGCTTGCCTGGTTGGAGTCACCATATGCAATTTATATAAAGCCCATACATGCTTCTAATGCTTTTAAAGCTATCACTAATTTGCATGCATGGTCAAAAACCTGAATAAAAGGTGAGCCACACAGACAAGCAGGGAATGATCTACAGAGCTTGACCTGTGCTGAATAGGGCTTGTTGAGACTGTCAACTACACCCTTGTGCAAATTAATTGAAACAACTGCTTTAGTTTCCTTTCTTTCATCCTACGGTCAGTTTTAGACCGACTGGAGTGATAGGGTTTAATCGATTTCTATTTTTTCCTCAGATTGCAGTGGTATGCAGTAATATGAATCTATTTTGGGGCAGGAGGTAAGATGAAATTTGTTTGGCCTTGAAAAATATTGTGTCACCTGGGATTGCATCAGATTTTCACCTAAGCATTATTGTCTAAACTGTCAATTAGTTGTCCTACAGCCATTGTCTATGATGGATGTTACTCCAAGGAAGCATATGAAAATTGTAACACTGCACAAACAAGCTGGCAAGCCTTACCAGTGAGCAAATCAAAGTACTATCAGCTGGCTTGGAAACTCTCTAGATTTAAATCCAATCGAGAATTTATGGTCAATCTACAAGGAAAGACTTTTTGGAATGGACATTTGAAGTACTAACATGTACACTGGGTCATGTTTCATTGGAAAAATACAAAAAAATGTAAATAATAACAGAATTGTTTGTTTTGTTTCAATTAATTTGCATAAGGGTTTACATGAACATTAACAAACCCAACTGGAATTGGAACTTGGCTCTCTAATTTTCTAATTCCAAGCCATTATCCATTATACTACCTTCACATCCATGCATACAGCACCTAGTATACCCAAATGGTCACCCATCTAGAATATGCTCGATGTTGCTTAACTTTGCTGATTATACGAGAACTAATGTTTCAATGTGATATGCCTGTAAGCACAAAATGATAAATAAGCTTTATTAATTTTTAATATATCAACATTTGATTATATTACTCTCAAAACACAAATACAGGAAGCAATGTTCACTTTTTAGGTGGAAACAGGTGAAAATATTTAAAAAAAAAATAAATTGGAAGGGGTAAGGAACAGAATTAACTTAATCCATTTAGTAGCCATCATAAAATCCAGTATCAATGATAGGTAAAACTCCTTTATAAAAATAAATCCATGTAAATGTCTATGTACTTATATGGAAAAGAATGAAGATTTTCCATAATATATGCATATTATATGGAATGCACCTTTTGAGTCAGACAATCTTGAAAAGTGGGCGGGGGATGACATTATGACTTATGGTGAAAAGGGTGCATTGTGCAAAAAAGGTTGAGAATCACTAGTGTATAGTTATTTGAAAAAAAAACTAAGGATTGGCAAACATGGACTTTCATACCCACCAAAAAATGGAATGTCAAAAGTACAAGTTTTCCCATGACAACACTTTTATTTTAACTCCTCAAAGGCAATGTTTAGTTTTAAAAAGTGATGATTATAATTGTAATAAAACCTAAATGCGTGATGAAAGTGAATTTATAACAAAAATATTAAGATTTATGTTTTTAGGTATGTTGATGTGTTTTCTGGATCGACAATATTTGTATAAAATAGAATATAGAATCCTGACAAAATTTTGAAGAAATATCACAAATGGAAAACAGTTTAATTGAAACTAGATTTAATTAAGTGTTTTGCCTTTTCTAGTATTACTATTATTATCCATCCACATTTTCTATTGCTATTCAATTTGTAAAACTCCTCTATAAAAATAATTGTGCATTGTGCAAAAAAAGGTTGAGAACCACTGATCTAGGTGATGGACAGTTGATTCCAAACCAATTGTGGACTTTTAAAGCAGTATGATAATAAACTACATCCGGCAGCAAGGCCTCTGATTGGGAGATTGAAGGTTTTGAGGAGCATGAAACCATCTCTTAATTGCTGTTGTTTCCAGGTCCACCCTGACCTGAGGTGGTAGCACCTGTTAGGGTTCCAGCTATGGGGCAAATAGGGAACTCCCAAGCAAAAATAAAACACTATGAAAGTATAAAAATAAATTTTTATAGTAAAAATATGAGAAATACATTTTTATATGATAAAATTACCAAAACACATATATAGTAAAATTACTAACAATACTTTTTTAAAGTAAAATGACCAGTAATACATTTTATGGTAGAATTACTAACAATAAATTTTATAGCAAAATGACCAACAATACATTTTATCTGTAGTTGAAGGCATACAATTGCATTCAAAATATATTTAGTTGAAGCCATTAAATGACCCATAAGGAGTTGATGTGCCATTAAACAAACAAATCAATCAATCTTAAAGCTGATCAATGATTTCTTTTCTACCAATTCAAGTAGACAAAAATTCTAACAATTAGGAGTTTTATCCCAACAGATGATTCCAGATTTTTCTTACAATGTCATAACCCATATATATTATTTACTAGCTTAAAAGCGGCCCCATCTGGTGGTAATTAAGCTACCTCCTGCAAAAGGCTCTTAATTGGGCCTTCAGCTTGTTCAGAATTCCCTAAGTCTTTGCATATTCTCAGCATTGGAAGCTCTCCTGGCTGCCGTTTGATCTGGGTTTTCATTTACTCAGGACTTTTTTCCCTTGCTGCAGCTTTGGCTCTTTTGATTGCAATATGGTCCTCTGTTGGCAGAGGTTCCTTTTTGTGAGGTATACTACTGCAGTATGCGATAGGCAACAATAAACTACAGAAGAGCTCAAAATTGATTGCTGCATTTAAAAATTGCATTAATATTTAAGCTTACCTTTTAAAAATTCAACAATAATTCTTCTGCAGCCACTTAATTTAAAGACAGTTTGATGTATGTAGGTCCTTACTTTCCGTACAAACAATTATTTTTATTGCATGGGTGGCTTTCGCCAGATTTCACAATTAATTTCAATTATTCCCGAGTTTATTTCCAAGTTATAAAAAGTGTTAATACACAAAAAATTTGTCACAAAAAATCACATTAAAAAAAAAAAAAAAAAAAAAAAAAAAAAAAAAATCACAATAATGAAAACTTAGGAATCCAAAATTTCAGGATTGTGGGTCCACATGCAGCCCAGAATGTTTTTAATTTGCACACAGAATGGTCTGATTCAAAAATGGTGTGATATGTTGGACTACAGCCTCTCACAGTAAAGCTGAAAATGTGTGACACACTGACATTTACATTTATCATAAAGATTTGAGATTCTATGCTTACATGTGGGGGTAGAGAAGAGTATGTGATGGGAGCATGTGTTTGGGGGTGGGATTTAGACTAACAAAAGTTTAATGTAAGGGAGGAAAGCGAAGGCTCTAGGATGAGGCAGGGAGAATAGACAACAGTGTGATTGCAGTAAGGATGTCGCCTCTACCCTTGAGATATTAATTATCATTCCAATAAAGCTTTCACACAATTTTCCATCAACAAAAGTCAGTTGTTCAGATGAATGTTACACATTAAATAAATATCTGAAGAGAGATTTTATATCACACAGTGAAACATGAACTGCAACTTCCTTTAGAAACAAAGCCCTGAGTTAAAACAACAACAACAACAAAATATAGTTGCAACAGTGCAGATATATAAGTGTGATATTTATACAGTGACTGAGTGATTTATTTTTTTATGGCTTATCAACCAGGTTACTTAAAGTTAGAAAATATATTTGGATTGTAAGAATGTTTTTGGTGGGGAGATAATAATGATTTAGTGATACAAGTCTTACTAATTAACCCATAGCTGGGGAGAGAAAAATAAATGCCCCTTTCTTTTTCATTCTGTGCCTAGATTACACCCTGCTAACATCTGCTAATCTAAACACAGATCTGGTGTTGACCCTTGAAAAAGCAAGAAGTTCACATCACCCAGCAAAAACAGTAACAGATGTAGATTTCACAGATGACCTTGGCTTGTTGTCAGACGCAATTAGTAAGCCTACCAAACTTTTCCATCTCATCAAAGAAGTGGCCAGCAAGATTGGTCTCTACATTAATGCTGGCAAAACAGAATTTATCAGCTACAACCAACAAGGAGAATTAAGTTGTAAAACAGCAACATCAAATCCGTCCAGGAATTTGTTTACCGTCGGCAACAACCTTTAAGTTTGGATTTGTGATTTGTTTATTTCATTATGGAATTGAGCTGCCATATCAATTTTTGAACAACGGGGCAAGCAGTATCAAATAAGGACTAGACAAAATATCCCCAGACAAGGACAGTG
Source organism: Acanthosepion esculentum (assembly GCA_964036315.1). NCBI lineage: Eukaryota > Metazoa > Mollusca > Cephalopoda > Sepiida > Sepiidae > Acanthosepion > Acanthosepion esculentum. Next base: position 21,755,194 of record OZ038517.1, on the reverse strand, counting down.
GAATGAGAACAATATACCCCCATAGATTAAAGAAAGGGTTCAGTTTGAAATTGGAAGGGGTAAGGAACAGAATTAACTTAATCCATTTGATTCAAGAGAGATTTTTAAAACAGCAAATGTTTTATCATAAAGATTTGAGATTCTATGCTTACATGTGGGGGTAGAGAAGAGTATGTGATGGGAGTATGTGTTTGCGGGTGTTTTAAAAGCAGTATGATAATAAACTACATCCGGCAGCAAGGCCTCTGATTGGGAGATTGAAGGTTTTGAGGAGCATGAAACCATCTCTTAATTGCTGTTGTTTCCAGGTCCACTTTAAAACAGTCAACTTTGAGGACAACAATTCAAGTGTAAATAACACTTTTCATATTCCATTGGTAAGATGTAAGTTTCACTAGCGTTTCTTCTTCCCATGAATTGCTGCTTTGTGGAACTGACTCCCAAGGGGATGCTTCCCAAATTGCAACAATCCATTATCATTCCCATATATCCATTTTTTTTATTACCCAAAATGATAAACTCCTGAAGAAGGTTGGAGGGTACAATGGATGAAACTTGATAGCAACAAAGATGAGGACAACAATCCAAGTGTAAATAACACTTAGTTTAGTGTACTTTTCTTTCATCATACTGTTTGTGTGGGTAGCAGAAATTTTGTTTTTGTTGTCAATGTGATTAATATAGAAGGAAGTTTTGCTAATCATACACATAAGAATACACAAAATCCTGTCAGGCTCAAACAATTTTGAATCTTCTATGTGCCATTCCTCTTCAGGACGTGAGCGATCATGACCCTCCGCAGCTTCCTATCTTTTGAAATTCATAATAAGGTTTGTATTTTCGCTAGTTCTTGTTCTACCACCAATTTGCACAAGCTTGTTACGTAGGTTACTCGCTGTTTCCCTCTGCCCGTTTTTCCTTGTGACTGTCAAATTTTCAGACTTTATGAATTTAAGTGCAGTACAAAATTGGTAGCAAGGTCTTGTCAATTTACAGTTGAAATGGTGAGATGTAACTGTAAGTTCTATGCTAACAGTTTCTTCTATCACACCTCTCACTTGTGGAACTCCCTTCAGGCATCTTGCTTCCCAGTCAACTTTGATCTTCAAAAATTTACGTAAGTTACTCGCTGTTTCCCTCTGCCCGTTTTTCCTTGTGACTGTCAAATTTTCCAAACCTTCTTTCCACATTATATGTCCTAGAAATTTCAATTCTAAAAGTGGATGCCGAATTTTCGACTATAACGATAAACAGGAAGTGTCATGCCTTGAGCACCTACTGGGACTTAAGTTCAAGTGAAACACATACATAAGATTCATTGCTAAAGATATCATAAAAATGATTGATTCCCTATAGCACTCCAAAAGTACCTGACTCTTCCAGCTATCCTCTGCCTTTACAAGAGCCTGATCAAGCCGAAAATAGAGTACTGCTGCTATATACGAACAGGAGCTGCACAGTCTTCACTTTTCAGTCACAATAGAGTCGAAAATGGTCTCCACATCCTTGTGGGTGATGAATTATTTTCCACCCTACAACCCCTTTCCCACATTGTTTTCTTAACAATTAAGTGGGGACAGGAAGAGAAGGGAAAGAGATAGGGGGTGTGGCTGCTGCCAGTTATTTTGTTTTTGGATAAATAAAACAGGTTATTTTCAGTACCTTTCCAAATTTCTGTGGTGACGGCCAGTCTAGTTCACTCCCTAAAATAGTCCCTAAAGAAATGGTCAGTTTAGTCACTACCTAATAAAAAAAAAGAGAAGAAGCTTGCAGGCATGCTGAGAAAATCATAGACTGAACACTTGATCAATGAGGATGTTTAAAAAAATCAGAAAGTGACTATACTTGAGCACATAATGAGGAAAGAGGGCTCGGAGAATTTAACTCACAGAACATACTGAAAGCAGGTGGGGCAGAAGAAAAACCTGAAGTAAGCTACAAAATTTACATGAATAGATAGCAGAGTGAGCACAAAATGAGTTCTATCACTATTTCTATGGTAAGTATTCAGAAGAACAACATTCCTTAGTTCAACCAGTTCTAACCTTCAGGACTAAGACTTACCATGCCAATGCACATTGTAGCAAACGAATCTCATTCTTTTCATATTCCATTTGTGAGATGTAAGTTTCATTAGCGTTTCTTCTTCCCATGAATTGCTGCTTTGTGGAACTGACTCCCAAGGGGATGCTTCCCAAATTGCAACAATCCATTATCATTCCCATATATCAATCTAAGCTGAACCTCTTACTCTGTAACCCTCTAAAATCAAGTGGCTTCATGTATGAGCATTGTAGGAAAATAAGGCAAGGATGTGTTGGGGTTGTGGGGAAGCACTTAACAGATTGTTTTCTTAACAATTAAGTGGGGACAGGAAGAGAAGGGAAAGAGACAGGGGTGTGTGGCTGCTACCAGTTATTTTGTTTTGGGATAAATAAAACGGGTTATTTTCAGTAGCTTTCCAAATTTCTGTGGTGACGGTCAGTCTAGTTCACTCCTTAAAATAGTCCCTAAAGAAATGTCGAGTTGAGTCACTACCTAATAAAAAAAACGACCCTAACACCAAAGTAAAGTAGATCCCTTTTAGTTTTTCTTATTAAGCAAAATACTAGCTTTATTAATTGGTATGCTGACAGCAATAGTTTTTTTTTACTCAAATTGGATATTAAAAATTTTGGCAGGATAGGATGGTAGGGTGACTAAATTTTTTTGAGTTGTTGGGCATGTTGGAAAATCCAGTTTTCTCCCCATAGATGAGGGCCTTCAGCAATTAGCGATGCCTTTCATAACATGTCAATGTAACTAGCAGCTGTTTGATGATCTTTTACCTCCTGTAACTCAAGAGTTCCATTGTACGAAAATGAAGCCCAGACCATAATTAATCCACCTCCACTGTGTAGTGTTGAGAAAATTTATTTTGGGACATCTTTGCATGCCAGTAACACTGAAAACTGTCTGGGCCATCAAGATTGAATTTTTCTCGTCTGAAAACAACACTTTCTTCCATTTATCCACATCCCAAGTTTGATAATTGGAAGCAAATTGTAAATGGGAGGTTTTATGATGAAGATGGTGGCGAGGCCTCTGCAGGTGTTTCAAGTTCTTAAACCCTTTCTTATTTAAATGTCATCGAATTGTTTAATAGCTGCATTCAAAATCTGTATTCACTTTTATCTGATTTGATGTTAGGCTTGAATCTCTCATAACTTCTCGCTTAATGCGTCTGTCTAGAGATAGTGAGATTATATTGGGGCAACCTCTTGATTCATGTTTACCATTCTTTCTACATGGCCTGAAGAGACACAGCACATAGAAGAAGCAGCTTACAGGGATGCTGGGGAAATCATAGACTGAACACTTGATCTATGAGGATGTTTAAAAAATTAGAAAGTGACTGTACTTGAACACATAATGAGGAAAGAGGGCTTGGAGAATTTAACTCACAGAACATACTGAAAGCAGGTGGGCCAGAAGAAAAACCTAAAATAACCTACAAAATTTACATGAATAGATAGCAAAGTGAGCACAAAATTCATTGGGTCTGAAAGAAACCTCAACAGAATGCAGAAAGCACTGGACGGCCGTTTCGTCCTATATTTGGGACTCATCAGCAGTGCGCATCCACTACCGAGAATTGAAACCCTGACAGGTTGTCAAGCAAACACCATACCAACTGTTCCAACGGACCTAGGTGACGAAGAGATAGCAAATCAGACTCAATATAGCGCCAGTCGCTCACATATTCTGTCAGGGTTTCAATTCTCAGTAGTGGATGCGAACTGCTGATGGATCCCAAATATAGGACGAAACGGCCGTCTAGTGCTTTCTGCATTCTGTTGAGGTTTCTTTCAGACTCAATGAATTATTTAATTATAATTATCAAATCCTTCTTACAATTTCTATCATATATATATATATATATATATATATATATATAATGTATAATGTATGTATGTGCGTGTATGTTTCAGTGAATAATATAGATATATTGTGTCTACTTATTTTTATACTGATCCTTTCCAGTTCTCTAATAAGTTTCTTGATGTCAAGATGAAATTCATCAAGGAAGGCGCCATAGTTTTTGATCTTTTACAAGATCATCTTCCAGGGTGAATTACAAAGACAAAACTCATGGTAACTGTTATAAAATCAGCATTTCGTTGTCATGGTGATTTTTAAATACAGGCGCAAATGCACTCTGTAATCATTTTCAAATTTTAAATTTATCTGTTGTAGCTATGGATTTTTTTGCAAAACAAGCATTTCATTATAAGAGAGCTGACCAGAAATTGCTAAAAATGTAAAATTTAAAAAAAAAAATCACCTTGGGAAAAGGTATGTATCCACCCCTTCTCCCCACTGTCTCAGCTGTGGGTTAATTTGTAAAACTTGTATCACTACATCCTCGCTATCTCCAATGTAAAAAATATTTTCTGGCTTTAAATAACCTAAAAAAGGTTGATAAGGCATAGAAAACAAATCAATCAAATAAGCTTCTATTTGAAGTAGTGTGGAACATCGGCCTCTTGATTACGTCATCATTTTCTCTTCCACTTACATGTGCTGCTGTTGAAAGTCTTCAGGTAATCTCCGTCCTGGGTATGACAATAAACTACATCTGTGTCCTGGGTAAGACGATAAACTATGTCCAGCAGGAGGTTTTTCGGAGCATGGAACCACCTCTTAATTGCTGGTGTTCCCAGGTCCATCCTGACCTTGGGTGGTAGCACCTGTTAGGGTCACAGCTATGGGCAAATAGCTAACATTCAAACTTGTGTAAAAATAGGTTTTAATATCAGAAATACTTTGTAATAAAAAAAAATATTACCAGCAATAATTTTTGAAGGAAAAATTATTATCAGCAATACTTTAAAAAAAAAAAAAAAAAAAAATAACCAGCAATACAAACAGCTAAACATTCTTTGGAAAAAAATATGACCCGCTATAGATTTCTTCAAGAAAAAATATTCCCAGAAATAGATTTTTGAAGAAAAACATTACCAGCAATAAAAAAATTTGTCTGCATTAAATAACCCATTGAGGTTGATATGCTGTAAAACAAACCAAACCAAATCTTCAAGTAATCTCATTTCTGTTATTTGGTACATATTCTGTAATGCTACAACATTGAAAGAAGGATGGTCTTTCTGAAAGCCTATAGGCTTCACTCCCTCAAAGCTATCTTAACCGTTGACCTTAGAAACAGTTGTACATAGCTGACATTTTAGATATTTCTGAATGAGTTTGGTGCCATATACAGCATCTGTGTGAAAGTGTTGATCTGATAAGGCTATTTAAGAACATGACTTCAGTATCTGTATATTTCTGAGATGAGGTATTATGTACACTATTTACATTATTCGGACTAATGTCATCATCTTTGTCGCCATATTTATTAAGGACACATAGCACTGGATAAAGGCATTAGTTAGATCCAGTGACAGGACCCAAAGAGTGAGAGTTCAATACCTGGTTAAGGCAGTGGAGAACTTGGAGAGGGGAATTAACAGGAGATAACTGATAACTGACATCCATTAAACATGACACGTAGAACTAGAACAGTCTACCCCAGTGAGTGAAATAAAGGGTTCAGTTCGACATTCCAACCACCTGAAGAAGGCCAGAGTGTACAACGGCCGAAATGTTGTAATAAATATGGCGACAAAGATGAGGACAATAGTCCGAATAATGTAAATAGTGAACATGACTTCAGTTTTCAGGTTAATGTTTTGGTTTTGTAGCTATTTGCAGTGTTGAGCAAAACTATTTGTAGCACAGCCTATACTATGTTCAAGTATAACTAACAATAGAGGACTATAGTGATTTTCTAAGCGTAGCTTAGATGTGGCACAAGGCCGGAAGTAGGAGGCACCCAGTGAGGATCAAACTCACTACTCAGTCGTAATTGTACTAGCGAGACAAGCTTGCTAACCATTACACCGCCTTGAGGTGCCTAAAGATGATTTTCCAGGCGTAGCTTAGATGTGGCACAAGGCTGAAAGTATGGGACACCCAGTGAGGATTGAACTCACTACTCAGTCGTAATTGTTCTAGCGAGACAAGCTTGCTAACCATTACACCGCCTCGAGGTGCCCTATTAGAGGACTATAATGTAAATATATTCCTTTTGACTACACCATAAAAACAAAAGTGATTGCTTGTACTAAAGAAGACAAGCCTGCTCACAGTCTCTCTACACAGAACAAGGCTGCATGAGCTGATAGCTATTTAAAAAGTATACTTTAGTTGCACACTAGGCCACAATGGTGGTGCACCAATAATGAATGAACTCATAAATGAATTAGTCGTTGAGACTAGCTGGCTAATCATTGTATCAGAGAATTTAATTTGTTATATACATAAAGGGATGTTGAATCACTGTGCCCAATCTGTATACAATGGGCCGCTCTCTCTCTTTCAGCTTTTCATTGTTTGAATGAATAATCACATGTTCTGTCTATTCTTGTTCATGTCCATGTGCACAAAAACTGGGAAATAAAATACAATATAATAAAGTCTAAAAAGTATGTTTCTCGGCAATCAAAATCATATTGACAAAATGTAATGAGGACATGAACTAGGGGATGAATTTTCTATTATAATCATTATAAACTGATCTCTCATTTTACATCTTTTTATATGTTTGCCTATATCCCCGAGATGAGGTATTATGATCAATTACATTATTTACGTTATTTGGACTGTTATTCTCATCTTCATTGCCATATTCACAATGTTTCAGCCATTGTAGGCTTCGGCCTGATTGGAATTTCAAACTGAACACTTCATTTTTATCCACCAGGGTAGATTGTTCTAGTTCCATGTGCCATGCCTCTTCTGGATTCGGTTCAAAATTCCAATCACCTGAAGAAGACTGGAGTGTACAACAGCCAAAACGTTGTGAATATGGCAATGAAGATGAGGATAACAGTCTGAATAATGTAAATAATGTAAATTTCATATGTTATATACATAAAGAGATGTTGAATTATTCTGTACCCAACCTGTAAATATGCAATGGGTCTCTCTCTCAGCTTTTCAATGATTGGACAAATAATCACACTTTCTGTCTATTTTCATTTATGTCTGTGTGTACAAAGACTGGGAAAGACCCATTGTACGTTCACAAGGAAAATGAAAGTTGAAATTAACGCAATGATGCAAATCAAAGATTTGGATCCTGTTTCCAATATATTTGGTAGTTTATTCAAGATCCACTTATAGGATCTGGGGAGTAGGTAAGATGACACCGGGTTCAACAACTGCCATGACAGACTACAGATCAGCTTTTTCCTTCAAACAGCAAGGACTGACTCTTTCCTCCCACCTCTCTGCACTTCATATGGCTGACAACTCCCATAGGCAGGCAACATCAGAACTATTGTGACAGACAGACTGTCCCCACCAAGCAGTTCGGAACTACAAACAATTCTAAATGAGTGTTTATATAAGCCTGTGAGCGGAAATTTGTAACTTCCAACCCAGTACCACTTGTTCCCAAAAGTTTTCATTTATGTATTTATTTATTATTTTATTCCCTTTTGATCAAGTGAGTGGCTGCTTTGTAGGTTCTACTTTGTTGACTTTACTGCTGATCATAAACATTTCAGATGCAGATAAAATCATTTGGGGTTCACATGACTGCGTGTGTTCTAGGCCAGTCATGGATAGAGGGGACCTATCATGTCACCAACCCATTTCCCAAAGTCTGACAAATAAAAATAAAAAGAGATGGTTTTTGGAAAATTTTTGTCAAGGCAGAGAATTTTCAGCACTCCCTCATATAAATTTATTGCATGCAGCAGAACTCTTTACCTCATATCTTGTTAACAATATCAGTTGACCAAGATGAAAGTGGGTTAGTCAAAACTTGAGCAAAATCACTCTTCCAGAACACCACAGAATTTTAGTAATTTAGCTTGTCAAATAGTACTAGTACATATTTTTTTTTACTTACTTTGTAAGTGATGCTATGTAAAACATTTTACAACATAAATACCACCAAAACATGTCACTTGTGTATTAGAGACCTCCCACTTAATATGTATGTGTAGTTATATAAAGCAAATCCCGTGATGCTTGCCTATGTGACAGAAATTGCCAGTTTACCAAGAGAAGAATGTTTTGAGATATTCTGATCAAATACAACTCAACTAAAACTGGTGGAGAATTCGGATTTTACTCTGCTCATTTTGCATGTACAATTATTATGCAATTATTATGCAGTTATTATGCAATTATTATGCAATTATTATGCAATTATTATGCTTCTCAACTATTTTTTATTGATTGGATCTTGTTTATGCATTTCCAGTTTTCATTCGATTTCAATCAAAATGTTTTTGTTTGATAGATAATTCTTCAGTGCCAGTTTTGAGTCCAAATTGTTGGTGACAATGGCTCTCCACTACTTCCTGTCCATTATAACACTCAGCAACGTTTTACTATCTGTCCAAAAATTTAAATGTAATGCCAATCACTATCTACCTTTCTGATTACTCTTTTCTCTTCTTGATCATTATTAATGTTTTTGCTCCTAATTCTTCCACACTCAGTAACTCTCTGCGTCTTAGAGAGTTATAATAATACCAGTAAATGTAAAGAGTATAATCTTATATCTATAATTCTCAAAATATGTGTGTGTATGTATGTATGTATGTATGTATGTGTGTGTGATCGGATGTTGTTTATGCATTTCCACAGTTTTCATCCGATTTTGATGAAATTTTTTTTGTTTGATAGATAATTCTTCAGTTTCGGTTTTGAGTCCAAATTATTGGTGACAATGGCTCTCCACTACTTCCTGCCCATTATAACTCTCAGCAACGTTTTACTATTTACTATCTGTCCAAAAATTTAAATGTAATGCCAATCACTATCTACTGTTCTCCTGATTACTCTTTTCTCTTCTTGCTCATTATTAATGTTTTTGCTCCTAATTCTTCCACACTCAGTAACTCTCTGTGTCTTAGTGGCTTTACTATCTTGCACGGGATGAAAAGGATTAAATTTTTTTTTTGTTTTTAAATTGTATCTGGTTTTATAATGGCTCCGAATTTTGTTTCTTCCTATTGCTAATATTACTGCATACTATAAATGAAAGTACTAAAATTAAAATTTATTTGGTATTTCACTTTGTGCAGTCATCATTTACCGTGTATTGCAGTGTATCTTACCAAATTATTTTAAGAATATCTAACAGAGAATTGTAATAGTAATACCAGTAAATGTAAAGAATATAATCTTATATCTATAATTCACAAAATGTGTGTGTGTGTGTGTGATCGGATGTTGTTTATGTATTTCCAGTTTTCATCCAATTTCGATGAATTTTTTTTGCTTGATAGATAATTCTCCAGTGCCAGTTTCGAGTCCAAATTAGCTAGAAAAATTACAAGCTTGAAGGTGAAAAATCAAAAAAACTTATTTTTTACACTTTGCACAAAAATAAAAGGTTAAATTTAATTTATTTTTTCACACATAACCTTCCAGTCCTAGCTCATGCTGTGTGGGTGTGATTCACACCTCCACACGTTGCCCATCATTTGCTGCTGACTTTGATAATTAGCACATGCAGCAACGCATGTACATGTGGCCCTGCAACATGTGCTGTGTCACACGCTGACACACATGCATACGCATGACCTGCGAAGCACGACACCTGTTCAAGCTGCCCATTGGCTGCATGAAGCCCCTTTACATGTCCAATCAAATGTCGCCATGTCATACTGATTGTCTACACAGTCCTAAGCTCATTGCTACCGCTTAATTCTGCAATTCTGCTTCTACTTTTGTATGTCCAGCCCTGCTTACACATTCCCCTTCCTTTGGCCAAGAATTCAATCTCTCTCAAGTGAGGTTACCTTTTCTATTGCATAAAGCCTACTACTACAGTTTTAAGGTATTGTCGTTTATAGCCATTTCCAATTTAATTTTTTTTATTATCCTGACAGTTTTTGCATTGCATTCACCGTAGTAATAAGTAAACTTGCTTTTTTATTGCTCAACATTTATTTTTCAACCTTTCCTAAAGTTATTCGAGCTTAGTGATCCCTATAGCTTTTCAGTGTTCTCTTCTGGTATTTGCCCATGCATACCATTTGACAATTCATACTTGCCTAAGACATGCCACCAAAAAAAAAAGAACTTGCCTAGGTGGCAAAACTGCTGCTGCCAGGTGTGAATAAGGGATAACAAATCGTCTTTACAACATTCAGTTCACTTGTCTCAAAATGCCTCTTGGAATGCTTCAATCAGAGCCACTGAGTCTGAAGATCAATGTAGCCATCAGCTTTCCAGAAGAGCATACCTGAGCACTTCTGCACGTGAGGCTGAAAATGATGATCAAAGGACTCAACAGCTGAGAACAAAACACCTCTTCAACTGCTGCTGGTGCGCATGATGCCGAAACAAGATTGAAAACGCAAAAACGACCCTTTTCAAGGCCCCACCGCCATTCAAACTGTTAACCCCCCTTTGGGGATATATGCCTCAGTTGCACCAAATTGTTGTTACTAATATTGATTTTCAGATGGGATGACTTTAAACTTAAACTGCTTCAATTGAACGGCAAAAATTCCCATGTGTGTGTATATATATATATATATATATATATATATATATATATATATATATATATGTGTGTGTGTATTTAGGCAGCATTTTTTCATTGATGCATGTTTCATTAAATAATATAGACAAGTTTTGTCTATTTATTTTAAGTAAATTCCTTTCATATTGTCTGATAAGCTTAAGCTTATCAGACAATATGAAAAGAATTTACATGCATCAATATATATATATATATATATATATATATATATAAGGCTATTGTTATAACACACTCATACTTTATATAACATACTTCATACAAGGATTCTCCATACACAATGCTTCGGCTGATCACTGTTATGCCTGTATAGTTAGTGTGAAGACCGCTTTCAAATGGTTACCAGTCTTACCTCTGACCTGGAGCTCTTATAGTAATGAACTAGTTCATATAGACAACAGTAGTGTACTATTTACTCCACAATATCCCCATTTCTCAGAGTAATACTTTTATAAATACTTCATTTTTTTTATTAGTATCTCCCCCTCTTTTTTCTGGAGAGTTCGCCAACATATTTGACTTTGTAGCATTTCCCTCTCAGATTCACTTCCAGTTATTCCATATGCTTTCTTTTTTTTTTTTTTTTTTGAACTTGTCCTTGTAGGTTCCACAGCTTGTTGTGGTGCTGGCACATTGAAGACACCATATAGCATTTTTATCACTTCTTCCATTGTTTCAGGTCTTTCATCACTGAACTTTTTTAGCCAATTATGGTGCCTTTTATGTTCAAATCTTTTCCCTTTTACTATGTAAATCAACTTTCTGATTCTTGCCGATATTATGTCATCTTCCCATGTTTCTTTTCTATCCTTGTATGCTCTAAAGAACACTTTATCGCTGACCTTGAAAATTTCGGTGTTATTTTTGTTATCCATTCATGTTTTTCAAACACCAATTTTACTATTCTGGCAAACATTAATTCCACCAGCGGCACCAGCTGATGGTTGGGGTTAGGTGTTACTCAGAAAATTTTGAAGTGCTTCCTCATTAATTTTTCAAGACTTGTTTTCTTCAACATTCTTTTGAACATTCCCACAAACTGTTCAGCTTGTCTGTTACATCTTGGGTGATACAGCGGAGTCATAAGATGTTTAATGGAGAACATCTTACAAAAGACTTGGAATTCTTTATTTGTATTTCGTTATCAGAGACTATGGCATTTGATATGCCATATCTCACAAACAGTTCATGCAAAAATTCACTATCACTGAGAATATTGGACTTTTGCACTTATAAATTGCTAGCCATTTTGTGAAACTATCAACTGCCACAAGATAATATGATCCATTGATAGGATCTGCAAAATCTATATGCAATCTTGACCATGGCATGTCAGTCTTTGGCCAAGATTCTATATTTGTAGTTTTGCACGTAGAGCATGACCTCTACAAGTTTTCACTATTCTTTCAATATCTTGGTCCATTCTGGTCCAATATATGAAACTTCTCATTAAGGATTTCATTCTTGAAATACCAGAATGTCCACAATGAAAATCCTTCAATATTCGTTTCTGTCACCCATTCAGTATTACAATTCTTTGACCGTACATTACTACACTGTTACATATTGAGTATGCATTTAACGCTTGGTTTGGTTTACGGCAAATCAACCTCAATGGCTTATTTAACACCAACAAGATTTTTATTGCTGGTAATTTTTTTTTTTTCAAAAATGTATTGCTGGTAATAATTTTTCTTTCAAAATATTTATTACTGGTATTAAAACTTATTTTTACACTTTCATAATGCTTTAACCCCAGTTCAGGGGTTAACTATTTGCCTATAGTTGGGACTCTAACAGGTGCTACCAACCCAGGTCAGGGCGGACCTGGAAACACCAGCAATTAAGAGGTGGTTCCATGCTCCTCAAAACCACTTAATCAGAGACCTTGCTGTTGGACATAATTTATCATCTTATCCAGAATGGATGCATTTAAATCAGGATTTTTTTTTTATTACTTTCTTTCAATTGTTTTTTTTTATTTTTGTAATAAAAGATATTATTTTCTGCTTTTTCTTTTATTTCATCCAGTGTTACTGGTAACTCTTGTACTATGTTGTACAAAATGTTTTTTTTATTTTCATTTCACTTTTTAGTGCTGTGATGACTGTGTCCTCCAATGGTTCCACATTTTTAGACATTAATCTAGATAATCCATCTACATACACTAACTTTTTGGATGGTTGGTAATACAGTGTAACCCGGATATAAGAGACCCGGATATAAGAGAGATTTTCTATGGGCCCAAATTAGAGCCTGTGTTAATGTATATATAATAGACCAAACCCGGATATAAGATAAACCCGGATATAAGAGACTCCTTCTCCAGTCCCGACAACTCTCTTATATCCAGGTTACACTGTACTTCATAAAATCATAGTTTAATGGAATGGTACCCCAGCAGTTTAATCTAATTGCTGTATGAGTAGGTAAATCTTTTGATTTACCTACTCATACACCTTTGAACCATATATTTTTAATAAAGGCCTGTGGTCTGTTTGCAATATTTAAATTTCTTCCATGAATAAATTTATGAAATTTTTTCACAGTGAATAAAGCTTCTTTTTCTATCAGGCAATAATTTTTCTCTGTTGGTTGAAGCAATCATGATGCATGAGTAAAAGCTTTCATTTTACTGCCATTGTATTTGTGTAAAATCACTGCTCCAATTGCTCCACATTTTTAGGTATTAATCTAGATAATGAATCCAAATGTCCTATTTTTTTAGATGGTTGGTACTCCATCATAAAATTATAATTTAACAGGATGATACCCCAATGCTGCAATCTGTTAGCTGTATGGGTAGGTATACCTTTCTTTGAACCATATATATCGCTAATAACGGTTTATGGTTTATTTGCAATGTGAAATTTCTTCCATGGAGAATATGATTGCTAGAACTTTTTTCTCTATCTGGCTGTAATTCCTTTTTGCCAGTAGAAACAAGCATGAAGCATGAGTGAAAGAATTCATTTTACTACCATTGTATTTGTGTAATCACTAGCATCTGAAGCTACTATAATCTTTTCTTTTGGATAGTAGTGCACTAATGATAAATCAGACGTAAGACTTTTTTTATCTCATCAAATGTTTTTTTGACATTTATGATCCCAATCCCACTTTACTCCTTTTCCCAGCAGATTGTTAAGTGGAGCTGTCAAATTATGAATGTTATGTACATGAATTCAATAACAATTAACCAGTCCCAAAAGAGCTTGTAACGTTTCTTGGTGTAGGTATATTTCTAATTGCATTTGCTCTAGACAGATCTGGTTTCCTATCATTTTTATCAATAATTTGTCCCAGGTATTTTAGTTTTGGCAAAAACAATTCACATTTTTCTTCACTAAGCTTGAATTTGTATTCTCTTTGTTTTTGCATGATTGTTTTGATATGCCTGACATGTTGTTCTTTCGACACACTTTTGATCAAAATATCATCCAAAAATGCCATTGCAAAATCGGTATCCATGGCTCGTTGAAAAATAGCTGCTGCTGCCTTTATACCAAAAGGAAGTCAATTAAACTTACATAATCCTCAGTGTGTATTTATGGTCGTTAATTCTGAACATTCATTTTCAATCTGAATTTGTAAATATGCTTCAGAGAGATCTAGCTTTGAAATTATTCTTCTGATGTTCAACTTTGAAAAAATTTAGTTATGTGTTTCTAAACACTCAGATTGAGGAATTGGAGATCCAAGTTCGAATTCCAGTCAAGTCCATTACATTCACTTACATGCTAATACCCTTGAGAAAGGTATGAATCCTTTCTTCTCCCTCCCAGATATGGGTAAACAGCAGGACAGACTAGGTTGTTACGTTTGTTGGTGTAGGTATATTTCAAATTGCATTTGCTCTCGATAAATCTTGTTTCCTATCATTTTTATCAATAATTTGTCCCAGGTATTTTATTTTTGGCAAAAACAATTCACATTTTTCTTCACTAAGCTTGAATTTGTATTCTCTTTGTTTTTGCAGAATTGTTTTAATATGCCTGACATGTTGTTCTTTCAATACACTCTTGATCAAAATATCATCTAGATATGCCACTGCGAAATCAAAATCCACCAGCATGGTATCCATGGCTTGTTGAAAAATAGCAGCTGATATGCCTAACATGTTATTCTTTCGGTACACTTTTAATCAATATATCATCCAAAAATGCCATTGCAAAATCAGTATCCATGGCTTGTTGAAAAATAGCTGCTGCTGCCTTTATACCAAAAGGAAGTCGGTTAAACTTATATAATCCTCAGTGTGTATTTATGGTCGTTAATTCTGAACATTCATTTTCAATCTGAATTTCTGAATATGCTTAAGAGAGATCTAGCTTTGAAATTATTCTTCTGATGTTTAACTTTGATAAAATTTAGTTATGTGTTTCTAAACTCTCGGATTGAGGAATCGGCGTGCCAAGTTCGAATTCCACTCCAGTCTATTACAGTCACTTACATGCTAATACCCTTGAGAAAGGTATGAATCCTCTTCTTCTCCCCCCAGTTATGGGTAAACAGCAGGACAAACTAGGTTCTATAGCCTTGGATGGCAAATGATCTACCGCAAAAAGAAATGGCAACCTACTGTGGGAAGGAAAAAAATCTGCCTCGTCAGTCATGTATCGAAAGATACATGATCGCCTAAACGTGTATCATGCATGGCACATAACTGATTCAAGTGGAAAAACTCCAATAAGTGCAATCAAAAAGTGATTTACATGAAATTATATGAATCTTCCTTTTCATAACTAGCAGCGGTTAAAATGCTTACTCTTTTCGAGAATTAAGTAAGTTACTATTCAAGGATGCACGGTGGAGTAATGGATAGTGGCTCGGATTGAGGAATCGGAGAGCAGAGTTCGAATTCCAGTCAAATCCATTACATTCACTTATGTGCTAATACCTTTGAGAAAGGTATAAATCCTCTTCTCCCCTCAGCTATGGGTAAATAGCAGGACAAACCGGGTTCTACAGCCTTGGATGGCAACTGGTCTACTGCAGAAAGAAAAGGCAACCTACTGCAGGAAGAAAAAAAATCTGCCTTGTCAGTTATGTATTGAAAGATACATGATCATCTTAGCATGTATCACACATGACTGGTTTCTAAACAATTGTTTAATCTTATCGAGAAATCTGTGCAAACACAAATTTTATTTCTTTTCTTTACATACACTGCTGGTGCAGCCCATTTTGAATGGTTAATATTTTTCTATTACACCAATTCTTTTGAGTCTGTCCAACACTTCATTAATTTGTTCTAATGCTGCAAATGGTACACTCCATTTCAGCTTAAATAATGGTGTCAAACCTTTCTATATCTGAAAATCCACCTTGAATTTTGAACACTGACTCAGTTCATTTTACAGAACATCTGGAAAACCTTTTTTTAATTCTTCCTAAGGATTTTCACTCTGACTTTTTAAATTGGTCGCTTGTCCTCTCATGTTTTTACAATAATCATTTATTGGCAAATACAAAAGTTCAAATAATTTCATCCAGTCAATACCAAATAAATTTGTAGCATTTTCTCATACGTAATCTTTAATTTTTACATGCTTATTACGGAATGAGACATTACAAGTCATTTCTCAAAAAATAAAATTTCTCACCAGAAACTGAAATCCTAACTTTGGAAGTCCTTTTTGATAAAGGCTTTCCAATTTCCTTCTATGTGGTTTCACTGATTATTGAAATATCATTACCAGTGTCCAGTGGCATTTTCATATCTACATTATTTTCACATTTACAAATTTTCTTTTGTTTTCTGTAACCATTTTATTCATCGCAATGCTGTGTGCTAATTTCTTCCTGTGGACATTTTTTAGGCCTTGCTTTTGCATCATGGCTTTATATATCATGGTTTACCACACTTGTAACATTCTGCATTTTTAAATTGACCATCTTTTCCAAATTGTAATTTAACACATGTAAAACAAGGATTTATTCTCTTTTTTGTACATTTATCCTTTCTTAGTACCAATGCACATTCCTTTTTCTGAATTTCTTCAGCACTGTGTTTCAGATTTAGCATTGTCTGACATTCATCCACTGTTTCTTGCAGTGTGATATTGTTTTGTTCAATTTTTAAAATTTTTGCTAATATTTCAGCATCATTTTTAGTTGTTAAACATTGCACGAAAATTAATCCTTTGAATATATCTGGAGTCATTTCATTTATTCTAAACTTTTTACAATGTTTGTTGATGATACCAGCATTTGTGACAAAAAAATATCCTCTTTTTTGATTTGATTCATGCACCTCCAATGCACCATTTCACTCTTACTTTATATAATTTACTTTGTATAAGGATTCTCTACATGTAATGCTTTGGCTACTCCCCATGATGTCTGTATAGTTAATCTGAAGACTGACTACAAATGGCTATTAGTCTTACCTCTGACCTGGAGTTCTTATAGTAATGGACTTGTTCATATAGTCATCGGGGGGGGGGGGGTACTATTTACTTCACAACAAATGTTACTATGAAAAATGGAAATCAGCTAACTGAATTCAAATTTTAGCTAAAATAGTTTATATTAAGGTCCTTAGCGAAGACATGAATCCATCTTTTCTCCCCAACAACTATTGCTAATAGTCTTGATTGGCAACCAGTCTAGAAGAAGTACAACTTTGAATCCAAATCAAAAGTGGATTTCCTCGAAGCAGTTGAATGGGGTGTCTCGATATAAACACCATAGGGGAAACAAAGGGCAAACACTCCACCCACTATACCCCCTAAGAACAGTCATAGAAGTGTAGAGTTTATGGTGTGAAAGGGGCCAGGCTTTTCACAACTGATTCTTTATGAAATATGGATAAATATATAGGCTGTAAAGAGCCATGTTTGTCCAAATCCTGAGAAAGAGAGAAAGGAATTAGAAGAAAGATAGAGAGAGGAAGAGGAGAAAAAAAGAGAGAGATAGAGGAAGAGAAACGGAGAGAAGGAGAAAGAGAAAAATAGTGAGAATGAGAAACAGAGCCCAGAAAGAGAAAGAAAGAAAAGACAGAAAGAGAAAGAAAGAAAAGACAGAAAGAGAAAGAAAGAAAAGACAGAAAGAGAAAGAAAGAAAAGACAGAAAGAGAAAGAAAGAAAAGACAGAAAGAGAAAGAAAGAAAGGCCAAAGAAAAGGACAAATAAAGAAAGATAGAAGGGGAGAGAAAAAAAGAAAAGGCATAAAGAGAAAGAGAAAAGACAAAAAGAGAAAAGAGAGAAAAGACAAAAAGAGAAAAGAGAGAAAAGACAAAAAGAGAAAAGAGAGAAAAGACAAAAAGAGAAAAGAGAGAAAAGACAAAAAGAGAAAAGAGAGAAAAGACAAAAAGAGAAAAGAGAGAAAAGACAAAAAGAGAAAAGAGAGAAAAGACAGAGAAAAAAGAGAGAAAAGACAGAGAAAAAAGAGAAGAAAAGACAGAGAAAAAAGAGAGAAAAGACAGAGAAAAAAGAGAGAAAAGACAGAGAGAAAGAGAAAAAGAGAGAAAGAGAGAAAAAGAGAGAAAGAGAGAGAAAGAGAGAAAAATAGAAAAGACAGACAGAGAGAAAAGACAGAAAGAGAAAGACAGAAAAGACAAGACAGAAAAGCAATAAAACAATAAAGACAGAAAGAGAATGGAAGAAAGGAGAGAGAGATCAAGTGAGAAAGAAAAAGAAAGATAATGTGAGAGAGAGAAAAAGTAAGAGAGAGTGGGGGGGCTTTTTATTTTTATAAAAGATTAACACTCTCTAGATGTAATAAATATCAAATCTTTGCAGAATTTATTGAATGAATTAATAAGCCAAAACTAACATTCCAGACTTCAGGATAAATATGCAGCGACAATGAGAAGCATTTTCAATTAATTACTTCTACAAAGGGCGTTTGCCTAAACTCAAGTTCATGTTCACCACTAAATATCTTGATATCGTTATTTGCTCTGTTAATTCAAATTTTGCATTTTTGAATTAACATTTTATTTCGAAACTCCTGAACATTGACTGAAAAGATGTGAACATAAAAAAAATTAATAATAGCAATATAGTCTGAGGCTGAGATCTCATCAGGCATTCTACACTGTGATGAAAAAAAAAGTCAGCAAAATCTGGTGATATTATAAGGTATTGCTGGGGTATCCTGCATAAGTGGTAATAATGCTTTGCTCCTGAAAAAGCTGCCTAATCTCAGTCATCATCTGAAGACAATGTTGATGACATTGCAGCTTTATTTTTTTTGACAGTAGGAGGTGCAGGAAATTCTTGACATGCTTATATGCAGATGTCGGAGTGATGCAATTTTAGTACAAAAATGGAATTGGTAGGCTAAGTTAAAATTTATTTTCATGTTGTTGTATTCATTTCTCACTAACGCCCTTGGGGAAAGCATGACTTTATCCCTTCTTTCTCCAGTTATGAATAAAATAGTGTAAACATGCAAGAAAGACCTCCCTCAGCTTTTCACCAATCAGGCACTTAACTGCACATGGCATCTATTCCTGTTCATGTTATTGGCATGCACAAAAACTGGGTCTATTGCTGGTTCACAAGGAAACAAAAGGCGAAAATAAACATGGCAAGAAATGAAACAGATGAATACTGTCTCTCTTATATTTTGTTGTGGTCTGAGTGGGTGAGTGACATTTGGGACAACTTCTGCCATGAGTCTAGCAGATCAGCTTTTCCTTTCAACTAGTGAGAACTCTGCTACTAAGCCTCTATTCAATTCTACATTGTGATGCACAGGTTGCACTTTGTCTACCTCAAGGAAGAGTTGGACTTTGCAAACAGGTAGTCTAAAACTACTTTCAATCTTAACTGTTTGTTCATATAAGCATGCAAAAAGAAATCTTCAATATCCAGTTTGTTGTTACTTGTTCCCAAAAGTTTTCATTTATTCATCTATTATTTTATTCTCTTTTGGTCAAGTGGGTGGCTACTTTTGAAGATCCCATTACACAGACTTCACAGCTGGTCATAAAAAATGTAAAACAACTAAGACTGCGATAAAATCATTCATCATCCACTTCTATGCGGATGTCTCAGTCATAGTGTTAGAATAGTAGTGTTGACTAAGTTCTAGGATTAGCAAGGAAACTAATCTCAGAGAAGAACAGTTCTTAATTAAAGTCCCTTGCTAATGCATCATGAATCAGAATTGCAGGGAAAGGCTCATTACTCAGACTAACTTTGGAGAATGCCTGCAGTGGACTGCATAAATAACTAGTATAAATAACAGTAATAAATTTAATAGAAATAAATTATTTAAAAAAATGAAAGATATTGCTCTATTCCATATATAAAAACACTATCCTTCTGTAAGGCAGTGCTTAAATGTTTAAGACTTGACTCTGAACAATCTGAATTGATACGAAAGTACGTTTTGACATGCCATCAGGTTTTCTAAACCATCAAGTATAATTCCCAGAGCAGAAGCATTATACTAATTCATAGCAATTTACTTCTAGAATTAATCTACAATAATTTATTGCTAGGATTAGATATCTCCAAGGGAACTTAGCTATTGACTATCTTTTAAGATTGATTAAAACACAGTCTAAAGAAAAATCACATGAAAGATATTGATGATTCAATGAATTATTTAGAATAAAAGCATTTTCATTTTGAGAACATTCTCCTGTGATCTCCAGGTTTCTGTTACATCCTATAATCTTTGAATAGAATTCCTTATTTCATCAGCATCTACTCTTTCTACTTTTTTCTATCAATCCATTCAGAGAACAAGTTTCAGACTTGATTGGTTTGTTTTTTACAGCATATCAACCTCAATGGGTCATTTAATACCAAAAAATTATTTATTTTTATAATATTTTTTCTTCAAGAATGTATAGCTGATAACGTCTTTTTACCTCAAAAATGTATAGCTGGTAATATTATTTTTTTCTAAAACATATAGTTGGTAATATTATTTTTCCAAAACATACAGCTGGTAATATTATTTTCACAAAATGTATAGCTGGAAATATTATATTTTTCCAAAAACGTATAGCTCGTAATATTATTTTTTCCAAAAATGTATAGCTGGTAATATTATTTTTTCCAAAAATATATAGCTGGTAATATTTTTTCCAAAAATGTATAGCTGGTAATTTTTTTCAAATATGTATAGCCGCCAACACTATTCTTTCAAAAAAAAAAAAAAAAAAAAAAATATAGCCGGTAATATTTTTCCAAAATTGTACAACTGACAACATTATTTTCCAAAAATGTATTATCAGAGGCCGTGCTGTTGGACGTAGTTTATCATCATACTCAGGACGCTTTCAGACTTGAATTGAGATTTATTCAGCAGTTGCATCCTCTGCATCCCCTTCTGCATGCTACAGGTGCCATTCAATCAGAAAAAGAATAATTTATCCAGCACTTAATATTCCGAAGTAATTGATAAGTGTGCTTTTGTACATTTATACAGGCACATTTTTTCTGTTTGTAACCCCACCCCCAAGTGCTTATAAGTACCTATTTTGATTGTTAAAACCCCATATGCCTTAACCTTTCACCCTAAACATTTTAGAAACATTTCAGACCCTTTTTAATACATTTCTGAAAAATAGTATCAGTGACCATACACTTAGCATAAATTTTCTTTCATACGTACAATAACTGTTTTTAATTACGCATAGATCGATACAACCATTGAAAATACTGTATAAAATATGTGTAACAAGGCATAAAATATAAAGTTTAAAACATTTTCTAAAAAAACAGAACTGTGTTGATGCCCTCAGACTTAGCATAAGCCACTTTTAAGACCCCAGCCGCAGCCCCTAACAAAGAACAAAGCCCAAGTACTACGCATGTTTTAGCATTTGTTTTTTTTTACAATGAAAATGTACAATTCTGCCAATTTTTACAATAAAAATAGACTGTTATATGTTTTAAGTCACTTAAATAACAGGCAAATAATACAAGAATATTTTGTAGTGGACCTATGCGGTGTGTGAATGGAAGAAGAGAAGATGAGTTATCTCTAGGTTATGGCTTCCGCTGGCCGGTCCAGCTACATAAGAATGTTGGACTTTAATGGAGTCCAAAGAAAGCAAAAGAAAACAAACAAGACCGATATATATGTACAAAACAATTATATATTAATACGTGAATTACAAATAGATTAAAACACGAATTACAATACATTGAAGACATGAATAAAATGTTACAGTGTCTGTATGGAAAGTTGTGTGTGTGTTGTTTTTAGTTGAATGTCCGTACGGGGTGAATTTTGTTTTAGCGTGTTCCCAGAATATGGGAGACGCTGGTTGTGTATAAGAGTTCACATATTGGAAATTTTTAGAGAAAGTTTTTTGTACCTCGCCCCACGTGCGAGGTTTCGGCCTGTGGCCGAAATCGACATAGTTCCTCGCACGTGCGCGTAAGCAGAGAAAAGAGAGAAAGAGGCGAAAGGTCAGCTAGTATTTATACTCCCGGGAGAGAGAGACCCCTGGTGAAGGGTTAAGGAAATGAAGGGGAGCTAACTGCGATAATTTTAAATGTTCTATCGAAAAAGTACACAAGTCAAGGGAGTTCTCAGCGAATAATTTCTACATATGTTCTTCAGAAAAACACACGAATATTCAGGGTTTCCACAAATAAAATTACATATGTTCTAAAGAAAAATCCATGAATGTGTGAAGCCACAAATGCTAAACATGAATAGTCAGGGGCTCACTAGAGACTGTAATCTTTCTTTCCCCCATCCTTATGTATAAATAAAACTCCATCAATAAAACCACAATTAGCCTGAAGTCCTTTTGAAGGATGAAATGTGTAACAGAGGAGTTTTTTACCCATTTCATCATTCAGCAACCCAAACCTAGTCTGACAGATAAATTTGTACATCATATATACGAATTACCTTTTATTATATACAGTCAGTTAAGTGCCATACATGATACACACTTGGGTGATCATGTCTCTTTCAATTCATAACTGATGTGGCAGAAGATTTTCTTACAGTTATTTTCCATTTTCTTCTGTAATATAATATTCAGTGTCCCCCGAAAGTCACCAAGGGGTCTGAAAGGTTAATGACTTTTTTTGCTTATTAACTTTCTTTTAGTTTTCTTTCAGGTATTTTATAAAGGAAGCGTCAGAAATTAATCATATAAAAATCAGTCAGTATGTGCCATGCATGATACACACTTAGGCAATCATGTCTGTTTCAATACATGACTGACAAGGCAGATTTCCTCTAATCCTGTTAAAAAGACTGAGGAGGAGTGTGAACGGGATGATAGGTGAACCTAAATACACCTATTTTATTCTCATTCTTTACTCTCCAGCTTCAGAATTTACCGTGTCAGTCACTATAAACTGTGTCTAGAGATTATATGCAAGTTATGAATTGGTATAAAGCGTTGCGTCTTTAATGTTAAAAGTCCTATTATGATGTTGTTTAGATTCTACTCAATATACTTAGATATATAGTGATAGAGAAAACTATTGTTTTTGGTTGGAAAAAATTTTACAAAGTTAACAAAACAGACAAATTTGACTGTCAGTAGTTTATTTGCAACTATTTATTTTGATACTTTTACATTATTATACCTTGTAAAACTAATGTAAAACAATAATATGAAAAGATTTTAGAACAAATTCATCAATTTCTTAAAGGAAAAACATAAAAAAAACATTTTATTTTAAAAATAAAAGATATATTAACAAAAAATAATAAGAACCTCCTAAAATTTATTGCACAAATGCTCCTTTCTTTTCAATAACTTAGCAGCCTATTGTCAACATCTGATGTTAGATTTGGAATTTTAGCGGCTGGTAAGTTGTTTGCATCAACTTTAACTGCCTCCCAGAGGTCACACTTGCTGTTGAATTGCCTTCCATTAGAATAAATATCTCTCTTGAGGATGCTCCACAGGTTCTCAATGGGATTCCAGTCACAGGTATTTGAAGACTAGTCCATAAGAGAATCTTCAACAAATCCCTTTTCTTTCAACCAGGATTTAGTAAACTTTGATGCATGACTTGGTGCATTGTCTTGCATAAAGATCATAGATCTATGCTTGGCTAATGACTGGTTATCAAGCCATTCAAAGAAATATTGCTCTAGAAAATCACAGTAACTTTTGGAATTCATTTTAACCCCGTCTTTCACTTTAAATGGACCCACAAACTCATTACCAATAATCCCAGCCCATATCATGATCCCACTGCCACCTTGTTGGCATTTAAAAAATTTTCTTGAGTCATGTTGCTTGCAAACCCATCCTCGAGCCCATCCATCAGGCCCATCAATGGTCATCCTTGATTCATCTGTAAAAAGCACTTTACTGAAATCAGTTTTCATGTATTTTTTTGCCCACTGCAATCTTCTTTCCTTATGTTTTTTTGTTAAAATGGGTTTCTTTATTTGATTTTTTACATCAGCAAACTTCCTTAATGCTTTACACCTTGTTTCTCTTGACACCATAGGAGCTCCAGCGGCCTCAAATATGAACACACTTGACACATTTGGGTTTCTTATTAATTCTCTTCAGATATGTGATAGATATCGCTTTGCTAAATTCCTGAATTCAGCCTGAGACTTTTTTTTCCTTGGTTGAATTCCCATTTGACATATTTTCTTGATTGTTCGATGATCCCTTTTCAAATCCTTAGAAATTTGAAGCAAAGACTTTCCTTTGCTAATTTCTTTGATTATATAGTTCTTTTCATTCATTGTTAGTTCTTTTTTACAAGCCATAATACTAAATTCTAGTTCTTGCAAATAATCTCTTGACACTGCAAATTGCTATAATTACCGAAAAAATACTAAATATCAGTATTTACATTATTTGGACTATTGTCCTCATCTTTTCGGCTGTTGTACGCTCCGGCCTTCTTCAGGTGGTTGGAATTTCGAACTGAACCCTTTATTTCGATCACTGGACACATGGTACAGTGGATAAAGGCGTTGGTTAGATCCAGTGACAGACCCAAAGAGTGTGAGTTCAATACCCATTTAAGGCAGTGGAGAACTTTCAGAGGGAAAATTAGCAGGAGATAACTGATAACTGACATCCATCAAACATGGAACGTGGAACTAGAACAGTCTACCCCAGTGATCGAAATAAAGGGTTCAGTTCGAAATTCCAACCACCTGAAGAAGGCCGGAGCGTACAACGGCCGAAATGTTGTGACAAATATGGCGACAAAGATGAGGATAATAGTCCGACATATACTGTAAAATACTGTACATAATACCTCATCTCAGAAATATAGACATATATATATATATATATATATATATATATATATATATATATATATATATATATATGCGTGTATTTGAGCAGCATGTTTTCATTCAGACAGGTTTCGTTAAATAATTTAGACACAGGCAGTTGTTCGCCAGGGCTGGGCACCTCACAGTGTTATTTTCCCCAGTTGCACCACTGTCCTCTGATGGAGCTGCAACTGATTTGCATTTTGCCTGAAGACAGAGATGCAATTGAGAGATGATATAAACATGCCCGACATGTGCCAATCTTACAACAATGCTGTTTAAGCTTTTTCTTCCAGTTGTTTTTTTTTTAAATCTGGGAGTGCCAACAGGATATGGCAATGTCTTAAATAACCACAGCTGCAGAAGTTTTAATTGGTCTTTTGTAGGTCTCAATATAATTCCTCCATTTTTTTTTTGTTTTTTTTAAAGTTTTGATTGATAAAGATAAGTAAAATTTTTCTTTCTGTCATGAGATTGGCAATATGTAGAATATTTGGTTTCCTGTAGGTATTTAGAGAATTCATAATTTTATCTACATCAGCAAATGAGATACTTGGTGTTGCAGGGTAAATGAATATAAAAACATTGTGCCAAATTGATCAAACTCCAAACATTTTTTCCTTCTTGTTACTGAAACTCTAAACTTAGAGTGAATCTAGCAGATTTTCAGATTCCACTTGGACACTTATTGAGTTTTAAAGGGTGGGACTGTTTTCTGTTCTAGCAGGTAACATTACAACTAAAATGCTGTGTAGTCAACAACAATATGTTTTCATGCACATCCACTGTATATATTTTTTTTACTCTAAAGTTTTTTTTTTATAAATAAATGGTATCAAATGATTGAGTTCCTGTAGTTTGAATGAAAGGAAGAAAAAATCGAATGTTGCTTTCCTTGTAGTGGGGGAAGGAGAAGAAGCAGCAACAGGTGATTTCTTTTACGGCCACATTAGCGGGGGAAGGAAGAAAAAGACAAATGATAGGAAGGAAGAAAGAAACTATAAAACTTGGCTGAAAATAGTAGTTGGTGATTTTGTTCATTTCAGCAAACTTAATGAACCAATGTGCTAGTCGGAGAGGAAAAGAAAGACGTGCGAGAAAGTTTGTAAGAGATATAAGGAAGGATGAGATTTGAGAATAAGGAAGAGGCATGGACGAAGAAAGAGATTTGAGAATAGGGAAGAGGCATGGACGAAGAAAGAGATTTGAGAATAGGGAAGAGACATGGATGTAGAAAGAGATTTGAGAATAAGGAAGAGACATGGACGAAGAAAGATTTGAGAATAAGGAAGAGGCATGGACGGAGAAAGGGATTTGAGAATAGGGAAGAGGCATGGACGAAGAAAGAGATTTGAGAATAGGGAAGAGGCATGGACGGAGAAAGAGATTTGAGAATAGTCAAGAGACATGGACGAAGAAAGAGATTTGAGAATAAGGAAGAGGCATGGACGAAGAAAGAGATTTGAGAATAGGGAAAAGGCATGGACGGAGAAAGAGATTTGAGAATAGGGAAGAGGCATGGACGGAAAAAGAGATTTGAGAATAAGGAAGAGGCATGGACGAAGAAAAGGATTTGAGAATAGGGAAGAGGCATGGACGAAGAAAGAGATTTGAGAATAGGGAAGAGACATGGAGGGAGAAAGGGATTTGAGAATAGGGAAGAGGCATGGACGAAGAAAGGGATTTGAGAATAGGGAAGAGGCATGGACGAAGAAAGGGATTTGAGAATAGGGAAGAGGCATGGACGAAGAAAGGGATTTGAGAATAGGGAAGAGGCATGGACGAAGAAAGAGATTTGAGAATAAGGAAGAGGCATGGACGAAGAAAGGGATTTAAGAATAGGGAAGAGGCATGGACGAAGAAAGGGATTTGAGAATAGGGAAGAGGCATGGACGAAGAAAGAGATTTGAGAATAGGGAAGAGGCATGGACGAAGAAAGAGATTTGAGAAAAGGGAAGAGGCATGGACGAAGAAAGAGATTTGAGAATAAGGAAGAGGCATGGATGAAGAAAGAGATTTGAGAATAAGGAAGAGGCATGGACGAAGAAAGAGATTTGAGAATAGGGAAGAGGCATGGACGGAGAACAAGATTTGAGAATAGGGAAGAGGCATGGACGAAGAAAGAGATTAGAGAATAGGGAAGAGGCATGGACGGAGAAAGAGATTTGAGAATAGGCAAGAGACATGGACGTAGAAAGAGATTTGAGAATAAGGAAGAGGCATGGACGAAGAAAGAGATTTGAGAATAGGGAAGAGGCATGGACGGAGAAAGAGATTTGAGAATAGGGAAGAGGCATGGACGGAAAAAGAGATTTGAGAATAAGGAAGAGGCATGGACGAAGAAAAGGATTTGAGAATAGGGAAGAGGCATGGACGAAGAAAGAGATTTGAGAATAGGGAAGAGGCATGGACGGAGAACAAGATTTGAGAATAGGGAAGAGGCATGGACGAAGAAAGAGATTTGAGAATAGGGAAGAGGCATGGACGGAGAAAGAGATTTGAGTATAGGCAAGAGACATGGACGGAAAAAGAGATTTGAGAATAAGGAAGAGGCATGGACGAAGAAAGAGATTTGAGAATAGGGAAGAGGCATGGACGGAGAAAGCGATTTGAGAATAGGGAAGAGGCATGGACGGAGAAAGAGATTTGAGAATAGGGAAGAGGCATGGACGAAGAAAGAGATTTGAGAATAGGGAAGAGGCATGGACGGAGAACAAGATTTGAGAATAGGGAAGAGGCATGGACGAAGAAAGAGATTTGAGAATAGGGAAGAGGCATGGACGGAGAAAGAGATTTGAGTATAGGCAAGAGACATGGACGGAAAAAGAGATTTGAGAATAAGGAAGAGGCATGGACGAAGAAAGAGATTTGAGAATAGGGAAGAGGCATGGACGAAGAAAGCGATTTGAGAATAGGGAAGAGGCATGGACGGAGAAAGAGATTTGAGAATAGGGAAGAGGCATGGACGAAGAAAGAGATTTGAGAATAAGGAAGAGGCATGGACGAAGAAAGAGATTTGAGAATAGGGAAGAGGCATGGACGGAGAACAAGATTTGAGAATAGGGAAGAGGCATGGACGAAGAAAGAGATTTGAGAATAGGGAAGAGACATGGACGAAGAAAGAGATTAGAGAATAGGGAAGAGGCATGGACGGAGAAAGAGATTTGAGAACAGGGAAGAGGCATGGACGAAGAAAGAGATTTGAGAACAGGGAAGAGGCATGGACGAAGAAAGAGATTTGAGAACAGGGAAGAGGCATGGACGAAGAAAGAGATTTGAGAACAGGGAAGAGGCATGGACGAAGAAAGAGATTTGAGAACAGGGAAGAGGCATGGACGAAGAAAGAGATTTGAGAACAGGGAAGAGGCATGGACGAAGAAAGAGATTTGAGAACAGGGAAGAGGCATGGACGAAGAAAGAGATTTGAGAACAGGGAAGAGGCATGGACGAAGAAAGAGATTTGAGAACAGGGAAGAGGCATGGACGAAGAAAGAGATTTGAGAACAGGGAAGAGGCATGGACGAAGAAAGAGATTTGAGAACAGGGAAGAGGCATGGACGAAGAAAGAGATTTGAGAACAGGGAAGAGGCATGGACGGAGAACGAGATTTGAGAATAGGGAAGAGGCATGGACGGAGAAAGAGATTTGAGAATAGGGAAGAGGCATGGACGAAGAAAGAGATTTGAGAACAGGGAAGAGGCATGGACGAAGAAAGAGATTTGAGAACAGGGAAGAGGCATGGACGAAGAAAGAGATTTGAGAATAGGGAAGAGATATGGACGAAGAAAGAGATTTGAGAATAGGGAAGAGGCATGGACGGAGAACGAGATTTGAGAATAGGGAAGAGGCATGGACGGAGAAAGAGATTTGAGAATAGGGAAGAGGCATGGACGAAGAAAGAGATTTGAGAACAGGGAAGAGGCATGGACGAAGAAAGAGATTTGAGAACAGGGAAGAGGCATGGACGAAGAAAGAGATTTGAGAACAGGGAAGAGGCATGGACGAAGAAAGAGATTTGAGAACAGGGAAGAGGCATGGACGAAGAAAGAGATTTGAGAACAGGGAAGAGGCATGGACGAAGAAAGAGATTTGAGAACAGGGAAGAGGCATGGACGAAGAAAGAGATTTGAGAACAGGGAAGAGGCATGGACGAAGAAAGAGATTTGAGAACAGGGAAGAGGCATGGACGAAGAAAGAGATTTGAGAACAGGGAAGAGGCATGGACGAAGAAAGAGATTTGAGAACAGGGAAGAGGCATGGACGAAGAAAGAGATTTGAGAATAAGGAAGAATGAGAGGGATCCTGGGTGAAGCAGAGGAGATTCGAACTACCAATTACTGTTTACTTCGCATTGATACACCCACTCATCATCTTTTTTGCTTTTTATCTAAAGCTTTCAAACTACAGTTCCCTTACTTCATGACCTATAAAACCTTTTTCTATTTATAGTTTAATATAATATTATGGTGGGGCACTGTGTTTAAATACTGCTAAGTTTACATTTAGTCCATCAGCTTCGCATATTAAAATTCTTTTTAGTTATTTTTCATTTTTTTTAAGTAATTTCTTTGTTTTTCATAGTGATAGGCTATCAAAGAGAATACATCAACATTATGAATTCTTATTTTTGCTAAAAACTTTTTACAGTCATTTTAAACTATTACAATTTGTGTTGTCAGTATTAAGTCAAACTAAAGTCCTATCCTGTATTTTTTATTAGTATTTCTTCTCTTTTGGCCTAAGACTTCTGACAATTTAAATCATCTGAGATCATACAAGAATTTCTCTAAAGATAAAGTACTATGAAAAATAATTCTCCAAGACTTATACACTGCTTGAATCTTTTTTTTTTCCTCTGGGGGAGGCAAGTATTGGTTTCATGTGATAGTCTTTGTTTAAACAATCAAGAAACTAAATAATGTAGGAAGTTAGTCAAAAGATATTTAATTTTTCTTGTGTTCTTATAATTTTTTTCTTTTCTGGACATGAATTATGTGGAAATTGTCCAAATGTTCTGTATGTCTCTTAACCATTATCAAGGATGGTTTTATTTTAACTTTTAACTGAATGTATGGAATTTTATGTATGTATCTAAAGTTATAAGAACGTTTTTATTTTCCAAACACTGAGTTTGGTAGGTTGCCATATGTATTTCAATGAAACCTAATTGAGCTATGGTCAGGGAAATGTAATGTGAGTCTTCTTGCTAGGCATGTTGTAGTATATCCAATATAATTATTTATGAATTTGGTTTGATCAGAAACAGTTCCTTAAGGAACATGTGAATTTGTAAATAATATTGATTCCCTAAGTGTGTAGGTATATATATATATATATATATATATATATATATATATATAAGTGGACATGGAAGTCAGCACTTAGAGGCGACAGTCTGTTTCATGCTAGTGCAATCGTCAGGCGATTAGTCGCCTGACGATTGCACTAGCATGAAACAGACTGTCGCCTCTAAGTGCTGACTTCCATGTCCACTTTTATATTTACACACGCTCTATCTCTGATATTGAGCACTTTACCCCATAAATATAGCACACTTTAAGACTATATTTCTGCATATATATATATATATATATATATATATATATATATATAGAGGCATGGTGGAGTAATGAATAGTGGCTCAGATTGAGGAATTGGAGAATCAAGTTCATATTCTTCCAGTTGATTTCATTAAAATTCACATGTGCAAATACCCTTTGGAATCCATTTCTTCTTCCAGCTATGGGTTGAATATCAGAATAGACTGGATCAAATAGCCTTGGTTTGGCAACTAATCTCAGAGAAGGACATCTCTGAATTCAAAACCTCTAA
The DNA here is from genome assembly GCA_964036315.1 of Acanthosepion esculentum. NCBI lineage: Eukaryota > Metazoa > Mollusca > Cephalopoda > Sepiida > Sepiidae > Acanthosepion > Acanthosepion esculentum. Next base: position 21,724,554 of record OZ038517.1, on the reverse strand, counting down.
ATAAGTGTAAATAGTAGAGCAGTCTGGGCTCTTTAGCCATGGTTAGCAACCAGTCTAGGAGAAGGAAATCTCTGAAGTCAAAATTGTAGTTAGCCCTGGGTGGTGGAATTTGCATTGACTCAGTGATCCAGACTATGGTTGACCTCATTACATACATACATATATTGATGTGGTGTAATGGTTAGAAAGCTCATTTTGCTAGATCAGTTATGAATGAATAGTGAATTTGATTCTCACTGGGTGCTTCAAGCTTCTGTCCTTGTGCCACATCTAATCTACACTTAGTAAATTATATATATAATTTAAAGGAAAAACAGACCACTTTAAGGCTCCATGTAATAATTTATTTCGCAAAACCCTTTATTAAAGGACATCGGCTCATCAGACTCCACTTCCACTTTTTTTTAATCATTTTTTGTTTCACCGTTTGGAAGTGGAGTCTGATGAGCCAATGTCCTTTAATAAAGGGCTTGGCGAAATAAATTATTACATTGGAGCCTTAAAGTGGTCTGTTTTTCCTTTAAATTATTAGCTCTGGATTTACATTGAGCTCTCAGGATTTCATCCTTTTTGGGACTACCTATACGGATTACCAAATTCTTCTTAGCCTGCATATATATATGTGTGTGTGTGTATTGATGCATGTTTCATTAAATAATATAGACAGCTTTTGGCTTACAGAAGCCATCATCAAAGATGACAGTTGCATTACAATAAATTAAACAATACACAGATATTTAGATAGGATTAAAAAAACATGTATCAATATGGTGATTTTCTTTCATCTTTCAATGATTTTGTTATTAAGCTTATCAGACAATATGAAAGGAATTTGCTTAAAATAAATAGATAAAACTTGTCTATAGTACTTAATGAAACATGCATCAATGAAAAAATGCTGCCTAAATACACACAATATATATGTGTGTGTGTGTGTGTGTGTGTGTGTGTGTGTGAGAGAGAGAGGGGCAGTTTGCACAGAGAAATCAACACTTCATGGTTTGGTGCTGATTCCTATGTCAACAATATCTGTATCCTGTAAAAATTATGGGATTAGCACACTTAGAGGATGTTGGGGTGTTTATTTAAAATAAGAGTATCTACTATAACATCAGAAGTAATAAAAATGTATGATTAAAAATAAATTAATTCTTTAGAAATAGCTCGGTATTATTTAAGAGATCTTTTTAGACTCATCCCCAACAACAACAAACAAAGAAGTTTATTTTTTATGCAAAACAACTAAATCCAATAAATATGTAAAAGTCAGAGATTGATATTATAACCAGGACCCACATTTCTAAAGTGATAAAAAAAAAAAAAAAAAAAAAAAAAAATTCAATATTTTTTTATTCTGTCAAGTGTAGTGTTCAAGAAAAAAATTAGGGCAGGGGTTCCCAACCTTTTTTTGCATCATCACCCGTTTTCACATGAAAATATTTTCCACTGTCCACTTGTATAGTAAATATTCCCAAGCATACTAAAATTGTTTGGTAAAAGTTTGTTACTGGTTTGTAAACTGACTTTATGATGCAGTAAAAAATACCAAAGGGAAGTAACAAATAACACTGTCTTATGTGGTTGCTGCTGCTGCAAATGTATTAAAGAACAAATGAAAGCAAACTTGACCACTGCAAAGGATGACCCAGTTATTCCCATTTAGCCTCCTGTATTTCTTTTGTTGTTGTTGGGTTTTTTTATACAAGTCCTTTGCATATCTCCTTTCAATGTTTTTTGTGTGTAGCATATGTTGAAATATCTTTTTAATACTCAAAATCCTCTATCACCCATCAAAATTTACAATCACCCATCATTTTTGGTTTAGTTGTTCATCATCCACCCAACAGTTGAAATCACCTACCAGTGAGTGATATCACTCAGGGTGGAAAACCCAGATCTAGAACAGTGTTTCTCAACCTTTTTACCCTTGTGCCACACTTGAAATAGTTTTCATGTTTCAGGGAACCCCTGTATAAAATTATTATATACCATTATTAACCTCTATCTCTTTTATATTTTTATCATAGTTCATATAGTAAACGTAGCAGATATTTCTTTTTTTTTTGGATAACTTTTTTAAGGAAAAAATGGCACCCCTTTTTTGTCAAATTAATTGGTAATGCAAAAAAAATCTGTAAACACACACAAAAAATAAGTATAAGTAACCAATATCATCCTATTATCATTATGCTTGTCCTGACCTTCATTAGTTTGCACAACCATTACTCCTTGTCCGCACCTCACAAGTAATGGACTATTTTGCTTTGATAGTGTGAGAAGACAAAAGACATCAAAGACACTACTTGGTTTCTGTGAGAAAATGAAAGAAAGGAAAGTGTTTACTATTTGTTTCAGTGAAATGGAAAAAGTTGTCAGTTTCAAATCTTTCATATTTATGAATGTTATTGCAATATTTTGTTAAAACTGTTAAGCTCAAATATTTAATGATGTGAAAGGGAAATTTCTACAGATATTTTATTGTTGAAGAACTCACCATGAGCTTATTCAGTCATTAATTGAAGGATAAAGATTCATCACAAATCTCAAATAGGGTTAAAACTAATTATAATTTATTATAATAACCAAGGATTTTCCAACACTATACCTTAAACATATAGTAAAATTATTAATTTAAAATTAAACAAAAATTACTCAAAAATACAACCTCTAGTGGAACCCTAGGGTTTTAGGGACACTCTGGGTGAGAAACACTGGTCTAGAGAATGCTAATTTACAAAAATTATTTAATAAAAATTTTCTATATTATTTTTTTTTTTGAGTGGATCAATTTAATCAAGTTGAGCCAAAATTTCAATGTAACTTGAATTATTTCTTTTTTTACTTAATTTTCCCCAAGCAAGGCAAAATGCCACTAAGATGCAAAAGGTTACTGGAAGTGAAAGAGAAGAAAAAGATTTTAAAAGAAACTAGAAACCCAATCCTAAACTAGAAACCAAGGGATTAATCTCTAATACGGTACAAAAGATTGCGGAGAAGTATAAACCAGATGATAGGTTAATCTATCTACTCCTATTGAGGAAAAAAATTTAAAAAAGCAAAAAATTAATAGAAAAAAAAAAAATCAGCATTTAGGCGGAGATGTTAGAAGTATAGAAATGAAGTAGACTTTAGTACGAACTAGAAACTAAATCCTAAACAAGATAAACTTCTACTCCTGTTCAAAAGACTGAGGAGGAGTGTGAACTGGATGATAGGTGAACCTAAATACACCTATTTTATTCTCATTCTTTACTCTCCAGCTTCAGAATTTACTGTGTCAGTCACTATATACATAAAAATACAATATCTGTCCATATTTTTTAAATGAGGTATTGTAACTATTTACATTGTTCGCACTGTTGTCCTCATCCTTATTGCCATATTCATGACATTTCGGCCATTGTGCGCTCTGGCCTTCTTCAGGATCTATCTATATTTCTGACATGATGTATTGTAACTATTTACAGTATTTATATTGTTCAGACTGTTGGCCTCATCTTTATTGTCATATTCACAACATTGTTTTGGCCATTGTATGCTCCATCCTTCTTAAGGTGATATACGGTGGAATTTTGAACTGAACCCTTTATTCCATCCACTGGGGTACATTGTTCTAGTTCCACGTATCATGCCTCTTCTGGTAATCTCAGTTTCAGTTCTTTTCCTTTAGCAACTCAACTCTACAAGTTTTTGTTCAACTCTGCTGCGGCCAGGTATTGAATTCCAAACTCTTTGGGTCAAGTCACTGGATTACTTCAACTGACACTTTTTTATCCACTGGGCCATGTATTCTTGGGGACACAATACTTGACCCCAGCAGAGGTGAGCAAAAACTTTGAGTTCAGTTCAGTCAGTTATGTGCCATGAGTAATACACTTTTAGGCAATCATGTATCTTTTGATACATGACTGATAAGGCAGATTTTTTTCCCCATTGTACGTAGCCATTTCTTTCTGAGGTAGACCAGTTGCCATCCAAGGCTTTAGAACCTGGTCTGTCCTGCAATTTACCCATAGCTGTGGGGAGAAGAAGAGGATTCATACTTTTCCCAAGGTATTAGCACATAAGTGAATGTAATGGATTCGACTGAAATTCAAACTTGGCTCTCTGATTCCTCAATCCAAGCCACTATCCATTACTCCTTAAAACCATTGTGAGTTTTATATCAATGACGAGTTTATATAATTAACTATGTGTTTCAGTTCAAAATTCCAGTGTATACCACCTGAAGAAGGCTGGAGCATTCAACGGCCAAAACATTGTGAATATGACAACAAAGATGAGGACAACAGTTCAAATAATGTAAATAGTGTAAATAATAAAAATAAGTGTAAATGAAAGATTTTTATTTAATAAATCCTACTTAAGCTCATTGTGAGTTTTATATCGATGATGAGTTTATATAATTAACTACATCTTCCTGAATTAAAAACAGTTTCTACTGGATTTCTTGTATATTTGCTGGTTCAAATGAAAATGCTGAAGTATTTTTTTTAAAGATAAACCTGTCACTAGTTGCTTAAATAGCGAGTATAATTTTTGTTATTTTTAAAATTTGAACTTTTCACTTTTATCCCTGAAAAGCATCTATTCATGTTGTAATAGCTAAAATAGCAGTTGTTCTATTAACAATAGTTACAGGAAATTGAGGACTTTGTTTCAGTGAGTCATATCTGTGTGACTTGCTTACAGACTTAAATTTGTGGTGACTGAAGTCTGAATTTCAAGGAAAGGGAGAAATTAACTCCCAGCTATGAAGATAGCATTTTTCGACTGACAATGAAATGATTGTGTAGTGGGTTTGGTTAGAACAACGTAGAAACTTTTAAAAAGTGGAAATATAAGTAGAGAATAAAAAAAGAAAGCTGACAGGGTTTATTATCATCATTTTTATTATTATTAACTTAGTAGTAGTAGTAGTAATAGTAGTAGCAGTAATATTATTATTATTAGTAGTAGTAATAGTAGTAGCAGTAATATTATTATTAGTAGTAGTAGTAATAGTAGTAGCAGTAATATTATTATTAGTAGTAGTAATAGTAGCAGTTATATTATTATTAGTAGTAGTAATAGTACTAGCAGTAATATTATTATTAGTAGTAGAAGTAATATTATTATTATTAGTAGTAGTAATAGTAGTAGCAGTAATATTATTATTAGTAGTAATTTCCTGGTTATTGACAAGCTTTATTTAGTCTCAATGTTTTTCTCTAGTAAAATTAATAAGGAATATATATATATATATATATATATATATATATATATATATATATAACAGTTCAAAAGTTTGAGGACACCCCTGGTAATTTTTTAAATTGGCCCAAAAAGTAGTTGTTTTGCACTTTAAATAAGAGAAAATTATTATACATGGTTAAAAAAAAAAAGGGAGACATGATTTTTTATTAGAAATTTTATTATGACAAAAAGAAAAAAATCATTTTATGATTAAATTTTGCTCTCGTCAAAATATCCTCCTTTAGCCTTGATTACTGCAGCACAAATTTTTGGCATTCATTGCAAAAGTTTGTCAAAGTATAAGTTTGATAATTGATTCCATTCTTTTTCCAATGAATCTAAGAGCTTTTTTTCATTTTTTGGATGGAAAGATTTCACTCGTCTGTCAAGTTCATCCAATGCTAATTCTGGGGTTGCTTCAAACTTTTGAACTGTAGTGTGTGTATATATATATATATATATATATCTATATATATATACGTGGAGACACAGTAGTTCACCCAGACCTGAGAGACCTACTCAATGCCGAAGGCTTGAAGAACCGATCCCCTGGCAACAACCATAGTAGCATCTTAACGCCAAAACTGCGAAAGAGTTAAAAAGCAACCCCGACATCGTCATCAGACGAGCTGATAAAGCTAACACATATGTTATTCTAGATAAAGCCGATTACCACCAAAAATTAAAGAATATTGTCGACAACCGGACTAACTAAATTCACCAAACTGAAAAGAAATCCCACTGAGACTTTAAAAAGGTCTGTCAACAACGCTGAAGTAGGTTCCCTGAAAAAAAAAAATATATATATATATATATACACATACATACATACACACACTACAGATGTGTTTATATATGTAAAATTAAATAACTCAAATATGTCAATTATTTATTTTCTGATTATATGTTATTTCTATAGACATAATTTATTTAAGTAAATTCTCTGTTTTTAATTAAACAGTATTAATGACATTTACTGGCCTGAATGTTCAAGAAATTTTGTAGAAAATATGTATTCTTTGACAGAAATGAAACCTGTATTCCTATATGGAAACCAACATTTGATCTGACATGCTATACTATTTAGCTACAGAGAAGTGTCTGGTTTGCAAAGTCCAAATTACTGTTTATAAACACACAATCCTCAACAATTTAACGCAAACAATGGCAACATATAAATAAATTGTATTAAAAAAAAAAATTAAGGTATAAATAGAAAATATATTAAATAATTGTCGGATTTAATCCATTTTATTATATGTTTTCATTGTTTACATTAAGATACATTTCATGAGCAGATATGATTGATCGAGAAAAATCGTCGAGGATTGTGTGTTATATTTCTGTCTCTCCCCAGTGTTTTCCTACTCAACCGGTGACCAAAGCAGGAAATAAAAACCGTCAAGTCTGAAGTAGAATTCATTTTCTGTGCATCTATATTGATTTTTATTCTTGCCCCTCATGATGGACTTTGGTAAAAGAAATTTACTGTGAGAGACTTCGACTAAAATGTATTTCTCTCTTGATGCACTTATTGTTCGTCTTGTAACTTAACAGCTTCTGACAGCAATGCAGTGACAGTAAGACACTATGGAAGGAGTGACTGGACAAATGTAAAGAATTTGTGAACATCTCAATATAACAAGTGTTCTTCACAACCTCTAAATATTGGCCTTCATGAGATGAAGGCAAAAGATAGCATATATAACATCACAGAAAAATGGGGGGAAAAAAACATAAGTGAAAAATACAGCCAAATTTTTTTTTTTTTACTAATATTCACCCAATACAAGGCTCAAGAGCCACTCAATATAGATGGTTACTGTGTGGTGTTTTATTTACATTATTTACAGTGTTTGAACTGTTGTCCTCATCCTTATTGCCATATTCACAATGTTTCAGCCATTGTACGTTCTGCCCTTCTTCAGGTGATTGGAATTTAAAACTGAACCCATTATGTTCTAGTTCCACATGCCATGCCTATTCTGGATATCTCAGTTATCTCCCTTTAACTCAACTATCCAAGGACACATGGCTGGATGAAAGTATTAGTTGGATCCAGTGACAACCCAAAGAGTTGTGAGTTCAATACCTGGCTACTGCTGTGGTGAACAAAGAAAAAAAAAAAAAAAACTTAGAGAGTTGAGTTAAAAGGAGATAACTGAAACATCCAGAAGAGGCATGGCACGTGAAACTAGAACAATCTACCCTGGTGGATAAAAGGGTTCAGTTTGAAATTCCAATCACCTGAAGAAGGCTGGAGTGTACAACAGTCGAAACATGAATATGGCAATAAAGATAAGGACAACAGTGTGAACAATGCAAATAATTACAATACCTCATCTCAGAAATATAGACAGATCCTGAAATTTTGGATTCCCAAGTTTTTATTACTGCAATTGTTTTCAGCGATTTTTGCACAAGGTTTTTGCGACAAATTTTTTGTATGATAATTTTTATAACTTGGAAATAAATTTGGGAATAATCAAAATTAATTGGGAAATCCAGTGAAAGTCACTCCTGAAATAAAAATAATTGTTTGTAGAGAAAGTAAGGACCTATGTACATCAAATTGTCTTTAAATTGAGTGGCGTCAGAAGAATTATCATTAAACTTTTAAAAGGTAAGTTTAAATATTAATGCAATACTTAAATGAAGTGATCAGTTTTGAGTTCTTCTGTAGTTTATTGTTGCCTATCACATATACTCCTCCCTACCTATTGTGATGAAGGCCCAATCAAGAGCCCTCTGTAGGCGCTAGTTTAAATGCTGCCTGATAAGGTGGCTTTTAATATATATATATATATATATATATATATATATATATATATATATATATGTCTTAAAGTGTGCTATATTTATGGGATAAAGTGCTCAATATCAGAGAGAGCGTGTGTAAATATAAAAGTGAACATAGAAGTTAACACTTAGAGGCGACAGTCTGTTTCATGCTAGTGCAATCGTCAGGCAGCTGTCCGAACTGCCTGACGATTGCACTAGCATGAAACAGACTGTCGCCTGTAAGTGTTGACTTCTATGTTCACTTTTATATTTATATTTATATATATATATATATATATATATATGGATGGATGGAAAGATGACAAAGTTTTTGTCTGACATGTTTCATCCTTTAGGATTTTATCAAACTAGGTTTGTTTATGTTGATGCAACTACTAGTAAAGATGCATATGCACAAAAACCACCTCTTAGTCTTAAAAGACGATGAAAGTATAAAAATAAGTTAGCAATAGATTTTTATATAAAAAAAAAGACTGAAAATACATTTTTAAAGCAAAATGACCCGCAATACATTTCATCTGTAGTTGAAGACATAGAATTACATTAAAAATGAATTTAGTTGAAACCATAACATTGTGTTCAGATTATTTAGATTCCGGCATTAAATAACCCATAGAGGTGTTGATATGCCACTAAACAATATCAATCAACCAACACTCCATATTTAAAAATTACCAAGAATTCATATTTAAAGCAAAATGAACAAAGATACATTTTATATTTAGTTGAAGCCATAAAATTGTGTTCAAATTACAGTGTAACCCGGATATAAGAGAGATTTTATCTGGTCCCAAATTAGAGCCTGTGTTAATGTATATATAATAGACCAAACCCGGATATAAGAGACTTCTTCTCCAGTCCCGACAACTCTCTTATATCCGGGTTACACTGTATTTAGATTCTGGCATTAAATAGCCCATAGAGGTGTTGATATGCTACTAAACAAAACCAACTAACCAACCAACTTTTTCTTTTGTGAAACTGTACCCATTATAATACGAATGTCAAGCAGCATGTGACGGTATTGTTTATACTGGTAAAATCTTTATCAATGTCGTGTGAAAAGTCAAAATAAAATTGTGTTCAAATTACAGTGTAACCCGGATATAAGAGACCCGGATATAAGAGAGATTGTATCTGGTCCCAAATTAGAGCCTGTGTTAATGTATATATAATAGACCAAACCCGGATATAAGAGACTTCTTCTCCGGTCCCGACAACTCTCTTATATCCGGGTTACACTGTATTTAGATTCTGGCATTAAATAGCCCATAGAGGTGTTGATATGCTACTAAACAAAACCAACTAACCAACCAACTTTTTCTTTTGTGAAACTGTACCCATTATAATACGAATGTCAAGCAGCATGTGACGGTATTGTTTATACTGGTAAAATCTTTATCAATGTCGTGTGAAAAGTCAAAATAAAATTGTGTTCAAATTACAGTGTAACCCGGATATAAGAGACCCGGATATAAGAGAGATTGTATCTGGTCCCAAATTAGAGCCTGTGTTAATGTATATATAATAGACCAAACCCGGATATAAGAGACTTCTTCTCCAGTCCCGACAACTCTCTTATATCCGGGTTACACTGTATTTAGATTCTGGCATTAAATAGCCCATAGAGGTGTTGATATGCTACTAAACAAAACCAACTAACCAACCAACTTTTTCTTTTGTGAAACTGTACCCATTATAATACGAATGTCAAGCAGCATGTGACGGTATTGTTTATACTGGTAAAATCTTTATCAATGTCGTGTGAAAAGTCAGTCACTATGGCGGAAGAGACAGTTTTGTGAATTCAATAGCTTGGTATGGTAATTACTATGATTGTTAGAACTTGAAGCTTCTAATGAATGCCATTGGCATGGTAGGGAACAATAATGGAAATGTTTTGGGGTGGGTAGTTGGTCATCATAGCAGGATTCAGGAAACTAAGTCTGTAGCAAGTCTTTAAAAAGAAATCCTTACCATTCCAAACTCAATTTCTTAAATGCATAAATCAATATAACTCATAGAAATTGGTATTTTGTCTAAGAGATTAAATTAAAAGAAGTTTGCCATTAATTGTTTATATTATATCCCCTAGAATGGTTTTAAACATTTTTCAGGAGAGTGGATGTGGGGCGGGTGTAATAGATAACCACATAGCATGAGAAACTAGAGAGCCAAGTTCAAATTCCAGTAAGGTTTGTTACATTTATTTATGCACAAATACCCTTGAGAACACACACACATAAATACACAATATATATATATATAGATTTAAACAAAACTGATGTCATTTTCTACCTTAGGGTCCTTTCAACCAACACCTTTTCAAAGGCAATCGTTGGCAAAATACAAAGTAATCAAGATACAACAATAATAACAAAAGAAGAGGGAAAAAGGAGAAAGGACAATAAAAGAACAGGGTCCATGAAGACACAAGATGGCAACTGTCATTGCATTTAAAGTTTTGAAGATTATAGCTGGTTGGGAAGCAAGAAATCAGAAGGAGTTCCACAGACAAGAAGTATGAGAAAAGAAACTATTAGAATAGAACATATGGTTGCATCTAGCTAGTTCAACAGTAAAATGGTGAGACCTAATTGCCATTCTAGTAGTACATTAAATTCGTTGAAGTACTATGGAAGAAATCTCATCAGAACAATTACCATGAAAATATTTATAAAAAGACAGAGGGCAACCACCTCTTGGCAGTGAGAAAGTGAGTGAAGGCGAGATACCAGGTCAGGATTTATTATATTAAAGATTCCTCTTTAAATTTTGTCAAGAATCTTGAAATATATAGTAGGAGCACCAAACCAGATATGGCAGCAAAATTCAATTCACTGACAAATGGCACATTTGTAAATGTGTAAGATGGCTTAAGACAAGAAATAATGTCTGGCATGACAAAATGAATCAGCTTTCCTAGCAGTAAACCTAGCAATTGATTCAATATAATCACTCCACTTTATCTCTCTTGGTGGTTAGCATCAGCCATGCTGATGGCAGGTTTCTTTTCTCACATGTGGAACTCCTTTTGGGCTCCATGCTTTCCAACCAACTTTAATCTTCAAAAATGTAAATGCAATGTCAATCACTATCTACTGTCCTCCTGATTACTCTTTCCTCTTCCATCATACTATTAAAGTTTCTGTTCCTAATTCTTTCACACCCTGCAATCCCTTGAGTCTTAGTGGCTTTACTGCCTTGCATGGGGTGATAGAGATTTTTAAAAAAGCATTTGGGCAGCAACCCCTCTTTTATACAAGCTTCATTAAAAAAAATAACATGGTACTGCAATTAGCCTTTTTATTCAATTTTTCTCGTGTTTTCTTTTCTAGACAGATGTGTAAAAATTGTCCAAGTGTTCTATATATCCAAGTATTTTCGGATATTTTATTAGCCATTATTAAGGATAATTTTTAAAATTTTTACCTG
>OZ038517.1:21584073-21697882 GCA_964036315.1 Acanthosepion esculentum | reverse complement strand
AACCATTTTTTTTTATTGTCTAAATGTTTGCTATTATTAAGAGGAAAGACCAAATTATTTTTTAATACTTTTTTTAATTTTTTCATCCTTTTTAGCATGTCCGAAATTTTAATTAAAATCTTGTTTGAGTCAGCAAAATTTACATAAAAATTGATCATATCAGCAGTTTTTGACAACTTTGTAAACAAAAATGAAATTCTCCATTTAAAAATCTTGTAAAATTCAATTATACTTTTTCCAAATGTTATTTTAGGAAAATTATAAAATTTAAAGTATACTTAATGTCAGTGAAAACCAAACATTACTTAATTTTTAGCAGAAAAAAATTTAATTGGAAATAAGAAATGTATATCAAACCGTGGTGACTTATTTTGAAGGAGTGAATTGACGTTTATGTCAATGTATCGACAACTAACGTCAGGGCAATTTATCGAGCGGAAGGGCAGAAGTGACAGTATTTTCGAATTTTAAGTGAACCAGCTTATTTAACTATTAAGTAATTCTTAAAAATTAAATACTTTCAAATGTCTAATATTTTATTGATTTTTTAGGTAGTTTTTTTAACGAAGATATGCTCCCGTCCCTAAAACTGAATCTAAAAAAGAAAAAATTAATAATTGTAGTATGTCTCTCACTGAAAAAGAAAAAAATAATCATATTTAAAAAATGAAAAGAAAATATTTAGTGAAATATGTAAAAAAAAAAAAAAGAAAATTTAAAATTTTGAAAATGCGACGATAATAGTCAGAGAATTTGATACGTGCTAGCCAGAATGAAAATTAAGGAAAATTAACGCAACTTGTGAAGCCGGATTCTCGCTATCAGGAGAAATAATTCTTAAAACACGGAACATTATTTCTGAATTCTGCCTCCATAGTTTTGCCGAAATTTTTTTAATATATTCTTTGGGATATTAAAAAATTAATTTAAAAATAGAAACTCTTCATAGATTGTAATAAGCTTTCAAATTTAAGATCTGTAAACATAAATCTTTTAATAAGAGCATTTCCAAAGATACGCATATTCAAACTTAATTTTAAAATATTTAACAACTTTATCACATTTTGTATTTAAAATTGAAAAAAAAAAAAGAAAACAGTTCTTGTAAAAATTCATTTTTAATCGAAAAAATATTTTGGCTTAAGACAATAAAGTTATTATTCATAAAAGCTTTTTAATTAAATAATGTCTTACTTTAATTAGGTTTTGTTTCTTTTGTATTTTACAATTCTGAACAAAAGTTTGGGTAGTGATGCTCCTCAAATTTACAAAAAAGTCGATGATTTATATTCTTCAAAGTCTTGTGCATTTAATTAAAAAAAATCAGAAAGATGCACATATTCAAGTGCTTGAGGTTTCATAAAATTAAGTAAGGCGGTGGGGGTGGGTAACAGATGTAAAAAAAATTTTTTATCATGTCTTCCTAAAAAAACAAAAAAAACATTTCTAAAATAATTTCATTCATTTTTTAATAAGTTCTGAAGTTTCATTAAAATCCAACAATTATTTGATTTTTGCAAGAATTTCCAAATTAATGTATTTTTCAACTGAAAAATGCGCTAAAACAAAAAAAAATATTAAATATTACGCGACCACTGACGTAAAAAATACATTTTCAACCAAAATTTCAAACGTGCTAGAAAGGAATAAAAAAATTAAAAAACATAATAAAAAAATATGGTGGTCTTTCCTCTTCTTGTTAAACTTTTTCACGATAAAACTGTTTTTATTAAGTTTGGTTGGAGCCTTTTGTTTTTCATCATATGCTATTTTGGGGGCGAATTATTAGAGTAGACATACTCATACAAAAACAATTCAAAATTCTTTTTAAAATATTCGAGGGTATCAGATTGTAATAAGCTTTTTACCTTTTTTACGATATATGATTAGTAAATATAGTTTTAACAATATTGCCTATGAGTTACACCATTGAAGCTGAATTTTAAAAGAAAAATGATTCTCTAATTAAAATTTAAAATAAAATGAAAAGAAATCTTGTAAAAATTCATTTTTCATCAAAAAAAAAAGAAAAAAAAAGAAAAATATTGTCCTTAATATATATTAAAAGCAATTAAAAGCTTCTCTAATTAAATAATATCTTAGTTTTAGTGCGTTTATTTTACTTTTCGATTCAGAGCAGGTTTTCCGTAAGACGGTGTCCAATTTTGCAAAAAAAAAGACAAAAAAAACGGTGATTTAAATTCTCCAAAGAATTCTGCTTTTATCGTCACTAAAAGTTACCACGTTGAATTTCCAATGTTTTCATAAAATAAAGTAAGCGGGGTGAAAAAAAATGTAAAAAAAATATATTTTTCACAAGATTTTCTAATACAGACATTTCTAAAATAATTTCATTCATTTGTGAATGAGTCCTAAAAATTTCATTAAAATCCGACAATTATTTGATTTTTGCAAGAATTTCCAAATTAATGTGTCTGTCACCAAAAACAAAAACAAAAAAAGACGCTAAAATTTTCTATGAGTACATTCGCTGATGCAAGAAAAAACAATTTTTATTCAAAATTTCCAATGTTTTAAAAAGGAGTAACAATTTAAATAATCAAAAAATACTTTGATCTTTCCTCTTAACAAAGATTTTGACGATACTTCATTCATTACTTTTGGAGTATTTTTTTGATCACGGTATGCTGATTTTTAGCGATTTGTGGACCCTGAGGTTATGTTTCCAACCGTAACGCAAGATGTAACACAATTCTGTTATTTTTTTTTTTTAAATCTAGAGACCGACTGTCGAGTTGAATGGGACACAACAGGGTGAAAATATCGATGAAATATTGATTTATTCATTACACTGAAAGTGTTTCAGACTCTTTCTGGCGAATAAAACTAAAAGTGTACAAAAAAATTTAAATAAAATAAAAGAAACTATTAATACACCATTTTTGCACATACATTTTATCACTCCGATAGCCACCTGCCGGAAGGGATCTCTACTTGTTTGGGATTTGTAAGTTAATTATTACCTGTTGCTTACCCCAATTGGCTTCAATAAACGTCCGTTAGGGAGCAGTGTTTAACTCTAAAATGGCAACCATTTCTTCTTTCCTCTTCTTCCTCTTTCTGTGCCAAAAGCAATTTATTTTGCTGAATAAACTCTTTCTTCCTCTTGCTCCAAGATGTAAGTAGCTCGTAGGTGAAAACGCACCCCCCTCCCCGCTGGGAAACGTTAGTTTCCTCGGTCCACTGACAACTGAACTTACGCACATGTACACATACAGTGCTGTTTGATAAAAGTGACTCACCTGATTTTTTTTGCAAAATGTTCTCTTCTCCGATGAAACGAAAGTTGAGCTAAATTCAAAGGATAAGCGATCTAAAATCCGAAGAAGAAGCTTTGAAAGCTCTTTGAATTTAGCAGTAAGTACGTTCAAGCATCCGTTCAGTATAATGTTCTGGGGATGCTTTTCTTTTCATGGAACTGGTTTCTTAAAACCTATTGAAAAGACCCTCAGGAGTGAGCAGTACAAGAGAATTTTAGAGTCTTATCTGCTCCCTTCTGCTGAAAGAGTGCAAATCGACCCCTACCAAGCTCATTTTTATGCAGGATAATGCTCCTTGTCACAAATCAAAATTGATGAAGGAATACTTTGATGAGAAGTAGGTGAGTGTTATGACATGGCTGCCCCAATCTCCTGACCTCAACCCCATAGAAAACTTATAGAGCATTATAAAGTACAGGCTCTCGAGAAAGCAGTTGAGCAACAAAGACGATTTGATTGTGAATTTCATATCCGAATGGAATTCAATGCTTGGAGATGAGATTTGCCAGAATCTAATCAAGTCAATGCCAAAAAGGGTTGAAAAGGTTATTCAAAATAAAGGAGGACCCATAGACTATTAATTTTCGAACTATATTACCTATTGTGCATCTATTATTCTTTATTTAAAACTGTTCGGTTATGTTTCTATTGATTACAGGAAATAAGTGAGTCACTTTTTTTGCACAAAGTTTTTCCCTAAATCTCATTTATATCCAAAATTATAATTATCAATAGAATACCTTAGGGTGAGTAAACTTTTTTAATAGGTGGTTGGGAAGGGGTCTTTATATTAGTAAGATTAAAAATTAGTTTGACCCCAAAAACAATAGGCGAAAAAAATTTTAAGTCAAAAATCAGGTGAGTCACTTTTATCGAACAGCACTGTACATGTGTATTACACACACACAAACAAGCACATTCTAAATAGCCAAGTTTTTAATGACTTTCATTTAGTTTTATTGTCTTAATACTTCGATCAATTGTTTAACAATTCCGTTTTCTCTGTTATTTTTGCCAGGACTCACACGAGTCTGCTGAATATTGTTTGCGGGATAAATGTTCCAGTAGCAATACTTACTGAAAAAAAAAAACAAAAAAAACCGTACACACCTTGCAACATGAAGTGGCGAGGCCCACAACATACCCGTCTGTGATCCCGAAAGCGCGTAGGTTAAATTAGTTTCGTTTTGGCACAGAGCCCAAATTATCCTTTAGGCTAATATAGGCTGCAGTCTAGAGCCCCTCAAGTTTTTATAAAGCAATAATTTTAATTTTGATGTAATGGAATAACCTGCCCTACACTATAGGTAGTAACTACCTATATGTATCTGTAAGTCAACGGACTACAGAGACAAACCGAAATCTTTTTCGGATATATAGTCAAACTCTCTGCCTTCTGGTAGAGCGAACCCGGACTAGGAGGTAGACTGACCCGATCCGGTTTATGCGGGTTCTACGGGGACTTTTTGGCTTAGCCTACGGGCTCAGATAACCCACGTTAAACTCGGCCTTGTGCCACATCTTCCCTCGTGGGAGGGGGGCTAGTAAATACCAACTAGCCGAAATATTTTTCAGTTTGCTGGTCGAACTCTCTGCCTCTGAGCAGGGAGGAACCCGGACGAGGATATGCCGAAGGGCAGAGTCTCGTCTGGGGTGGCAGACCAACACGACTACAGGGAATTTTTACCCACGTCAAATTCGGCCTTGTGCCACATCCGACCGCGTGGGGCGGTTGGCAAATATACTAGGTGAAATCTTTTCAGCCATACGGTCGAACTCTCTGCCTTCGGGCATAGTCTCGTTCGGTGAGGTAGACAGAGCCAATTCCGTTTATGCGGGTTCTACGGGGATTTTTTGGCTAAGCCTACAGGCTCGGATAACCCACGTTAAACTCGGCCTTGTGCTACATCTACCCTCGTGGGTGGGGGGTGGGGGTATAGTAAATATTGACTCGCTGGGATCGGTTGAGTACGACTCAGACTTACGTGAGAACTACCGACATTCCAATAGTAGCACTCACTACTGGATTGACTTCCGACGACATTGTGCATAACTGTTACCTTTATTTTGATTGTACTAGTTTTTACAATAAACCTTTATTTATTTTATCCACCTTGTTTTTCAAGTATATATTCCTATTAGCACAGGATCTAACAAATTTGATAAATGTTATAACCTGGGCCGGTGCGTACTACTCCTGAACGCCCAACCGGGGGCAAATCTGGTTGGGGTCCTCTGGCAGAGCTTTATGACGCTTGCTATCTTAACATTTGCTTTTTTCTACCTAAATTTATATATGTTACAAATTAAACTAAGCGCAACTGACTGTTAAAGGGTGAAACATTTCCGCCAATTTTAACGTCATTCTGCTTTTTTGTTTTTTTTTGTTTTTTACGTCCAAATCCGTGAATTTGCTTTGCTCATGCCAAATCTCGGAAAAAAAACACTTTTTATAAAATTTACTAATTTTTTTTTATCCATAATTTTGAATGTGTTAGAATTATTCAACTTTTTAAACAAGAAGAATCTCAAGTTGATATTAAAAATTGCCACGAAAAAAAAATTGATTTATTTAAAAATATGGAATGATCTATGTTATGATACATCTGTAATTTCTATTTAGAGATGCATTGTATTTATTTTCAATTTTTCTAGTTGAATTGTTGACCCATATTCAATAAGATCTATAAAGAAATTTAAGGCAAGCATAAAAATAGGCATCCTAACCTAATTTCTGGGTGCTGGTTTCAGATATGAAATCCGTTTTCTCTCATCACCTCTAGCTTTTGAGATATACATATACGTAAAATGTATATGTGTACATGAATTCACAGCTGTCAGATTTAGGACATTGTGTCGATTCTTTTTTTAATTTGAAATTTTAGAAATAGTATTCTTTGGAAGAAAAAAAAGAAATAGTATAATGGTCGCTTTTAACGGCCTACGGTAGGCCCTACGAGCTAAGTTTCATGACGGTGAAATGAAATCCTCTTGAAATTAGGTAACCATGATCAATGTTTATATTGTTTTCCATATTTTTGCGAGCTCATATTTCTACAATAGCTTCAATCACTTGAAAACACTGGGGATGCATGAACAAGGCAAAATCATTCCGTTGTATGTGTGGGGATTTCACGACAGTTGCATAACGTCAAACAATTAATCCTCTCCTGGGGACTGCTTACTTTCATTATTTTGACAGTAAAATTGGAGATCAGTACAAATCCGAGGCCCCACCCATCTGTTGTCAACCCTGGATCCGACTTACTATCAGCAGGTGATTTTCTAACTTCAAACTATGTAAAATGTCGCTAAAATCTATTACGAGTAAAAAAAAAAAAAAAAAAAATCCAATTTATAATTTATGACAAATGCGGAAGTTAGAATGTGCCTAGGGGCCCCAAAATCCAGCCCTGCTCGTATAAAATTCGGTGACTTTCGTTTGTCCGTCCGTCTGTCGCAGTTAGCTCCTGCTCAGTTCTTTAATCCTTCAACAGGGGTCTCTCTCCCCTGGCTATAAATACTGGCTGACCCTTTCTCTCTATCTTTTTCGATTTAGGTCTTGGGCCGCTACCTCGGGCAGAGGCGAGGTAAAATCTTTATTTTTTTTCCGACTTAGGCCTCGGGCCGCTACCTCGCACGGAGACGAGGTAAAATCTTTCTTTTTCCACTTACACCAATATGTGACTTCTCACAGATACATCGTTTCCCAAATTCTGGGAACGCGCTAAGAACAATACACGTACGTACGAACACTTACAACACACACATAATTTCTCCATACAAACTCTACGTAACAGTCCATGTCTTTGTTTAACTTGTTTTGTTATTAATATATATTTGTTTACCCATGTATATCGGTCTTGTTTGTTTTCTTTGTCTTCTTTGGATTTAATTAAAGTCCGACATTCTCATGTAGCTGGACCGGCCAGCAGGAAATTTTGACCTGATATCTCTTCAAATCTTCACCCCGCACGGTCCGCTACACGTCCGTCTGTCACACCCTCAAAAATAGCCATACATTGACCGATCGAAACGAAATTTTGGTACTTTATACTCTTTTACTTTATAAAAAAAATCCCTGATTATTTCATTAAAAATTTATGCAATATCAAGTGTGAACATACGAAAAAATCGTCCTGCATTTTGCCATAAAACAATTCAATAAAACTCAAAAAATATTTATTTTGGCGAATTGGTGCTTCCATAATTTAATAAAAACACGTTATTCTCTTTCAGACTTGACGGAGAGGAAAAAAATCTACACTTAATATTCATTTAAAAAAAATTACTTGTAGATTTTTAGTGCGATTTTTCATTTGTTGCTGTTCGTCACATGAGTTTCTTTTGTTAAATAAAGACATTTTTGAAGATTTAAAAAAATATAAAATTTAATTCGAGTGTCAACTTTGTTTAAATTTTAAAAGAATTTTATTTCATTTTTTATTTTATTTTAGAAACTGTTAGATTATTTTTGGCAGGGATGTACAAAAAGGACATAATGCTGATATCTCGTTTTGACTTTTGACTGACTACTATTCCATATCAGAAGAGTATTATAATCTAATTTTATATATATCCCGTTCAGTCAGTGTGTGTGTGTTGAAAGCACTGTTTTTCCTATCCATAGTGTGTGTTTTTCCGCGTGTCTTTGTTTTCCTGCATTTATCTACACATTCTTGTATACAAGCAGTAGCGGTAGGAGGAGGAGGCAGCCGGCACAAATGTGCCGGACCTCGAAACCCGAGGGGCCTCCAGAAAATACCTTTCGGGGTTTAGGTTGGGTCTTCTTTGCAAAAAAAGAAAAGAGCAAAATTACAAATCGATATTTTATTGAAAAAAATACGAAGATTAAAACCAGTTCCAAAGCAACTTAAAAGTGCATTTTTCGAACTTTCATCGAAACAAAATGCGCGATGAGTTCCTCCATGTCTAATTCTCGTGCCAAATCACACTCGATCGCAAGGGTTGCCAAGTAACACACGATCTTTAAAAAATCTTGCAAGATACACTAGATCGAGTTTGTTTGTCCCAGCATCTCCTTTTCCGACCGAGGAGGAGGGTATCAAAAAAATCTGAGTGACAGACCTCGGAAATTCTCTACCCGGTACTGTATACAAGAACAAGAGTAAGCAATACTTATTTCAGTAATTAAACATGAGTTGCTATTTTAAGTTTTTATTATTATAAGAACAAATCTTTCTTTTTTTTGTTCTGTATAATTTGTTCCCCTCTGAAACAGAGAGAGTTTGGGAATGTTATGAAATAAAATAAGACATATCTCGGCTGATATGCAGGCAAATAAATTAACATACTCAAGAGCGAGAGTCGGATGTGAACGGGACAAGGCCCCGTCACAAAATGACCATTATCGTCGTTTACGAATAGGCGCGAGGCACGAGTTCCGGTCGAAAAATGAAATAATATTTCAAAGTGCTTCTATTTTTCAACCAATAAAAATGCTTCCCTCCTAATTATACTCGCGTTGTTTTTCGAGCCCGTTAAGCCATAAAAAACGCCATAAAAAGGGTCACACGGGGAAGTACAAGGCAGTCAACGGGAGGTCGGGGAAGAGATCTGTCACGGTCAGTCTGGGCAGTCAGCAGCAGTCAGCAAGAGGAACGCCACGCCAACCAGTTGGAACTACTATGAGAGATCAACCCGGATCGGCAGCCGGCTTATAAACTATACCACAAGGTAGCTGTCCCAAAACCACACGTTCCTATTGAAATAAATCACGTAAATCTATTTCTGCTGTTGTCGTATTTCTGTCTTGCAACCATACGCTTGTCTATAACACTGGTGTCAGAAGCGTACAGCAAGAGAAATATGGACGACTACACGAACTTCACCCGAGCCAAACTATTTACTCTCACCAAGGAACAGAAAACACTACTATTCAACTTGAAAACGGGACCAACACAGCCTTCAGAAGCCACGATTCAAGAAATTCAAGCCGACATAAACTACATGCTGACTGCCCTAAAATCAACTACTTTAACACCTCCCACCGCTCAAACAAACGGCGATTACAGCTTAATGATGCGCCAACAAAGTATACGCGACATATTGAAGCTAGAGAGAACTTTTCACCCTGGACACGACGTGAACCGATTCATCACGGCTCTAAACAAAGCATACACAATCCACGTCACGCCAGAACTCAGCACCTATCCCTGCCTGGAATGCGAATTCGTCAAGTCTGCTAAAGATTTACTGGACCAAAGTATCTTTCAGCAGATGGTTGACTCAAAAAAAGACATATCCACCTTCGAACAACTGAAGGAATACTTAGCAGCCCGCGGAAGCCAGATGACACTTTCAACACCTCAGTCAAGCCTGGGATCTGGAACGGCGAAACGGCGAAAAATTAACAGACTTCGCGGGTCGACTCGAAAACACCCTTAGAGAGACAGCCGTCCACATAAAAAAAAAACAAATACAAAAAAGTCAAAAATACAGACTTAACAGTCGATAGACTTATTTCCATCATCGGCGCTATGCTAATGAGCGAAAAGGTGAAAATTTGGAACTCAAATCTCTACCCACATCTTGTCAAGACAATGGACAACCACTATTCAGCCATTGGCATAGCCTCTGAAGCTCAAAGATACCTTGATCGCGGTGTAAAATCCAACGACACGACTTCGCACGACACTGTGTATTTCACACAGAAACCACAGCGGTCAAACCAAAGAAACGCGCCACTTCGACCTAGCAGGCAACCAAACCCACAGCAGACGGGCCTCACCAACGCTCCCGAACATGGCCACCATCTGACACCCAGAAACCATCAGCACACCACGAATCAGCGTGTGCAAGAACTACCTCAGAGATCGCCCCTGCCGGCATGGACGCAAATGCCTATATCGCCACCCACCTCGCACTCGGGCACAGGCCCATATTGCCGCAACGAATGATAATATACAAGCCATAAATGATGTGGGACAGGATTTTCGCTTCGGGCAGGACGAGATGTGATGCCTTGTTCGCCGTGCTCCTACGTCAGCCATCACACCTTCAACATTCAAGGACTCGCTCACCATTCACCGCTCGTCCAGTCCACCCTCAGCTTCAGGGACATCACCTTCTCTGGCGTCGCAATGCTAGACTCTGGATGCTCCACCTGCATCTTACCAATATCTCAGTTACCCAGAGAAGCCAAGAAACATATGACCCGCTCCGACGTAATAAAAGGAATCAACGGCAGCACCACCGCCCTTGGCGAACTGACTTGCGACATCACCATCGGTAGTCGAGACTCACCCACATTCAAAAAGGTTAACGTGCTGGTAACTACCCAAACCACACCGATCCTGATCGGCCAAAATATCCTATATCACAACACGCTCGATTCCTATATAATCGACAACCAAAATGCGACTATAGAATTCAGACGTACACTTTCTTCAGGATACACAACACACACAGCCGCAATCATACCACCGTCATCGTCAACCAACGATCCAGCATATGGCGCCCAAACCGACGTCATCCAAAACCAGCCTACTATGGAACTACAGCCCAACATCCAGACACTGGATCAACAGCTAACCTGGCTAAAGCATAGCACGGGGCTATCGCTACCAAACCATCCAAACCGAGACGAACTAGAGGCCACTGTAAACTTACTCATTCGCTACGCTGACGTTATCGGCACCGAAAGCAGCAGCAAAGGCACATTCATCCGACCCATCCGCATACCAACCAACGGCCAGACTCGCAGCCAGAAACAACACCCGATAGCCCAGGCTTTGGAAGCAGACGTTGATACCGAAATCAAGCGCATGGCCGATGAAGGTATCATTGAAAACTCCAGCGACCCCAAAGGCTTCAATAGCCCTGTATTTGCCATACGCAAGAAAAACGGATCGATTCGCGTCATCGCTAACTTTAAAAGAACTCTCAACAAGGTCTTGATCGATCTTGACCCTTACCCAATGCCAAGGATCGACCACTTGTTCAACAAAATCGGCAAAGGCAACAGATATTTCACTTCCCTCGATCTACGCAGCGGCTCTGGCAAATTGAGATTGACAAGCGAGACCGATACAAAACAGCATTTACATGGAAGGACCAATGCTATCAATACACGCGCCTGGCCTTCGGCCTTACATCTGCCGGACAAATCTTCTCCCGTGACAACATTTCTTCCTATATTGACGACAACCTGGTCCACGCTAGGACATTTAGGGAGTACATACTCTCCCTCGAACAATTTTTTACCGCCCTCCGAAAATTCGGACTCAAGCTGAATCCAGATAAATGTTCCTTACTCGCATCAGAGGCAAAATTCCTCGGACGCATAGTAAACAGCGAAGGTTTCAAGGCTGATCCAGAATACGTTCGTGCCATCAGGGAAATTAAACCTCCAACACCAAAAAATGAATTACAAAGCCATATCAGCCGTTTAGTGTGGATCAGACAATTCCTAGAGACATGTCTTCACGAACAAATCAGGTCAGATATGTTTTCAAAACTCATGGGTCCCATACACGAACTCAACAAGGTTAATAAACCGTTCATCTGGACGCAAAATGCCGACAGAGCCTTCAAAAAAATCAAGGACCGTCTCTTTTCGCCACCCGTCATCTCGTTTCCGGATTTCTCCAAACTTTTCACACTCACCACCGACGCCAGTGACGTCGCATGTGGAGCAATCTTAATGCAAGAAGCCGACAACGGGAAGAAAGATATAGCAGTCGCTTCCCATACATTCAACTCCACGGAACAGAACTGGTCCACGACGGAACGAGAGGCATATGCAGTAAAGTGGGCAACATTGAAATTTGCTTATTTCCTTCGCAACCGCCCCTTCGTCATCTTCCCCGACCACAGATCGCTGACATATCTGGACCAACCAGAGTTCAATAATGCCAAAATACGACGATGGCAAGAAGAAATTTCATGTTACAAATTCGTCTTAGAATATGTCGAAGGCGAATCAAATGTATGGGCTGACATGCTCAGCAGAGGTTGCGGACATAAGAAAACGAAAGCCCCGAGCGACCCTACACCGGCAGGCAGGTCATTCGAGATAAGTGGTTCAGACCTCCCCGTATACATCCCATCTTGGTGCCTTGGCGAGTTTAACGGTTTACAGCTCATTCCCAAAACTCACACACCACAAAACGCCCGCACCCACAAGCGCGTCACCAACGCATTCTTCGCCTATCACTCTACCACCACTATCCCCACTGAGAGAATCTGCAACCACCTCGGTATCGCAAATGAACAACAAAAGGACGATGCCCTGGCAAAGATCATCAGCGCCTTCCAGTCACCCACTCCAAGCGAACCCCACATAGATCCTGACGACCACCGAGCTACGCTTTTCAAAAAACATTTGCACCATTTTTTTATAGAACCAGGCACCTCCGTTTTGATGATAAGAGACAGTAAACACTCTCTGAGATTGGTTGTACCATACAAACTACGATCCAGATACCTCTACCAGGCACACGAGGACAACAACCACTCAGGTGTTACCCGTATGCGAGAACTCCTTTCCAGCTACTGGTGGGAATTCAAAAACCGCGACATCAAGGCCTATGTCGATTCTTGCGACACGTGTGCTAAGTGCAAGGGCAACTACGGTAGACGTACCCACTGGCCCACTGGCCACTGCAAACGAGGAAAGAGACCATTCGATCTCGTCTTTATAGACTTTGTCACAATACCCAACTCAAAGGGAAAACGCTACATCCTAACCATCTTGGATATCTTCAGCCGACACTTTACAGCCATACCATGCGCGAGAGACCGTGCTATCGACGCCGCCCGCGGATTGTACCAGTTCTTCCTTCGACACAGAGAGATTCCACGCATAGTATCCTCTGATCGAGGTATACACTTCACTGGAGAAGTCTATCGACAATTCTGTAACCAGATGCCAATCACGCAAGAACTTCACTGTCCTTGGCGCCCGCAAAGCTCAGGAAATATCGAGAGACAACATCGCACGATGAAGAACGCACTTTATATGTGATGCGAAGACAGGAACTGAGAATGGACAGACGTTCTAGAATCTGTCGTTTCGTCCATGAATGCCACGACCAACAGCGCCACCGGTGTCTCCCCGCACTATGCCATTACTGGCCGTCACCCCAACATCGGCCTACCTACACTACACAGAAAAGAAATCGCAAGTGACGATCCTGGATCATATGGAATGCAAATTAATGCCCTGCTAAAGCAGGTTCACCGCCACGTCACCCTGGCCAACGACGAAGCTGACCACAAACTTACCAACTTAAATGGCCTCACATACAAGGACCCAATACAAGGACCCAATACAAGTAAGCAACAAGGTTTTACTTCACCGGCCACACTCAACTGTTGCCCAATCCTCTCATCTGCCCTGGATAGGAAATTACACCATTATAAAAACGAACAATATGATGTGTCAGGTGCAAAACGATAACGGTGATACAATCTGGATTCACCGTGCACATATCCGACGACTGGCTCCACGTCCAACACATCTAATACAATCCCTCTGCCCCCACCATGTAACAGTCACCAGGATCATTCTCCCCCACATCTCTCTGGGACACATAATTCAGCAAATAACTCCATACCAAAACAAATGCCAATAGGAACACGAGGACAACTTCCCACACGCTTCAGAGACTTTATCATGAATTAATCACCCAAATATACAAGAATAATGCTCACTGTAAATCAGACCAGGATCTGGGGGAGCCTTGTTATGAAATAAAATAAGACATATCTCGGCTGATTTGCAGGCAAATAAACTAACATACTCAAGAGCGAGAGTCGGATGTGAACGGGACAAGGCTCCGTCACAAAATGACCATTATCGTCGTTTACGCATAGGCCTGACGCACGAGTTCCGGTCGAAAAATGAAATCATATTTCAAAGTACTTCTATTTTTCGACCAATAAAAATGCTTCCCTCCTAATTATACTCGCGTTGTTTTTCGAGCCCGTTAAGCCATAAAAAACGCCATAAAAAGGGTCACACGGGGAAGTACAAGGCAGTGAAAAGGGGGGCCGGGGAAGAGATCGGTCACGGTCAGTCTGGGCAGTCAGCAGCAGGAGGAACGCCACGCCAACCAGTGGTGACTACTATGAGAGATCAACCCGGATCAGCAGCCGGCGTATGAACTATACCATAAGGTAGCTGTCCCAAAACCACACGTTCCTATTGAAATAAATCACGTAAATCTATTTCTGCTGTTGTCGTATTTCTGTCTTGCAACCATACGCTTGTCTATAACAGGAACCACACACAAACGCACACACATTTTTTTTATTGAAATTGGAGTAGATTTGAACAGCGAAATTAGATCAGAGCAATTTTGTTTACTGATGGGAATCTGATCTAGCCCATTTTTAATTGGGTCATTAGGAAGACAATGGAAAATGATCGAGATAATTTTTATCGGTTAAAATTTGAAATAGAGCTTACTAAGTCTATGAGGAACTTCGAAATTCACATGATTTTGGGTTGAAGGCAAAACTCGTGATAATCACGTTCGAGCCAAGGGTCGATTTATGATCAGAGAGGTTTATCTATATAAACACGCACAGAAATCTGTTGATAGAGTGGTTGGCTCGTCTGCCGTCGAGTGCAGTCGAGCTGGGTAGAGAGAGGTCGGAGACGGAAAGTGACGTCAGAGATTGGAACCAAACGCCCGCTAACATATTTTGTTCATATAAGTACGAAGAAGCGAATTACTCCTCCAACAATCTAAGACTGTTACTGCTACTATTATTACTACCACTGGAAACGGAAACGTCGAACAAGCTACATTAATCAAGTTGCGTTTGGCTCGTCTGTCGTCGAGTGCAGTAGAGCTGGGTGGAGAGATATCGGAGATTGAAAGTTAGCAGAGTTGAATTGAAGGCTCGAAGAAGTATGGAAGTGACGTCAGGGATTTGGAACAAAACCCCCGCTAACATGTACTGTTAATATAAGTACCGATGCTTCTGCTACCACGAAGATTACTACTACTGTTACTACTGCCTAGGAGGATCGCAACTACCAACTTTAAGCCGCGCACAAAAATCTTTATCTTTCCATCGCAAGAGTCGTATATCGTTCTGAGACGATTTCACAACAAGCTAATCACAACCCCCCATCTCTCTGTCTAGAATCCAGTGTATGAGTTTTTACGTCAATTATTTTCTTTTCTGTAACCCGTTTCTTTTCTATACTATTCTTTTCTGCTATATAAAAGACATTAACAATTCAACCATTGAATAGTCGTTTGTCCGTCTTTCTGCGGATATATATATATATATATATATATATATATATATTGGTGCATTCTAAATTTCTTAGCACAGACTCTCCAGCCGTGTCTACATCTTCAGTCGACCGTGAATGGATAAACATCACTTCTGCTTTCTGGATCAAACCAAACACAACATGGGCAGGAAGCCGGATTAAACCAGTGGACCGGTCGAATTATCTACGGATGCTCAGGGAACCTACGGTCACTCCCTGATGTTCGGTTAAGACCGAGTAGATACCTCAACCCAGAGAGTAAGACGTCGGAGGTTGAGAGGCTGGAGCGAAAGTGTCAGACCTCGCAACCAAGAAAATTTTCAGAATTACAACGAAATTATCTTGTTGGTGCGAACGTCAGGGTCATCAATTTTGTTGGGGATTGTTATGAGTTTGATTTATCAGAAGGTTAAAATGGTAAGAAGGCTAGATAATGGGTGTGTTCAACAATATTAATCCACAACAAATATAAAAAGGTGAGCATTCAAAACGAATCAATTGCAAGGTAATTCAGTAAGAAACAACAGTATTTTAGGTTTCAATAATAATAATCGACATTTATATACAATTTATATACATATAGTGAACTTGTGATTGAATAATGCAAAGTATGACCATGTATTGATTTGATGTCTTAAGTCACAGTTCAAGATGTTCATGAATTCAAACAGATTAAATTGTGTAGAATAAAAAATGTCACTTATGTAGAAATAAATGTTAGTTTGTGTGCGTGATTAAAATAGGAAATAAATGTCTTAAGTCTTCAGGAGTTGTTCACCTTTGACTGGTTTGAATTTATCTGGTTGCTGATTACAATGTCTATTTTGGTAGCGTATATTATCACTTTTCTTAGAAATTTGTAGATAGAGTTTGAGAGAGAAATGATGATTACTGAGTCAGCAAGTTGACGCGCGAAAGGTTCTTTAGGTCAGTGTAATGACACGCGAGGATTCGTTTAGCATCTCTCGGAGGTTGTGTGGCTGACTGCTTGAACTGGATCGAACGATCCTATTTATTTATTTCTTGAGTTTAAAATCGGCTCCAGAGCGTTGAGCGGGAAAAGTAGATTTTAGACAATTGCTACACATTTTGTGTTGTCTCAACCAATGAAAAGTCGAGATTTAAAACGTCAAGTGCTGATTGGCTAAAACTGGTTTGGTAGAAGAGTGCATTTTAATTCAGGGGTGAGTAGTAAATATGGATGGTTCCATCAACAGCATTAATTAAAATAACGGCTATTATACAAAAGTCACACAATTTCGTTCTTTCATTCATCCCAACTGAGGGACGCCAGCTTAACGGGAAAAGTATTAAAGATTTAACATAGGGACACATCCACACATTTCTTTCCTTCTGATCTAAGGAAGCCCATCTCATGATGGCAAAACACGTAATCAAGTCAATCAAACAGTTTTACTCTCCTAGTTATAAGGTTAAAGAAAATCTATTTTTAAACATAAGTAACAAATTGTTGATTATTGCACTGCTGGTCTTCTCTTAGTTTTTATTTTTAATTTTCGCGCGCTTTTTCGAACAGGGGTGGAATTGCAGTGTTTTTAATTTCTCCTTTGATCTCACAGTGCGCAAATAAAACGTTATTTTCATTTTGTTTTAAGTTAAAGGTAAGCATTACTTTTAGAAAATCCAATTAATTAATCCTTAAATTGATTAATATACTTTGAAAAACATCTTAGGAAATATTGGATTTTAAAAAGAATTTTAAATTTGTTGTTTATATTTTTTGTGTACAATGGCAGTTCGAGAAGTCAATGGGTGGTGAAAAAACGTACCAATTTTTTAAAAATTCCTCAAAATACGGAAATTATTTTTTCTTTTCATTCGGATTAGCTCTCAAATAGCACCAAAATTTAAGTTCAAAGAAGGCATTTAAATTATTTAAAATGTGTTTTTCGTTTGTTTCTTTTAGGAAGTCCGTGACTATAGCTCACAAAATTTTCTTCTAACGGATAACACCGTCCGCCACAAACATACACAAACGGTTCTACTTTTGTAAAGTAGTAATGGTATCTTTTCTTACTGCTACACCGGTTCCCGTACGATCACCGAAGTTAATCAACGTCGAGCCTGGTTAGTACCTAGATGGGTGACCGCTTGGGAATATCAGGTGCTATAAGCTTGGATATGTGGTTGATGTAATAGATAATGGCTTAGAACTGTTAATCAAAGAGCAAAGTTTCAATTCCAGTTGGGTTCATTATATTCACTTCCGCACAAATAGCCCTGAGAAAGATATGAATCCACCTTTCCCCCCCCCCACCAGCTGTAACTTGTATCACTGAACTGAACCATTAAAATCTAATAAAAAATCTTACGATCTAGAAATATTTTCTGGATTTAAATAGCCTGAAATGGGTTGATAAGCCGTTGAAAAGTAATCAGTTTTTTTCTTTCTTGTGCAAAGTTAAATATTACAGAGTAAAAATAAAATAACAATAACGGTCATTTTTTTAAAAAAATAGACGACTTGTAAAACCGCCATTTTCTTTTGGGGAATATTTTACACGCGAGACACGTCCGAATGGGTTTTCGTCCAGAAGATAAGCCATTTTCTCTAGTATTACAGGAACCCTCTACCTCGAGTGGCCTCTGGGCCTTGTAAAGGTTGAACCTTATTGTAAAAAAAAAACCCCCAAAAAACAAAACAAAACGAACAAACAGGTGCCGAATCATTTCGTACGGCAGACCATCCAGCATCGGGGCTTTGTTATTACCAACATGCCACAAAGCCTAGACAATCTTCCATTGGCCCTTCGCATTGGGACATCTCGTGAGGTCTCAGTCTGAAGAGAATTGTTAAAAAATTTCCTTCCACAGACCTGGCTACATATCAAAGAGATTTTTTGTTACATTCTTTGAAACTGTTGCAGATACAAGTTAATGTTTGCGAAATTGTGGCCGTCAGAGTCGGTGAATTTGCAGAACTGCATTCTTTACGATGTTATGTATCAATGTTTACACCCTCAGATGACCACTTTGGCACATGGCTCTGACGATTTAGCCACAGTACCACTCAATGTTTATGCACCCCTAGTGCATAAACATTTTTATTGCTATTTTTGTAATAATCATGCTTTTTATGTATCCCCACCTTTACGTTAGAAAAAGCCACAAACTTAATAAAAACTGTTGTGTCGGAAACCTACCACCCCTCTTGAAGATGAACTTGTCTGCGTCTAAAGACTTTAGATAGTGGCACGTCGAGAGACAGAGGATAGAAAGTTCTTGGCTGAGCTAGTTATAGACTACTCAGGCGATTTCTGTACCTTTTGCCAACCTAATAAAACCCTTTTTATTGTTACGTGTTATTTGTCGTTTGTCTCTACAAACCCCAAACCAACATCATAACAAAAACAAAGTTTTAATTTAAAATCAAAATGTTTATGTTATTATTAAAAGGAAAGACCAAATGTCGGCCGAGCTGTAGCCGAGACACAAAAATTAATGCTGTTTTTGGAATATTCGGGCTTTTTTTTTTTTTTAACACCAGAAATGCCGCTTGTTTTTAAATTGGTTTCTATGTCCTGATCTGCAATTTTACTAATGAATCTTTGGTCATTTCTCTAAACCAGAGTGTATTGCTTCTTTACTTCAATCCACTTCTACCCAGCATTATCGGCCATTTTAACCTTGTTCCCCACCATTTTGTCGTCAGAGTATCCCTAATTATGTGCACCCTATAAAGTGGGGTTAACCTTCTTAGGTTTATCATTCAGTTTAGCTAATATTTTGTTATGAGGTATAAAAGGAGCTTATGACAAGCTGGAATATGCGAGTTGTGTCAGTGTGTTTCCCCCGCTCTTAGCATTTCCTTTCTAGGACGCATCGGGTGATTAACCCTGACCTCTTTAAATACAAGAGGGTGGTTCTGCCTGGGTAGGGGAAAGAGAGAAGCTCCCTGAAACTACAAAGCAGGATTACTTTTTGCTTCTAAGGTGGAGAAAATGTCCGAGAAGCTTCATTTCAAACGGGGTCACAGAAATTACATTGTGCTAGTTTAAATATATATATATACAGAGAAAGAGAGAGATAAAGAAGTAGATATAGATATATAAACAATTATAGATAAAAAAAATAGATAGAGCATGGCATTCACTATCTAGCTAATTAGAATTAAAAAGATTTAGACAGGTTGACATACATGTGAACAGACACACACACGCATATATATATATATATATATATATATACACACAGATAGATAGATATGAACATGGACCGAGATAGAGAGAGAGAGATAGATATGAACATGGACTGATAGATAGAGATAGATAGATATGAACATGGACTGAGATAGATAGATAGAGAGAGAGAGATAGATAGATATGAACATGAACTGAGATAGACCTCACGAGATGTCCCAATGCGAAGGGCCAATGGAAGATTGTCTAGGCTTTGTGGCGTGTTGATAATAACAAAGAGAGAGATAGAGATAGATAGATATGAACATGGACTGAGACAGATAGAGAGAGAGATATGAACATGGACTGAGACAGATAGAGAGAGAGATATGGACTGAGACAGATAGGTAGATAATGAACATGATCTGAGATATATAGACAATGAACAGCGACCGAGAGAAAGAGAGAGTGAGAGAGATTACAATGAACAGCGTCCGACATAGATAGGTAGACAATGAACAGCGTCCGACATAGATAGGTAGACAATGAACAGCGTCCGACATAGATAGGTAGACAATGAACAGCGTCCGACATAGATAGGTAGACAATGAACAGCGTCCGACATAGATAGGTAGACAATGAACAGCGTCCGACATAGATAGGTAGACAATGAACAGCGTCCGACATAGATAGGTAGACAATGAACAGCGTCCGACATAGATAGGTAGACAATGAACAGCGTCCGACATAGATAGGTAGACAATGAACAGCGTCCGACATAGATAGGTAGACAATGAACAGCGTCCGACATAGATAGGTAGACAATGAACAGCGTCCGACATAGATAGGTAGACAATGAACAGCGACCGAGATAATGAACAGATTCTGCGATAGATAGATAATTGCTGGTGTTTAGCTTCTATCGAATAGAAAACGTTCCATGCACTGAAATATCCCATGTATTTGCTTTAATGAAAAGGAAATATTTGCATTTGTTACGTTTGGATGTTAAAATTATGTCAATAAAATAGTTTTACCGAAAATTTTGCAGTACTTGACTGCCTTTTGTCAAGGTTGACAATAGGTGAAACTTAAAAAAAAATATTAGGACCTAATATATATATATTTTTTTTTTAAATAGCTAAAAATAAAAATAGGTAATTGTGTACAGTACCACCTAATTATTAGGTGGTACTGTACACAATTATTACCTATTTTTATACTCCTTGTTGTGTGCCGTATCTCGTCAGGATATTAAAAATTGTGGCTCTCCACACTTTCCTATCCCTCTCAATCACTGTTCTCTATCACCAATTACACTAACTCGTTAGTTAGGTCAGTCACTGTTAATCTCTGCACCCAGCCTCCTTACAACAAACCTTCTGAGGCTTATGGCCAAATCACGCTGAATCATCGGTTCCCGTACGTTAGGTACGGCGTACGATCATGGAAATTAAGCAACGTCGAGCCCGGTCAGTAGATGGATGACCGCTTGGGAATACCAGGTGCTGTAAGCGTGGATGTGCAGGTGATGTAAACTTATACTAGTGATATTGTTATTTTTTCTAGACACATAGAGGCAGAGAAAGAAACTATTTATTTGTCCAATATTGCTCAAACGAATGTTTTCAGAATGACAAAGAAATATCAAACAAATCTAAAGAAAACATTTTAAATTTTAATAAATGTTTAAAGGAAGTTCAAAACTTAGACAATTACTATTTAATTTACACTATTATTATCCTCGTCTTTATTGCTATATTTCATGACGTTTCAGTCGTTGTACGCTCCGGCTTTCTTCAGGAGATAAATTCTTGGAATTTCGGATCGAACCCTTTATTTAGTCCATAGATTGTTGCAATTGTTAATCAGGCAGCCGAGTTCCAATTCCCGTTGGGTTCGTTATATTCACTTACGCGCAAATACGCTTGAGAAAGGTATGAATTCCCCTCTTCTCCCCCAGCTATGGGTTAAGTAGTAAGTCTTGTATCACTGAATCATTATTATCTTAAAAATAAAATCTTACAATCTCTAAATATTTCCTGGCTTTAAATAACTTGCAGAGGGTTGATAAGTCGTAAAAATGAATCCATCAAACTTTTCGACTCAAATTAACTTTTTCATTTCCAAGCGTAATAGAAATTTGCAATTTCTAGAACACATAATAATTTGTAATTTCTAGGATACATAATAATGAGGAAAGAGTTTGGAGAATATGACACTCACAAGATATACTGAAGGCAAGCGGGACAGAAGAAAACAGCGAGTAACCTACCTAACGAGTTTGTGTATGACAGAAGACTAGGGATTGGGAGGGATAGTAAAAAGACAAATATTGCTTAGAGATACAAAGGATAGGAAGTTGTGGTGAGTCATGATCACCCACGTCCTGAAGGGACACGGTTAGTCGAAGAAGAAACGGTTTGTTAAACATTACTTTCAAAATTAATATTTAAGAAAAATAAAAAGTTCTTTTTCGTTTGGGTCTAAGAAAACATGCATAATAATCTAAAAAATATGTCTATATTTTTGAGATGAGGTATTGTAACTAACACTAATTTACATTCGGACTGTTGTTCTCATCTTTATTGTCATATTCACGACGTTTCGACCGTTATACGCTCCGGCCTTCTTCAGGTGATATTTCTTGAAATTTCGAACTGAACCCACAGCATGGCATGTAGAATTAGGACAATCTACCCCTGTGGACTAAATAAAGGGTTCGGTTCGAAATTACAATAAAAATATCACCCGAAGAAAGTCGGAGCGTACAACGGCCGAAACGTTATGAATATGGCAATAAAGACGAGGACAACAGTAGTGTATAATAATTATCTAAGTGTTGAACGCCTATGTAAACAATAAAGACTAAAGAGTCTTTAAAGACTCATTAAAACTTAAAATGTTTTCTTTAAATTTGTTTCATATTTATTTCTTTGCCATTCTAAAAACTTTTGTTTGAGCAATATTGGATAGAGATTCTTTCTCTTCATCTATGTGTCTCTAGAGAAAATAACAATATCACTAGTCACTAGTATCACTAGTAACTAGTGATATTGTTACCTGTTACGATACCTGATCTCTTTGCCTACTTAGTAAGGAAGGATAGATATCATGAGGCATTACTCGACGCCAATGAGAGAGAAGGAGAGAGAGAAAGAGAGGGTGGGGCATAATTCAAAATTATTTTTCCTTATGTAATCTTCGATTTTTTTTTTTTTTTAAATCACAAAAAAAAAAAAAATGAATGTTTCTTACATGCGACAATAGTGCTAAAAACGCGCCTGGGCTACACGTGCAGATGAAACAAATAAAAATGTGATTGCAATATTGCTTTTTTTACTTTTTTTTATTTGACACTGACACTTACAAAGTTACTACACAGGTAAACTAGTTATATAAACAGAAACTAGTTTATATAACTAACATTAACAACCACCATGTGATATGTGTTCACAAATTAATAAAATAAATAAATTAGATTAAAATTAAAGAAAAATAATAACTTTTTAGTTTTGACTTTTGAGTAAGTTGCTGAAAGTTGTACTTTCATTCAGTCGATTTATTTTTCTTCTTTTTCTCTCTCTCGACACTCAATTTTTCTAAAAAGAGAGCTGACTTTTTTTTTTAACTGTACGATACTACTAATTGCCTTACTCCTTTTTACGATTTTTAATTTACTCCGACCTGCATTATTTATTTTCGCAATTTCACCCAATTCTAAATTTATCTGACTCCATGTGTTGGAAATAAGGTTAAATTTTATTTTTATGAAGCAAGTAAAAATTAAAATACGGGATTTCCTGAGATATGTCCCTTGCAAAATATTGCCATGTTATGTAACTGTTCTCATTTAAAATGAGACGACTACTATTTCCGACCACACTAAACAACAGTAATTATCTCGAACATAGCATTTTCTAGTAAAAAGCAAAAAAATAAGCTAACCATACCGAGGTAAAATAATGGCATGGGGAAAAACGCATGAGAATTTCCGAGCAAGAATTCGCACGGCGAAATTTTTAAATTAGTTCGCAAAAAACTCAAAAAAGGTCGCCTTCGATGAAACAAGGTTTAAAAAAAAAAAAAAAGAAAGAGAAATTGTCATCACAGCGAATTTTGAAATTCACTTAACTTAAAACAAATTAGAAAATAAAAACTCCCACATTTTTGTTTTGTTGAGTGATTTTTTAATCACCCGCACAGCCTCACATATATTACCTTAAAAACGCAAAAAAAGTTCACTTAACAAACACAAAGTTTTTTTTTTTTAAATCAATTTCGGGATTCCTATCGACCAAAGAACATTAACAATGTTTAATTAATTTCAATGTACACATATTCTAAAAAGAAAAAGATTATTTAAAAACAAGATTGAATTAATAAACTATACATTTTTCATTTAAACATAATTTAAATTAAGTTACCTTACATTTATTTACATTACATTACAATAAAATAAATAAATTGGGCACCCCGAGGCGGCGTGATGGTTAGCAAGCTTGTTTCGCTAACACAATTACGAATGAGTAGTGAGTTCGATCCTCACTGGGTGCCCCATACTTTCGGCCTTGTGCCACATCTCAGCTACGCTTGGAAAATCGTTAAAATAAATAAATAAATAAAAACAATGTAAGAAGGTGTGTCTTTTAGGAGGCCTGTGGGAAGTTGACAGAAGACGAAACAGGTGGAAGAATAAATTTGTCAAAAACAAATAAAATTAAATTAAAAATTAAAACATTTTTATAAGTAACTAAGATATCGGTGGGTTAGAACTGCAGCTGACAACACAACAAAAATGATTTTAAAAAGTTGGCATCACACTTCTTCGGGGAATGAGAGACGAGAGTAAAGACAAAAAGAGGAAACGAAAGTTGAAACTCCACCTAACTAAAAATAAATTAAAATTTTTCGTGAAATTTCTGTTTTGCAAAGCTTTCTAACAACAACCATTTAATTAATTTATTTATTCTTTGTTGTTTACTTACCACACTAAGCAACATATTCCAGTGATATTTGCATGTACAAAAGACACGAAAATATTTTTCCACTTCCACCGCAGTTTTTCGGATGGGAGAAAAGCACTTGTCGATTTTTTTTTCACCCAATTCGCTGAAATTGCCGACAAAACACGAAAAAATATAAATGACAGCAAGATTTCTGTTGAACCCAGTAGTAAGGTAGTCCAGTCCGGTAAGGGCCAAGAAGGGTCTTCTTTCGTAGAGTCCGAAGAAGTGATAAAACTTTGATCCATTTTAATTAATTAACTTTAAATGAGACTTTTTTTCGTTCTTTATATAACAAAACAGGTATGAAACATAGAGGTTAAAGGTTTTGTAGATAATGAAGAAAGAAAGATAAATTTTTGGTCGATGTCGCGAGCGAAGTCGATGCGATATTTGTGTGGTTAAGAAAAGAGACAAGTGAAGTCGATGCGCTTTTCGCTTAAGCGTCTGTGCGCGGCTTCTGATTGGCTGACGCACATGAAGAGGATTTGACTACAGACTACTAGGTTTGGATTGAACTGTTATATCGAAAGTTGTCATTATTCCCAGAAGCTGCTTTGAATACAACATCTGGGGGTGATTGTTGCACGAAAGATTCAGAATAAATGCGACTTTGTGATGAAAGAAAAAAACGAAGACTATTTGGATTAGTGAATGTGACTAGCTCAGTTGTGTCTGGGATAATGAAGGAAGACAATTACAAGTACCTCCCCTTTTCCTATTCGACCTCGTGCTAGCTAAAAACTACAAGACCAGAAATAGAAGCTGCTTTTCAAAACATTATTTATTTCGTTTTAATTACAGTAAAATTATATAGCGTAATTATAATTTTATTAACTATAGGGAAACAGATTCATAGTCACCAGCAAAAACGTCAGCCCTAGGCACGAGCTAGACATTGGGGACGTTAAAAAACAAACAAACAAACAAAAAAAGACACATACAGAAATTTGGGTAGTGTAGTAACGACGGAAAATGTGACAGAAATCCGAAAGCTCCTCAGGAATATCGAAAGAAGCCTTTCTGAAACTAAACATATTATTAAGTAATAGGAGTTAGGAAAATATCATTTAAAAACAAAGAAAAGAATAATTAAATGTTATGTAATATCTTGTGTAATGAGTACGAAATAATAATAATAATAATAATAACTCCTTTTACAGTACACACTCCCTTCAACTTTGGAGGACTGAGGAAAAAAGATGGAAAGGAATTCACGAACCTATGTGAAATTTTCTTTGGACCTGTAAGGATACAGAAGGTGCTTATCTCCCTCTGGTGGAGTTAAGTCGCGTGAATCACATGACGACCGCATTGTGACGTCACTCCATACAGTGACCAAACTGGCAGTCATTTTTCAGTTTGTGGACAGCAACCAAGAAGGTTGCTTTCTTCAAGCTTAGGCCAAAGGGATAAAATCATAAGAAAAGAAGAAAAGGGCCCAAATTGAGGCTAAATCTGCCCCCCAGCAGCTTACAAGTAGATGGTGACGTTTTCCTTTGGGAAATAGATAAATCCAACCCGTTTAATTTTGGAGTCCTAAAATGGCTTGTTCCTCCGTATACTTTTCTTTGCTGTATAGATATAAGTGCTATATAGTTCTCCACGCGTGACATGTATATATATATATATATATATATATATATATATATATATATATATATATATATATATATATGATAATGATGAGGATACACACACGTAATTTTAACAAAACAAGATAAGCGTGTAAATTCGTAAATAAATTCTTGATCTTGTTTTGTTAAAATTACCCGTGTGTTTCCTCATCATTATAATACTTCTTTAACCTTCTAGGCGTAGGTAAATTAACTGTTTATTTTAACCCCGAAGCCCCACGCCAATGTACTTGTAACAGTAGGCATAGTTAAATAAGTGAAATAAAAATATTTCTTAAAACTCTTGAAAAGTATCACTTACTTATCATCACCTTAACACCGACATTCTTAAAAACAGATCAACCAGGTAAGTTCATTTCTGATACCAGATACTTGTATAAGTAAAAACAAAAGATCAGGACCCACCCTGTACCAGCTGAAGGACAATACTACACGCACTAACCTTACGCCTCGACTATTTACCAACCTTAATATAAACCAAGGAAAAAGAAGGTTTTGAGCTCAGTTTTCTCTACCCTTTCACCAGAAAGAGGAGACAGACTGGTCAATTCAATCTCTCTCTGTCTGCTACAAAGAAGGAAGTGTCTCTCACTGTTCTAACATACCATGAGCTACAATCTCCTACAAGAAGAAGGATACAATTTTAATTTCTGTTAAAAATATCTATGGCTGTTGCTAGGAAAATTGGTTCACTATGTCGTGCGAGACAGTTTTTCTCACCTGAATATTTATAGGTCTATAATTGCTGCTACGTATGGCCTGGTGCTCCTGCTATATATAGAGAGACCCTTGATAAAATCCAAAGAAGAATCTGCAACGTTATTGATCCTGACCTGGCATCTCAGGATGAATCATTTTCCCACTTTCGTAATGTAACTTCCCTGTACCTTTTCTATAAATACTTTTATAGTAATTGTTCTGATGAACGTTTTTGCATGCATTTAAGCGCAGTACTAGATTGGCAGCAAGGTCTCATCTTTTTAGAGTGGAAATGGGTAGATGTAACCACAATTTCTATGCTAACAGTTTCTTCTTTCGTACTTCTTGCACGTGGAACTCTCTTTCGGCTTCTTGTTTTCCACTCAAATTTGAATTTCAAAAATTTAAATCCAATGCCATTCCTTATTTTCAGTCTTCTTAATTCCTATTTTTATTGGTTTTAATAATGTTTTTCCTTTTCTTATACTTTTTCACACTTAGTTACCCCCTGCATCTTAGTGGCTTTAATGGCTTGCTTGGGGTGAAATGGTTAAAAGCAAAAATAAATTTCATGAAATAATTTTCACTAAGAGTTAATTCATTTTTAATGTAAAAACCAACATTTAGCACCAACCTCCACAATCTAATGTGATATATGATGGCAAATACTAGACAGTCTCCTCATAGTTGAAGAAGAAAGTTGAAATGAAAGATACAGTTCTACCAATGAAGGATAAGGACAGCATGAACTGAACATGCAGGTCTCCAATCAGAGTCTTTGGAGGCAGAACCTCTTCTTCCTGGCATCAGCATGGCTGATGCTTAACTGTAGGAGAGCAACACTATACGCCTTCTTGGCCTCATGTTTTCTACTGACATGAAGTGGACTAACTATATCGAATCAATCGCTATGTAAAGTTGTTTCCCTGTGTCCTACCAGAAAATCTTTCTCGTCAGAAACCATCTTGCACATTTATAAATCTACCATTCGTTCGTAAATTGAATACTGCTGCCGTATCTGCTCCTGCTGTATATCTCGAGATTCTTGACAAAATTCAAAGAAGGATCTGTAATATAATAGATCCTGACCAGGCATCTCGACTTCAGCCACTTTCTCAGCGACAGGACGTGGCTTCCCTCTGTCTTTTCTACAAAATATTTTCATGACAACTGTTCTGATGAGTTTTTTCTCTGGTGCCCCGACTACATGAATTTAAATGTGCTACTAGATTGACAATTAGGTCTCACACTTTTAATGTTGAACTTGCTAGATGAAACAGCTACTTCTATTCTAACAGTTTCTTTTCTTGCACTTCTCACCTGTGGAACTCCCTTCCTATTTGTTGCTTCTCTGTTAAATACAATCTTCAAAAATTTAAATGCAATGCCATCTTCTGTCTTTTTGAAACATTTTCCTAAAGAAAATCATCACCAAAATCATTATGTCACCACTAAAAGGAAAAACCAAAGGATTTTCTATTATTAAATTACATTCTAATGCTTTTTAAAACATTTAAAATTTCGGATAAAAATTTCATTTTTCTTGTGTCAATAAGTGACCATAAAATAATATGGGGACTTTTAGCGTCTTTTTGCGTTGAAAAATACATTGATTTGGAAATTCTTACAAAAATCAAATAATTGTCAGATTTTAATTAAACTTTCAGGACTTATTCACAAATGAATTAAATTATTTTTTTAAATGTTTCTTTTTTCAAAAATCTTGGTAAAAATATGTTCTTCATCTGTTACCCCCTCCCCCCACTTATTTAATTTTTTTAAACTTTGAGAAATTCGTTTCTGTAGAGCTTAATGTTTATATTAATTATCAAGCACAAGTCCTTGAAGAATTTAAATCATCACTTTTTTTTTCTAAAACAGGACTCTCACTGACAGAAAATCTGCTCTGAATTGTAAAATAAAACATGCAATAGAACTAATACACTTAATTAGAAAAAACTTCTAACGGCTTTTATGAATAAGATATGTTATGCATTCTGTCGCAGTGAGCTCCTCCTCAGTTCCTTAATCCTTCAACAGGGGTCTCTCTCCCCTGAGTATAAATACTGGCTGACCCTTCTCTCTCTCTCTCTCTCTCTCTCTCTCTCTTCCGACTCAGGCCTTGGGCCACCACCTCGCGTGGAGATGAGGTAAAATCTCTCTTTTTCGACTTAGGCCTCGGGCCGCTACCTCGCGCGGAGGCGAGGTAAAATCACTCTTTCTCCACTTAGGCCAATATGTGACCTCTCACAGATACAGCGTTTCCCAAATCCCGGGAACGCGCTAAGAACAATACACGTACGTACGAACACTTACAACACACACACACATAATTTCTCCATACAAACCCTATGTAACAGTCATATAACTTTGTTTAACTTGTTTTGTTATTAATATATATTTGTTTACCCATATATATCGGTCTTGTTTGTTTTCTTTGTCTTCTTTGGACTTAATTAAAGTCCAACATTCGCATGTAGCTGGACCGGCCAGCAGGAAAGTTTAACCTTCTGATTTCTCTTCACATTTTCACCCTCACGGTCCGCTACAATTCTATTGTCTTAGAAATATTTTTTCGATGAATAATGAATTTTCTGTTTCATATTTTTTTTTACATTTTAATTATAATAATTTATAAATTTTGAAGTCTTTTAAAATTTTGTATTCATTTGTAGCGGTTAGGTGATATTGTTAGTAAGTAAACATTATACTTACTAATCATAAATGGAAAAGCTTACGACAATTTAGCGACCTGCAGTATTTTGAAAAGAATTTTTATTTTTTTGTGCATGTATAAGCATGCCGATTTTTGTTAATATGAACGTCCATGCACATTATGAGAAAATAAGAGCAGTAACTATAGAAAATTTAAAATTCATTGGTAATTTTTTAACATTTCCTCAACATGCATTTCTGTAAGTAGGTATGTAATGCCGAAATACCTAAAATTCAGTAAAATATTAGATTACTTAGAATATTTTCTTAATTTTTATTGATTACAGAGTAGTTAAAAAATTATATAAAGACACTAACATTATATTCGTTAATATATTTTTACAGTTATTTCCCCTGTGGAAAAAATTCTCAAACATAAGTCTATCAACATAGCTGTCAACACCTCATAAAAACACCCACCTTTGTTTCAAAAAATGCTTTTCTGACCTAACGGATGTAAAAGCAAGAGGT
The DNA here is from genome assembly GCA_964036315.1 of Acanthosepion esculentum. Taxonomy (NCBI): domain Eukaryota; kingdom Metazoa; phylum Mollusca; class Cephalopoda; order Sepiida; family Sepiidae; genus Acanthosepion; species Acanthosepion esculentum. The sequence goes on along the minus strand of OZ038517.1, from coordinate 21,667,678 downwards.
ATTTCAAATCAGATTGATTAAATTTTAATTAATAAAATAACGTTCCAGAAAAGTACATTTTTTTTAAAGATTTTTAATAAAGTGAGTCAAGTTGTGTTGATAGATCCACAATTTTTAGCAATTTTAACGATTTAAAAACTCATTCCAATCAATTTAAATTAAGTTCGAAATATAGTAAAGTATTTTGCTTATTGGTAATATTAGATTTTAAAATTTGAAATTTAAAATATTAGCTTGAAATTAAAACTAAAATAAAAGCATCAAGAAAGATTTTTCAAGGCTTCATCAGGTTCAAAAACGAAAGAAAGAAATGTGAGGGGTACTTGTGTGTGTGTGGGGGGATGTATACCCAGATTTTAGGTGAAAAAATAAAATCCGAGTGTCATGTCCACAAATTACAATAAAACTATGAACAACACGAAGAAATGATCACCGCAGAAAAAGAAGAAAACCAAGTTAAAAATGACAATAACATTTTTATCCAGTAGATGTATCATGTTGGAAATGAATGTTCATTGTTGCGGCTATGAAGAGACCAACAAATGTGATTTGTTGCAAGTGATTCTGCAAAGTTCGGGGTTATTTTTTACAGATCTGGTCCTGACTGTTCCATTTCAGATCTCTCCGCTGACTGTTCCGTTTCAGATCTGTTCAACTGCCCTCTTTCAGACCTGGTCGCCTGTTTTTATGGGTTAGGTTATGGCGAGTCGATGATAGGGTCAGGAAATCTATCTTAATTTCTGCGGGAACGTACTCCGTGACCCAAGACCTGACCTATTTCCAGGCCATTTGGAGTTCAACCGCACTGACGTCGTAGAGAGCACATCACATGACTTGTCATATCCAATCAGGTTCCAGAAACCAATTATTTAGTTTGGGAGTCGCGTTTTGTATAGGATTGTAAAGTTTTTTTGTTATCTAGTGATTTTAGTAGGACTTATCTGTAAGCGTCTTAACTTATTGACCGTAAAATATAAGACTTTATATATCCTATATGTGTAGATTTAAATAATGAATTCAATAAAAAGGCGAAACGTGTAAATCTAGTTTCAAAGAAACGTTTTCCATTTGTCATGTTTCTTCAAAACTTTATCGGGGTTCTATATCTTATTTTTTAAACACATATTGTCGACACGGAAATATATGGACAAACCTAAAAACATAAATCTGTAGGGGACCGAGGGGGTGAAGATGTGAAGAGATATCAGAAGGTTAAACTTTCCTGCTGGCCGGTCCAGCTGCATGAGAATGTCGGACTTTAATTAAGTCCAACAGAAGACAAAGAAATAAACAAGACCGATATATATGGGTAAACAAATATATATTATGGGTAAACAAATATATTAATATACGAAGACATGAAAAGTTACATAGTGTTTGTATGGAGAAGTTATGTGTGTGTGTTGTGTTGAGTGTCGGTACGTACGTGTATTGTCCTTAGCGTGTTCCCAGAATATGGGAAACGCTGTATCTGTGAGATGTCACATATTGGCCTAAGTGAAAAAGAGAAAGTTTTTCCTCGCTTCAGCGCGAGGTGGCGGCCCAAGGCCTGGGTCGAAAAATAGAGATAGAGAGAAGGGTCAGCCAGTATTTATAGTTAGGGGATAGAGACCCCTGTTGAAGGATTAAGGAAATGAGGAGGAGCTAACTGCGACAATATGAATTCTTTATCCGTTGCTCACCTTTATGTATCAGTACCGATTTTTTCGCATTTATAATAATGTTCTTTTCTTCTGTAATATCCGTGTACTGGGTGGCAAAGTCCAACGCATTCATGAACAATTCTTTAGATATTGATTGGTAATAATTTTCAATATCAAACTGCATTAGTGTACATTTGGTTTTGTCCTTTATATAAGTAAACCAGTTTATCACATCTCTGGTAATAAGCCAAAAGTTTCAAGCCTATTTTTCTTTAATTTGTTTATTTACCCTTTCAAGGATCATTTTACTAATTTTTCCGATATCAGGTTTTGTAGGGTTTATTATCCTTGCGATGGAATAATCCATACTAACCTTTCACCCCTCCAGCATAAGCCACTTCACACCAAAAATATCTATCAACCAATCAAAACTCTAGTTTCAGCAAACGAAGTTTCCTATTGGTTAAAACCCTTAGAAATGTAGCAAATTCACGTGAAAATACCTTTTCGCGCGCAAGCCTCTGGAGCCTACCTTTTTTGCCCAGAAATCTATAAATAGGAAATTCTTGATCGCTTCAAACAGTCAGACTTTCATTCCTAGAGAGATGCCAAACTGATCCACGCAAGTCAAAACTCTGACCAACCACACCTTTGCCGCGCAAAGTATCTCTGACTCAACAAACCACAAGCACGCTCTATCTCTCTCAGGAGCGCTATCTAAACATCGCTTACAATACTTTAAAAAGGGACATTTTACTCACTACTTAATAAGTATTCGTAAACAAACAATCAAATTCTCACACAACTAAAGGTACGCAACTCCTACCAATTCTGAACAATAATACAAGAAAACTTACGTACACACACTAATTGAACTAGCACAAAGGACATTTTCGTACGTAACTGGACACGTAGTTTAATTTTGTGAACAAATCTAAGTAACACTTGCGAACACGTTGAAACATTCACAGTAATATTATACACAGCCAAATACATCTATTCTCATTTATCCATCTGTTATGGTCCAGGTTCCTTGTACCACGGTGATGGTCCAATGTAGAATCAATGAAGAATAACTCGAACACAGGTATGGAATAACCCAGATATATTACAAACATAATATGTACAAAGAAGTAGAAAGTGTTAGTAATAACAATCAGGTTAGGTTAGCGAGAACTATGTTGTCCCGACCAGTATCACTATTCCAATGTCTTACAGTAATCGTCTGACGCGACTCTGTCTCTGACTGACTCACGCTACTGCTTCCTCTTGAGTCGCAGTATTTATGGTGTACGGGATAGTCCATTACTATTATGGGTAAGTTCCCATAACACCATGAAAGTTCAACTCAATTGTATTCGTGAATTGTATATAAACCAATGTTATTGTTGTACATTTAATGTTTGTCTTTGCTTTCAATCTTCTTGCATGATTTGTTTCTAATATTTTTCTTTAATTGTTGTGGACGAATGTTTTAGAACACCAACACTAAAAAAAATCCTTCTGATCACTTTAAAATACATTCGCCAGTCTGCAACACTTGTAGTCGGATTAGCCTCGAAATCTGGTTTGTGGTCTATTAAGGTTATGTAGCATTCTCTTTCATATAGTTGACCTACTCTATCACTGATCTTCAGTTTATCAGTGATTTTTTTTACTTCTAGTATTGATATTCTGAACCATATTGAGGTCATTGAGAACTATGTTGTCTCGACCAGTATCACTATTCCAATGTCTTACAGTAATCGTCTGACGCTACCCTGTCTCTGACTGACTCACACGATGTTCAGCAACACGCCCGCGTGTGTCGAATGTGGCACAAGGCCGGTTTAATGTGGGCTCGGCCAAAAAATGGCCGTAGAACCCGTATAAACGGGATCGGGTTGGTCAACCTCCCCGAACGAGTCTCTGCCCTTCGGCGGAGCCTCGTCCGGGTCCCTCCCTGCCTCAGAGGCAGAGAGTTCGACCGACTAGGTGAGTCGTCCAAAAAAGACTGAATCTCACACTATATTCATCAACACGCCCACGTGTGTCAAATGTGGCACAAGGCCGGTTTAATGTGGGCTTTCCGAGCCCGTAGGCTCGTGCAAAAATTGCCCGTAGAACCCGTATAAACGGGATCGGGGTGGTCAACCACCTCGAACGAGGCTATGCCCTTCGGCGGAGCCTCGTCCAAGTTCCTCCCTCCCCAGAGGCAGAGAGTTCCCCTCTGCCTCAGAGGCAGAGAGTTCGACATGCTAGCTGAGTCGTCCAAAAAGGACTGAATCTCACACGATGTTCATTAACACGCACGCGTGTCAAATGTGCCACAAGGCCGGTTTAATGTGGGCTTTCCGAGCGCGTAGGCTCGGGCAAAAATTTCCCGTATAAACGGGTTCGGGTTAGTCAACCTCCCCAAACGAGGCTCTGCCCTTCGGCGGAGCCTCGTCCGGGTTCCTCCCTGCCTCAGAGGCAGAGAGTTCGACCGACTAGGTGAGTCGTCCAAAAAAGACTGAATCTCACACTATGTTCATTAACACGCCCACGTGTGTCAAATGTGGCACAAGGCCGGTTTAATGTGGACTTTCCGAGCCCGTAGGCTCGGGCAAAAATTTCCCGTAGAACCCGTATAAACGGGATCGGGGTGGTCAACCACCTCGAACGAGGCTCCGCCCTTCGGTGGAGCCTCGTCCGAGTTCCTCTCTGCCCAAAGGCAGAGAGTTCCCCTCTGCCTCAGAGGCAGAGAGTTCGACCGAATAGCTGAGACGTCCAAAAAGGACTGGATCTCACACGATGTTTAACAACACGCCCACGTGTGTCGAATGTGGCACAAGGCCGGTTTAATGTGGGCTTTCCGAGCCCGTAGGCTCGGGCAAAAATTGCCCGTAGAACCCGTATAAACGGGATCGGGGTGGTCAACCACCTCGAACGAGGCTCTGCCCTTCGGCGGAGCCTCGTCCGAGTTCCTCTCTGCCCAAAGGCAGAGAGTTCCCCTCTGCCTCAGAGGCAGAGAGTTCGACCTGATAGGTGAGACGTCCAAAAAGGACTGGGTCTCACACGATGTTTAACAACACGCCCACGTGTGTCGAATGTGGCACAAGGCCGGTTTAATGTGGGCTTTCCGAGCCCGTAGGCTCGGGCAAAAATTACCCGTAGAACCCGTGTAAACGGGATCGGGGTGGTCAACCACCTCGAACGAGGCTCTGCCCTTCGGCGGAGCCTCGTCCGAGTTCCTCTCTGCCCAAAGCCAGAGAGTTCCCCTCTGCCTCAGAGGCAGAGAGTTCGACCGAATAGCTGAGACGTCCAAAAAGGACTGGGTCTCACACTACTGCTTCCTCTTGAGGCGCACTATTTATGGTGTACGGGATAGTCCATTACTATTATGGGTAAGTTCCCATACCCCCACTTCCGTAGCTTTTGCGTAGCAGGGTTTTTTAATATCTTTTTTTCTTTGGATCTCTTTCCAAAGGTTCTGTAAATTTTCTTTTTCGAGACGATTTTCTTGGTTCTGGCATTGTTTGCGGTCTTTTTATATGAAACGTATCGAAAATCGTGCCCATTATCTCTTCTTGAGGTGGACCGTTAGCGTCCTGTAACAGGCTTTTCCTTATTTGGTTTACGTGTCTTCTGTGTGAGAATTGTTGTCCCTGAACTATGTAAATCATCTTGCCAATTCTTTTGTCAATTGTCCCTTGCTCCCAATACGATGTATTATTTTTGTAGGCTTTAAAAAAAACTTTTTCTCCTGGGAGAAATTTTCTTTTTGGTGCATAGGACTGTGTTACTTGTTTTGTTTTACTTGGTAGCAATTTATCAAATGCTGATCTGATTTTTCTAGCAAACATCACTTCTGCTGGTGATAGTGTAGCATTATTTGGCGTAATTCGATATATCTGAAGAAATTGCTGTAGTGCTTTCTCCGTAGGCACATCGTATGCTTTTCGTAGCGATCTATTAAGTGTATCAACGAATCTCTCCGCCTGCCCATTTGGTCTTGGGTGATAAGGCGGGGATTTTATATGTTTTACTTGATAAATTTCGCAAAACTCTTGGAAATCTGCTGATGTGAATTGCGTTCCATTATCTGTGACTAGGCAATACACTACACCAAACCGAGCGAATAGCTCGTAGAAGCAATTTATGGTCGTTTCTGAAGTAGGATTTTTGCAACGAAACACCTCCGGCCATTTACTATAGCTATCCACTATGATTAAATAGTAGAAGCCGTCAATTGGTCCTGCATAATCTGCGTGTATTCTTGACCACGGACGATCGGTTTCTGGCCATGTCTTATGTATGATTGGCGGTGCTTTGGCTGCTAAATTACAACCCTTTCACATTTCCACCATCTGAGTAATATCCTGGTCCATATTCTTCCAATATGCATAGCTTCGCATTAGCGACTTCATTCTATTTTTACCAGGATGTCCCCTATGGAAATCCTTTAAGATCCGCTTTTGTAATGTTTTGGGAATTACAACCCTTTCGTTGTAAAGTAACACACTGTCGCATAGAGAAAAGCTGTACGATATTAGCTCTTTTTTTTCCTGCTATTTTTGCTTTTGTTTCATAAATAAATTCGTCGTTTTTGGCTTCATTTTTTTATGTCTTGCAGTGTGACTGGGAGGTTTCTAACTGTACAACATAGTACTGTCCTGATACCGTCTTCGTTTCTTAAGGCTGCGATTACCGTATCTTCCAATGGCTCTGTCTTTGTTGGTATAAGTCTCGACAGACCATCCGCATGCCCGATCTTTTTCGTTGGTAAATATTTCAATCTGAAATTATAGTTCAGAAGAATTGTTCCCCATCTAAGTAACCTATTTGCAGTGTAAACCGGTAGACCTTTTTTCGAACCAAAAATTGTTAGTAACGGTTTGTGATCCGTCTGAAAAGTAAAATGTCTACCATAGATGCACCTATGAAACCTCGTGACCGCGAAGATAATTCCTAGACCTTCTTTCTCTATTTGTGATTAATTTTTCTCCGCTGGTAGAAAGGTTCGAGAAGCATGTGCGATGGGTTTTATTGTCCCATCTGGCATTTTATGTAATATACACGCTCCGACTCCGTAGGCGCTAGCGTTACTTGCTACAATAATTTCTAGTTTGGGATCGTAGTGTGCCAAAAATAAATCTCAAGTTAATATTTTGATTATTTCGTCAAATGCTTTTTGGCATTGATCTGTCCACTGCCAAACTTTTTTTTCTTTAGCAGCTCGTTCAGTGGTGCGCGAAGTTTATGCATGTGAGGTATGAATTCCTGGTAGTAACTTACTAATCCTAGAAAACTTTGTAGTTCTGTTATGTTTTTAGGAACTGGCATTTTTTTAATTGCTGTTGACCTTTCAGGGTCTGATCGTCTACCTTCGTTATCTATTATATGGCCAAGATACTTGATTTCCTTTATGAAAAAATCGCACTTATTTTCTTTTACTTTGAATCCATAGCTTTGTATTCTTTTAAATACTTCCTGTACATGTTCCCTGTGTTGTTCAACGCTTTCGCTATTAATCAATACGTCATCCAGGTATGCAAGTGTGTACTCTAGTCCGGCAAGCATCGTATCCATTGTCTGTTGGAATATAGCCGGCGCGACCTTAATTCCAAAAGGTAGTCTTTGGTATCTGTACAGTCCTTTGTGTGTGTTTATGCATAGTAGTTTTGAACTTTCCTCGTCGACTGGAATTTGCAGATACGCTTCACTTAAATCAATTTTTGAAAAATATTTTCCGCCATTTAATTTAGTGAATACTTCTTCGACTGGGTAGAGGATAGTGGTAGTCCTTTATTGCTGCGTTCAAACCTGTAGAAAAATCAGCGCAAACTCGAATTTCGCCTGATTTCTTTTTGACGTAGACCGTCGGAGCGGCCCATTTACTGTATTCTACTTTTGTCAATATGCCAGTATTTTCGAGTCTGGTTAATTCTTGATCATTTTTTTCAATTGCCGCAAACGGTACACTCCTTTTTTTCTTGAAAATAGGCTGAACGTTTTCCTTTACTTCGATATTTGCTGCCATTTTTTTACATCTTCCGAGACCTGCTGAAAATACTTCAGGGAAACTCTTTTAGTTTCGCTTTCAATTTATCTGCCTCGGTTGATAAACGTTTTACATTTTGGCAGTACGTACTTATTGGTAAATCCCAAAGTTCGAATTTTTGCATCCAGTCCGTTCCGAATAAGTTTTCTGTATTTCTTAATACATACATTTTTATTTTTTCGTCATTCCATTAAATGTTACGTTTGTAATCACTTCACCCTCAAATTTTATTTTTCTCCCCGTTACCGATCTAGCAATTTTATCCTTTTTTAACATGGCAGGTTTGTTCAGTTTTCTCCATGTTTGAACGTTAATAATAGTTAAGTCCGAGCCAGAATCCAACTGTAGTCTGACTTTTCTGTTTTGCATTTCAACTTGTACGTATTTCTTATGTTAGTCTTATCTGCTTGGTCAGTCCTCGTAATTCTTATTCTGCTTTTATTTTCTCTTCTAGACCAACAATGAGAACTTTTGTGGCCTATTTTTTACATGATAGACAGGTTTTAAAACGATTTGTACAATCTTTAAACCAATGCCAAGTCCCACAACGATATCATAGACTGGGTGGTAGTTTTTTTTATATTGATTTTTAGAGTTAGAAAATTTTGTTTTACCTGTTCTTGAGGTGGGAAATCGGTTTGGTTTGTTTGTGAGGAGGGTAAGTTGGTTTGTCTTCGTACTTTATGTATGTGTGCTATGTCAGCTTCTTCTATGTCTTTTGAGTCTTTCTTCACACTGATGCATCTCTGGCAGTCTTCGGCTAGCTTTTGAAGTGTCAAGTCATGTTCACTCTCCAATTTAGTAAGGATTCTGCGTCTCATTTCCGCGTCTTTGGTTGAGACCAGGCCTTGGACGTAAATTAAGCATTTGAAATTGTCCGCGCTGAGTTCTGATAATTTGAAATCGTCACAATGGACGCGAAATGTAATCTTCGTTGTCCTTTTTTGTAAGGTTCATGCATTTCCATCTTTTGTGGAATAGTGAAGTATTATAGCTGAAAAGTTCCGTTAGCAGTTTAATGGCTTCTTTGAACGTTAGTTCACTTGTTTTTCTGGGAAGGATATAATCTACGAATTTGGTATATTCGCATGTGCCTAATTTTCTTAGTAATAGACGTACTTTACGTGCGTCTGACCAATCTTTGCAGTCAAATTCATATAGATCTTCGTACCTTCGAAAGTAGTTTGCAAAAGTTTTATGTTCGTCGGGTGCGTGCTTGAAATCTTCGATAGTTCTCCAAATAGCGTCTTGTGAGAGAACTGTTTCGTTCTCGGATTTTTGCTCCTTATTTGACATTACACGTAGCAATAATTCTTACAATTTCAAATATTTCTGTTCGTTTTTTTGCTGCTGTTGAAATTGGATTTTGAAAAGTTCCACAATGGTTGACTTGAAATCTTCCATGTTGACGTAATTTTGTGTAACCTGATATTCTGTGACCTGTGTACGCAAACAAAAATTTCCATTGTTGCCAGTGAAATTTGATATCCAAAAAGAAAATTCTTTTTCTTTTTTTTTATGTGTTCGCGCAGAACTAGTTTTTTTTTTTTAGAATCTCGCGTAGAACATGTTTTTTTTTTTTAGAGTTTACTCGTCGACAATGTTATGTGCGACGGATAGCAAAAAAATGTATGTCCTCCGCGTAGAGAATTTGTTTTCCTTTTGGGGTTTTCCAGGTTGCCACTTGTTATGTGTGACGGATAGCAAAAAAGTATGTCCTCCGCGTATAGAGTTAGTATTTCCTTGGGGTTACCTCGTCGCCACTGTTATGTGCGACGTATAGCAAAAAATAATGTTCTCCGCGAATAGAGTTCGTATTTCCTTGGGGGTTTCCTCGTCGCCACTGTTATGGTCCAGGTTCCTTGTACCACGGTGATGGTCCAAGGTAGAATCAATGAAGAATAACTCGAACACAGGTATGGAATAACCCAGATATATTACAAACATAATATGTACAAAGAAGTAGAAAGTGTTAGTAATAACAATCAGGTTAGGTTAGCGAGAACTATGTTGTCTCGACCAGTATCACTATTCCAATGTCTTACAGTAATCGTCTGACGCGACTCTGTCTCTGACTGACTCATACTACTGCTTCCTCTTGAGGCGCAGTATTTATGGTGTACGGGATAGTCCATTACTATTATGGGTAAGTTCCCATAACACCATGAAAATTCAACTCAATTGTATTCGTGAATTGTATATAAACCAATGTTATTGTTGTACATTTAATGTTTGTCTTTGCTTTCAATCTTCTTGCATGATTTGTTTCTAATATTTTTCTTTAATTGTTGTGGACGAATGTTTTAGAACACCAACACTAAAAAAAATCCTTCTGATCACTTAAAAATACATTCGCCAGTCTGCAACACATGTAGTCGGATTAGCCTCGAAATCTGGTTTGTGGTCTATTAAGGTTATGTAGCATTCTCTTTCATATAGTTGACCTACTCTATCACTGATCTTCAGTTTATCAGTGATTTTTTTTACTTCTAGTATTGATATTCTGAACCACATTGAGGTCATTATTATTCGCCTTTTTGTAGTTCTTATGTAAATCCTTATTTATTGGATCGTTGTAGTCTTTTGTGGTTGTTTTATAGAAGTTTCCAGTTTTGTCTGATTTTACTAAAATTTTATCTGTTGTGTTAATATCTTTTACTATTTTATCTAAGCTTTTTTGGAAGTAGCATTTTTTTTCACGGAAATTTATGTTATTTATTATTTCCAATAGGTCATTTTCGAAACCAGACAAACTATAAATAAACGGTGCTGCTTTAAAACCGTAAATCTCATTGTAGTTTTTGTTTTGTAATTCATTCCGTTTAAGGAAGAAGTAAGCTCTCCATCTCATCCTTCGTGTGAGATCCTCTGTTTTTTTTTTTTTGCATTAATATAACAAAATATTCCTTTTTGTTGGTATTAGGAAGGTTCTTCAGAGAAATTCCGAAATTTATTTTCTCCATATTTTTTCTTGCTAAAAATAAAGATTTAGAGTACTCGATTTTGATTAGGAGCCAACGTATGTATATATAAATAAAAAGAAAGAACAGTAAGATATATAATCCGGTGTTCTTATTGATATTTTTATTTTTATAAAATAGTGCTCAATGTAAATTTACAGAGCATTAATATTATAAATTAACTGATTTAAAATATGTTTTTTCGCTCCAAGGATACATACTGTAAGTAATTCTAGTACATTTACTTCTTTTAAAAAGAAATATAGTCTATTAAAAATTAAAAGTGAAAATATTTTAAAATTGTAGTTAAATCAAACGTATTTTAACCTAAACATCCCCCCAAATCTTTAAGTATACAAATAGAAAAAATGCTGTAAGAATTTTCTGCCGTTAACAATAAAATTTAAAAAAAACCCAGACGACATGCTTTTAACGAATGTCAGAATTTGTTGAAAAATACATCCCTACCCTACCTAAACATAACCCCTTTTTCGAACGTAACTAATAACTGATACAACAAAAGTTAATAAAAATGAACACGCTACCACCCCTTGTCTGTATCATTGAAAATAGTGAATTATGAATTTTGCCGTGTCTTTAAAATTCAGTAAATTTAAAAAATAAGTTACTCCAAAATTCGCTTGAGGATGAAATGGAACTAATGTTTTTAATTTAATTACAAAATTAAATTCAAAGCTTTTAGCTTCCATTTTTGAAACATGGTTATTACTGTGTAGCGAAAATTTTTTTTCAATCTGTTAATTTTTAATATATATATATATATATATATATATATATATATATATATATATATATATATATATATTACAATGCATCATTCATACAAAAAGTAGATTAGTAACGTTAATGATATAAAATGACGAAATCCCTTCACTAACAAAATTTTAAAGGTGCAATAACCTAAAATTTTGTTACCGAAGAGATTTCACCAAGTAAGTAATCAAGTAAAGATCTAACATGAGTCCATTATCTCCAAGGTTACTTCCAACATCAAAGAAAATGGATACATTGTTTACATCTCTTCTACTTTTATTTTTTCTCTCCTCTTCCTTTCACTCTTTTGCAGCAAATTTGTTTTCTTTTCGCTGTCTCACTTTAATCTCATCCTTTTACCCTCTCCCTCTCCCTCGTCTATCTTTCTTCACTTTTACTATCCTCTCACTTCTCCTCATCTTGAATTTACTCTCTCTTCCTCTCACTGCCATTATCTTCCTCTGTTCATTCTCTTCCCGTGTCATTTTTTTCTCTTTCCCTTTACCTTCCACACTCTCTTCTTTCCCGCCTCCTTTCTTATTCTTTCTCTCTCTCTCTCTCTCTCTACTTTCCTGTTTCTACCTTTCATTCTTCCCCCACCGCTTCATCCTGATTTCACTTTCTTAATTTCAACACCGCATTTTAAGTCACTCTTTATCCTCCTTTCTTTAATGTTTTCTCTCTTCTTTTCTTTACATTGAATTTTTACTCTTTTCCTCTTTCCCTCCTTCTTTCACTATCTCCCTTCTTCTCCTCTTCACCTGTTTATTCTCTCTTTCTTTTACTCTCCCTTCTATTACAGTGTAACCCGGATATAAGAGAAACCCGGATATAAGAGACATTTTCTATGGTCCCAAATTAGAGCCATACTTACCTAAACAAAATAGACCAAACCCGGATATAAGAGAAACCCGAATATAAGAGACTTGTTCTCCGGTCCCGACAACTCTCTTATATCCGGGTTACACTGTACTTTACTTTTCACACACCTCCTCTCCGCCTCCTTTCTTACACCCATTCCCTCTGTTTTACTTTCACTCTTTCTCCAACACCTCGTTACTATTTAACTCTTTCACTCTCCCCTTTTCCTCTTCTCTTATGAATTTGTCCCTTTCTCTCTTCCTTACTGTAATTAACTCTCTCTTTTTCATTCTTTCTTATACCATCTTTCCTCTTCTTTTTCTCTGTTTATTTTTTTCTTTTCATGTCATTTTTTACATTTAAAAAATATACTTTTAATCCATACTGATATGATATTAGGTTGGTGCAAAAATAATGTCGTTTTTGACGTTGAACTTCATGTGAGAAAACGACATTATTTTTGCACCAACCTAATAGCTCTCACAATATAATAAAAAACAATATTTTTAAATGAAAGTAATTAAAATTAAATACTCCTAGTGTCATTTAATACAGTGGTTCTCAGAGTCCCAGATCCCATTGCTTCCTTTATGATCCCAGGTTTACTCAATCCCTCCCCACATTTTAAATTGTCATCTAGTAATTCTTTGCCTTTCCTCTCCTTCTTTCACTATCTCCTCTCTTCTCCTCTTCATCTGTTCATTTTCTCTTCCTTTCACTTTCTCTTTTATTATTTTTTTTAAGCATTTCACCTCAAGCAAGGTGGGAGTGCCACAAGCATGCAAGGGGTTATAGAGAGTGAAAGTAAGAGTAAAGAGGGAGGAGTTACAGAGAGTGAAAGTAAGGGTAAAGAGAGAGGGGTTACAGATAGTGAAAGTAAGGGTAAAGAGGGAGGGGTTATAGAGAGTGAAAGTAAGAGTAAAGCGGGAGGGGTTACAGATAGTGAAAGTATGAGTAAAGAGGGAGGAGGTTACAGAGAGTGAAAGTAAGGGTAAAGAGGGAGGGGGTTACAGAGAGTGAAAGTAAGAGTAAAGAGGGAGGGGTTACGGAGAGTGAAAGTAAGGGTAAAGAGGGAGGGTTTACAGAGAGTGAAAGTAAGGGTAAAGAGGGAGGGGTTACAGAGAGTGAAAGTAAGAGAAAAGAGGCATATTTGAGGAAAGGATAAAGAGACGAATGGGGATCAAGATCAAGGCATCAGAAGATGTCGATTGACATTGCATTTAAATTTTTGAAGATTATAGTTATCAGGGAAGCAAGTAATATTACTTTACTTTTCACTCTTCCTTTCTTATACTCTTTCCCTCTGTTTTCATTTCATTCTTTTTTCAATACTTCCTCTCTATTTCACTCTTTCTTTCTTCTTTTTCCTTCTTTCTCTTGTTTTTTCCACTTTCTTTCTTTTGCATCCTGGGTATGACGACAAACTACATCCGCGTCCTGGGTATGACGGCAAACTACCTCCGCGTCCTGGGTATGACGACAAACTACATCCGCATATTTGAAGTGGTGGTGTTGCTAACTATGCGTTTTTGAAACAATGATGTTGCCAACTATACGTTTTTTGAAACAATGATGTTGCCAGCTAGACGTTTTCGAAACAATGATGTTGCCAGCTATATGTTTTCGAAACAATGATGTTGCCAGCTATACGTTTTTGAAACAATGATGTTGCCAGCTATACGTTTTCGAAACAATGATGTTGCCAGCTATATGTTTTCGAAACAATGATGTTGCCAGCTATATGTTTTCGAAACAATGATGTTGCCAGCTAGACGTTTTCGAAACAATGATGTTGCCAGCTATATGTTTTCGAAACAATGATGTTGCCAGCTATATGTTTTCGAAACAATGATGTTGCCAGCTATACGTTTTCGAAACAATGATGTTGCCAGCTATACGTTTTTGAAACAATGATGTTGCCAGCTATAAGTTTTCAAAACAATGATGTTGCCAGCTATACATTTTCGAAACAATGAGGTTGCCAATGTTATCTTTAAATTACGTTTAAAAAGTATATATATTTAATAAATATGTGGAAACTGGATCTGGCATTAAATAACCCATAGTGGTTGATATGCCATAAAACCCCAAACAACCAACCAACCACTTTCTTTCTTTTCTTGATTTGAATTTACTATCTCTTTTTTTTAACTCTTTCTTATACCCTTATTTTTATTTTAAAAATACATTTTTAATGCATACTGATATGACAGCTCTCACAATACAATTAAAATAATATTTTAAAAATAAGTTAATTAAATTTAAATCCACCTAGAGTCATTTAATTCAGTGGTTTTCATAATCCTGTCTCCTTGAGATTACAGATATCCTCAAATTTTCCCGTATTTTATAATGTCAATAAGTAAGTTTTTCTAAATTATATTTATGTCTTGTACATAAGACTGGAATTCCTCTCTAATATTTGAAATTCCTTCCATGGGAGCCAAGTGCCTCCTGTTTGGGAATCACTGATCTATGGCCAAAACATTATTAGATATTTACTATTTACTAAACTGAGTTTAAGATAAGCCTAATACAACACTGTATCCTGTAAGATTTAAAATTATTATACCAGAGAGTCGTCTACAACAGGCATGTCAAACATGCACCCTGAGGGACGCATGTAGCTCTTTACAAGCACATCTCCTGCCCACACAAAGAATACTAATTTGGTCATTTAACAGCCAAAATTGCTTTTTTTATAATCTCGAAATTACAATATTTAAGAAAATAAATCACATGTTTTTTACATTTTGATTTGTTTTAATAGAATACCAAATAAAAATACCATTTACTGCATAAATTTATTTAAAATAATTTTAATATTATTGACAAGCTTTAAGTTAGTAAGCTATTATTTTAGTAATTGTAGCAAACATTTGATATTCTTGGTGGTTGAGAAAATAGTGCGGGAACAAATTCTCTCTTGTAGTCGGCCATTACACCACAAAAACAAGATGGCAGCTCATTAACAGTTGTAAACAGAAAACTTTCTTGCTTTCATTTCAAAAGTTTTTGCTTTTAAAAGTAAAATGTCAGCCAAAAAAAGTTTTAGAGGTGTTATCAAAATTACTTGGAAGTCACAGTTGTCAAATGAAAATTTAGTTCATTTTCCTATGGCAAAGAGCTGAAAAACACTGCCAATACCAAGACTATACTTATCTTTTCTAATTTTGGCAGTCACCTAGAATTGTTGTCAAAGGAATTTTAGAAAAGATTTCTTACATTTTGAACATCTGTTTACATTATTCTCAGCACCATTCATCTTTGATGCTGTAGAGGATCGGGGTGTGAAGATGATATCTCTGGGCTAAGATTTCCTGCTGGCCGGTCCAGCTACATGAGAATGTCGGACATTATATTAAGTCCGAAGAAGACAAAAGAAACAAACAAGACCGATATACATGTATGCAAAGAAATATATATTAATAACAAATTACAATGACATGAAGACATGAAAAGTTACATAGAGTTTGTATGGAGAAGTTATGTGTGTGTGTTGAGTGTCCGTACGTACGCGTATTGTCCTGAGCGTGTTCCCAGAATATGGGAAACGCTGTATCTCTGAGATGTCACATATTGGCCTAAGTGAAAAAGAGAAAGTTTTTTTTCTCACCTCAGCGCGAGGTTGCGGCCCAAGGCCTGGGTCGAAAAGAGAGATAGAGAGAAGGGTCAGCCAGTATTTATAGTCAGGGGAGAGACACCCCTGTTGAAGGATTAAGGAAACTGAGGAGGAGCTAACTGCAACAATGCTGCCAAGACAGAAGAAAGCCTGTAGATGGAACAACTATTAAAAATGCTGTCGGATTCTACACTCGGAGCAAAATATCTTGAAGTAGGAATACCTGGGTTCATTTCATATCTTCCTGAAAAATTTAAAAACTTCAGAAAGTTTGCCACAAAGATTATGGAAATGTTTGCTTCTACCTATGTGTTTGAACAGTTATTTTCCGTCATGGAATCAACAAAAACTTCTCAGAGAACAAGGCTAACTGATTAAGATTTGTCATCTCAATCAAAACATCAGATAGAGTAAAAGGGATGATAACTTACATCACTTGATCTCATTTTCTACTAGTTTTAGAGTTGTTTTTCTATTTTTAGTATTTTAATATGGCATAGATTACTGTAGAAATTCCAATTCTCAGTTGTAACAATCATTCTGAAGTGAAATTGCTCTATGGACCACTATGCCCTATGGACCACTAAAATATTGCAGTGGACCCCCAATTTTCTATTTTTCTGTGTGGATGCTCGTTAATGCTACATGGAGCCCCATTGAGAACCACTGACTTAAAGTGCCAAAAGAAATGAATAATAAAAAACAAAAAGCAATAAACAAATGAGCCAATAAAAAAAAATGAGAAATAAAGGAAAAGGAAACATAGACAGAAAAGAAAAAAATTGATGATAGGACAAAGTGTAATAACTGTTCCAGCTGCTGACAGGTGGTCCACAGCTCCAACCATCAGCAGCAGTTCCAGCTTGCCAGCCAGCCATCATCATCTTCAGCTTGCCATTACTTTCAGCTATTTCTCAGAAAGGTGATTTTTGATTTTATTAGATTGGGAAGGCAATCCCAGTCAATGCTAGCATGTTAGTCACAAGTCATGGCTGAAAGTTTAAAAATACTGACCTTGTTCAAGAAATTGTTCATGCTAGATTATGCACTCATTTCCAGAAACTGTAACTGGAAGGAGCGGGTGCTCAGAAATGAGTAGTAGCTGGCCATTATCAATAAATCAGATACAATGCAATAAAATAAAATATCAGGGGTCAAATCAGAATTAGAGTGGAGACTAAGAGAGGATCAGTGTATTTCTTAAGTTTTAAGGATTCTTGATTTTAAGTGATCCTCTTGTAACAGGCAGAGAGCTTGGAAGAAAGATTTATTCTCCCAATTGAATTTCCCCTACTATGGGCATTTTTATATCTAAAATATAATAACACTGTAGTTCATGGACACTGTAGTTCATGTGTGTCACTGTAGTTCATGTGTGTCATTCTTTTTCCTTTTCAGTCATTCCTGAAAAGGAAAAGGAATGACACACATACATTGTTCTCAGAGAGACTTTTATATCACTAAGACAAAACTATATATACATATATAGACATGTCCCACGTGGAGAATAATATATCATATATATCTACACAGCAAAGCAAAGAGAAACAAAAAGGAAGGGTCTTTTTACATATAATATGGATATACTTCTGTCTCTGGAGAAGCCATGTTTAGGACTCTAGATTCAAATGTACTGGATTCGTCTATGTCTCAGACAAAGACATATTCCACGAATGGGAAACAGTGAGTTTTAGGTTTTCCCAAAGTGAGGACTGTGAGCTGGAGTTTCATTCTATATCTGGGAAAGATATATTGCCAAATGGAAATGACATCATGGACTTGTAAGCTGCAGAGGAGGCAGATTTAGCCTCAGCCTCTTGGCTGCTGTAAACAAACTGAATTTAACTGCCGCTTTCATCACGGCATGAAGTGACGTCACTAAGCAGTCTGTCACATGACCCATAGGACTTATCTCCACCAAAGAGAGATAATCACCTTCTGTAACTCTATACTTTCATAAAATTAATATTTTTTAGATTAATTATCGTACTGTAAATATTTTTGATTTGTCTAGTTTTTACAGACATACTTTTTTGGTTAACATAAACTTTTGTGGCCTGAAAAAAATATTTTTCCATGACACTGCTATTATTTTAATTACTCCTTGGCAATGTTCATTGTTTTAAAAAGCCATGATTAGAATTATAATAAAATATGATGAAAGGTAAATTATACATTTTTTGTTCTTGAGAATATACAACAAAAAATATTAAACATTATTTTTTTGATTGTTTATTTACAAGAATAATTTTATATTTACAAAATTCTAAAAGCTAATACAATTGTATTAAAACTAATGCAATGCAATATTTATCATTTACCAATTTATAAAGAAATAAATATGAAAACAATTTTTATTCATAAATTTATAAACATTTACTAAATTATTAAAATATATGAACAATTATAATAAGTAAATATCTAATTAATTACCTGTTTTATATATACGGTTCAGTGGTGCATTGTGGGTAGTCTATTTTGGCGGTTATTTTACCGGAAGTCGTTTATTTGTTTATTTATTTATTTGGGTTAAATTATTTTGCTTGTTTTTATGTATTTTTATTTTTTATTTTTTATTTATCTTATATATTTATTTATTTTTTATTATTATTTTATTTTTATTTTGATCGGTGTTTTTATTAACGTAGTAAAAATTTGTTTATATAGCTTATTTATATATCTATAATTACCTGTTTTATAAAGTTTGAATCAATTGGCAATTAGCCAATGTTTTGCCAATCATTCCAGTAAGCAATCTAATAAATAAATAGTATTTATTATATTTATTATTTCCAGTTCTCAAGAACAAAGAAAATGTATAAATTCACTTTCATATATTTAGGTTTTATTCCACTTCTAATCATTGCTTTTTAAAACAATGTTTTATTAAGATAAAAGTGATGTCATAGGAAAAACAATTCTTTTGACACTATGGGTTTTTTTCAGCCATGACAGTCTATGTTTGCCATAGAAGTTGTAGAAGTTGATATTTGTTCTAACCTAGAAAGGGTTACAGAATGATGAATAACCAAATGGAGGTTGGAAATGAAAATGGCAATCTTTATAACATCAACAAAATACAATACTCGCCAGTGGCGTGAAGTAGGTAAACCACTGCTAGTGGTGGACTACTTAGACAGCATATTACCCCCACTTACAATAGTGTCCAGCGTATTTATTAGGATTGGGACATACCCATTAGTGTCCATAGGTACAGTACGTAACAATATTTTAAAAAAATAAATAAAAAGGAGGAAGATTTATTATTTATTTTGAAAATTAATGACAGTAATGATTTTAGTCAAATCTCTTCTTAGCAAAATTCAAGGAAGAGTCTGTAATATATTCAATCCTGATCTGGCATCTCAATAATAGTAGTAGTAGTAGTAGTAGTAGTAGTAGTAGTAGTAGTAGTAGTAGTAGTAATAATAATAATAATAATAATAATTATTATTATTATTATTATTATTATTATTATTATTATTCCTCCTCCTCCTGCTATGGCCACACTATCTACCAATTCTGCAGGAAGACCTAAGGCAGGTAGTGGTGTATTGTTATGGCTACATTTCATGATTTGTTTTCCTACCTTCCATAGCATCACTAGCATTACATAGACAAAGTTCTTCTTAGTTTGTGGGCTGTACTGAGCAAGACAATTTTGGTATTTCTCTTAAGCTGGGATTTCTTCATTGTGTTGTTGTGTTCCATCTTTTATCATTCCAAGCTCACATATTATGACTGGTACAAGTCTTGTTTCCAATTTCACATTTTTCCAGTTTTAATTTTCAGGTTTTGTACTTTGATAGTTTTTCAAATTCCTTGGTTGCTATGTTACAGTCCACTGGGCAATAATCCATACCAATTAGTAGCCAAGATTTTTCTTTTTGTTTTTTTGATAATTATGTCCAGCCTATTTGCTTCAATCTTCCTGTTTGTAAAGATGGTGTAACCCCATAGAATTGTGATGTCTTTTATTTCTGTAACCGGCACTGGATGATTTTCCTACAAGTGTTTGTTAACATCTATTCCAAAGTGTTCGCACATTGTACAGTGTGAATATTGCCCACTTTATCGTGACAATTTTTATATTCATTTGGCACAATTACAGAACAGATTATTATTATTATCATTATTGATATTGTAGTGGGTTAGCCAATCTTTATTGGTGGCAAAATACAAATTAAACTGACCCTCTACTATTTTTACTAAATCAAATGCAACAAAGACAACAACAACAAGAGAAATAATCAAATAGGCAGATATTTTTATATACAAGTACACACGATATAATAAAGTTGTTTACAACACTTTAGATTTCTTGGTTGTGTAATCAAGGGTAATATAAAAGGTGTTATGCTATAGATCTGGTAAGTTTATAAACAGTTTATGTTGATGGTGAAATTGAATGAAATAGATTGCTTGACTTACTGTATAGTTGTCTCGCTTTGACTGATATAGTTATGATCTTTATGTAGTAAAGATATTGAGGGAGTTTGTTTATGAATCCCATCTTGGTTGAATTCATCACCAGATGAGTTGATGTTGAAAAGAAATTGAATTCCACAAGACCGGTTGATGTTAATGAAAATTAACTTTTAGCAAGGAAGTTGGGTTTCATGGATTTGTGTGATGAGTTGATTATCTTAAGTACTCACTGACTTAGTCGTGTCGAAGTTTGTAGAGGACTTGGGGATGAAGATGAAAAGAAAACACGTGCGTTTAAATTTCCTGCTAGAAGAAGGTCCAGCTACACGAGAATATTGGACTTGAATTAAGTCCAACTGAACAAACAAAGACTGATATATATATATATATATATAAACAAATATATATATATATGTATTAACAACAAATTACAAAGCACATAGACAGTTAACATTGTGTTTGTGTGTGAACATTTGTGTTTGTTCTTTGGTGAATGTTCATATTTTGGAAAAGTTTGTAAGAGTTCGTATGTACGTGAATGCGAGAAATATTATTAAACATCTGACCGCCTAGTCGAGACGATAATTCTCTGGGACTACATTTTGCAGCAAGAAGAGAGAAAAAGAGAATGAGTGAACTCGTGTCTGTTATTTATAGATAATGTAATCACGTGACAGGCTCAAAAGAACTAAGTGGGAAACTTGACTTAGTCATGCGCTGAAAAAATATATTGTGCGTGGGCGGATTGCAACGCCCACTTGTGTGTTTATTGACCAATTAGAAGCTGATATTTTCTGAAAATATTTACTAAGCTGAGAAGGTTCTTGGAATCCGATTCTCCCAAAAGTGCTCAAAATTGACTTGAAAATATAGCAATTATAAAATTGTCGCATAGCTGTGATTTATAAATTGTCCATTACACAGTAGTGTTGATTTATTATCCAATGAATGTTTGTTGTTGTATAATTTGAATTTGCGTATGTATGTATGTATGTATGTATGTATGTATGTATGTGTGTCATGATGATGATCATTACAAGTTCATATTTATGAGTTTTCTTGATCACATGGGAGTTCAAGAACATGTTTACATTTGTTTGGTGTGTTGTACTATGAACAGGTCAACCGTGTGGACTTAGGCAGAAACATGACATTATTATTTATGAACCAATCAGAAAGCATTCTTTCATACTGAACTCTGGAGCCGATTTTAATGGGTTAATAATATTTAGCTGTGATCTTCTTTTAATAGGTTTAAAATAGAGAATGAAGAAATCTAATTCTACAATATTATTATTATTACTATTATTATTATTAATACTATTATTATTATTATTAATTTATTAAATACTTTTGTTATTTGTTTTTATTTTAATTAAAAAATAATTATGTTCGTGTGAGGTCTTTATTGGCTCAGTGGTCGTTCTATTGAAGGCAGCACTCAGGTACAGTTAAGCTTGAAGAATTAATTTGTTGTTGCGACAGATATAGTGAACTAGTTAAGTAAAGTAAAGATATATTTTTCATTGCTACTTTTTTTCTCGCAGATTTTTACTTTATTATTCCTCCTTTATGTCAATGTTTACGGTTGTTTTGAGTCGTACATTTTAAAGATACCTCCATTATGGGGAAAAAGAAGGATCAAGCAAACGAAGGAGATACAACGGGTAACGTAAAAATTTCATTTTTTTTTTCAAGGATTTTGATATATTTCTATTTTTAATAGCAAATAATTATTGTTATTTTTTTCCTACAAAATTTAAAGTTATTTGGACACGATAATATTTATTGTTTTCACTATTTATTTGATAAAAAATACTTGTGTCGACTGTTTGAGAAAACTTTTAAAGACGATGAAATTGTAATGTAATGTAAAAAATAAAGTAAAAAAATAAAATCTACCAAAAAAAGTTCAAAGTTTAATTTTTTTTTAAAAAACAGAAGATAAAAATATTGCTCCTTAATCGAGATCTTTCACCTGTATTAACACTAATTAAGACAGAAATGATAAGTTTAACTATTTTTAAATTATTTAAAACAATACTATTGTTATAAACTTCCCCTAAAGGCCTATAATTTCTTTGTTGTTTTCTTATTTTAAAATTTGAATTCTTAAAATTCATCTACATAGTTTTTAATTAACTGATAATTTTGTTCTTTTGATTACTTATGAAAATTAAAACAAAAATTTGTTTGTGTTTAGTCAATAACTGAGCTAGTCCGCTGTTTTTTTAGGGTTCTTTTTTTTTTTATCGCGCGTTAGATTAAGAAAAAAAAAATGTCTACCTAAAAAAACAAACACCTGAAGAAGGCCTGATAGTACAACGTTGTGTTTATAAAATCCAAGATGAGAACTTTAGTTCGAATAAGTATACCATAAATGGTTAAAGAAACTTGAATTTGTCAATGTCTTCGTGCACACCTACAATAATTGTAAATTAGAATGAGTTGGTAAGTCACATATTTAGGTGAGAAGTGGTTCCCCGTATAATTATAATTCCTGTGAGAAAGAAGCGCATTTTTATATGATTTATTGATCAGTTAGCATTAATTAATTTCAGTTTTTATTTTGTTTTTATTTTTAATCATTCACTCCAAGCAAGGCAATAAAGCCACTAAGACGGATGGGGGGTTATTGGGGGTGTTGGAAAGTATGACAGAAAAATCGATATTACGGTGAGAGAACAAAAGAAAACAACAATTCACATTGCATTTAAATTTTTGAAGACCAAAGTTGATTGAAGCCCGTAGAAATTTCCACAAGCAAGCACTACGAGAAGAAACTGTTAGCATAGAACTTATGGTTGCATCTAGCCAATTGAACTGTAAATTGATGAGACCTTGTTGCCAATGTATTACTGAGATTAAATTCAAAGTCTAAGTAAAAAATGAAATGTAAAAGTTCATCAGAACAATTTCCATGAAAATATTTATAGAAAAGGTGCAGGGAAGCTGTTACGGCAGTGGGGAAAGTGATTGAAGCCTACTTGTGAAAGATAGTAGAGTGGTTTCCCATTGCCTTCTACATGGTTTGGAATTCAGTTTTCCTTCTCTTTTTAGGATGTATGTGATCATAGCTCTCCACACATTCCATTTCTTTATTATCTATGAATTGCCATGCCTTCTTGGGGAAAGATAGTGGAGTGGTTTCCTGTTACCTTTTCCACGATTTGAAATTCAGAGTAGCCCTTCTCCAAGACAGAGTGCTATCCAAAGTTAGAGAGTCCAGTTTACCCTAATATTTAAGCCATTGTTGGTAGTGGCAGGGAAAAGAGATGGAGTAATACTTTTCCTTTGGTCTTCTGTACAAAAGTAAATGTCACAGACTAATTCCTACTTTCCACCCGCTTATTTTTGCTTTTTATCTCAACACTTTACTGCGTCCTGGGTATGACGCTAAACTGCATTTGCGTCCTGGGTATGACGCTAAACTACATCCAACAGCAAGGGCTTTGATCAGGTTTTGAGTAGCGTGGAACCACCTCTTAATTGCTGGTCTTCCCAGGTCCACTCTGACCTGGGGTAGTAGCACTTGTTAGGGTCCCAACTATGGGCAAATAGTTAACCCCAAAACTGGGTTTAAACCCCTTCAATACATTTTTTGATGAAAAATGATTACCAGCAATACATTTTTGTAAATAATTATTATTAGCCATACATTAATATCAGCAATACATTTTTGAAGAAAAATAATATTACCAACAATACATTTTTGTAAAAAAATATTACCAGTAATGAATTTTTGAAAAAAAAAATTTACCAGCTATACATTTTTGAAGGAAATATATTACCAGCAATAAAAATTGTCTGCATTAAATAACCCATTGAGGTTGATATGCCGTAAACCAAACCAACACTTTACTCTATTGGTGTCTGAATCAGTTGTTACAGATTTAGTGTAGGGATAAGGAAGTTGAAAACAGGATAGGTTGTACTAGGGTTACTTTTGCCCACCACTATAAGATGCTACAAATCCAAAACATTGACCTGAAAACTTGAGTCATGTTCTTAAATAGCCTCATCAATTTGTTGCAGTAGGTGCATGTTGAAGTCATGTCATGTTCACCAAACTCTTGTGGGAAGAATCAGATTATCCTTTAGGCTAGTTTAGGCTGCAGCCTAGGGTCCATAAAGCTTTTATAAAGTAATGATTTTAATTTTATAGATGTTATAACTTCTAAATAGTTTCATAAATTGTGTATTTATTGTAACTGGAATTACAATTTGGGCACAAAGCAAAAGTGGTGTGAGTCTGGTCTTTACTGTCTATCCTCAACCTAGCTAATCAAATTCACAACCCATTCATCTATTAGTTACTGAATCACAAGAACTCATCCATCACTATTTGATCTGCCATATACCACAATACCACATACTCACAGGGATCCTGCTAAAATAGTTTCATAAACTGTAATGATATCAATTTGACAAGCTCATATTTATTTGAATTTGTAGTAAGCAAAATAATGTTTTAGTTTGTGTCGTGTTTTAAGTAGGTAACATGTTTGATTTTAGTTGATAATGTTTAAATCTTCTAAATTTTTATAAAGCAGTGATTTTCTAAATGTTATAACTTCAAATAGTTTTATAAACTGATTTTTTTTTTATATCGTTATCACTCCAAGCAAAGCAGTCCAGCCACTAGCACACAAGGGGTTAGAGGGTGTGGAGAAATTAGAAACAGAAACATTAGTAATGAGGAGAAAGAAACGAGCAATCGGGAGGACAGTAGATAGTGATTGACATTGCATTTAAATTTTTGCAGATTAAAGTTGGTTGGAAAGCATGGAGCCAGAAGGGAGTTCCACAAGTGAGAAGAAACTGCTAGCATAGAAGTTACTGCTACATTTAGCTAGCTCAACTGTAAATTGATGAGATCTCATGGCCAGTCTCGTATTGTGCTTAAGTTCATATAGTCTAGATATGATAACCAACAGCTCATCTGAACAATTACCATGGAAGTATTTATAAAAAAAAAAGTACAATATTTATAAAAAAAAAAATTCCAGAGAGGAAAATTGTCTTGCCCGACACAGTGGACTGATTTTCTTAGCAGCTGATCTAGTGATGGGTTCAATGTAGTCTTTCCACTTCATGTCAGCTGAGAACATTAGCCTGAGAAGGTACAATCAGTCACTTTCTTGGAGGATAGCATCAGCCATGCTGATGGAAGGCAGAGAGGGGTTCCTCAGATGACTAATGGAGAGCAGTTTAGTTTTGGAGGCGTTAAAATTGACAAGTCATCTTTTGCCTCAGTTAACGATAATCTTGAGGTCATTTTGTACATTGGCTGCCATTTTGACTTAAAACTATCGAGGTAGGAGTAAATGGTAGTGTGCTCAACGTAGATGCCAAGTTGAGGAGTGGGAGTGGAAAGAATGAGGATGAGGAGTTAAAAAAAAAAAATTATATATTCAGTACACAATAAAATCCAAAATTACCTCATATGGGGAATAGGCTAATTTCAACCAACAAAAGATTTGGCAGTCTTATTCAACCCCGGTATAGACTGTGTTCTTGTTGGAATTAGAAATTTAACTGTGACTCTACAAAAAAAAAACATTGAAAAATTATAACTAAATATATATATATATACTCTCTCTCTCTCTCTCTCTCTCTCTCTCTCTCTATATATATATATATATATATATATATATATATATATATATATATATATATATATATATATATATAATGTGTGTGTGCAGGTATGCAGAAAAATAGGAAAGAACACATTAGGTAAATAATCCAGAGTTCTTTAATATTTTTGTTTTTAAAAAAACAGTGCGCCATACAGAAGTAGAGCTTATATTATAATATTTTAAAAAAAAATATTATAATATATATATATATATATATATATTATAATTAAGTAATTCATCAAGTCTAGAAGAAACCTCAACAGGATACAGAAAGCACTGGACGGACGTTTCGTCCTATATTTAGGGCTCATTAGCAGTGTGCATCCACTACCAAGAATTGAAACCCAAACAGTTATGTTATCAGGGAAACGTCATACCAACTGTTCCAACGCGCCTTGGTGACAAAGAGGTAGCGAATCAGACTAGATATAGCGAGTTATTACTTAATTATAGTTATCTCAAATCCTCCTAAATACTATCACTTGTATATCCTTGCTTGAACTGGCTTCTAATGCTCTGGACCGAGTGACTTGGTGATAGTAGTCGTGGCTTGGTGATAGTAGTCGTGGCTCGTGGAGGCACAGTCCTATGGGAGGAGCCTGGTTGCCTAGTGCGATTTCTTGCGAATGGCATTGTGTCAGACTACCAAACTTCTCCGTATAAGAGTATTTTGATATTCCCTTAGAACATCAATGGTTCATAACAAGTTATCAATGTAAAAAGTGGACAAACACCATTAGATAAGAAAAGGTATAACAAGATGTAAATTTTTTTTTTTTTTTTCAACAACAAATTTGGCAGGGTGCAGTAGAGGAGGGAATGCAAAGTAGAGTCCTTGGTCTCTGGAAAGGCGGTTCAACCAAATCTGCCCACGGTGAGGCTGACGTTAATGGTTGGAGGATGCTGCGCGCCAAAATGTAGTAATGTTGGCGCCAAAATACCAACCGTCCAAAGAACTTTGAATGGATGTTTGTTTCAAAACGGTCACGTGCCTTAGCATTGAAAATGTTGGGTTGTTGCTCACAGGGTAGCAACGACGATGAAAGGAGAGAAAGAGAAAAGGTTTGAGGCAAACGATGATGGTAGGAGGGGTGTGCCGATAGTCCTATGGGTGAAAGAGAAATTCGGATGAGTTCCACCACGGAATATGTGATCGAGCAGCACTATATCAAGTCGGATTCGCTACTTCTTTGTCACCAAGGCCTGTTGGAATTCCAGCTGTACTGTTCTTGGGATAGGGGCATGATAGTATTGTCAAATTCCAAGTTTCCATTTTCATATTTTTTTTTTTTTTTAAACTGGTTTTACATTTTTAAATATTTGTGGCACATGTCCACATTGCTGGCAAAACATTAAGCCAAAATTTTTGCATCCAGTTTACCACTCATGATGGACACCCATTAAAATGTAATATTGGAAATTTACACTAAATTAATGTATAAGCAATGAGAAGCTCATTTATTTTTATTGTTTTATTGTTATAATGCTGGATATAAAAGTTTTTTTTCTTTGCTATGGTTGTGTTGAAGCATAGGCGAATTTGTTTTGTAATAAATAGTAAATTGGTAATATTTGTTAAAGAATATGTCTATTGGCAAGCAAAAGATAGTTATACTAGTTTATTTAGGTCTATATAGTTTATACATGTGCTTACTTTTGTCCATATGAATATGTACGGAATTATATTGGTGAAAATAAAATTATGGTAATAAATTACTTTCTTTCAGATTCTCCTGTGAGTCACAAGAAACACAAAAAGCACAAGAAGAAACACAAAAAAAGAAAAGAAGAAGAAGAAACCAGTCCAGTCACTCATTCAAATTTACTGTCAGACAGTAAACCGTCCATTAAGTTAAAGATTCGTCTCGGGGGAGAAACCTTATCATCCAAAAAGTGAGTATAAATCTGGGAAAATTTGGCAAGGATTAACCTTTGTGCCCACAATAATTCCTTTCTTTTTGTGTGTGTGTTGTTGACACCGCTATTACTTTAGACCACAACGAGCCCCACCCCACCCCATGTTTATTTCAGTCAGTTCTGTGCCATATGTGATACATGCTTAGATCATGTGTCTTTCGATACATGACTGATGAGGTAGATTTTTTTTCCTGCAGTAGGTTGCCATTTCTTTTTGCGGTAGTTTCCAGTTGCTATCCAAGGTTATAGAACCTGATCTGTCCTACTATTTACCCATAGCTGGGGGGGGGGGGTCATACCTTTCCCAAAGGTATTAGCACGTAAGTGAATGTAATGGATTTGACTGGAGTTTGAACTCTGCTCTCCGATTTCTCAATCCTTTACAATTAGACATTAATTACTAAATTTTTTAATTAATAACTATTTGTACTCAGTTGTTGGCATCTGCTGAGGTGTTAAAATGTTGGAATAATGCAATAATAAAAATTTAAATTTCATCTCTCTGATAGGTGTCACAATCTGTTAATATTTCTGTTGTAAATTCTCATAGAACTAAAACATGTATGAATTCACTTTCATATGACTGGATTTTATTAAAATTCTAATTATCAATCTTTAAAACAATAAACATTGCCGATGGAGTGAGGGTAGTACAAGATAACAGCTGTGTCGAGAGAAAAAAAGTCCTTTTGGTACAATGTTTCATTGTGCGCATGAAGGTTAAACATTGCCAAAAAAGATTTACATCCCATACTCCATTTGGTCAATCTATTGATATCCATTTCATTATGGATATTTACTTAGATTAGTATGATACAGGTGGGAGAAAAATTTTGTTGTAATTATTTTCCAAGTGGCAGTGATGATAAACTGGTTTTCATATGATTTCAAACAGACATGGAAATATATATATATATATATATATATATATATATATATATATATATATGTATAAATATAAAAGTGAACATAGAAGTCAACACTTAGAGGCGACAGTCTGTTTCATGCTAGATGCAATTGTCAGAGTTGCCTGACGATTACATTTAGCATGAAACAGACTGTCGCCTCTAAGTTTTATATTTACACACGCTCTATCTCTGATATTGAGCACTTTATCCCATAAATATAGCACACTTTAAGACTATATTTCTTCATATATATATATATATATATATATATATATATATATATATATATAATAAATGCAAATGTCACTGTTTCATGCTTTTTCAACTTTACTCCTGGAGGCTGTAGCCCAACATATCATACCATTTTGGAATCAGACTGACTCTGTGAACAAATTAAAAACATTCCAGGCTGGATCTAGACCTGCAATCCTGAAATTTTGGATTCTCAAGTTTTCATTACTGCAATTGTTTTGGGTGATTTTTTTCAATTTTTTTATACAATAATTTTTATAACTTGGAAATAAATTTGGAAATGATCAAAATTAATTGCGAAATCTATCATTATTTCATCTTATCATTATTTCATGGGTGACTTTCATCTAGTGAAAGTCACCCATGAAATAAAAACGATTGTTTAAATAGAAAGTAAGGACCTACGTACATCAAATTGTCTTTAAATTAAGTGGCAGCAGAAGAATTATCGTTGGACTTTTTAAAAGGCAAGCTTAAATATTAATGCAGTACTTAAATCCAGGGGCATCTACTCTTTTCTTTGCTTTTAAGCTAATATATATATATATATATGGTGTATCAGAAATACTTTTACAAACTTTGGTGGTGGGTTCCTCACATCAAAACAAGGACAAAAGTTCATATAATTATATGCCCACAAATCCTTTGTTTTTCAAGTTTAAAGAAAGATTACTATAGATGGTGCTGTGTTGCCATGTAGACTAGGTTACATTTGTTATTCGTGTATATTTGTAGCTAGTCTGTCTTCACTGTTTAACGTGTATAGTAGTAGGTTAACTGAGAAGCATTCTATTTAACAATGGGAGGATATTCATATCATGAGCAGGCAGATATGATTTTTACATAGGCTTCACAAATGATTATGGCCATGAGGCTGCATGTATCTGATTGTGTTTCTAGTTTGAAGTCATCCAACCTTTGCTGCTGTTTATCATCATGTTGCTGAGACAGGATCCAAACTATGGATCGGGGAAGACCGAGACCCAATCATATGCCTGATCATAAAAGAACACATTCTACAGGCTAAACTTAAAACTTAACTCAAAAGTGAAGGATTTATGATTATATGGACTTTTGTCTTTGTTTTGGCATGAGGAACATGCATCCCAAGTTTGTAAAATTATTTTTGATATACCTTATATATATATATATATATATATATATATATATATATATATAGTCCAGAATTTTGGTGAGAATTGCAAACAGGTAAGGAGTACAAAGGGTATGTAAAAACTGCAAAGTAAAGGTTTTGTCAAAGTATTTTTCCAAACAAACAAGCTTATTTAAATTTCAGTGATTGGTTTGCAAAATTGAATGAGCGGAAATGTTAGCGATGACTTCAACAATGCTAAATACTGGGAGGATTTCAACATGCACCAGAGTGTTGCAAAAAACTTCTAGTTCTGATATAAAACAACTTAGTTGGGAAATGCAAAAAACTAAAGGAAAACTTCAAACTTGTTGGTATTGTTTAATAAAACATGTTTGATAGAATTTTTGCTGCATAAATACACCATTTTAATATATATATATATATATATATATATATATATATATATGCAATTTGTGACAATTGCAGAGCATGTTATATTAATCATATCATAATCTTCTGGTGTATATCTGATTGATTACAGGTGTCAGTTTTCAGTGCACTATGCATGCATTCTTTAAACATTTGGTGATCTGGGCTTTTAATGCTGCCTCAGCTAACCTAAGGCGTTACAATAAGCATAGCTGGTGAATACATGTAATATGCTCATCATCTAAAATCACCGAGGAAGGGATGCTCATAAGGTCAGGAATGGAATAGCCGCATAATCATTGCTATTTTTGGAGAAGAATTAAAAACCCAAAACACAAGAATACATTTAACAGTGAGTCAAAAAAGCAAGAGATCTTAAAACCCAAACTGTAAAAATTGTTAGTCAAAGGTCTCCATATCAGGGCATATATATTATTAACCTTCAAGAAAATGCAAGCAACCCCACCAGAAGAGCACATGTAAAATGACATCCCAGCAAAAAGAGAGC
The DNA here is from genome assembly GCA_964036315.1 of Acanthosepion esculentum. Lineage (NCBI taxonomy): Eukaryota > Metazoa > Mollusca > Cephalopoda > Sepiida > Sepiidae > Acanthosepion > Acanthosepion esculentum. The sequence goes on along the minus strand of OZ038517.1, from coordinate 21,636,616 downwards.
CCAATTCTACAATGGCAGAGCATATTAATCATAATCATCTGGTTTGGGTCTGATCGACTACAACTGTGTTTTCTTCATGGTTAGCCTATGGGTATTACCCTCTATTGACTGAAGGGCAACCTGGGGCAGTGATATTACTTTGATACTATACTTCAAATGTTAGTCTTAGCTCAGAACACATAGGAAGAAGTTCCCTCTTTTTTTCTGTAGGTTTTGTTGTTAAAAGCTCCTTGCATGTTCGTCAGAAACTTAGCAGCAATGGTGTGAAATTTGACTGCAGTCAACGAGAAGCCTAGAACAAAACTAATCAAAGCATTTTGGCTGTCTAGTTTTATTCAGCTGTTTCCATCATTATGGGTCAATGACCACTGGTCAGAAACAATAATCAACTTAACCTTACCATGCTGCAGGTAAAAATTGTTGCCATAGAATTCTCTCCTTTTGCTGCTCTAGGCGCATTCTGTCACCTTAAGACTCTTGCTATAAACAAACACTTGTCAACTGTTATTTCCGGTATTTTAAGCTGGAAATCGCCTACTACTGCTTTGGAACGAGGTTAAACTTCCGTTTTCCAATGCCATTTTCATTTCTTCTAGACTCTATATGTGGTGTAACACCAATCAAGCCCACGTTAATTTTTTCGTGATTTTTTGTAAACAAAAATGGCTGCATCAATGTCCAGAAAAGCCTTTATTCAGGAGTTTTTCTTTGATTAGAACTCTGATGATGATTTTGAAGGCTTTACTTGAGTGGATATTGGTGGTGAAGTAGTCAAAGATGATAACCATGCTAGTGATATGGAGGAAAGCAATGATGACCACTAGCAGCTACTATCATCCATGCCTGACTAATTTTATGGAATCTACTGGTGACCATCGATATACCTGATAACCTTTCCGAAGGTGAATTATTTTGTCTTTTTATAAACGATGAAGTAATAACTTTATTCATCAATGCGGTAAATACATATGAGTCGGGTGAAAGAAAGACCAAACAAATGCTAGTGTCTTCTCGTATGTAAACACAAAGAAACATGTCACTTTTTTAACAAAATGAAAGCCTTCTTAGCAATTTTGCTTCTTACTGCACCCCCAGAATGCCACAAGGGGTAATAAAATTTAAAGTACGTTGAATTATTTATGTATTTTTAATGTATTTGTTTTTTATTTTGCATTTTAATTTTTTTTGTTTTCAATGTCAAAACGTAATTAGTCATTCATTCTGTACTTGTATTCAGTCTTTTATTAGTGTACAAAAATTAAAATCTATATGCACAATATAAAGAAAGTTATGACAATTTTAAAACAGTAGGTGTTCATGTTTTTGCACCTTCAAAAAATGCAGTGGCACAGGAGACAACTCTAGAAAGAAATTAGCGTGGTAAAGGTTAATGACTCAACCGAGACCAGACCGAAATATAGGCCATCACTTTGGTAATAAAATAGCACAATTTTTACAGAACGGGATTAACTCAAAAACTCTCCCAGCTGGGTAAATTTTGAGAATGCACAAACCTATCATCAATCTGTTTCTTTGCAGAAGTGTAAAGCTAGGAACCTCTAAGTTTTACTGCTTTTTGGTTAAGTTGTCCCAAGTTCCAATCCTCCCGGGGCTATTATTCATTTCATTATATAGGTTTAAATCCATATTTTTACCTCGATCTTGTTCTCAATATATCAAAGGCAACTTGCTTATCTTTCCCCCATTTTTTTTTTTTTTTTTTTTTATCTCCCTCTTTCAACTAAACCCTGCCTCAAATCACCATTCAGCTATCTCATGCACTAATAAATATTGTCCTGGGTATGACAATAAACTATATCCAGCAGCAAGACCTCTGATTTGAGGAGCGTGGAACCACCTCTTAATTGTTGTTGTTCCCAGGTCCACCCTGATTTAGCTGTGACCCTAACAGATGCTACCACCCTATAGTTAACCCCCAAACTGGGGTCAAAACACTACAAAAATATAAAAATACCAGCAATACATTTTTGAAAAAAGTTGTTACCAGCAATTCATTTGACTCTTGACAAAAATATGTCAATGAAACCTTATCTACAAACGGATTTCTTACAAAGAATATGTATTCTATTCATACGAACGAATCCTAAAAATTTTGTCAGCATTAAATAACCCATTGAGGTTGATATGCCATAAAACAAAATAAATTAAACTAATAAATATCAATCTGGGGAATTCATTCCGTTATAGACCTCTTTGACTGGTTACCAACTAACCCAGAAGAGTGTACTTTGCTCTACTATTTAACCTATATCTGAGGAGAGAATAGATAGATTCATGTCTTTCCCAAGGGTGTTTACATGGAAGCAAATGCAACAAAAGTCAACTAGAATTTGAACTTGGCTCTCCAATTTTTCATGCCTTATTACACCAACTGCACAGCCATAAATTTTACTGTAACCATTATAAAAAATCACCATATGATTTTTATTTAAACCATTCAGTTATATCACTTTGAATAATTTTGCATGGAAATGTTCTTATTAAATTTCATGCTTAGAATAACTTTTATCATACATTAATTTAAGAATTGTGCAATCATTTTCTCTCTAAAGAATACTGGCGCATTCCACCTTCGTATGAAGTTTTTAAAATCTTTCTTAAAAAAATTCAAATTTTCTGTCTAACATTGTCACTGAATTTTCCATGTTTGTCTTTATAGAATTCTTTTATATTACCAATTTACTTGCATTATTTACATTATTCGAACTGTTACCCTCATCTTCATTGCCATATTCACAAAGTTTCAGCAATTGTGTGCTCTGGCCTTTTTCAGGTGATTGAAATTTCAGACCGAACCCTTTATTTTGTCCGCAGGGGGTAGATTGTTCTAGTTCCACATGCTGTGCCTCTTCTGGATGTCTCAATTATTTCCCATTATCTAATCCGTTTTTCAATGTTGTGAATATGGCAGTGAAGATTTTATAGTAAGAAATGATCAACAATACCTAGTTTTAAGAAAATGACGATCAATACATGTTTACAACAAAATGACGATCAATACATGTTTACAACAAAATGACGATCGATACATGTTTACAACAAAATGACGATCAATACATGTTTATAATAAAATTGAAGGCATGTCATACATTGTAACAAAAAAAAAATCTGTTATGATTAATCTCATTTCTTGTAAGAAGAAACAAGTTTTCACTCCTTGTTTGATTTTATGAGATTATTTGGAGAGAAAAAATGTGACTAAGTAATAATGAAAGGACCTGGTATAATCAACAGTTTTGAACGGGGCCAGTACACTCAAATGCTCAGTCACGATGACTTTGTGCTAGCGCAACTTTCAATGAATTGTGAACAATTCCATCAAGCCAGTTTCCAAAATGTGGGTTGGGTGATACTGTGTGTGTGTATGTATATATATATAAGGCTGAAACCCTAATATTCCATGGTTATAATTTATTACATTGGAATTGTAATCATGATCCAATTCATCAGACCTTTTCTTTTTGAATTTGTAGGTCTGATGAATTGGATTGTGATTATGATTCCAATGTAATAAATTATAACCATGAAATGTTAGTCTTTGAGCCTTTTATATTATTTTCTTGCTTTGTCTTGGATATTGAGCTCTACCTGGATTCTACTCTCTTATATATATATATATATATATATATTTGTCATTAATTATTGTAGTTTTTTAGTTTTAGCCAGGCACACACATACAGACAACTGCCCTTTATATATGTGTAGATTGATCAAGTGGTGGAATTGCTCAGAATCAAGTTGCAACCGTCAAGTATGTGAGTGATGTTTATGTATTGTGCTTATGTTGGAATTTTTTAGATGTGGGATTATTATGGATCCCCATTTAATTTGAACTAGTACTCTCCTCTTGGTAGTTATACTCACAATGTTTTGAATGTTGTATCCTCTTCTGATTTCTTTTTAGAATTTTGAACTGAACCCATTTAGATTTCCATCCTTAGAGGACATCTTGTATCAGTTAATTGTTTCATTGTCTTCATGTTGCTTGCCCATTTCTTTCAGTGAACCAGAGTACATTATTCTTCTACAATAAACATGGCCGTGTGGATTGAAGCATTGGTGAAAATATAACTGGTTCTTCAGCAGGTGTGAATTCAGTCCCCAGGTTAGGGAGTGCAGAACTCACGTTCACTATTTAAATGGAAGAAACAGACAAATGACATTAAGGCAAAAAGACTGTAGAATATTGATACAAAATATATCAGCTGAAATGTATTAAAAACACCAAATGTAAAGAGAATCATCCAAAAGTATATGGAATAATGAAAATATTTTGTCTTGTGCATTTCGACAAAATCAGGAAGGTCAAAGAATATATAAGCTAAAATATTGTGATTAAAAACAACAAGATGAAGATAATATTTCAAAAATATATGAAATAATGAAAATGTTTTATCTTGGGCTTTCAGCAAATATCTAGAAGACCAAACAATACATTAGCATAAAATCTTTAACATTCTGGAGGTGATTTTGTTTGTAAAGTAAAAATTTTTATCCTGCCACTGCAAGTGACTCAGATGAATGAATATCATGTTTTAATTTTTCAGTTGTGTTGTCATATCCTGCTATGGCAACAGAAAATGACCATGGCTGAAATTAAGTAGTGCAGTAGAGGAGCCTTGAAATATTGTTATGACCGTTCAATACGACCTTCATTAGTTGATTGGTTATTGTTATGTACCGTACATATGAACACTAACGGATATGTCCCAGTCTTCATAAATATGTTGGACACTATTGTAAGTGGGAGTAATATGCTAAGTAGTCCACCACAAGCAGTGGTTTACCTACTTCATGCTGCTGGCGAGTATTGTATATTGTTGATGTTATAAAGATTACCATTTCATTTCCAACATCTGTTTTGGTTATTACAACAAATACTATGCAATGGAAAGGAATGTAGGGAATGATGCAGAGGGATAAAGGTTAAATATTGTGATAAAAATAATAAAGATGAAGATAATAGTAAAAAGATATATGGAGTAATGAAGATGTTTTTATTCTGGGCCTTCAACTATTAGCAAAAAGACCAAAGAATATATTAACTAAAATATTGTGATAAAACTGACAAAGATGAAGACAATCGTCCAGAGGGCTACAGAATAAGGAAAATTGATTTATCTTGGGTCTTTAGACAAAAGCAGGGAAACCAAAGTGTATATTGGCTTGAAGTATTGTGATAAAAACAACAAAGATGAAGATAATCATTCCAAAATATATGGAATAATAAAAACAAAACATTATGTCCCAGGCCTTCTGTTATATGCTTGAGAATGGGATGAGAACACTGTAAATTGAATAAAGGGTTCAGTTCCAGATTCTGAGAAGGTTATCAAGTATGGTAGACACTTGAATAAGGCTGGAAAGTACATTGTAGGTATAATAAACAAGATAAGTATGTCTACTAGTACAACTGGAAAGGTGATTAATAAGACTTGGGGTTACTGAAAGTTTCAAATGTTTTAAGGCATGAAATGGGTTCCTTAAAGAAAAACAATTCACAGAAAATGTGGTTCTTTTATTTTATAGCGGTGTAACTTCAAGAGATATGTGAAACATGTGGCAAGATACAAGAAATGCTAAATAAATTGATCAATGAACAGCATCATCAATCTGTTAATTCTCCAAACTTTTGGATTATCCTTTTAGGATTAGGACAATAATCTCTGTGTAAATAGTGTCTCCTCATCCCCAAAATTCAGATAGAATGTGATCAGGTGATCATAACAACAAAGATGAGGACAATAAGCCACATGTAAATAGTGTAAATAATAACTCCTTAATCCCAGAAATTCAGACAGAAACACCTGTACTTTGTACACACTTCTTGACTTACCTGCAATTTGAGATGATTGATTTCTGTTTTGTAATCTTGTTCTATTTGTGCTTTCTCTACCACCAATTTGTCATACTTGTCCTGAAGAAGGGCATATTGCTTTTCAGAGGATATCATCAAGAATTGCCGCATCCTGTTGTGAAACAAAGAAGTGGAATTGAATGGGTCAGTGTCTAAATGATACACACAAGATGATCAAAGTAATTCCTCCCAGTTATTTCCACAGAAACTACAATAGATCCTGGGAGCATAATAACGCCATTGGTATGACCAGGTTTTTATCTATGAAACACATTTTTACACATAGTCACCATTATTGGCTTTGTAGTGGTGAACATTTTATGGGTTGATAACTGTGCAAAACCACCAGGAATATAGTTTGTTACACCTGTTGGAGTGGTAGAACTAAATGTGCATTACCCACAGCCTAACTGTACTCATATCTACTGTTTGGTATCAAAGCATTCAAGAAGTGCCAATGAATGTATAAATGTCAACTTCTTTTTTCTACATGGAGGATGCCAGTGATATAACTCTACTTCATGCACACTTTCAGATCAGATGCAATTTTTTTCTACTGATGTTCAGCTGCTATCTGTAACAAGGCAAAAACATTATGGGCTGTCAGTGAGAAGGTTCAGCGTCTACTGCCATGTCAACATCTGCCTCTAGTGACATCAGCCAAAATAGAAGGCATTACTTTTTGGAGTGTATGAGTGTATTGCTTTTAAATTATGAATTAAATTTCTAATCTTTTACTTGCTATGAAAGTAATTGCCTGCTTTTCATTCATTTGCTACCTTAGCTTTTAATTTTATGAATTGTGATATTGGTGATGTCAAACATTACAAAGAAAAAAAGAATCCCTCTTCTTGGAATGTGATAATAACCAGGGAGTATTCTTGGGTCCCAAGAATTTCTATGTAAGAAAAAAAGAATTTGTTTAAAATTTTGTAAAAATTGTCCAAAAAGCTGTGACATTCTGGTCAAGTTTGGGAAGGAGATGGGAGATGTGTAAGGATATCAGTAAGCCAAGTTCAAATTTCAGCCTTGTATATTGCATTCACTTTCACACAAACATCCTTCGGACAGAAATGAATCAATTTTTTCTCCCCTATCCCCAACTATTGGCTAAATAGTAGATATAGACTTGGCTCTCTCACTTTAGGTAGCAACCAGTCCAAAAGAAGAAAATCTTGGAATCCCAAAGTATGGGAAATGACTCCACTATTTTTCCCAAGAAGTCCTGGCAATCCATAGATGATGATAATAATAGTAAAAAAGGAATCTGTGGAGAAGGCAACAGGAAATCACGACACTATCTTTCTCAAGAAGTCATGGCAATTCACAGATAATAAAGAAAAGGAATCTGTGGAAAAGGCAACAGAAAACCATTCTACTGTCATTGCCAGATGTACTGGAACTTTACAGATAATAAAGAAAAGGAATCTGTGGAGAGTTTTGATCACCCTATATCCTTAATGGTCATGGTATTATTTTTTTTTTAAAAGTCTGGGAGAGGACTACTCAGATATTACATGATAAAATTGCTTGCTTTATGGAATACAATCCTACCCTACCTACACACTATGTCTTGCACAGCATGTCACCTGGCTGAAATTTCTTCCCCCATTTCTTCTCCAAATCTCCAGTAACTTAGCCTTAGTTAATCACCCATTCCTATATGCTTGTAAAATCAACACTGTTTCCTAATGTTTCAGGTTTGTACTGAAAGATGATAGCAATGTTTCAGTCGCTGCATTTCCCTTAACGACTTCATCTTCCTCAGTTTCCCGCACGACTAAACCAGTCGTTAGCAAGTAAGCATTTTCTAATTTTTGTTTTTCATTAGAATGGAGAAGGTAGCATGAAGATTTCCTTTTCATTTTGCCATAATATTTTCTCTTCTCAAGAGACGGGTTTTACTCTGCATGGGAAATGGCATTGTATATCAAAATGAAACATATCCAAGCTTTTTTACTTACAGGGATCGATCATATTGCTATAAAGGATGCCTTGTCTTTTTGCAAGAAACACAAACCAATATCCTATCAGTATATATTTTTTTAATTGATTTACCATCAGAATCCTTCAGACAATCCAATTCAAGGATGTCTTGTAATAAAACGGATTTTTCTTTTTCCTAGCAACATAGGTTCAATGTACTATCAATATTTGTAATGTTCTATTAGTAATGTCAAACAATGGACAAGTATGGCTATACCAGAGTTGCTGATGGCTGCTGTTGATAGACCATTATGGAGGAGATTCAGTGTGGCTTCTACATTTGGATCCACTCTATGATTACAAAAAGTCAAGAGGATGATTAGTAATGTCAAACAATGGACAAGTATGGCTATACCAGAGTTGCTGATGGCTGCTGTTGATAGACCATTATGGAGGAGATTCAGTGTGGCTTCTACATTTGGATCCACTCTATGATTACAAAAAGTCAAGCGGATGATGATGATTAGTAATGACTAAATTTTCCATAAATGTTTCTGAAATGCAGCACATCACCCAGATTGAGGGTATGTGGTTTCAGGTTTTTGAACATTTGACATTCTTCTTGTGAGGGTGTGATGGATTCTCCTTCTCCTACCTTGTAGGTTGGGCATTTATATAACTTCCTGACATCTGGTTGTCTTGTGTATGTATATATCCTATGTTCATCTGGGTTCACTTCCTGTTTATGTTGGTGACCCCTCCCCCCCATTGGCATCAGTTGAGGTCTGATTCTGCACTTGATGTCTTTGATGTTACCTTTTAGGTCAAACTTCAGAGCTTCTAGGTTTTTGACTTTCTGGGTACAAAACTTACTATGGTATCTCTTAAGGTGAACTTATTACATATTGGGATCATCACATCAACTATTCATAGGTCAAGATTTCTGATGGGTATACATTTTAATTAAGACCACTGCAATTTCCTAGCATGAATCACATAATACATTATCACAAGGCTTCGCAAAAAAAACAACCTAAATAGCACCTCATAAAATCTGCACTTTTTGTAGGGAATGCCAATACAGCATTTTCCCTGTTGGCTGGGGCTTCAAAATACACTGACAGCACCTCAGTAAAGGGGTAAGACACTCCAATGAGGCGTCCTGGGTATGACGATAAACTCAATCCAGCAGCAAGGCCTCTGATCAGAAGGCTTTGAGTAGCATGGAACCACTTCTTAATTGCTGGTGTTCCCAGTTTCACCCTGACCCAATAGTAGCACTTGTTAGGGTACCAGCTATGGGCAAATAGTTAGCCCCAAACTGGTGTCAAAACACTATGAAGGTGCAAAAATAGGTTTTTAATACCAGCAACAATTTTTTATCAGCAATACATTATTGGAAAAAAAAATATTACCAGCAATACTTTTCTGGAATAAAATAAAAAAAATTACCAGCAATATTTTTTTTTGGATTAAAAGAAAGAAAAAAAATTACCAGCAATATTTTTTTTTGGAAAAAAGAAAGAAAAAAAATTACCAGCAATATTTTTTTGGGAAAAAAGAAAGAAAAAAAATTACCAGCAATATTTTTTTTGGAAAAAAGAAAGAAAAAAAAAATTACCAGCAATATTTTTTTGGGAAAAAAGAAAGAAAAAAAATTACCAGCAATATTTTTTTGGGAAAAAAGAAAGAAAAAAAATTACCAGCAATATATTTTGTGGATAAAGAAAAAAAAAATGTTAAATGTTGAAAAAAAACATATTACCAGAAATATATTTGATTCTTGACAAAAGCCCTCTTTGCAAAAATACATCAATCAACTTTGATTTACAAACTGATTTCTTACTAAGAATACATATTCTATTCATACAAACCTATCCTAAAAATCGTGTCAGCATTAAATAACCCATTGAGGTTGATGTGCCTTAAAATAAACAAAACCAATTTAAATAGTATCTCAAATAAACCCCAGTTATTTTGCAAGTAGCACCTAATCAATGTTTTCAATATTTTTTTTATTGATTCCCTACCTGAATCCTTCACTATATCCAATCTTATTTTAAACAAAGGTTTATGAATATTAGATGTTTGCATTTTACTTCCTTATCATCCATGGTAAATATTATTAAGAATGCTGCAGTACTTTGGCAAGATCTAAAGGGATGTTTTCAGGAATCTCCTTATTGATGGCTCAAAAATTCTTAACAAGATTGAGATCAGATGAATTTCCTCACCAACACACCAGGAAAGTTTGACTCTGAACATGGCAAACACTGACTGTTTGTTCACCATTGTGTCAGCAGTCAAACTTTACAAAAAGAAAACATACAGGTGGTATAATGGACTTTACAGTCACATCACATTGGAAACACTATGATCACCAAAGTTAACATCCTGGGTAAGACGATAAACTACGTCCAACAGCAAGGTCTCTGATCAGGAGGTTTTGAGGGGTGTGGAACCACCTTAATTGCTGGCGTTCCCAGGTCCACCCTGACCCAGGGTGCTATCATCTGTTAGGGTCCCAGCTATGGGCAAATAGTTAACTCCCAAACTAGGGTCAAAACACTATGAAAGTGTAAAAATAGGTTATAATACCAGAAATACTTTGTAAAAAAATTATTACCAGAAATTTTTTTTTTTTTAATATCACCAGCAACAAAAACCAAAGTTAAGCAATGTTGAGCCTGTTTAGTACCTAGATGGGTACTGCAGGTGCAGTAAGCTTGGATGCGCAGGTGGTTTGATGGATAAAGGCTTGTAATTTTTAATCAAAGAACAGATTCCAATTCCAGTTGGGTTTGTTTATTCTCTTATGGGCAAATACCTTTGCAAAAAGTATGAATCCACCTGTTCTTCCACACCTACCCTTAATTAGTAAGATTTGTATCACTAAACCATTATTTTCTCAAAAAAAATCTTAAAATCTAAAAAAAATATTTTTTGGCTTTAAATAATCTGCAAAGAGTTGATAAATCGTAGAAAATGAATCAATCAATATCCATTAAAGGTATTATGCATGATCTGTTTAAAGTGAAATATTTGTCTTTGAGATTAAGTCTGTTTTATTATGAGGCAGCTTTCCAGTGATCAGACTATACATAAACATTATAAAGGTACATTGGGTTTAGATACCTTAATTTTATTGGCAGAAAATATTTTTCCTTTATCATAGCTGGCTGCTCATGTAGCTTCTCTCATCAGACTCTGATTTCTGTCTGTGAGATTATGATTTTATTTTTTTTCTACTTTTCCCACTAGATGTTGTCATTTCTCCCACTTTGCCAAAAAAGTTCTGTTGACGTTATTGTAAGGTGTATTTACCTGGGCACTGCACGAAGGCAGCACGGTCATTTTTACATGGGGGTCACAATTCACATACGTATACATATGAGCTAAGAACAAAGATTTTTGCCTAGTTCTCACAACAGAATAGCAGAAAGATATGAATCCATCTCTTCTCCCTCACCCCAGCTATGGGTAAAATAGCTGGAAAGACAGAGTTCTCTAGCCTTGAGTGGCAACCAATTTGGAGGAAGGAAACTTATCTGTTCATCTTGAAAGATGACTGGATGGAACATATACAAATCTACTTAGAAAAAATCCAGAACATCATTTGAAGAACCCATGCAACACTTAACACAATTTTCAGGGAACTGAGACCAATCTCTCTTAAACTCGAACAAAAATGATTACTGTTTGCCGAGTACTGCCACCGAGCTGACAGGGAAATCATCTCATCCTTACTCCTATGTCATCCTTCTGGAAATGTCTTCTCATGAAAATCGACTTTCCCAGACACCATAGCTTGGGACTCGGAGTTGGACATTGGGGATCTGGGGACAGAAATACAGGACTGAACAGTGGGGAAATGGATTGTCAATGGAGTTCTAACCAACCATAGGGAGGTTGAAGATGATGATGATAAGGGGAAAGAAAACTTCTAATTCAAACCACCTGCTGCCTTGTAGGTCCTGCCTCTTTAGGCAAAGGCTGTGAGGGGAGGGACAAAGTAACCTCAAAGTCCACTGTTCCAAAACGAACAGGCAAGCCATTGCACTCTTCTGCTTTGAATGCCAATGCACTAACTGAATGAAAGAAAAGAAAAAAGTCACTTTTAGATGTCTCCCTTGGACTTTCAAATGTCTGCGTTGTCTCTTTATCACTCAATCTGGCAACTCTGATTGGCTTTGAAATATCTTTAACTTTATCACATATGACTTCTTTTTATAAACTGAAATAATCTAATATAGTGTGACATTGACAACATTTCACCAAAGAATCATGTCTGGCAAAGATAATTATACTGTATATCCTGGGTATGACGATAAACTACATCCAGCAGCAAGGCCTCCGATTGGGAGATTTTGAGGAGCGTAGAACCACCTCTTAATTGCTGTTGTTCCCAGATCTACCCTGGCTTGAGGTGGTAGCACCTGTTATGGTCCCAAACTAGGGTCAAAATACTATGAAAGTATAAAAATACCTTTTTATAGTAAAAATAACAGCAATACATTTTCATAGTTTAAAAAAATTAACAACAATACATTATTGAAAAAAATAAAAAATATTACCAGCATTGTATTTTTTTTTTTTTTGTTTTGTAAAAAAAAATTACTCATGTTCTCAAGAAAGTTAAATTTTGATATTAAATGACCCATAATAAGTTGATATGCCATTAAACAAATTTATTCTGCATTTATTACTGTGTATTTAAAATTTTATCATTTTTTTTTTCTCTGTGTTCTGCCAAAGCAATATTAATCTTTTGAAGTAACTTTTTTCTTTATTTGATTCTTCTACAGAGTGGCAACTGTAGCTAAGGAGGAACATATCGATGTTGAGGTTGATGATGCACAGCTTCCAGATCCTCTTGCATCTGCCATCCACCCTGGTTTCCTTGACCCCAACAGTATCATCTCTGGCATCCTGGCACCAAGTATCTACCCTTGGTCAACTCAGGGTAAAGTGTTTTGAAAAAAAAAGAAAGCTTTATTTGGGTCTCAAATTCCTTTTCTTTGTCTTTGCAAAATCAAATCTATGTTCTTTATTTTAAGAATTTCCTGATAAATATTTATTAACTGAGCAGAAAGTATTGCTTTCAGTTAATGTTTATAAAATCTTTCTATTAAAACAATTTTTCTGGAAAATAGATTCCCCAAGTTCACTGTTATCACTCTTTCCAATATTGATAAAGGTTGCCTTCTTGACGTTTTGTTTGAAGTAGAGTGTAATACTAGATTGTCAGTTAGGTTCCATAATTTCATTGTTGCAACTGCTAAATATAACAGTAAGTTCTGTAATAATAGTTTTGTCTCTCAGCTGTGGGAATTTCTTGCATTCCTGTCAATTATGGGCTTGCAACCATATATATGTTGAAACACCAGTTTGTGTACAATCACTGAAGTTAAGCAATGTTGAACCTGGTCAGTAACTAGATGAGTAACCACTTGGAAATACCAGGTGTTGTAAGCTTGGATGTGCAAGTGGTGTAATGGATAACAGCTCAGAATTGGAAATCAAGGAGCTGAGTTTCAATTCCATTTGGGTTTGTTGTTCACTCATGCACAAATACTCCTGTGAAAGTGACATGGAGGAAGAAAGTGGGTAACTACTGACATTGAGGTTCAAGCGTGACACTCTGGTCTTATGAATATATGTTTTCTGTCAGGTGTATAAATAGCAGTGTCAGGCTACTAACTAGTGATTATTGAGTGACTATTCAGTGGAACTATCCAGTTGAATTAGTGCGAATTATTGTGCATCAATGATTTGGGTTTTGATTTAGGATTTACCAGACATTAAATCGAGCTGTGCTACTAACAAGGTATTCATTGAAATGGTTAATCATCTTGGTTGACTTTTACTTCTTTGTTCTTGTTAAATATTTACTTGCAGCTGTAATTAAATATTGTTTTATTTTAACAATGAAGCCTTGAGTTATACTTAATCATTAACAGCCACCGTACGTCACAAAAGAAAAGTATAAATCCCCCTCTTCTCCTCACAGCTATGAGTTAATTAGTATGACTTGTATCAGTAAATTATTCTTATCACCAAAAAATTCTTAAAATCTAAAAAATATTTCCTGGCTTTAAATAACCTTCAAAAGGTTGATAAACTGTAAAAAAAACAAATCAGTCCTGTCAATTGCAATCTTTCAAAAATTAAAATCTACATCAATCATCACTATCTCTCTCTTTGAAGCCTTTTCTTTTTCATGTCCTCTCTGTTTCTTTCACTCTCTCAGTAACCCATTGTATCTTAGTGGCTTTTATTGCTTTAATTGGGGTGAAATGATCTAAAACAATAAAAATGAATCTTGCCCTTATTTGAACGTTTAAAGTGGTAATAACTGGGCAAGTGACATATCCATTAAGCCAGTGTTCTCTAGATTGAGCAGCTTGGTAAAATACAAAGTTAAGAAGAATGCACAGATACTACACTAATCCTCGACAGAAATGCTACTTCATACTTACATAATTCCATTATTTTTGTCAGTTACTATGTATGTTTGAAAACACATTTTCTTTTATGATTTATGTAAATTATTTCTATAATAGCTTTATTCTGCATTAATTCCTGACCACTGACAATCCTTTCTTCTATGGATTTTAAACATATTTCTATAGTAAAATCATTCATAGTGCAACTTTAATTTATCAGTTATAATTCCTGACCATTGACAGTTTTCAGATTAAAAATGACAAAATTCAGTATTTCAGCATCATTTGTTTTTCTCTTCTTCCAAAAATATTTGGTTTCTTATTGCAGAAATGAATCAAGAGTAGGTGTAAAGACAGTGGACCCTAATTAAAAAAGCCAAAGCCTTGTTTACATTTCTTTTCTTTTTTTTTTATCATTTCACCCCACCAAGTAAGATAATAAAACCACTAAAAGTTACTGAGTGAAAGAATATGAGAGAAGGAAAATCCATTACAGAAGGAGGACAATAAAAGAACAGGAAATTTACTTACTTGTACTTGTTGTAGCATTCACCCAGGATCGGTTGAGTCATCTCCATCAAAGGATCTTGTTGCATCCCAAATGAAAACTGAACAAGCTTGGTGGTCAGATGCAATTGAGTCCGTAAAAGCAAACTAATTAAAGTTTCAGCACTGTAACCAAATCACTTCTTGAATTGCTCTATCCTAAAGTGTGTATACATGTGTATCCTATGGTATCACATGTAGAATTTATTTGTGTATCTTAAGGTATCACATGTAGAATTTATTTGTGTATCTTAAGGTATCACATGTAGAATTTATTTGTGTATCTTAAGGTATCACATGTAGAATTTATTTGTGTATCTTAAGGAGACTACTGTGAATCTAAATTCTCACAGAAACTCCTACTATGATTTTGCATGTCCAAACAATCTCTGCTACAGCTGTTGGAACGGTGATTGTTTAGCGCTTACTAATTAAGAAGACAGAAGATAATGATTGACATTGTATTTAAATTTTTGAAGATCAAACTTGACTGAAAAGTAAGAAGCCAGAAGAGAGTTCCACAAGCAAGAAGTACAAGAGAAGAAATTGTTAGCATAGAATTTAGTTACATCTAGCCATTTCAACTGTAAAATGATGAGACCTTGTTGCCAATCTAGTACTGCATTTAAATTCATAAAGTCTGGGTAGTGGAAAGTTCATCAGAACAAGCAGCATGAAAATATTTATAGGAAAGGCACAGAAATGTTACATTATAGTGGTAAGCAAGTGACTGAAACACAAGATGCCAGGTCAGGACAATTAGATTGCAGGTTCTTCTTTGGATTTTATCATGAATCTCAATATACATAGCAGATGCACAAAACCAGCTGTGGCCATAATATTCAATGCATGGCTGAATTGTAGACTTAAAAATGTGCAATATAGATTCTGGTGAGAAAAATTGTCTAGCACAACACAGTGAACCAACTTTCCTAGCAGCATGTCTAGCAATTGATTCATTGTAATCTTTTTATTTTATGCCAGTGGAAAACGTTAACCTGAGAAGATGCAATTTGTCACTCTCCTGGAGGTTAGCATCAGCCATGCTGATGGAAGGCTAAAAAGATCCACTAAGATTAAAATATAGTACATATAAAATGTTTACATTTAAATGTAGTCAACACTAAAATCCAACCAATTAATACTGTTTTTTTTTTTCTTTTTATGTAATTTTAAAATTGAAATCTTTTTAATTTTATGTAAATGTGATATTATAGGATACACAAATTCAACTAAAAATTTTCATTTTATCTACATGTGATATTATAGGATACACAAATTCTACATGTGATATCATAGGATACACAAATTAATTCTACATGTGACATAAGATACACAAATTAATTCTACATGTGACATAAGATACACAAATTAATTCTACATGTAATGTCATAGGATACACAACACAGTTGCTATACAAATAAAATTTATAGACAATTTTGATATGCTACTACTCTCTTTACATTTAACAGCATAGAAAAAAATAGACAGCACTGTAATTGTACCAATGATGCTTCTTTACATGAAGAAAATCATTTAAGTTTTCATGTTCTTCAATTACTTGTAGAAGATGCTGAAGAATCTTTAGAACCTGAAGAGAACAAAGAGGAAATTTCTAATGAGGAACAGGCATGGTTAGATGCACTGGAAGCAGGAGAACTTGATGATTTTGGAGAAATTCGTAAACCAAAGGACCCTAACCTTCTCACAGCCAGACAGGTAAGTCGCAATGTGTCTTGGCTTTGTAGATTTTTATGATGTCATGACAAATCTCATATCATGTTCATTTGTTATTCTTACTTAGAAGTGAAAATGAATTATTAATTTTGACCAAGGATATGTGCATTTAAGCATATATGAAACTTATTTTATCAGTAAACTTTGCATTGTGCCCTAATAATCTCTAGTACTGGGTATGATGATAAACTACATCTGGCAGCAAGGTCTCTGATCGAGAGATTGGAGGTTTTGTGGAGCGTGGAACCACTTCTTAATTGCTGTCCATCCTGACCTGGTGTGGTAGCACCTGTTAGGGTCCCAGTTATGGGCAAATAGTGAACCCCCAAACAAAAACAAAACACTATGAAAGTCTAAAAATACATTTTTATATTAAAAAAATGACCAACAATACATATTTATAGTAAAATTATCAACAGTACATTTTATCTCGTTGAAGGCATACAACTGTTCAAAATATTTAGATTTTGGCATTAAATAACCTAGAGGTTGATATGCCGCTAAACAAAATCAACCAACCAAACAATCATTTTCCTTGAATTCCTGACCAATAAAAATACTGTTTTTTTTTTTTTTTTTGTTTTTTTTTTCCTCCTGATTTTCAATGTATTTTGATTTTAAAATCATTAGCAATAGATTTAGATTCTAGATATAATTACTTTATTCTATCAGTAACACAGTATTCAGAAAAGGAAAATTTCATTAGAAACAACAAAGCAAAAAGTACTGAACTGTTATGTAGTATCAGTCCTATATGGCGGTGAATGCTTGTTTCTAAGAGAGTTTTTTTTTTTGTTTTTTTTTCTAAAATAGATTTTGTTGATTTATTTATTTATTTTATTTTTAAGAGAGCTTTACTCCATGGGAAGCAAGAACAAGAATTGTTAGAGCTACCCACAGGTAAGAAAGATCTATCTTCCTTTTTCTTTTTTTTTTCTTTTTTCCCTTGTTTTATTATTACTGTGTTCATTCCTATGAGTTGATCATTTTATGCAACAATACTTTCTACCATCTTCCTCTCTGTTATTCATTCTGTAGGATTTAATTAATTTTGAAAACTTTGTCATTAAAAAAAAGATTATTGAAAAATTCAGTCATAACTTTGAAAGCAATTTTGAATCTTGGTCTTGTGTGTATGTGCCTGTTCTATACATATTTGATATGAATTATGTCATTCAAGGCTTAAATTATTTAATATATATATTTCATCTGTTAGGACTTCATTGGAATGGTTTTGTTGACGTTATAATAACTACACATTTGCATGAATGAGAGATGCTGATAGTTTCAAATTTTTTTAAAAATAATTTTTTGCAAATTAGTCAAATTCATCTATATTCTTTTTCTTTTCATCATCTTTGTTTTTAACTATCCCACACTGTGATAACAGAAAATCTGCCAAAAATGGTGACGTGTTGTCAGAGCCTGGACATAAATTTACCGTGGCTGAACTAGTGATTAAAGTACTGTCTAGACATTTTAGTCTTAGTGAATTATTTCTTCTTTTAATTAAAGTGCCATTTTTTTTATGTCAAAATTATAGTCCGTTTTGTTATGGTGAACAACCAACGTATTTTGTGTTGTTTTTTTTTAGATGTTCTTCACTGTAATGAGTTAATTTTTTTTCATTTAATTTTTGTTGTGTTCTTATAATTTTTTCCTTTTCCGGACATGAATTATATTTTGTCCAAATGTTTTGTATGTCCAAGTGCTTTCAGCTATGCCTTTAGCCATCATCAAGGATGATTTTATTTTTGAATTTTAACTGATGTGTGGATTTTCTTTTTTTTTTTTTTTCTTTTTTTTATGTATATATGTATTTAGAGTTAGAGGAAACCTGATCATATAATGGCTAAAAGAATAGCTGAAAATGCTCAGACATACTGAATATTTGAACAATTTCTACATGATTTATGTCCAGTAAAGAAAGAAATTGTAAGAACATGAGAAAAATTAAATAAAAAAAGTTAAAACTTTTTTTTTTTAAGAAAACTTGTATAAAATAAGGATTGCTGCCCAATTACACAATTTTTATATATATATATATATATATATATATATGTGTGTGTGTGTGTCTGCGCGCGCGCGTGTGTGTATGCACACACACACACACACACATATATATTTATGAACTTGTGTGAGACCACAGCTATGCTATTGATTGCCATACCTGTGATTGATACTGGTCGTTTTTTCAGTCCTCAACAATGCACAAATTAGTAGATTGTCTAGTGTGTTGTCCACCAGAGGTTTTTATGGTGTAACATAGAAGATTCTTTGTGCCCGTTTTTCACTGACTGAAATGGAATCTCTTTAAATACTCTGCACAACCACTGAAAACCCAACACCTGTTGTTTTTTGAGAAGTCTTTTTGGTATTTTCCAAAATTGGTTTATTATAAAAAAATAAAGCACATCAAAGGGGTAAGAATTTGTAATATTATCTCCTGCTAATGTCATGGTAATTATTGTGTCTGTATATTTCTACATTAATAGTCTGCTCTGTGAAGTGTCTCTTATGGTTTGGTTTAAACAAACTTCATATCTCACACTAATCCCTAAAATAGGTAATTTGCCTTTATCTTGACATTGCTTTCTTGCAGTTAATCTCAAATCCCTGAGATATTCCCTATTGTCTGAAACTCAGATGCTCCTAATGCTGACAAGTGGACCAAGACTCAGGATTTGTTTCTTCCTATAATTCCATGTAGAATTGACCGAGTAGTACAAAGTAAAAACAGTTTCATTGGGTTGACCAATTTTACATTTTATCCCCCCAAATAACCCATTATTCGTGTCAACTACAGGGCTGGAAGGAGATTGGGCGAATTTCACTTATACCATATTTAGTCTCGATCTTGTTAAGTTAAATCAATGTTTGATCCTTGCAGGTTGTTTTCACCATTTACTTAAAGGTTCAAATTATGATCTTGAATTGGTTCTTTCTCTTATCAATCTAACCTTCCTTGTAATTTTTCCCTCTCTGTATTAATTCATTTTAATGCTACAAGTCTTCCAAATGGTTACATTAAGGAGTAGCTTGTATAGATAGGAGTCGAAGATAATGGTTAACTCTAGACTTGAACAGGTTAAGACTGTAGTGATCGAGGGGGGAAAAAACATCCTCTTGGGAGTCTGTTCCACATAGCAGTGGTTCGTGGGAAGAAGCTGCTCAAGTGAAACTTATTCTTCACCAATGGAACACAGAGGAAATGTCGTGGCTTTGCTACAATCTAAATGGTATGGCAGATCCTTGCTGTGAAGCTTAGGCCTGACAGAACCAAGGAATGTAGTTTGTCTGAGCACTTTTCATGAAAACAGCAATAGAGAACCGAGAGGCTTGCCACATCCCACCTTTGAGAGAGAGGTTGGAGGACGAAAAATAATTTGTCACCCACAAGGATTGGATAGTGGCCAGGTTCTTTATATATATTCATTGAGGCATTATGAGTAGAAAGGTCAGTTATTTCCTGTTTATAGTATCTGTTATATAGCGTACCTATGAACACTGGGTATGTCCCAGTTCTTATAAAATACATTTGACACAATTAGGGATAATATGCTGTCTAAGTAGTCCATCACTAGTAGTGGTTTACCTACATCACACCGCTGGCGAGTATTGTATTTTGTTGATGTTATAAAGATTACCATTTCATTTCCAACCTCCATTTTGATTATTCCTCATTCAGTAACCCTTTCTAGGTTACAACAGTATCATTCGAACAGCTATTGAATAAGTGGGAATGTTTATTTTAAATTATTTTAATGGCTATTACATAAAACTGATTATGGGCCAGAGAATGGATATCTTATAGCTATTATATAGGATTGTTTTAAATAACTTTTATTTATTAATATTATGTATTCATCAATTATTCACTATAGATTGTTATTTTTATTATTAGAGTTTTGCAGTTGCGGTTATGCATTCATTTATAATGTGTGTCTATTATTTATTTCCTTTATTTGTTTTTGTCTAGGGTATTGGTTTTTTCTTAAATTATATTACATTATTTGTGTTGTATTTGATACATATATCTGCATTTTTTCTTAATTATGCTTTACAAGGTTTTAGTTTTCAATTTTTAACTAGCACAGTAAAAATTTGTTTTCCAGTCTGCATTTTAAGATAAGTTCTGATCTTTTATTTAGAAGTTTGTGTTGTTCATTGAAAGTGATTATGGCTATTTTCTCTACCAGATAAAATTTACAGTTTTTGAAGTTATTGGTGCTCTTTCTGGTATTTTCCATGATAGTTTTGGTGTATTTTTGTTTTTGTTTATAAGTTCCCATATATATTTACAGAGTGTAGGGCTGTTTGCATATTTATTGTTACTAAAAGATGTTTTGTATGTTTTGTCTCTATTTCTCAAGTCCTTCAGTTACTCCTATGTATATTTTTTCATTATTTGCTTGGTATATTGCTTTGCTCTACAGTCAATTGCCATTTAATCTACATTCATGCTTTGTTCTACAGTTACATTGGGTTTGTTTGGGTGGGTGATTTGTTGGTAATTTTTCTGTTGTGCTTTTTTTATTTGTGTCATGTACTTGGTGCAACTATAGCTGATTTTTAGTGTGTTTCTGTTGAATATTTTGTGGAGAGTGCTCGATTGGGGGTAAGTGTTTGTGGATGAGTTTAATGAATATTTTTTCCTATGTTTGTTTTTACATTTTTATTGTATAGTAGGTCAAACAATAAATTTTTTTTTCTGTTGGCTTTTTTATACTGTGTAGTGTGTATGCAAGGCTTGCTGAAAATCCAATATCATTTTAGAGCTCTTTCATAATCATTTTGGCTTTCTTAAAGTGATAGGTTAGCTGACAATTGTTCTAATGAAACTATGTGTAATTGATTGTGGGATCTGCTTGATTATTATTATTGGTGTGTGTTTGGAAGATGTGTGTATGTAAAATGGTATTATATATATATATAAAAGTGAACATTGAAGTCAACACTCAGAGGTGAAAGGCTGTTTCATGCTAGATGCAATTGTCAGGCGGCCTGACGATCATGTCCAGCATGAAACAGTCTGTCACCTGAGTATTGACTTCAATGTTCACTTTTATATTTATATTTACATACACTCTATCTCTGATATCGAGCACTTTATCCCATAAATATAGCACACTTTAAAACTATATTTCTTTATATATATATATATATATATATATATATATATATATATATTACTTCAAACATTATTATAGTAGATACTCTGTTTTTTAAAATAGATGTTTAAGGTAATAAAAATGTTTAATTCAAAATAAATTATTTTGTATCTATTAATGATATTTTTTTTCTTTTTGTTGGGTGGGGATAAATTGGACAAAATTCATGTAGTTCTTTTATTCTAATATATAAATATCTTTTTGTACATTAGAAAAAAAGATCCTTAAATATAATAGACACAAAATGTCTATTATTTTTAACAGTATATGTTTAAAGAACAATTGCTGCCCAAATAAAATGTATAAATATAATCTCCCTCAGTCTCAAGTGATGAAAACCTCATGTCTTGAGGCAGAACACTGTTGATCATCCCTTATAATCTGTCAAAAATGATTACATGATTGCTAATTAAATTCGTTATAAGCTGCCAGTCTGATAAAAGCTTGTAATGGAAAAATTTTGAAGTCTTTCTTCTGAAATGTGACACTAATTTTTAATTTTTTTTTATTTTTATTACTTCCAGGCTACAAAACTGTAGAACTCACAGAGGAACAAATTCAACGGCGCCAACAAAGAGCAAAGAAACGGCGCCAACAGGCACAGGAAAAACGAGAAAAGGACAAGGTATGTTATCATGAATCTAAGACAAAACAAAAGAAAACATCTAAATTTAATATATTTTGGGGTAGCACAAACGATTGCAACACTTTACTTTTAATAGGAATTAGTTTCTAATATTTTGTTTTTTTTGTCAATCTTATGAACCAATGGTCTGTTGGTTTGGTCACCACTTATCCTCAGAGATCACAAGGCATTTTTCCTCATATGCAGTTTTGTCTTTCTTTCATTATAACCTGAGGAAGATACTCAGCAGGTACTCTCAGTTAATAAATTTTACACTTTCTCATAATATATATATATTTATATATTATATATATACACACACACACACAGTGTCCATAGGAATCAACACTGCATGGCGACTGTTGATTTCCTTCTTCAGATCAATCTTTGCATGCACACTCCCCAAATACATTGATAAATATCAAATTTATTTATTTTTTATTTTAAGGGGTTTCTTATTTGGGACAAGAACATTTCAGCACCCCCTCAGACACACATAAATTCATATATAAATGCACCTTATATTTACCAGCCCATACAATGCATATTTTACAAACATTTTTTAAAGTATTGCATAATTAGGTTCATCCCAAATCCTAATTATGCAATTTAAGTCATGTTTCCCTGCAGACAATGCATTAATGCAATGTTTTTCTTTTTTTACTGACAGTAAATTATACCATAAATGTGATATATATATATATATATATATATATATATATATATACACACACACACACACACACACACAAATGTAGAGGAACGAAGAGTAAGATTTCAACATTCAAAACATTAATTTAAAACAGGGCTCAATACAAAAGTAGAGCAATAAATATTTATTATATTCAGTGTTACATTAGAACATGTACATACCCACTACAAATCCGTACATCTTGTTTCAACGTTAAAATATTTTATTCTGAAATGCAGTTAACGAAGCACATCTTCTACTTCCATCATTGAAAAGTTTCCCATAAAAGTTAAAAAAGAATTTACATGTGGAAAAAGAAATGAAGCTAAGTGATCAGTAACAACAAGAGGGAGAAGAAAATAAGAGGAAAAAGGCCAAGAAATAAAATTTAAAGTAAAGGCAGGGAGGGAAGTGAGATAAACTAAGAAGGGACAAATTCAACCAATGTAATTCCATCGAATCATAGAATTTGAATTTAAATAATAACATAGTGGGGTTAGGTTAATGTTTCTAAGACAAAAACTTCCTGTATTCAGGGACAATTATTCGTGGAATGTAAAAGAGTACTACAGTGTTTTATGAAACGGACTTTCCAATATAGATTAGAATACCAAACTGATTTTAAATTTTTATATTGTCATATTAATTATACTTAACCAAATTTTACTTTACAATATGAATTAGAATACTATATACAATTTAAACTTTCGTATTATTTTTTAACAAAGTGTTATTAAAGAGAAATATAATTCAAGTAATATAATGAATAAATTTTAAAAAAATAAATAGGTGGTGAAATCGAGATAGAAATAATGGTAAAATAACATTAAAATTAATATTCATCTTCAAATTTCAATAAATTAAGTTGGAAAAGGGAATTGATGTTATTGCATATAGAAAGGTAAAAAAAGAAGAATATATAGATGAGCTTGGATCAAAACCCAACTGATTCAGCACCAGTTAGAGTTCATACCCTTAAGCCATCAACACTCTACTGAGAAAGGCTGCTAATTTTATGTGAATTGTTTTTATGAATGTGATTGAACGTTCTAAATTTCTATTATTATATTATTTTATTAATATTAACTATAAAGTATTATTAAAGAAGTTAAGTAACAATGTCCAAAACAGTGGATAAATAATAAAAGTAACCAAAATAAAATTAAGATTAACATATATTACGGTTAACTTGCAGAAGCAAGAATAAATTAGAAGATGTTTTAGGTCTAGGGTTAAATTTCAATGTAAAATTAAAATGAAATATATCATACAAGTACAAGTAGGCTATATTAATGTTGGTTATGATGCTATGTTTATAAACATAAGAGGATTCGTTTGTAGATTAAAAATTTCTTTAGCAAGATTGCAAGGTTAAGTCCTTTGTATGTTTACAATTTATTGCCATTTCATATCTCCGATTCAACAGATTGTCCTTGCTTGAGTATTTAATTATTTGTATTTTCTCTTGTAGGCAGAGAAAGCGCGGTTCATTTAGAGACCTTGAGATTCTAGCTTGTTTTAGGATTTTCCATTTAACTTTGGTTGTTTTATTTTTATCTTTTAATTCTCAAAAATACTTAGAATGTGAAGTCATGCTTTGTTTATCTGTGTTATTTAAAGATGAGATATGGTTATAAAAGCACTTTTTGAAATCATTCATTGTATTTCTCATGTAAAAGCATTCAGAAGTCCTGGAATTTTCAACCAAGGTAATAGTACACCTGTATACTGTGGATTTTGTTGAACACCTGTTGGATAACGGGCACTCGTTGGGATTTTTACAATTGCACAGGTTATTTGTAGGAGACACAGTAGGGTCAGCCCTAGTATACCCGTTACTTTTGTTATATAATTTTAATATATTAGTGTTATGTGATTTAATTATTTTATCTAAATTATTTGTGCAACTATAGCTAAGTTTTAGAATGTTAGGGTTGAACATTTTTCTCAGAGAGCTTTTAGGGAAATGCCTTTGAACTAATTCTAAGAATTTAAGGCCTAATTTAGTGTGAACTAATCGATTGTATGGAGGAGTATACCATATGATCTTCCTGTTTCTTTTTATCTTCTTGGAACGATCATAATTTTCCACAAATTCAATTTTTGAAGATTTAAAACCACTATCCTTAAGAATTTTATCATAGACTATCTTATGTTTTTCAAATATTTCTTTGCTTGTGGCGTGCTGGTTAATTCGCCAATTTACTGATGATGGCATATGTTTGATTACGGATGGTGGGTAGTTGGAGCTAAATTAAATGTAACGTCTCGGAAATCAACTTGTTTAATGTTAGCATTGATAACTATGTTGAGATTAAACAATTTAAACATAACGTACAATGGCCAAAACAGGAATATGGCACTAAAGATGAGGACAAGATGAGCCCGAACAATGTAAATAGTGTAAATAGTTACAATATCTCATCTCGGGAATATAGACAGATATTGAAATAAATACTGTTTAAGATAAACAGTGTCTACTCAAATATGAGTATCCACTAAAAATAACTTTTGAAGTAATAAGAATATACTAGTTTTAATCCTTGAAATTTTGTTATCCTATTCTGCTGAATCTTAAGTCTTAAGTTAATGATTGAGTAAGCTCATGGTAGATTCTATGACAATAAAATATCTGTAGAAATTCCCCCTATAGTATTGTTAAATATTTGAGCCTAACAGATTTAACAAAATATTGCAATAACTATCATAAATTTGAATGCTGGTCATTATTTTAAGAAGTGGGTACAAATGAAAAGATTTTGAAATTGACAACTGTTTCATTTCACTGAAACAGCTGTTAAACACTTCTCTCTTCCCTTCTTGCTTTCATTCATCAGTTTCCACACAGTCAAGATTAAATGGTCGATCATTTATAAAGTATTGGCAGGGCGTAATGGTTGTGTGAGCTAATGCAGGGAGGAAGGACAAGCACATTTATAATAGGATAGTACTGTGTAAATTCTGACTCAGTAGGAGTAAAGCAATTTTTGTTCTGTTCTCACACCATGTCTTTGTCTTTTGTCTCCACAGAAACAAACCCTGGAACGACTCTTAAAGAAACAAGAAACAAAATCAAAGGGACCAAAGGTAAGTTGGTGATCAATGAAATTCATTTCATCGTTATGCTTTCTTGGTAACACTAATGTAAAGGCTTTTACAGTTTTGCCGATGTAATGAAGTGATTTATTATCTAAAAGTAAAAATTATTTTTCAAAGACTTCCCCTACTAAAATAATGTGCAGGACATTGGTCTGCTGAAATAAAATATCATACATTGCATTTCTCTGGTGAAAAATCATCAGTTAATTATTATTATGCTGATTATTTGAATATTTTATATTTATGATGATTGCGAGATCATAGTTTGAGGAATTTGACTAAAAGTTCAAATAATGTGATCATTATAGAGAACCCATTTTGATTTCCATCAGCTAGTCTGATGCTAATCTCCAGGAGAGGAACGCTTTGAGCCTTCTCAGTTTCACATTTTCCATTGACATGAAGTGGAATCAATTGCTAGGTCTGTTGCTAGAAAATTTGGTTCACTGTATTTTGACAGTTTTTCTTGCCAGAATTCATCTTGCACATTTATAAATCTAATTTGGTTCACTGTATTTTGACAGATTTTCTTGCCAGAATTCATCTTGCACATTTATAAATCTACCATTAGACCATGCATTGAATATTGCTGCCATATTTGGTCTAGTGTTTCTGCTATATAGTTGGAGATTCTCAACAAAATCCAAAGAATGGTCTGTAATGTTATTGGTCCTGACCTGGCATCTCAACTTCAGTCATTTTCCAAGTGCCATGACATGGCTTATCCTCTGACTTTTCTGTAAATATTTTCATGGCAGTTGTTCTGATGAGCTTTCCTCTTTGTTACCATAACCTCATGAATTTAAGCATACTACTAGATTGGCAGTTAGGTCTCACCGTTTTACTGCCGAATTAGCTAGATGTAACTGTAAGTTCTATTCTAATACTTTCTTTTATTGCATTTCTCACCTGTGGAACTCTCTTTTAGCTTCTTGCTTTCTTGTCAACTATGATATTTAAAAATTTAAATGCAATATTAATCACCATCTTCTGTCTTTCTGAATCCTGTTCTTTTATTGTCCTTTCTCTTTACTAAAGTCTTCTCGTTCTCTTTTACTCCCAGTAACCCCTTGTGTCTTAGTGGCATTATTACCTTGCTAGGGATGAATTATTAAAAAAAATAAAGTAAGCTACATCATCATGAGTGCATACTATGATAAAAAGTCTGACTATAGTCTTTCAATTAAACAGACTAATTAAGGGATACTGAATATCTTTTAAACCCAAATGTGGCTGATGTGGCAAATTTTTACTATTTAATCTTTTTTTTTTTTTTATCTAAAAATAAAAATGCTTTAGTACAATATTTAATGCTGTACAATATAAAATTACTAAATTTAAGATTTAAAACTATTATTTAGTTTGTCTTGACTGTATGATTTCGTGGAAGTGACCCCTCACCCAAAGCATATTGAAACTCTATCCTAGAGACCATGTTATAATACTAGCTTAAAAGCTGCCCTATTGGGCAGCATTTAATCTAGCTCCTTTGGCGGGATCTTGATTGGGCCTTCATCACAATAGGTAGGAGGAGTAGATCGGATAGGCAACTACAGAAGAACTCAAAATTTACCTCTGCATTTAAGAATTGCATTAATATATAAGCTTACCTTTTAAAAGTTCAACAATAATTTTTCTGCTTTCATTTAATTTAAAGCCAATTTGATGTACGTAGGTCCTTAATTTCTATACAAACATTTTTATTTTATTGCTGACTTTCGCTGGATTTTGCAATTAATTTTGATTACTCCCAAACTTATTTCCAAAATTATAAAAATTATCATAAAAAAAATTTGTTGTAAAAAATGACATAAAAATAAATTGGGGAAAACAATCACAGTAATGAAAACTTGGGAATCGATAATTTGAGAATTGCAGGTCCAAATCCGTCCCAAAATGTTTTTAATTTGCTCGTGGATTTGGCCTGATTCCAAAATAGTATATGTTGGGCTATGGCCTCTCAGAGTAAAGTTGAAAAAATGTGACACACTGACACACTGATATTTGCGTTTATTATATAGAAGATTCATTTCAGGAATAATTTTAAAAAGTATTAAAAATTTAATGATTTAAAAAAAAATATTAACAGAAGAATGATATAAATGAGATGAATAAGCTCAGCCCCAAAGATTGTTTTTTTTTTTTTTTTCAAAATTTGGACTAGCCCACTCTCTTTTCTATAGGGATGTACACTCTGTACAAGGCCCAAGTGCCACTCAAGGTAGAGGGTTACAGAGTAAGGGGCACCATTCCAAGCAAGGTGATAAGGCAATCAAGATGCAAGGAGTGACTGGAAGTAAAAGAAAAGAAAAAGACTTTAGAAGGAACTGTAATCTAAATCCAAAACAGGAAAGATAGGATAAACCTCAACTCCTGTTCAAAAGACCAGGGATGAGTGTGAACAGGGCAGTAGATGAACCTATCTACTTCTATAAAGGAAAGAAAAAAAAAAGTAAATAAATAGTAAATCAAATTTTAGGCAGAGGTGTTAGAAGTATAGATTTGAAGAAGACTTCAGAAGGAGCTAAAACCAACAGCGGATAAACCTCAATTCCTGTTCAAAAGACCAGGGATGAGTATAAACAGGGCAATAGGTGAACCTATCTACTCTTTGGAAAGAAAGAAAAAAAGTAAATAGTAAACAAAATAACAGCGTTTTAACAGAGATGTTAGAAGTGTAGATTTTAGAAGGAACCAGAAACCCAATCCTAAACGGGGGAACAAGGGATAAACCTCTACTCCTCTATTCACCCCAAGCAAGGTGATAATGCCACTAAGATGCAATGGGCTACTGGGAGTGAAAGAGAATGAAAAAGACTTTAGAAGGAACCAGAAACCTAATCCTAAACAGGAAACAAGGGATAAACCTCTACTCCTCTATTCACCCCAAGCAAGGTGATAATGCCACTAAGATGCAAGGGACTACTGGGAGTGAAAGAGAATGAGAAGGAACCAGAAACCCAATCCTAAACAGGAAACAAGGGATAAACCTCTACTCCTGTTCAAAAGACTCAACTCTGTGATATGCTCAATTAAATTCAAACTTTGTTGTAGTGGAATCGATTAACTGTTACGCTGCAGAAGGTGACAATTGTGGCTGAATGATAAAATTCTGCACAAAAACTTTTGCTTTTAACAGCTGCAGTACAAGTTAAACCAGGATGCGCGGTGGATTAATGGATAGTGGCTCGGATTGAGGAAACAGAGAGCTGAGTTCGAATTCCAGTCAAGTCCATTACATTCACTTATGTGCTAATAACCTTAGGAAAGGTATGAATCCACCTCTTCTCCCCCCAGCTATAGGTAAATAGCAGAACAGACCAGGTTCTATAGCCTTGGATGGCAACTGGTCTACCGCACAAAAGAAATAGCAACCTACTGCAGGGGAAAAAAAATAATCTGCCTTGCGAGTATCTCACATGACACATAACTGATGAGTTAAATCAGGGATTTATTGCATGATCGCTGTTAAGCATGTTTGTTTCATTTTGTTTTCCATCAACCTTGGGCCAGATTTTTACTAAAGACTACTAGTAAATTTCTTTCTGCCGTGTCAAGGAAGAGTGGGGAAACAAATCAATACCTTTTAAGAAATATTAAGATAAGTAATAAGGAATTTCTGTTTTTGAGAAACAATTCTAATCACAAATGTAGCATCTTAACTACCTGTCGTACATAACTGCTAAGAATAAATTTGTAACACATTTACCTATAACAATGTCCGTTCTGTTTCCCAGGTATGCATCCATGTTGAACATATGTTTACCTCAAGACAGCAATTAAGGCTGAAGATGAAGTCCTGTGCATCAGCAGGTTTATTAAAGGTCAAAGGGTAAAACTAGAAAAGAAATAAATGCACACATAAGACTAGAAACAAACAAAAGGGTGAAAAGGAATATCACAAAAGTAGATGGACGTTTGAACGCAGATTCAAGTTCAGTTGTTGAAATGGGTAAAGGAGGGTAGTAGATACTTTGCCAACATGAATATTTTTAATTTATTTGTTTAAACGTTATTTTTAATGGAGACTCATATTTAAGTAAACGCTTTGTTTTTATTATTAAACAGTACATTTATTTATTTACATCTACCAGCCTGAACTGGGAAAAAGAAATAAATACACATATAAGAGTACTTGGGGGTCTGAATAAGAAACAAACAAAAGGGTGAAAAGGAATATGACAAAAGTAGATGGACGTTGGAATGCAGGTGCAAGACCATTCATCTAAATGAATAAAGGATGGTAGCATTACTTCCTAGAAAAGAAGAAAGTAACATGAACGTTACATTTGGGAACAGTGTGTACGGATGTGTGTGTTGTGTAATGGATATCTGCTCAGAATGAGAAATGTTCAGACATCCTCGTCACCAACTATTATAACTTCAGTTATAATATTGTGAGTTTATCCTGCTTTTGTGTTCAGACATCCTTGTCACCAACTATTATAGCTTCAGTTATAATATTGTGAGTTTATCCTGCTTTTGTGTTCAGACATCCTTGTCACCAACTATTATAGCTTCAGTTATAATATTGTGAGTTTATCCTGCTTTTGTGTTCAGACATCCTCGTCACCAACTATTATAGCTTCAGTTATAATATTGTGAGTTTATCCTGCTTTTGTGTTCAGACATCCTCGTCACCAACTATTATAGCTTCAGTTATAATATTGTGAGTTTATCCTGCTTTTGTGTTCAGACATCCTAGTCACCAACTATTATAGCTTCAGTTATAATATTGTGAGTTTATCCTGCTTTTGTGTTCAGACATCCTCGTCACCAACTATTATAGCTTCAGTTATAATATTGTGAGTTTATCCTGCTTTTGTGTTCAGACATCCTCGTCACCAACTATTATAGCTTCAGTTATAATATTGTGAGTTTATCTTGCTTTTGTGTTCAGACATCCTTGTCACCAACTATTATAGCTTCAGTTATAATATTGTGAGTTTATCCTGCTTTTGTGTTCAGACATCCTCGTCACCAACTATTATAGCTTCAGTTATAATATTGTGAGTTTATCCTGCTTTTGTGTTCAGACATCCTTGTCACCAACTATTATAGCTTCAGTTATAATATTGTGAGTTTATCCTGCTTTTGTGTTCAGACATCCTCGTCACCAACTATTATAGCTTCAGTTATAATATTGTGAGTTTATCCTGCTTTTGTGTTCAGACATCCTCGTCACCAACTTTTATAGCTTCAGTTATAATATTGTGAGTTTATCCTGCTTTGTGTTCAGACATCCTCGTCACCAACTATTATAGCTTCAGTTATAATATTGTGAGTTTATCCTGCTTTTGTGTTCAGACATCCTTGTCACCAACTATTATAGCTTCAGTTATAATATTGTGAGTTTATCCTGCTTTTGTGTTCAGACATCCTTGTCACCAACTATTATAACTTCAGTTATAATATTGTGAGTTTATCCTGCTTTTGTGTTCAGACATCCTCGTCACCAACTATTATAACTTCAGTTATAATATTGTGAGTTTATCCTGCTTTTGTGTTCAGACATCCTCGTCACCAACTATTATAGCTTCAGTTATAATATTGTGAGTTTATCCTGCTTTTGTGTTCAGACATCCTTGTCACCAACTATTATAACTTCAGTTATAATATTGTGAGTTTATCCTGCTTTTGTGTTCAGACATCCTCGTCACCAACTATTATAGCTTCAGTTATAATATTGTGAGTTTGTCCTGCTTTTGTGTGCAGACATCCTAGTCACCAACTATTATAACTTCAGTTATAATATTGTGATTTTGTCCTGCTTTTGGGTTCAGACATCCTCGTCACCAACTATTATAGCTTCAGTTATAATATTGTGAGTTTATCCTGCTTTTGTGTTAAGACATCCTTGTCACCAACTATTATAGCTTCAGTTATAATATTGTGAGTTTATCCTGCTTTTGTGTTCAGACATCCTCGTCACCAACTATTATAGCTTCAGTTATAATATTGTGAGTTTATCCTGCTTTTGTGTTCAGACATCCTTGTCACCAACTATTATAGCTTCAATAATAATATTTTGAGTTTATCCTGCTTTTGTGTTCAGACAGCCTCGTCACCAACTATTATAGCTTCAGTTATAATATTGTGAGTTTGTCCTGCTTTTGTGTTCAGACATCCTCGTCACCAACTATTATAGCTTCAATAATAATATTTTGAGTTTATCCTGCTTTTGTGTTCAGACATCCTCGTCACCAACTATTATAGCTTCAGTTATAATATTGTGAGTTTATCCTGCTTTTGTGTTCAGACATCCTCGTCACCAACTATTATAGCTTCAGTTATAATATTGTGAGTTTATCCTGCTTTTGTGTTCAGACATCCTCGTCACCAACTATTATAGCTTCAGTTATAATATTGTGAGTTTGTCCTGCTTTTGTGTTCAGACATCCTCGTCACCAACTATTATAGCTTCAGTTATAATATTGTGAGTTTGTCCTGCTTTTGTGTTCAGACATCCTTGTCACCAACTATTATAGCTTCAGTTATAATATTGTGAGTTTATCCTGCTTTTGTGTTCAGACATCCTCGTCACCAACTATTATAGCTTCAGTTATAATATTGTGAGTTTATCCTGCTTTTGTGTTCAGACATCCTCGTCACCAACTATTATAGCTTCAATAATAATATTTTGAGTTTATCCTGCTTTTGTGTTCAGACATCCTCGTCACCAACTATTATAGCTTCAGTTATAATATTGTGAGTTTATCCTGCTTTTGTGTTCAGACATCCTCGTCACCAACTATTATAGCTTCAGTTATAATATTGTGAGTTTATCCTGCTTTTGTGTTCAGACATCCCCGTCACCAACTATTATAGCTTCAGTTATAATATTGTGAGTTTATCCTGCTTTTGTGTTCAGACATCCTCGTCACCAACTATTATAGCTTCAGTTATAATATTGTGAGTTTATCCTGCTTTTGTGTTCAGACATCCTCGTCACCAACTATTATAGCTTCAGTTATAATATTGTGAGTTTATCCTGCTTTTGTGTTCAGACATCCTCATCACCAACTATTATAGCTTCAGTTATAATATTGTGAGTTTATCCTGCTTTTGTGTTCAGACATCCTCGTCACCAACTATTATAGCTTCAGTTATAATATTGTGAGTTTATCCTGCTTTTGTGTTCAGACATCCTCGTCACCAACTATTATAGCTTCAATAATAATATTTTGAGTTTATCCTGCTTTTGTGTTCAGACATCCTCGTCACCAACTATTATAGCTTCAGTTATAATATTGTGAGTTTATCCTGCTTTTGTGTTCAGACATCCTCGTCACCAACTATTATAGCTTCAGTTATAATATTGTGAGTTTGTCCTGCTTTTGTGTTCAGACATCCTTGTCACCAACTATTATAGCTTCAGTTATAATATTGTGAGTTTATCCTGCTTTTGTGTTCAGACATCCTCGTCACCAACTATTATAGCTTCAATAATAATATTTTGAGTTTATCCTGCTTTTGTGTTCAGACATCCTCGTCACCAACTATTATAGCTTCAGTTATAATATTGTGAGTTTATCCTGCTTTTGTGTTCAGACATCCTCGTCACCAACTATTATAGCTTCAGTTATAATATTGTGAGTTTATCCTGCTTTTGTGTTCAGACATCCTCGTCACCAACTATTATAGCTTCAGTTATAATATTGTGAGTTTATCCTGCTTTTGTGTTCAGACATCCTCGTCACCAACTATTATAGCTTCAGTTATAATATTGTGAGTTTATCCTGCTTTTGGGTTCAGACATCCTCGTCACCAACTATTATAGCTTCAGTTATAATATTGTGAGTTTATCCTGCTTTTGTGTTCAGACATCCTCGTCACCAACTATTATAGCTTCAGTTATAATATTGTGAGTTTATCCTGCTTTTGTGTTCAGACATCCTCGTCACCAACTATTATAGCTTCAATAATAATATTTTGAGTTTATCCTGCTTTTGTGTTCAGACATCCTCGTCACCAACTATTATAGCTTCAGTTATAATATTGTGAGTTTATCCTGCTTTTGTGTTCAGACATCCTCGTCACCAACTATTATAGCTTCAGTTATAATATTGTGAGTTTGTCCTGCTTTTGTGTGCAGACATCCTTGTCACCAACTATTATAGCTTCAGTTATAATATTGTGAGTTTATCCTGCTTTTGTGTTCAGACATCCTCGTCACCAACTATTATAGCTTCAGTTATAATATTGTGAGTTTATCCTGCTTTTGTGTTCAGACATCCTCGTCACCAACTATTATAGCTTCAGTTATAATATTGTGAGTTTATCCTGCTTTTGTGTTCAGACATCCTCGTCACCAACTATTATAGCTTCAGTTATAATATTGTGAGTTTATCCTGCTTTTGTGTTCAGACATCCTCGTCACCAACTATTATAGCTTCAATAATAATATTTTGAGTTTATCCTGCTTTTGTGTTCAGACATCCTCGTCACCAACTATTATAGCTTCAGTTATAATATTGTGAGTTTATCCTGCTTTTGTGTTCAGACATCCTTGTCACCAACTATTATAGCTTCAATAATAATATTTTGAGTTTATCCTGCTTTTGTGTTCAGACAGCCTCGTCACCAACTATTATAGCTTCAGTTATAATATTGTGAGTTTGTCCTGCTTTTGTGTTCAGACATCCTCGTCACCAACTATTATAGCTTCAATAATAATATTTTGAGTTTATCCTGCTTTTGTGTTCAGACATCCTCGTCACCAACTATTATAGCTTCAGTTATAATATTGTGAGTTTATCCTGCTTTTGTGTTCAGACATCCTCGTCACCAACTATTATAGCTTCAGTTATAATATTGTGAGTTTATCCTGCTTTTGTGTTCAGACATCCTCGTCACCAACTATTATAGCTTCAGTTATAATATTGTGAGTTTGTCCTGCTTTTGTGTTCAGACATCCTCGTCACCAACTATTATAGCTTCAGTTATAATATTGTGAGTTTGTCCTGCTTTTGTGTTCAGACATCCTTGTCACCAACTATTATAGCTTCAGTTATAATATTGTGAGTTTATCCTGCTTTTGTGTTCAGACATCCTCGTCACCAACTATTATAGCTTCAGTTATAATATTGTGAGTTTATCCTGCTTTTGTGTTCAGACATCCTCGTCACCAACTATTATAGCTTCAATAATAATATTTTGAGTTTATCCTGCTTTTGTGTTCAGACATCCTCGTCACCAACTATTATAGCTTCAGTTATAATATTGTGAGTTTATCCTGCTTTTGTGTTCAGACATCCTCGTCACCAACTATTATAGCTTCAGTTATAATATTGTGAGTTTATCCTGCTTTTGTGTTCAGACATCCCCGTCACCAACTATTATAGCTTCAGTTATAATATTGTGAGTTTATCCTGCTTTTGTGTTCAGACATCCTCGTCACCAACTATTATAGCTTCAGTTATAATATTGTGAGTTTATCCTGCTTTTGTGTTCAGACATCCTCGTCACCAACTATTATAGCTTCAGTTATAATATTGTGAGTTTATCCTGCTTTTGTGTTCAGACATCCTCATCACCAACTATTATAGCTTCAGTTATAATATTGTGAGTTTATCCTGCTTTTGTGTTCAGACATCCTCGTCACCAACTATTATAGCTTCAGTTATAATATTGTGAGTTTATCCTGCTTTTGTGTTCAGACATCCTCGTCACCAACTATTATAGCTTCAATAATAATATTTTGAGTTTATCCTGCTTTTGTGTTCAGACATCCTCGTCACCAACTATTATAGCTTCAGTTATAATATTGTGAGTTTATCCTGCTTTTGTGTTCAGACATCCTCGTCACCAACTATTATAGCTTCAGTTATAATATTGTGAGTTTGTCCTGCTTTTGTGTTCAGACATCCTTGTCACCAACTATTATAGCTTCAGTTATAATATTGTGAGTTTATCCTGCTTTTGTGTTCAGACATCCTCGTCACCAACTATTATAGCTTCAATAATAATATTTTGAGTTTATCCTGCTTTTGTGTTCAGACATCCTCGTCACCAACTATTATAGCTTCAGTTATAATATTGTGAGTTTATCCTGCTTTTGTGTTCAGACATCCTCGTCACCAACTATTATAGCTTCAGTTATAATATTGTGAGTTTATCCTGCTTTTGTGTTCAGACATCCTCGTCACCAACTATTATAGCTTCAGTTATAATATTGTGAGTTTATCCTGCTTTTGTGTTCAGACATCCTCGTCACCAACTATTATAGCTTCAGTTATAATATTGTGAGTTTATCCTGCTTTTGTGTTCAGACATCCTCGTCACCAACTATTATAGCTTCAGTTATAATATTGTGAGTTTATCCTGCTTTTGTGTTCAGACATCCTCGTCACCAACTATTATAGCTTCAGTTATAATATTGTGAGTTTATCCTGCTTTTGTGTTCAGACATCCTCGTCACCAACTATTATAGCTTCAATAATAATATTTTGAGTTTATCCTGCTTTTGTGTTCAGACATCCTCGTCACCAACTATTATAGCTTCAGTTATAATATTGTGAGTTTGTCCTGCTTTTGTGTTCAGACATCCTCGTCACCAACTATTATAGCTTCAGTTATAATATTGTGAGTTTGTCCTGCTTTTGTGTGCAGACATCCTTGTCACCAACTATTATAGCTTCAGTTATAATATTGTGAGTTTATCCTGCTTTTGTGTTCAGACATCCTCGTCACCAACTATTATAGCTTCAGTTATAATATTGTGAGTTTATCCTGCTTTTGTGTTCAGACATCCTCGTCACCAACTATTATAGCTTCAGTTATAATATTGTGAGTTTATCCTGCTTTTGTGTTCAGACATCCTCGTCACCAACTATTATAGCTTCAGTTATAATATTGTGAGTTTATCCTGCTTTTGTGTTCAGACATCCTCGTCACCAACTATTATAGCTTCAATAATAATATTTTGAGTTTATCCTGCTTTTGTGTTCAGACATCCTCGTCACCAACTATTATAGCTTCAGTTATAATATTGTGAGTTTATCCTGCTTTTGTGTTCAGACATCCTCGTCACCAACTATTATAGCTTCAGTTATAATATTGTGAGTTTGTCCTGCTTTTGTGTTCAGACATCCTTGTCACCAACTATTATAGCTTCAGTTATAATATTGTGAGTTTGTCCTGCTTTTGTGTTCAGACATCCTCGTCACCAACTATTATAGCTTCAGTTATAATATTGTGAGTTTATCCTGCTTTTGTGTTCAGACATCCTCGTCACCAACTATTATAGCTTCAATAATAATATTTTGAGTTTATCCTGCTTTTGTGTTCAGACATCCTCGTCACCAACTATTATAGCTTCAGTTATAATATTGTGAGTTTATCCTGCTTTTGTGTTCAGACATCCTCGTCACCAACTATTATAGCTTCAGTTATAATATTGTGAGTTTATCCTGCTTTTGTGTTCAGACATCCTCGTCACCAACTATTATAGCTTCAGTTATAATATTGTGAGTTTATCCTGCTTTTGTGTTCAGACATCCTCGTCACCAACTATTATAGCTTCAGTTATAATATTGTGAGTTTATCCTGCTTTTGTGTTCAGACATCCTCGTCACCAACTATTATAGCTTCAGTTATAATATTGTGAGTTTATCCTGCTTTTGTGTTCAGACATCCTCGTCACCAACTATTATAGCTTCAGTTATAATATTGTGAGTTTATCCTGCTTTTGTGTTCAGACATCCTCGTCACCAACTATTATAGCTTCAATAATAATATTTTGAGTTTATCCTGCTTTTGTGTTCAGACATCCTCGTCACCAACTATTATAGCTTCAGTTATAATATTGTGAGTTTATCCTGCTTTTGTGTTCAGACATCCTCGTCACCAACTATTATAGCTTCAGTTATAATATTGTGAGTTTGTCCTGCTTTTGTGTTCAGACATCCTTGTCACCAACTATTATAGCTTCAGTTATAATATTGTGAGTTTATCCTGCTTTTGTGTTCAGACATCCTCGTCACCAACTATTATAGCTTCAATAATAATATTTTGAGTTTATCCTGCTTTTGTGTTCAGACATCCTCGTCACCAACTATTATAGCTTCAGTTATAATATTGTGAGTTTATCCTGCTTTTGTGTTCAGACATCCTCGTCACCAACTATTATAGCTTCAGTTATAATATTGTGAGTTTATCCTGCTTTTGTGTTCAGACATCCTCGTCACCAACTATTATAGCTTCAGTTATAATATTGTGAGTTTATCCTGCTTTTGTGTTCAGACATCCTCGTCACCAACTATTATAGCTTCAGTTATAATATTGTGAGTTTATCCTGCTTTTGTGTTCAGACATCCTCGTCACCAACTATTATAGCTTCAGTTATAATATTGTGAGTTTGTCCTGCTTTTGTGTTCAGACATCCTCGTCACCAACTATTATAGCTTCAGTTATAATATTGTGAGTTTATCCTGCTTTTGTGTTCAGACATCCTTGTCACCAACTATTATAACTTCAGTTATAATATTGTGAGTTTATCCTGCTTTTGTGTTCAGACATCCTCGTCACCAACTATTATAGCTTCAGTTATAATATTGTGAGTTTGTCCTGCTTTTGTGTGCAGACATCCTAGTCACCAACTATTATAACTTCAGTTATAATATTGTGATTTTGTCCTGCTTTTGGGTTCAGACATCCTCGTCACCAACTATTATAGCTTCAGTTATAATATTGTGAGTTTATCCTGCTTTTGTGTTAAGACATCCTTGTCACCAACTATTATAGCTTCAGTTATAATATTGTGAGTTTATCCTGCTTTTGTGTTCAGACATCCTCGTCACCAACTATTATAGCTTCAGTTATAATATTGTGAGTTTATCCTGCTTTTGTGTTCAGACATCCTTGTCACCAACTATTATAGCTTCAATAATAATATTTTGAGTTTATCCTGCTTTTGTGTTCAGACAGCCTCGTCACCAACTATTATAGCTTCAGTTATAATATTGTGAGTTTGTCCTGCTTTTGTGTTCAGACATCCTCGTCACCAACTATTATAGCTTCAATAATAATATTTTGAGTTTATCCTGCTTTTGTGTTCAGACATCCTCGTCACCAACTATTATAGCTTCAGTTATAATATTGTGAGTTTATCCTGCTTTTGTGTTCAGACATCCTCGTCACCAACTATTATAGCTTCAGTTATAATATTGTGAGTTTATCCTGCTTTTGTGTTCAGACATCCTCGTCACCAACTATTATAGCTTCAGTTATAATATTGTGAGTTTATCCTGCTTTTGTGTTCAGACATCCTCGTCACCAACTATTATAGCTTCAGTTATAATATTGTGAGTTTGTCCTGCTTTTGTGTTCAGACATCCTTGTCACCAACTATTATAGCTTCAGTTATAATATTGTGAGTTTATCCTGCTTTTGTGTTCAGACATCCTCGTCACCAACTATTATAGCTTCAGTTATAATATTGTGAGTTTGTCCTGCTTTTGTGTTCAGACATCCTCGTCACCAACTATTATAGCTTCAGTTATAATATTGTGAGTTTATCCTGCTTTTGTGTTCAGACATCCTCGTCACCAACTATTATAGCTTCAATAATAATATTTTGAGTTTATCCTGCTTTTGTGTTCAGACATCCTCGTCACCAACTATTATAGCTTCAGTTATAATATTGTGAGTTTATCCTGCTTTTGTGTTCAGACATCCTCGTCACCAACTATTATAGCTTCAGTTATAATATTGTGAGTTTATCCTGCTTTTGTGTTCAGACATCCTCGTCACCAACTATTATAGCTTCAATAATAATATTTTGAGTTTATCCTGCTTTTGTGTTCAGACATCCTCGTCACCAACTATTATAGCTTCAGTTATAATATTGTGAGTTTATCCTGCTTTTGTGTTCAGACATCCTCGTCACCAACTATTATAGCTTCAGTTATAATATTGTGAGTTTATCCTGCTTTTGTGTTCAGACATCCTCGTCACCAACTATTATAGCTTCAATAATAATATTTTGAGTTTATCCTGCTTTTGTGTTCAGACATCCTCGTCACCAACTATTATAGCTTCAGTTATAATATTGTGAGTTTATCCTGCTTTTGTGTTCAGACATCCTCGTCACCAACTATTATAGCTTCAGTTATAATATTGTGAGTTTGTCCTGCTTTTGTGTGCAGACATCCTTGTCACCAACTATTATAGCTTCAGTTATAATATTGTGAGTTTATCCTGCTTTTGTGTTCAGACATCCTCGTCACCAACTATTATAGCTTCAGTTATAATATTGTGAGTTTATCCTGCTTTTGTGTTCAGACATCCTCGTCACCAACTATTATAGCTTCAGTTATAATATTGTGAGTTTATCCTGCTTTTGTGTTCAGACATCCTCGTCACCAACTATTATAGCTTCAGTTATAATATTGTGAGTTTATCCTGCTTTTGTGTTCAGACATCCTCGTCACCAACTATTATAGCTTCAATAATAATATTTTGAGTTTATCCTGCTTTTGTGTTCAGACATCCTCGTCACCAACTATTATAGCTTCAGTTATAATATTGTGAGTTTATCCTGCTTTTGTGTTCAGACATCCTCGTCACCAACTATTATAGCTTCAGTTATAATATTGTGAGTTTGTCCTGCTTTTGTGTTCAGACATCCTCGTCACCAACTATTATAGCTTCAGTTATAATATTGTGAGTTTGTCCTGCTTTTGTGTTCAGACATCCTCGTCACCAACTATTATAGCTTCAGTTATAATATTGTGAGTTTATCCTGCTTTTGTGTTCAGACATCCTCGTCACCAACTATTATAGCTTCAGTTATAATATTGTGAGTTTATCCTGCTTTTGTGTTCAGACATCCTCGTCACCAACTATTATAACTTCAGTTATAATATTGTGAGTTTATCCTGCTTTTGTGTTCAGACATCCTCGTCACCAACTATTATAGCTTCAGTTATAATATTGTGAGTTTATCCT
Source organism: Acanthosepion esculentum (assembly GCA_964036315.1). Classification (NCBI taxonomy): domain Eukaryota; kingdom Metazoa; phylum Mollusca; class Cephalopoda; order Sepiida; family Sepiidae; genus Acanthosepion; species Acanthosepion esculentum. The sequence goes on along the minus strand of OZ038517.1, from coordinate 21,595,548 downwards.
GCTTTTGTGTTCAGACATCCTTGTCACCAACTATTATAGCTTCAATAATAATATTTTGAGTTTATCCTGCTTTTGTGTTCAGACAGCCTCGTCACCAACTATTATAGCTTCAGTTATAATATTGTGAGTTTGTCCTGCTTTTGTGTTCAGACATCCTCGTCACCAACTATTATAGCTTCAATAATAATATTTTGAGTTTATCCTGCTTTTGTGTTCAGACATCCTCGTCACCAACTATTATAGCTTCAGTTATAATATTGTGAGTTTATCCTGCTTTTGTGTTCAGACATCCTCGTCACCAACTATTATAGCTTCAGTTATAATATTGTGAGTTTATCCTGCTTTTGTGTTCAGACATCCTCGTCACCAACTATTATAGCTTCAGTTATAATATTGTGAGTTTGTCCTGCTTTTGTGTTCAGACATCCTCGTCACCAACTATTATAGCTTCAGTTATAATATTGTGAGTTTGTCCTGCTTTTGTGTTCAGACATCCTTGTCACCAACTATTATAGCTTCAGTTATAATATTGTGAGTTTATCCTGCTTTTGTGTTCAGACATCCTCGTCACCAACTATTATAGCTTCAGTTATAATATTGTGAGTTTATCCTGCTTTTGTGTTCAGACATCCTCGTCACCAACTATTATAGCTTCAATAATAATATTTTGAGTTTATCCTGCTTTTGTGTTCAGACATCCTCGTCACCAACTATTATAGCTTCAGTTATAATATTGTGAGTTTATCCTGCTTTTGTGTTCAGACAGCCTCGTCACCAACTATTATAGCTTCAGTTATAATATTGTGAGTTTATCCTGCTTTTGTGTTCAGACATCCCCGTCACCAACTATTATAGCTTCAGTTATAATATTGTGAGTTTATCCTGCTTTTGTGTTCAGACATCCTCGTCACCAACTATTATAGCTTCAGTTATAATATTGTGAGTTTATCCTGCTTTTGTGTTCAGACATCCTCGTCACCAACTATTATAGCTTCAGTTATAATATTGTGAGTTTATCCTGCTTTTGTGTTCAGACATCCTCATCACCAACTATTATAGCTTCAGTTATAATATTGTGAGTTTATCCTGCTTTTGTGTTCAGACATCCTCGTCACCAACTATTATAGCTTCAGTTATAATATTGTGAGTTTATCCTGCTTTTGTGTTCAGACATCCTCGTCACCAACTATTATAGCTTCAATAATAATATTTTGAGTTTATCCTGCTTTTGTGTTCAGACATCCTCGTCACCAACTATTATAGCTTCAGTTATAATATTGTGAGTTTATCCTGCTTTTGTGTTCAGACATCCTCGTCACCAACTATTATAGCTTCAGTTATAATATTGTGAGTTTGTCCTGCTTTTGTGTTCAGACATCCTTGTCACCAACTATTATAGCTTCAGTTATAATATTGTGAGTTTATCCTGCTTTTGTGTTCAGACATCCTCGTCACCAACTATTATAGCTTCAATAATAATATTTTGAGTTTATCCTGCTTTTGTGTTCAGACATCCTCGTCACCAACTATTATAGCTTCAGTTATAATATTGTGAGTTTATCCTGCTTTTGTGTTCAGACATCCTCGTCACCAACTATTATAGCTTCAGTTATAATATTGTGAGTTTATCCTGCTTTTGTGTTCAGACATCCTCGTCACCAACTATTATAGCTTCAGTTATAATATTGTGAGTTTATCCTGCTTTTGTGTTCAGACATCCTCGTCACCAACTATTATAGCTTCAGTTATAATATTGTGAGTTTATCCTGCTTTTGTGTTCAGACATCCTCGTCACCAACTATTATAGCTTCAGTTATAATATTGTGAGTTTATCCTGCTTTTGTGTTCAGACATCCTCGTCACCAACTATTATAGCTTCAGTTATAATATTGTGAGTTTATCCTGCTTTTGTGTTCAGACATCCTCGTCACCAACTATTATAGCTTCAATAATAATATTTTGAGTTTATCCTGCTTTTGTGTTCAGACATCCTCGTCACCAACTATTATAGCTTCAGTTATAATATTGTGAGTTTATCCTGCTTTTGTGTTCAGACATCCTCGTCACCAACTATTATAGCTTCAGTTATAATATTGTGAGTTTGTCCTGCTTTTGTGTGCAGACATCCTTGTCACCAACTATTATAGCTTCAGTTATAATATTGTGAGTTTATCCTGCTTTTGTGTTCAGACATCCTCGTCACCAACTATTATAGCTTCAGTTATAATATTGTGAGTTTATCCTGCTTTTGTGTTCAGACATCCTCGTCACCAACTATTATAGCTTCAGTTATAATATTGTGAGTTTATCCTGCTTTTGTGTTCAGACATCCTCGTCACCAACTATTATAGCTTCAGTTATAATATTGTGAGTTTATCCTGCTTTTGTGTTCAGACATCCTCGTCACCAACTATTATAGCTTCAATAATAATATTTTGAGTTTATCCTGCTTTTGTGTTCAGACATCCTCGTCACCAACTATTATAGCTTCAGTTATAATATTGTGAGTTTATCCTGCTTTTGTGTTCAGACATCCTCGTCACCAACTATTATAGCTTCAGTTATAATATTGTGAGTTTGTCCTGCTTTTGTGTTCAGACATCCTTGTCACCAACTATTATAGCTTCAGTTATAATATTGTGAGTTTGTCCTGCTTTTGTGTTCAGACATCCTCGTCACCAACTATTATAGCTTCAGTTATAATATTGTGAGTTTATCCTGCTTTTGTGTTCAGACATCCTCGTCACCAACTATTATAGCTTCAATAATAATATTTTGAGTTTATCCTGCTTTTGTGTTCAGACATCCTCGTCACCAACTATTATAGCTTCAGTTATAATATTGTGAGTTTATCCTGCTTTTGTGTTCAGACATCCTCGTCACCAACTATTATAGCTTCAGTTATAATATTGTGAGTTTATCCTGCTTTTGTGTTCAGACATCCTCGTCACCAACTATTATAGCTTCAGTTATAATATTGTGAGTTTATCCTGCTTTTGTGTTCAGACATCCTCGTCACCAACTATTATAGCTTCAGTTATAATATTGTGAGTTTATCCTGCTTTTGTGTTCAGACATCCTCGTCACCAACTATTATAGCTTCAGTTATAATATTGTGAGTTTATCCTGCTTTTGTGTTCAGACATCCTCGTCACCAACTATTATAGCTTCAGTTATAATATTGTGAGTTTATCCTGCTTTTGTGTTCAGACATCCTCGTCACCAACTATTATAGCTTCAGTTATAATATTGTGAGTTTATCCTGCTTTTGTGTTCAGACATCCTCGTCACCAACTATTATAGCTTCAATAATAATATTTTGAGTTTATCCTGCTTTTGTGTTCAGACATCCTCGTCACCAACTATTATAGCTTCAGTTATAATATTGTGAGTTTATCCTGCTTTTGTGTTCAGACATCCTCGTCACCAACTATTATAGCTTCAGTTATAATATTGTGAGTTTGTCCTGCTTTTGTGTTCAGACATCCTTGTCACCAACTATTATAGCTTCAGTTATAATATTGTGAGTTTATCCTGCTTTTGTGTTCAGACATCCTCGTCACCAACTATTATAGCTTCAATAATAATATTTTGAGTTTATCCTGCTTTTGTGTTCAGACATCCTCGTCACCAACTATTATAGCTTCAGTTATAATATTGTGAGTTTATCCTGCTTTTGTGTTCAGACATCCTCGTCACCAACTATTATAGCTTCAGTTATAATATTGTGAGTTTATCCTGCTTTTGTGTTCAGACATCCTCGTCACCAACTATTATAGCTTCAGTTATAATATTGTGAGTTTATCCTGCTTTTGTGTTCAGACATCCTCGTCACCAACTATTATAGCTTCAGTTATAATATTGTGAGTTTATCCTGCTTTTGTGTTCAGACATCCTCGTCACCAACTATTATAGCTTCAGTTATAATATTGTGAGTTTGTCCTGCTTTTGTGTTCAGACATCCTCGTCACCAACTATTATAGCTTCAGTTATAATATTGTGAGTTTATCCTGCTTTTGTGTTCAGACATCCTTGTCACCAACTATTATAACTTCAGTTATAATATTGTGAGTTTATCCTGCTTTTGTGTTCAGACATCCTCGTCACCAACTATTATAGCTTCAGTTATAATATTGTGAGTTTGTCCTGCTTTTGTGTGCAGACATCCTAGTCACCAACTATTATAACTTCAGTTATAATATTGTGATTTTGTCCTGCTTTTGGGTTCAGACATCCTCGTCACCAACTATTATAGCTTCAGTTATAATATTGTGAGTTTATCCTGCTTTTGTGTTAAGACATCCTTGTCACCAACTATTATAGCTTCAGTTATAATATTGTGAGTTTATCCTGCTTTTGTGTTCAGACATCCTCGTCACCAACTATTATAGCTTCAGTTATAATATTGTGAGTTTATCCTGCTTTTGTGTTCAGACATCCTTGTCACCAACTATTATAGCTTCAATAATAATATTTTGAGTTTATCCTGCTTTTGTGTTCAGACAGCCTCGTCACCAACTATTATAGCTTCAGTTATAATATTGTGAGTTTGTCCTGCTTTTGTGTTCAGACATCCTCGTCACCAACTATTATAGCTTCAATAATAATATTTTGAGTTTATCCTGCTTTTGTGTTCAGACATCCTCGTCACCAACTATTATAGCTTCAGTTATAATATTGTGAGTTTATCCTGCTTTTGTGTTCAGACATCCTCGTCACCAACTATTATAGCTTCAGTTATAATATTGTGAGTTTATCCTGCTTTTGTGTTCAGACATCCTCGTCACCAACTATTATAGCTTCAGTTATAATATTGTGAGTTTATCCTGCTTTTGTGTTCAGACATCCTCGTCACCAACTATTATAGCTTCAGTTATAATATTGTGAGTTTGTCCTGCTTTTGTGTTCAGACATCCTTGTCACCAACTATTATAGCTTCAGTTATAATATTGTGAGTTTATCCTGCTTTTGTGTTCAGACATCCTCGTCACCAACTATTATAGCTTCAGTTATAATATTGTGAGTTTGTCCTGCTTTTGTGTTCAGACATCCTCGTCACCAACTATTATAGCTTCAGTTATAATATTGTGAGTTTATCCTGCTTTTGTGTTCAGACATCCTCGTCACCAACTATTATAGCTTCAATAATAATATTTTGAGTTTATCCTGCTTTTGTGTTCAGACATCCTCGTCACCAACTATTATAGCTTCAGTTATAATATTGTGAGTTTATCCTGCTTTTGTGTTCAGACATCCTCGTCACCAACTATTATAGCTTCAGTTATAATATTGTGAGTTTATCCTGCTTTTGTGTTCAGACATCCTCGTCACCAACTATTATAGCTTCAATAATAATATTTTGAGTTTATCCTGCTTTTGTGTTCAGACATCCTCGTCACCAACTATTATAGCTTCAGTTATAATATTGTGAGTTTATCCTGCTTTTGTGTTCAGACATCCTCGTCACCAACTATTATAGCTTCAGTTATAATATTGTGAGTTTGTCCTGCTTTTGTGTTCAGACATCCTTGTCACCAACTATTATAGCTTCAGTTATAATATTGTGAGTTTATCCTGCTTTTGTGTTCAGACATCCTCGTCACCAACTATTATAGCTTCAGTTATAATATTGTGAGTTTATCCTGCTTTTGTGTTCAGACATCCTCGTCACCAACTATTATAGCTTCAGTTATAATATTGTGAGTTTATCCTGCTTTTGTGTTCAGACATCCTCGTCACCAACTATTATAGCTTCAGTTATAATATTGTGAGTTTGTCCTGCTTTTGTGTTCAGACATCCTTGTCACCAACTATTATAGCTTCAGTTATAATATTGTGAGTTTATCCTGCTTTTGTGTTCAGACATCCTCGTCACCAACTATTATAGCTTCAGTTATAATATTGTGAGTTTATCCTGCTTTTGTGTTCAGACATCCTTGTCACCAACTATTATAGCTTCAATAATAATATTTTGAGTTTATCCTGCTTTTGTGTTCAGACATCCTCGTCACCAACTATTATAGCTTCAGTTATAATATTGTGAGTTTGTCCTGCTTTTGTGTTCAGACATCCTAGTCACCAACTATTATAGCTTCAGTTATAATATTGTGATTTTGTCCTGCTTTTGTGTTCAGACATCCTTGTCACCAACTATTATAGCTTCAGTTATTATATTGTGAGTTTGTCCTGCTTTTGTGTTCAGACATCCTCGTCACCAACTATTATAGCTTCAGTTATTATATTGTGAGTTTGTCCTGCTTTTCTGTTCAGACATCCTCGTCACCAACTATTATAGCTTCAGTTATAATATTGTGAGTTTATCCTGCTTTTGTGTTCAGACATCCTTGTCCCCAACTATTATAGCTTCAGTTATAATATTGTGATTTTGTCCTGCTTTTGTGTGCAGACATCCTTGTCACCAACTATTATAGCTTCAGTTATATTATTGTGATTTTGTCCTGCTTTTGTGTTCAGACATCCTTGTCACCAACTATTATAGCTTCAGTTATAATATTGTGATTTTGTCCTGCTTTTGTGTTCAGACATCCTCGTCAACAACTATTATAACTTCAGTTATAATATTGCGATTTTGTCCTGCTTTTGTGTGCAGACATCCTAGTCACCAACTATTATAACTTCAGTTATAATATTGCGATTTTGTCCTGCTTTTGTGTGCAGACATCCTAGTCACCAACTATTATAACTTCAGTTATAATATTGAGATTTTGTCCTGCTTTTGTGTGCAGACATCCTAGTCACCAACTATTATAACTTCAGTTATAATATTGCGATTTTGTCCTGCTTTTGTGTGCAGACATCCTAGTCACCAACTATTATAACTTCAGTTATAATATTGTGATTTTGTCCTGCTTTTGGGTTCAGACATCCTCGTCACCAACTATTATAGCTTCAGTTATAATATTGTGATTTTGTCCTGCTTTTGTGTTCAGACATCCTAGTCACCAACTATTATAACTTCAGTTATAATATTGTGATTTTGTCCTGCTTTTGTGTTCAGACATCCTAGTCACCAACTATTATAACTTCAGTTATAATATTGTGATTTTGTCCTGCTTTTGTGTTCAGACATCCTAGTCACCAACTATTATAGCTTCAGTTATAATATTGTGATTTTGTCCTGCTTTTGTGTGCAGACATCCTAGTCACCAACTATTATAACTTCAGTTATAATATTGTGATTTTGTCCTGCTTTTGGGTTCAGACATCCTCGTCACCAACTATTATAGCTTCAGTTATAATATTGTGATTTTGTCCTGCTTTTGTGTTCAGACATCCTAGTCACCAACTATTATAACTTCAGTTATAATATTGTGATTTTGTCCTGCTTTTGTGTTCAGACATCCTAGTCACCAACTATTATAACTTCAGTTATAATATTGTGATTTTGTCCTGCTTTTGTGTTCAGACATCCTAGTCACCAACTATTATAACTTCAGTTATAATATTGCGATTTTGTCCTGCTTTTGTGTGCAGACATCCTCGTCACCAACTATTATAGCTTCAGTTATTATATTGTGAGTTTGTCCTGCTTTTGTGTTCAGACATCCTCGTCACCAACTATTATAGCTTCAGTTATAATATTGTGAGTTTATCCTGCTTTTGTGTTCAGACATCCTAGTCACCAACTATTATAGCTTTCTATTTTAAGGTTATTATTGTAACACACACTTGTAATTGTGATAACATAATTTGTTAAAGTATTCTCTATATGTAATGTCTGTATAGTTAGTATGAAGACTGATTCCTATACAACTACTCTTGACTTCATACCATGGAACGCTTTATAGTATTGGACAAGTTCATAGAGTCACCAGGGGTGTACTCTTTATGCCACAACAATAACAAATAAAAGAGTGAAAAGGATTTTGACAAAAGTAGATGGCCGCTTTAACGCAAATGCAAGTTCAGTTGTCGAAATGGGTAAATGAGGGTAGTGGATGAATATTTTTAATTTATTTGTTTAAACGTTATTTTTAATGGAGACTCATATTTGAGTAGACACTTTGTTTTTATTATTTTAGTAATGTCAATCACTTTTGTAATGCTCATTGTAGCAAAGACTTTGTACAACTATAGTAACACCATTGAACAGTACTGGTGTCAGACGCATTCGAATAACACTCGCACTAATAGTACTTCCTTGATAATACTCACACGAATAGTAACCACCAAATAGTAATCCATATAGTGATCAATTAGATGCTACGCTAATTCCCATGTATACATTTCCTTTACTATGAGATGATCTACTTATTCAAAATGGGATCGCCTGGGTTTGCTCTCTGGTGATCTGTGTTCAAACTCCAGTGTCGGCAGCGACACTTTATTCCTATATAACACCTCCCCTTTGAGATGACTTTCCCTGGAGTCTATACTTCTTCAGCTTCAGTTCAGTAGGTAGAAATTCTGTTGGCATTCTTTTTCTTTTGCCATAAACCCTTGGTTCAACAATTTCTGATGGTGTGGGTACATTAAATGTGTCATACAGAATTTCTACGTTTTAACTGATTAAGGTGTCGCTTATGTTCCCACTTTTGTCCCTGTACCATGTGTGTCATTTTGCTGATCGTTTTTTTATTTATTTATTTATTTTTTTTTATAACGCCATCTTCTGAGAATTCCTTTCCATCTTAAAAAAATACCTTATCTCCAGGTAATGGATTATATCAAGAATCTATATCTCCCTCTCATATATATATATATATATATATATATATATATATATGACAAATGGTAGACTTATACACGTCTAAGATAGATTGTGGCTAGAAAAATTGTCTTGCACAACTCAGTGAACCAACTTTCCGAGCTGTAGACCTAGCAATTGATTACCATGAAAAGATTTATAGAAAAGGCACTGCGATTCTACATTAGTGTTGGGATAATGACTGAAACCAAGATGCCAGGTTAGGATCAATAATATTACATATTCTTTGGATTTTGAGCAGATTTTTTTTTTGTTTTGCACAACACAGTGAAGCAACTTCCCTAGCTACAGACCTCACAGTTGATTCAATATCATCTTTCTATTTCATGCCAGCAGAAAGTGGATTTTTTAGTGAATTATTTGAACACAGATGAAATCCATTATAATTCTTTTCTTGTTTTCCTTTTTTTTCTTCTTTTAGATAAAAAGTAGCAAAAGATTAGAAATTCCACGTTACCGGTATGTCAATGGCATGTCTGGAATCTTTATTTCCATGCCTCTTGGATTTGATTTCCCTGTCAGCACAGTGCCAATTCGAGAGTAAGATCTTTTGACTATATTTGCTTGAATTGTGTGTAAATAACAGAAGTTAGAACCAAACAAAAAGAAGTTGGTCTGTATGGTTCACCACCTGTTGTTTTCTTTAACAAATATTAACTTAAAATGTTATGCATTTGCAGTTTAAGTAACATGTTTTTTTTTTTTATTCATTAATTCCTTGCCATCCTGGGTAAGACGATAAACTACATCCTGCAGCAAGGAGGAGTATGGAACCACCTCTTAATTGCTGGTGCTCCCAGGTCCGTCCTGAACTGGGGTAGTAGCATCTGTTAGGGTTCTGTTGTGGCCTGTTTAGGGGCCAGAAAGAAAGACACGGAAGACGAAGGTAGGTTGAACAAGTATATTCAAGATATATACAAAACAATAGTGTTAATAATAAGTAGCTAGCGGTGTACGTCCGAACGGTAGATTAGCACTGCGTACACTACTGCCCAAAACCCGCCACTCAACTGACTCTCGTAGTTTGTATTTATGAGAGGAGGAAGAGTTCATTCTACTGTAGGAGGGTTTACCGAAACACCCCCCTCCTAAAATCTTAACTCTGCAGGAGTCTGAAGAAATAATTTTTTTTTTTCTCTCACACCTGTAAAAAAGAAATTTTACCAACTTTTTAGTGGTTTTCCTCCGCTTGACTTGTTTTACCAAGTTCAACGTAGAACAAGTTTGAACTTTTGTTTGTGGTCTTTTTTTTTTCGGTACGGGATTTTACTGCCTTTGGTGCTGTTTTCTCCAGAAACTGAAACCTTTTGCACAAAACGCTTACTCCCTTTCACTGGTCCAGGTTTTTTTCTTAAGTTTTTTAACGTTAGCATCCTGTGACAGTCTCTTCCTTATTTGGTTTACATGTCTTCTATGTGAGAATTTGTGCTCCTGTACTATGTAAACCATATTCCCAATTCTTTTTTTAATTGTACCTTTCCCCCAGTAAGATGTATTATTTTTATATGCTTTAAAAAAACTTTTTCTCCTGGGTGGAATTTTCTTTTTGGTACGCACGACTGTGTTATTTGCTTCGTTTGACTTGGTAGCAATTTATCAAATACAGATCTGATTTTTCTAGCGAACATCACTTCTGCGGGTGTTAATGCCAATGTCATAGCATTATATGGCGTAATTTGATATACCTGAAGAAATTGTTGTAATGCTTTTTCCGTAGGCACATCATATGCTTTTCGTAATGCTCTTTTGAGTGTATCAACAAATCTCTCCACTTGCCCATTTGATCTTGGGTGATATGGCGGGGATTTTATATGTTTGACTTGATAAATTTCGCAAAACTCTTGGAAGTCTGCTGATGTGAATTGCGTTCCATTATCTGTGACTAGGCAATCCACTACTCCAAACTGAGCAAATAGTTTGTGGAGGCAATTTATGTAGTTTCCGAAGTAGGATTTTCGCAACGAAACACCTCCGGCCATTTACTATAACTATCCACTATGATCAAATAGTAGAAACCATCAATTGGACCTGCATAATCTGCGTGTATTCTTGACCAAAGACGATCTGTCTCTGGCCATGGCTTATGGATGATTGGCGGTGCTTTGGCTGCTAAGGAACAACCCTTGCATTTTTCCACCATCTGTGTAATGTCCTGGTCCATGTTTTTCCAATATACATAGCTTCACATCAGCGATTTCATTCTATTTTTTCCTGGATGGCCCCTGTGGAAATCATTTAGGATTCGCTTTTGTAGTGTTTTGGGAATTACTACCCTTTCGGTATAAAGTAGCACATTATCGCATAAAGAAAAGCTGTCTGATATTTGCTTATTTTTTTCTGCTATTTTTGCTTTTGTTTCTTTTATGAATTCATCATTTATAGCTTTATTTTTTTCTCTTGTAGTGTGACGGGGAGGTTTCGAACTGTACAACATAATACTGTCTTGATATCTCCTTCATGTCATAGGGCTGCGATTACAGAGTCTTCCAATGGCTCTGTTTTTGTTGGTATAAGTCTCGACAGACCATCCGCATGCCCGATTTTTTTTTTGTTGGTAGATATTCCAATCTGAAATTGTAGTTCAGAAGAATTGTACCCCATCTTAGTAACCTATTTGCATTGTAAACCAGTAGACCTTTTTTCAAACCAAATATTGTTAGTAACAGCTTGTGATCCGTCTGGAGTAAAAAATCTACCATAGATATATCTATGAAATCTTGTGACTGCGAAAATAATTCCCAGAGCTT
>OZ038517.1:21544073-21579073 GCA_964036315.1 Acanthosepion esculentum | reverse complement strand
CTGAGAAAGATTTGCATTTATAAGGCGCTATTCAACTTTGCTCTAATGACAATTTCTCCTGTCAAGAGGGATAAAAGTTTAAATTCTGATGGAGAACACATATTTTTCTGACTGAACTCTGACTCTGAAATGCGATTCGCTAATTTTTTTTTTTTTTAAATGACTTTTATTTAAAAGTTTGAACAAAGCAACTATAAACAAAATGTTTTTTTATTTTTGTCATCCTCTGCCAGCCGCAGTGATGGAGAAAGCATAACCTTGAGCCATCACTAATTAAATCTTGACCTCGTCGAGTTTAGAGTTAGTTGTTATCTTTCCTCCAAGAACTTAACTTTTTTTGCCATTTCTTATGCTCATACAACACCATGCAATAACTCTCTGCCTTGAATGGCTTTTGGGCCTTGTACATTAGTAAATATATATATATATATATTGAGGAAATTGTAAGACAAAATGGGAAAGGTTATTTCTGACATGTTTCATCCATTAGGATTTCATTGGACTAAGTTTGTCAATGTTTTTGTGACTACACGTGTGTGAATGAGAGTCGCTGGTAGTTTAAAATTTTTTTGAAATAATTTTTTGCAATCTAGCCAAATTCATCTATATTCTTTTTCTTTGTTTTTAGTTTTACAGTTTGCTATATTGATTAAAGTGGTCATATCAGGGACAGAGCATATGTAATATAAAAGTGGACATTGAAGTCAACACCCAGAGGTGATGGTCTGGTTCATGTGTCACTGTCCTCATATATATATATATACAGTGTAACCTGGATATAAGAGAGATTTTCTCTGGTTCCAAATTAGAGCCTGTGTTAATGTATATATAATAGACCAAACCCGGATATAAGAGACTTCTTCTCCGGCCCCGACAATTCTCTTATATCCGGGTTACACTATATATATATATATATATATATATATATATATATATATATATATATACAGTGTAACCCGGATATAAGAGAGATTTTGTCTGGTCCCAAATTAAAGCCTGTGTTAATAAAACAAAATAGACCAAACCCGGATATAAGAGACTTCTTCTCCGGTCCCAACAACTCTCTTATATCCGGGTTACACTGTGTGTGTGTGTGTGTATATATATATATATATATATATATATATATATATATATATACACACACACTTTAAAATTGAAAAAAAACATAATTTCACTTTAATCTTCTAAAGGCAAGAAACTCATTGAATGTGGGTAACTGTTTCTTATTAGACTTAACAAGGATTGCTGTTTGTGGTTAATATCATTGTCTACTAACCGTTAGCCCTTTCCTGTGCAATGATCTTTTTGTTGGAGCTGCAACATTTTCTCTGCGATGTGATCTCTTTCCTCGTTATCTTATTAATGTTGAAATGTTATTAAATACAAAAACCTAACCCAACACTCATCATCTTATATAAGTTATTTATTTAAAGACATTTATAATATGTTTAACGTTCTTTTTATAGATACAAGTATTTAAGCAAATGCTCTGTTTTATAATAAACAGTATTAAATAACATTTACCGGCCTGAATGTCCGAGAAATTTTCATTTATTTAATACTGTTTATTATAAAACAGCGCATTTGCTTAAATACTTGTATCTATAAAAAGAACATTAAACATATTATAAATGTCTTTAAATAAATTGTCGGACTATGTCCAATTCAAAAATATAGGACGTCATTTGTTTACATTTGATACGCTAGAGCAGATATGAATAGAAGAGATTCATGGAAGATTTAAGTTTAAAGATAGTAAAATCGACCTTGCTAACCAGACGCTTCTTCGTGGCCGAACGGTTAAGGCACATCACGCGAAATGATGGTTCCGTATAGGATACAGGTTCGATTCCTGTCGGGGAACGAAAATTTTCTAGGAAGTTTTCTCGAACATTCAGGCCGGTAGATGTTATTTAATACTGTTTATTATAAAACAGAGCATTTGCTTAAATACTTGTATCTATAAAAAGAACGTTAAACATATTATAAATGTCTTTAAATAAATTGTCGGACTATGTTCAATTCAAAAAAATATATAAGTTATTTACTACTACCTGTTGACCAGGTCTTTCATTACTGGGAATTTTTGCCGTTCAATTGGAGCAGTTTAAGTTTAAAGTCAGCCCACTCAAAAATCGATATTAGTAAAAACAATTGGGTGCAACTAAGGCACATCCCCAAATGAGGGGTTAACAATTTGAATGGGGAGGGTGGCCCTGAAAAGGGCCGTTATTACATTCTCAATCTTGCAAAAAAAAAAAAAGGAACCTTTTCCATGGACCATCATAATAATAATATACAATAATTTATTTTTATAATTCTAATAATCTTTTGCATTAGATTTCAACTCTCTAAATTGATTGTACACTGTTTTTTTTTACAGACATTAAATTTTGCCTTTGCAAAGTGTAAAAAAAATTAGTTTTTTCTATTTCCCACCTTCAAGGTTGTAATTTTTTCCCGCCAATTTGGACTCAAAACTGGCACTGAAGAATTATCTATCAAACAAAAAAAATTTCAACAAAATCAGATGAAAACTGTGGAAATGCATAAACAACATCCAATCTCACATACATACATACACATTTTGAGAATTATAGATATAGATAATCTCAGTGACTACTTAGGAATTGAACTTCACAACTTTATTCCATTAGTTATTCAGGCTAATATCCTCATCTTTGTTTTTTTAATGGTTGAAACATAATAAAAATATCGAAGATGAATCTAAATAATTACAGAATAACAAGACCATTGATTTTTGTAACATTAGCCATTTTTCAGAAACCAACATTTAAAAAAAAAAATTTTTTTTTATTCACTGTTGTTGGGATGAACAAAAATGAATGAAAATAAAAGACAAATGTATTTTAACACATAATAAAACAACTTTCATTCATTTACTGCCTGAGAACAACAAGGATTAGTTTGGATTAAAACCATGAATTTCACATGTGTGTCAGCTTCTCACCATGTTGAATTCAGAAGTACCACACTGATCTCCAAGACAAGGGAAGTAACTCCATTGTATTTTGAGTTATTTTCCATTATAGTGGGGAAAAGTTAGCATCCCCTAACATTCACAAAACCAACCAGCAAGGATGATTATTATTATTATAATCAGCAACATTAGAATTTACCTCTTTACAATCAATATCTAATAGTTATTGCTGGGTATTAAGTTACAATAAGTTTTCACAAATCTCGAGCACCTTCCTCAGTATTATTCCTGACCATATCATTGCTGGTGTCGGAACAGCCTCAATCTTTCATTAGATCTTCAATTTTGCCTGTCTTACCTGCTAATCTTCTAAATATGTAATTTGTTATATACACAGCCCTAACTATATAATGTTTTAAATCTTAAGTTCTCAAGTGAAGTCTTAGTAATTTATATGGCTTGATTTTTTTTTTTTTTTTTTTTTTAAATGCAAGTGGGCAGTCTTCTTGCTAACAGATTATAAATTTTTCAAAACATCCTTTGGTTTTTTGTGCCAAATTTTTATTATTGGTTAGTATTGTGGGGACCTACATACAAATGGACTCTTCCACACCTATATAATATGGCTACCAACTCTGAGTAAGGTCAGTCACCCCGTGACTGGAACAGTTGTATAAACTGTTCTTTGCTGTCGAACTCTCCGTCTCGGCGAGTGGAGGGACTCGGACGGGGCTTTGCCGCAGGGCAAAGTGCCGTCCGGGGAGGTAGACAGTCCCTGAACCCGTGTACACGGGTTCTAAATGGACATATTTTTGGCCGAGCCTACGGGCTCGGTAAGCCCACATTAAACCGGCCTTGTGCCACATTGACCCATGTGGGGGGGTTGCTAAATATCCAGTCACCAAGTGAGGGTCACCGAGTAGTAGCCACAGAGTGAGTGAATGAATGAGTCGGGACACCAGTGAGAGAAAGTACTCTCCAGTCCACATTTACCTTTGTACTACGTTTCCGAGAATATACTATTTAACCTATATCCGAGTCCGTGTTATCTTTCTATGGTTTTTTACACCATAACAGTTAGGTTACAAGATTGTGAATTTTAAATCCGCAGAGTGAGTGTAGCATGAATGCTAAATTATAATGAAGAATTAATTGTTATTGATACTTTTGTCTTTTGCAGACCCTCCAAGGTGCCTATGTGTGGTGTACGGAACTGCACCCAACCAAAGAAATATTCCTGTTCCAAGACAGGAGTACCACTTTGCAGCCTCCAGTGCTATAAGAAAAACTTGCTTATCCATAAGCTTGTGATGTAAGCAATTTGTATATAATATAGGAGGGATACTCCACAAGTAATGCCTTCAATTTATTTTCATGGAAACTGTAACAACAACATCGCTGGAGGAACTTTTTAGTTGTAAGAAACAATTTTCCAACCCTCTTGGCTTTGTATTTTCACCAGTAATTATGAAGTGCCTGCATGTTGTGCTTATAAAAATCTGCACCAGTGGAGGCAACCCATTTCTGAAACTCATTACCTCCATGTTAACTGTGCTCACATCCACTTTTTGGTCTCCATAAACATTCAGCAAGTATCAATGAATGTCAGTGGGTGTAATTATTTTTCATGTGGAGTAATTCAATGATAAACTGATACTACTGATACTATGCCTGCATTTTTGTGTCGGATGCCATTTTGCCAGTTGCCATTCAGCTGCTATGTTGAACAAGTTGAAAGAAAAATTATGGGTTATTGGTAGGAAGGTTCAACCTCTACTGTCATGTTAACAACATTCACTTCTGACATTGTGAGCTTTCATAATAAAGCAGGAACCATTACTTTTGGAGCAACCCTCATATTTGTATTGATATTAACCAAAATAAAACTGTTTTTGTTTGTTTTGTTAATATACTGTTTTGGTTTGTTTTTCTTAATTTTTTTCTTTTTACTAACTTGATGGTATACAAGATCTACTTTTCCCCAAATATTTTTTTTTCTTTTTTTAATGCACAAAAAAAAAAACTTCTGAACTCAGCCAAACCAGGAACATGAATGAATTTCAAGTAACATTCAATATACCATTCAACAATTTTTTAAATATTTCCTTTTGAAATTAAGTTGAGTGGGGTTGGGGTTATACGCTATCGACTAGTGTAACATCTAAAAAAAGAAAAAAAAAATTAGGGTTCAGAATTTTTCCCACTCAAAAAACAAAAAAACAATTAAAAAAGAGCAAGAAATGCTCAATGTAGTATTAAATAAGTCTCATCAAAATAAGTCACAAGCTATTTGGATAAATGTAACAAAATCTTTTGATTCTATTTGATCATCGAGTTCAGTGCCTTTTTTTTTTTTTTTTTTCATCTGCACTGAAGAATACTAGATGTACACTAACTAAAATTTAGCTTAATGTCAATTGCACACCAACCCCCATTCGACTCCTTGTCTATCATCAACCCCCTGGAACTCCTCACCGAGTCCTCGGGGGTTGCTCCAGACCCCTGCTCTAGACCAATGTTTTCCAAACCAAAATGATGTAATATCTGTTGTTGAATATTTTAATTGCAATCCTTTGTCATTTCTTATTTTTGTTAATCCTTACTCTTCTATAATATCTAAATTTGTTGATGTACGTGTACCTAAACTAAAGGGATTACTCACTGAATCCATAGGTGTAGGTGCAAGAAAATATTTTTCAAAATTTATCTATATAATAATACTAAATCTCTAATCTTGTATGTATGTACTTGAGATACAACTTAAATAGTACATAAAACTCCAACTAATTTAAGAGCATATTGGACTTTGAACCCATGCCGATTACAGTGCCAAATTTCATTAAAATTAAACAAGGTCTTGGGCCTGTTTTTATGACATTTTTAATAGGAAATTGAGTATTTGTTTTCACTACGCATTCTTCTATCAATCCTCATTTATAAACAAACACTTTCATATTACAACTATTATATGTGAAAAATAATAAACTCTCATAATATATAATGTTGTGGAGTAAATAAGACACTGCCAGTAACACAAATGAACTAGGCAAGACACTTTAAAAAACTCAAAATGACTCAGGGGAAGTCCATTGAAGTCAGTCAAGGAGAATTTCTAGTGATGTCACAGCAAGTAGTCTAAGTGAGGCATAATATTATAACTGCTAGGAGCAAGTTATAGCACATAACAACATTATTAAATAAATTTAAATATGCATAACACAACATATATTTATACAATTCACTATGTTAAATTAGAAGTGTTTTTATAAACAAATATCTTGGATGTTTGGCAAGTACTTGTGTAGTGGTAAAAAAAAAAGAAGAGGGAGAAAAAAAAAGACTGTCAACTTAAAGTAGCAACAAACGTCTGCAATAGATTTCTTCTGTCTCTCGGCCGCAACACTTGTAGCCAAATCACAGTTCAAACGATAGTCCGACGTAACAGTCAAACAAACAACGTAGAAACGACAAAATGGGGTCACAAATTCAACTTTCACTTCTCACCAGCAAAAACGCGTGTTCGTTCCCCAAGCTCAAAAAATCTTCTCCTTTTATAAGCGAAAAACAACGGCTTCTGTTCACCGAGAGAATTTTCTGATTGGTCACGCCATTCAGGAGAGGGGACAACATTAGCATAGATTCTAGTAATTGAAGTAGATTTTTGCTAACTACTTTTTGGTAATTTTTCTTCAGCAGATCACACACAAAACAAACTTTTTTTCAGGTTAACTGATTAACTCTTTCACTACAACTTGATAGGTGAAGACACTATGTGGGTGTGTCATTGTAAAATGTAATCTGAATGGCTGGATAACTGTGTCACATGACTTGATAAATAAATAAATGCACACTGGTTTGCTGTTATTACATCTTTTGAAATGTGAGGAAGCAACATATAATAAAAATTATAATTTATTATTGCATTTAATCTAAGTAATATTGTAATAATAATAATAATAATTATTACAATAACTTGCAAATACAAATTAAAATATGTGTAATTAATAATATTGATAATACTGTTACCTCATCATTTTGTATCATGAACTGCTTTTAAAAGGAACTTAATGAATTTATGAGTCGTTTAATCTATCTATCTATCTATCTATCTATATATATATATATATATAAAAATTCTGTGATTTCTGTTAATCCCTCCATCTGTCTGTCACACCCTTTAAAATAGCCATACATTGACTGATCAAAACTAAATTTTGGGGAGAAATGCAGGTAATGGGGGTATAAAGCACAGTTGGAATTTATTGTACAATAAATTTTCATTCATTTTTTGGGGAAAATTAAAATTTTTATTATTTAGCATACAAAACACTCCCACTATTTTAAAAAAATGATTTAATGATTAAAATAACGAGCACTTACTTAATAAAAATGCAGTATTCACTATTTCCATTATTCGGACTAAAGCAGCCCCAAAAAACTGGGATAGGTGGATACAAGAGGAGGAGGACAACAACACTCAGAAAACAGCCTGCCTGCCTTATGTGAAGGGGTTATCAGAGAAAATACAAAAGATCTGCCGTCCATATAACATCAGGACAACATTCAAAAGCTGAATGACACTTTGCAGATATCTCTCCCGAGTAAGACCCCCTCCCCCCCATAGAGGAGAACATGACTAAAAACTGTGTGTATGCTATCCCATGCAGCTGCGGAAAGAAATAAAAAGGGGTGGCAGGCCGTCCCCTTAAGGTAAGGCTTCAAGAACAGCAGAAAGCTGTAACACGAGGGGGAGTGGAAACATCAGGCATGGCTGACCACATATGGAGAGAAAAGGGAGATCACTGCCCTCTGTGGGATCAGGTTGAGATCATAGACAAGAACATCATTGGAAAATTCATAAACTTAAGGAATCAGCACATATGACCGAGCATAGAATGAATACAATATGGGAACCAGTAATAAGGAGTGCCAGAAAAAAAGCAATAATAACAACAAAATTACAATATGAGCTCTGGTAAAAACATTAAATGATTACAGCAAAAATTGCAATATGAGCACTGGTAAAAAAAAAAAAATGATTGCTTAGACATGGCACGTGGAACTTGAGCAGTCTACCCCAGTGAGTGAAATAAAAGGTTCAGTTCGACATTCCAACCACCTGAAGAAGGCCAGAGCGTACAATGGCCGAAATGTTGTAATAAATATAGCGACAAAGTTGAGGGCAATAGTCCGATGTAAATAGTGTACATCATACCTCATCTCAGAAATATAGACACATAGTGAAAAGCAATATTGTTTTTTTGCATACTTTTCTTTTTTATATACAAGAATCCTGCTAATTGTTTATATATATATATATATATATATATATATATATATATATATATATATATACAAGAATCCTGCTTCTAGTTTGTCCTGCATTGGCAAGAACTATAAACAAATCACAAGGACAAATGTTCAAAAAGTTGGAATTTGACTCAATAAAGAAATATTTACGCATGACCAGTTGCATGCTCAAGAGTAAGAAATTCTAAGGATTTGAAAGGAAAATAAAAAATTTTTAAAAAAAAATTGTTTACTATGAAGTCTTACAAGTCTGGTAGTTAGGAGCCCAAACTCTTGCGCAGCGTCTTGAGAGGCTGCTCTGATCAACAGTTGCATAATATCAGGGTTCTCGCGGAAACTGCCAACCCAGTAACCTCAGTATGCATGCATATCACAAAAAATTCATGACAGCACCACTATTAAAGCAAGAGAAAAGGAAAGGAACCGAGAACCCCTTCCTAAACAGGAAACAAGGGATGTACTTCTACTACTGCTCAAGAGGAGGGGGAGGAGTATGGACCAGGTGATAGGAGAGCCTATCTACTCCTCGTTAAAAAAAACAAAAAAAAAAAAACACAAAACAATCCTGGGTTTGACTTCCAGATGAATTATTTCAAAGAATGAGCTTTCAGATAACTTATTTGG
Organism: Acanthosepion esculentum; assembly: GCA_964036315.1. NCBI lineage: Eukaryota > Metazoa > Mollusca > Cephalopoda > Sepiida > Sepiidae > Acanthosepion > Acanthosepion esculentum. The sequence continues at coordinate 21,570,195 of OZ038517.1, read as the reverse complement.
AGAGTCAAGCTGCAGTCCACAGATGCACGAGCACAAACATGTGTACATATGTGTATGTGTGAGCCAAAGAGCTTTAAAAAAAAAAACTAATTGTTTTAACTTAGTATAATTCTGCGTTCTCATAATTCCTAGTCAGTAACCACCAAAAAGAAAAAACTGCTGTAACCCCAATCAATTAATATTACACTAACAAGCACAATTCATTATGAACATATATGACAATGTTGGGGGAAAAAAAAGAAATAAAAAAAATATTCCCATCTCTAGCTCTCTCTTTTATATATATATATATACACACACACACACATATATTCAGTTAGAAAAAACATCCTGGACTGGATAATGGCTAACAGAATAGCCCAAAGCACTCAGATATTTAGAACATTTGGACAGTTTTTACATAAACTTTATGTCCAGAAAAGAAAATATTTGTACAAATACAAGAAAAATTGAATAAAGAGTTTAATAAGAGGGCCTTGTCAGTCGTCTTCAATAAAACTTGTTAACTTAATTTTACCGCAAAAATTGTTTTTTGAAAACTGAAACGAATAGATTTCAGACATCATGTATTTCTTTTTTTCCTTCATTTTTTTTGTAAACCGATTTCGCATTTATTAACTAAAACTAGTCAATCAATTTTAAAATATTTTCGTCCAATCTTTTTCTCTTACAATAACGGTATAAATGTTGATAAAATTTAGTTTTATTAACATTTGAAAGTCTTTTTCGATAGTGTTTCTTTGGATATGGTCACTCAGTAGTGATAGCACTTACTTAAATTCGAACGATTTTGTTTCACAATGAAACCGAAAAAAGTTGGTTTTTCGGTTAAGTGCTCATCTCTAAAATAATGGAATCGAGATGCAAGCCACTAATTTTGGTCTTTGGCAAGAGTAAGTTGGTAGAACTTTAAACATGAAATTGTTTCAGTTTCAATTATATATTACATTACTTGGTTCTTTAGTTCCCAAAGTAGTATAGACCGTCAATGTCAATCCTACATCAGATTTGGTTCTTGGCTCTCCTTGTTGCTTCTACATCTCTTTTAATTCATTCTTAATATAATGTCTTCAGGTAGGAGAATTGTGGTCACTATAATGCTGATAATTAGCCATAATACAACTACAAGTTTATGGAAGTTTAGTGCTAAGCCACATGCAAAACAAATTTGGCAACAGCTTTTGAAGAGAAAGAAACAACACAAACTTCACTATTTAAATATTTTTAATATTCAAATAGAGAAAAAGTAATAAATAGAAAAGAAGTGTCTATAGACAATGTGAGTCTGCAGGCTTAGCTTAGGAGAAAAGACATCTGTGTATCTTGTCAATGGTACTTGTTGAAGAAGACTTCACTTAAAGTTCATGAGTAGCTTTTTCAGATAGTAGTCATTTCTCTTTAGGTTACTAGCTGCATTCTTCCATAACCAGATGCCCTTGTGCTAAAAAGAGAAGTCTTTCTTCATGTTCCTTGAGGAACATGGTAGAAGAAAAAAAGAGGGTCTTTTGAATTAGGTGCTTTTAGTCAGTATCACGTGACCCTTACAGGGACAGTGATTGGGTCTTTCTGTAGCCAATCAGTATCTTTATTTTATTCTGTGCTTGATTATTCTAATTTTGTGATTAATTATTCCGAATTCTAATAGAATCGATTACCATTTCGTATTCTCTTTGACTACTCATGCTATCAATTTTTATAGCTTTTTTCTTTTGTAAAGTTTACCTGTGACTGCCTTACAAATATATACATTTGTCCTTCATCTTGTACTTTGTTGTTTATCTGATTATTTTTCACAATTTTTGATTTCTTCACATCAACATTTCACTGATGCTTGAAACTTTTAAGAGTCCTTAATTAACTTGTTGCTTTTCATCTGGCTGGTTTTCAAAGTCAATACACTTACATCTGTCTGTATCATTTCTAACTTAGAACAGATATCAGCACGGTAAAAGAATTCTGGCTCGAAACTATTTACCATTGTTTTTTAATGAGCACTTTATAACAGGACTGATCTTTGACATAGTTTCCATAGAAATATTCCTGGATGCATCCAAAGATGACTTATCCTAAATTTCTGTATGACTTGTAACTCAATACTTAAGGCTGGCAAATGTCTTCTTCTTAGGCCCCTTTTGCTCTCGGAGGAGCATAGTCCATAAACATCACTACTCCATTGAAATCACTTCTGGGATCTCAATGTCCTCTCTTCCTTTTCCCCACTGTGGATTCCAAGTCACGGTTTGGTGGGTGATGCTGGATGTTGATTTCTTAACCAACCTCACTTCCTCTTCATCTGTTTGATCACTTCCTTCCAAAATCTCCTTGGTAACAAGCAAACCTTTCCCTTCATCATTCATAATTAATACGACCAACCTAAGTTAATTATCAGTTTCATTCCTTTCGCAATAAACTCTAGTTCCATTTCTTAATGACTTGTGTTCATTTGTGAATCGAATTTAAAGACTTGCACGTTGTATCTTTTCAATGGACCTATTTTATACAAATTCTTCTCAAGCTTTCTGCACAGGATTCAAATTTTTTGCCACCAAATTCAGGGTTAGAGTTTAACACCAAAGTCAAAGCCGGGCCATTTTATTACATTTGGCAAAGTTGGATTTAGTCCAAAAACTGGTCAGAGCTGAAAACACTAAAATTATGTAAAGAATTTCTTGCCAACGCAATTCAAGACCATCCTATCATCAGGCAACCCTTGTCTTTTTTTTTTTTTTTTTCAATAATTCTTTTCATGCTCCATACAAGTACACTACCAATTTTCCAGCACCCTTGGTTCCAGAATCATGCCAAATTATCCCTTTTGCCAGGTCAATGTAAGTCACATAGCTACCTTCAAAGCTAAACATATGATGAAAGTGAATTTATACCAAATAACAAGAAATATAATAAAAATATTAAACACTACTTATTTATTAGATTGTTTATTTACAAAAATAATTTTATATTTGCAATATTCTAAAAACTAAAACAATTAGAACTAATACAATGCAATATTTATTATTTACCAATTTATAAATAAATAAATGTGAAAATAGTTTTTTAATAAATATTTACTAAATTATTAAAATATGTGAACCAACTATAAGGAAATCCTTATTTACCATTTTATAAAGTTTGAATCAATTAGCAATTAGTTGATGTTTTGTCAATCTATCCAATAATTAATATAATAGATAAATAGTAAATTTGTTCTGAAGAAGAAATAAAATATATAAATTCACTTTCATACGTTTAGGTTTTATTCCAATTCTAATCATCACTTCTTAAAATTATAAACATGACCGAAGTGTGAAGGTATTTAAAAAAGCAATGTTATGGGAAAACCCCCTTCTTCTGACACTGTTCTTTTGCAGGCACATTTGTCCATGTTTGCCAACAATTCAATAATACATGCTCCATACAAGTACACTACCACTTTTCTGGCAGCCTTGGTACAGAACCACATCGGATTATCTCTTTCGCCAAATTAGTGAAAATCACATAACAATTCAATAATATAATTTTGACATACTAATTATACATCTCTTGTATCTCTATGGTATTGTTAAATATTAGAAAATTATATTAAAGAAAGAAATTAATGGAATGTTGATGATACACCTGTATGTAGTAATTCTGGAGAATCAATTTTTTACTTAATAACAATAAAAGAACAATCTCACTTTGTTTTACCAGACCAAAAGAAATCACAAAATGATAATTCAATAATACTTCTCTGACCCCCCAAAATGATGAATCTTTCATATCTCTACAGTATCATCGAGTGTCCAGCATTTATTGCCATATAGGAAGACCAATATTACATTTCTAACAAAATTTTCCTGTTTCTTAATACTTTGCTTAACTTTTAGAAGGTATCTTTTGCTATTCCATTGCACCTTTGGATTTCTATGCCACATTTTCCATTGTCTGTCATAACACTTCCCAGATGTATAAATTTCAGTACTTCTTAATTTTGACGCTTACAATTTCTAAGAAAATTCTCCTGTTTCTCTATACATTGCTTAGCTTTTGGAAGGCACCTTTTGCTATTCTAATATGCCTTCAGATTTTGGTGTTGCATTTTCTGTCCTCTGTTAAAACACTTCCATTTAAATTTTTGTACTGGCTTGATTTTGGTATCTCCAGTTTGTAGCTTGCATCTTGGGATATTCCTTTGGCTAGCAACCATGCATTCTGTCTTCTTGCAATTGGTGTTTAATGTTTTACTGCTTGCTTTCCTTCATTATCTTCTGTAGGAGTTCTTGTTTCCTTTCTATATCTGCTATCAACACTGTAGCATCTACATATTTTGTATTGTTAAGGTTGTAGCTGCCAATAATGAATCCTGGTAGGACTTCTAATTCTCTGAGAATCACCTTGCTGTATAGCTTGAATACGTCCGGTGAGAAGACACATCCTTGTCTTATGCCTATTTCTAGTTTTCTTTATTTACTGAATTCATCTTCTATCTGTATGCAGACAATTTACTTCCACTATAATTTCTGGATTGTAATATTATCCTCCACAAATAAATTCAGCCTATCTAGAAGTTCAAACAGTTCTTTGTGATGTGCTTTATCAAACACTTTTGCATAATCTATAAAACATAGGTGTACTTTTCTTTTTTTAGGAAATTCTTCTCCCCGGAATTGATCCTCCAAGTCTATAAATCTACCATTCGCCCTTGCATGGAGTATTGCTGCCATTTATGGTCTGGGGCCCCTGCATGTTGCCTCAGGGTTCTTGATAAGATCCAGAGACGGATATGCAATGTGATTGGCCCTGATCTGTTATTGTTCAAAGCAGAGTCCAATAGTGTTATAAAAACTTCAGGGAATTCCAGTAAGATATCTTTAATCATTTCTAAGATACAACAGTTCAAAGCTTAATCTAACAATTGGATAATTTTGCTGTTATATCCCGTCTGTAGAAGAGGGCTACTATAGAAATACACACAATCTAGAGGGCACAAGAGCTGAAATTTTGTAATAACAAGTAAATGTAAATCATGATAACTCTTTATCCCGTCTGCAGTCGCTCTCTCACAGACGCGATGTTTCATCGCTCTGCCTTTTCTACAAGTACTTCCACGTTAATTGCTCCAAGGAGTTGCTTTCGCTTGTCCCTAGGCCTCATGAATTTAAACGTCCTACGAGGCTGGCATCCCGTTACCACCCCTTCACCGTTGAAACTGTTAGATGTAGACGTCTCTTCTACTCCAATAGCTTCATGTCTCGCACATCTCGCCTATAGAACTCCCTTCCCTATTACTGTTTCCCTGACAAATACAATCTCCAACGGTTTAAGTGTAGCGTCAATCGTCATCTCCAGTTGCCTTGATCTATCCACTTCCCTTCTCCACTTCCTTTCATCTTTCATTCCTATCTGCTCTCGCTCTAAATCTTCTGTAACCCCCTTGCCTTGATCGACCCTCCGTCCTTCTCTTTCTCCACATCCCTTCCTTTACCACTCCTATCTGCTCTTCCTCCAACCCTTCTGTAACCCCATGCGTGATAGTGGCCACCAGCCTTGCTTGGGGTGATACGCTTAAAAAAAAAAAATTTAATCCCAAGTAAAGCAATAAAGTCGCTAAGGCATAAGGGATGTGAGAGAATATGAGAAGAAAAAAGAACATTTTGCATTTGTATTGCTATTTCAGATATCATTCTGAGCATAAACATTACATTCCTTGTTCCAGTGTCTTTAATTTTTATCGCCAGACTTCTGTTGGTCTGGTAAAGGATATAACCAAACATGGTTCTGTATAACAAGGAATGCCAGAAAAAAAGTTAGGTACCTGCAGTAGCAATGGAAAGCATAAAAAAATGAATGCATAAACAATAAGAAAACAGTTGAAATTCATGAAGGGGTGCTGAAAAATTCTTGGCCCAAACAAGAAGTCACCCCCAAAAGCTGATGTTTAGTCATTTGCGAAGTGAATAATGCTGAAAAATTTTCAGCACCTCTTATATAATTTAAAATTCTTTACTTATTTTTCTCTTTTAATTCTTATTTTTTTTTTTTTACTGATTTTCCTGGTTGAGAATCATCTCTATTAACAATTATATGCTTACCATGGGATAAAGAGTTATCATGATTTACATTTACTTGTTATTACAAAATTTCAGCTCTTGTGCCCTCTAGATTGTGTGTATTTCTATAGTAGCCCTCTTCTACAGACGGGATATAACAGCAAAATTATCCAATTGTTAGATTAAGCTTTGAACTGTTGTATCTTAGAAATGATTAAAGATATCTTACTGGAATTCCCTGAAGTTTTTATAACACTATAGGACTCTGCTTTGAACAATAAGAATGTATTTTAGCTCTAAGTTGAAATGATGAGCCCTCTTCCTGTTGTGACCTCCTGATCCAGTTTTCCTCTCTACTGCTCCCTCTTTTTTAAACTTATTCATTGTTCTCTTGATGGTTCTTGAATAGACTTTGAAGATTGAAGCCAGAGTATGAAGTTGGTACCATTACTGAAGGCCTGAATGAACTTTTTCCTCTCACCATTACTCAGTTAGGAAGACATAGTGGAGCTGACACAAAATGATTTTAACCTGTTCTCTTTCTAGCTGAATGATTCAATGGGTTTTTCAGTGATTCTTACGACAAATGGTGTCAAGATGGCTAAATGTCTTATCTGAAAACCTGGAAAAAAAGAAACTCAATTAGTTTAGTAGATTTTTAGATATTCAACATTTTGTATGGACAATGTTATTACACGATTTAGATAATTTTGCTGTTACATCCAGTATAATAGCCCTTTTTCTTCATGATTCTCAATGTATTTCTATAGTAGCCCTATTCTATACTGTCCTGAGTATGACAATAAAGTACATTATCATCCTGGGTAAAATGATAAACTATGTCCAACAGCAAGGCCTCTGATCAGGAGGTTTTGAGGAGCATGGAACCACCTATTAATTGCTGACTTGGGGTGGTAGCACTTGTTAGAGTACCAGCTGTGGGTAAAAAAATTACCAGCTATAAATTTAAAAAAAAAAAAAATTACCAGCCATAAAAATATTGTCGGCATTAAATAACCCATTAGGAGGCATGGTGGAGTAATGGATAGCAGATCGGATTGAGGAATCAGAGAGACGAGTTCAAATACCAGTCAAATCCATTACATTCACTTATGTGCTAATACCCTTGGGGAACATATGAATCCTCCTCTCCTCCCTCCAGCTATAGGTAAATAGCAGGACAGACTGGATTCTATAGTGTTGAATGGCAACCAGTCTACTGTAGAAAGAAATAGCAACCTACTGCAGGAAAAAATCTGCCTTGTTAGTCATGTATCAAAAGATACATGATAGCCTAAGCGTGTATCATGCATGGCACATAACTGACTGAAATAACCCATTGAGGTTGATATGCCGTAAAACAAACCAAACCTATTCCATACATTTAATAGCCCTCTTTCACTATGACTTTTCTGTCTCAGAATAACCCTTTTGATGACATCTGCAATGACTTTTCTGTCTCAGAATAACCCTTTTGATGACATGCCTGCAATGACTTTTCTGTCTCAGAATAACACATTTGATGACATATCTGCAATGACTTTTGTGTCTCAGAATAACTCTTTTGATGACATGCCTGCAATGACTTTTCTGTCTCAGAATAACCCTTTTAATGACATGCCTGCATTGACTTTTCTGTCTCAGAATAACACATTTGATGACATGCCTGCAATGACTTTTCTGTCTCAGAATAACCCTTTTGATGACATATCTGCAATGACTTTTCTCTCAGAATAACACATTTGATGACATGCCTGCAATGACTTTTCTGTCTCAGAATAACCCTTTTGATGACATGCCTGCAATGACATTTCTGTCTCACAATAACCCTTTTGATGACATGCCTACAATGACATTTCTGTCTCAGAATAACACATTTGATGACATGCCTGCAATGACTTTTCTGTCTCAGAATAACCCTTTTGATGACATGCCTGCAATGACATTTCTGTCTCAGAATAACACATTTGATGACATGCCTGCAATGACTTTTCTGTCTCAGAATAACCCTTTTGATGACATGCCTGCAATGACATTTCTGTCTCAGAATAACACATTTGATGACATGCCTGCAATGACTTTTCTGTCTCAGAATAACACATTTGATGACATATCTGCAATGACTTTTCTGTCTCAGAATAACACATTTGATGACATATCTGCAATGACTTTTCTGTCTCAGAATAACCCTTTTGATGACATGCCTGCAATGACATTTCTGTCTCAGAATAACACATTTGATGACATGCCTGCAATGACATTTCTGTCTCAGAATAACACATTTGATGACATGCCTGCAATGACTTTTCTGTCTCAGAATAACACATTTGATGACATATCTGCAATGACTTTTCTGTCTCAGAATAACACATTTGATGACATATCTGCAATGACTTTTCTGTCTCAGAATAACCCTTTTGATGACATGCCTGCAATGACATTTCTGTCTCAGAATAACCCTTTTGATGTTATACCTGCAATGAACGACAAGCAGCAGAATGGAAAACATTTATATATGATGAGTGTATATATATATATATATATATATATAAACAACAAGAAGACATTTGGAATCTATGGTTTAATATATTTATAACTTAAACTTGAAGGACATTTTACAGATGATGGGGGAGGGGCGAATAACTAACACTCACATAGGAATCAGAGCATGTAGGTGAGGGGGCTTCTTTTGTTTTTTTTCTTTTTTGATAGAAAATAATTCAATTCTTTTTTTTTTTCTTTTAAATAATATAACAATGACAGTAAGGAGGGGGAAATTAAAAAAAAAATTAAATTTTGGATTTAAGTATAAAAAATTCAAAGTACATTGATGACAATAAATGTCAGAAAAAAACAGCAGAAAAATAAATAAATAAATTATAATTTGGGGAAAGATTTCACTAATTTTTTTTTTTTTTATGGATTTCTTTTTACTTGCCTCATATTCTGGATTCGCATTTTTAAAAAACTTTTAGTAACATTAATATACTTTTCCAAATTATACAAAAAAAAAAAATTAAAATAAAAGAGACATGCCTTCATGAATTTCAACAATGAAAGTAGAAAACAATGTTCAAGGATGGATTCCTATCTCAAAAGTAGGTGTATGCAATAGGATCACATTACGAGAAACACTTCTTTCTCTCATGGAGAAAGAAAATATGTCTATTAGTTTAAAATTTTTTTTTTCCTATTTTCTGCTCTTATTGTTAAAATACATCACCATGTTTATTGATTTATTTTTAATAGTTGAATTTAAAAGCGAGTGAAAAGTTTTTTTTTGATGCTGCTGAAAGTTTAAGGCGTAATTCACTGTATGAGACGGGGTAAAAAAAAATCACACAAATTTATTATAAATTCATTTATATATATATATATATATATATATATATATATATATATATATAAATAAAAAGAAAGAACAGTAAGATATAAAATCCGGTGTTCTTATAGATATTTTTATTTTTACACAATAGTGCTCAATGTAAATTTACAGAGCATGAATATTATAAATTAATTGATTTAAAATATGGGTTTTTCAATACACAGTGATAACCATGTCTCCTCGTCAAGCGAATTTTGGAGTCCAAAATTCGCTTGACGAGGAGACATGGTTATCACTGTGTAGCGAAAAACTCATATTTTAAATCAATTAATTTATAATATATAAGGGGAGACATATAAAAAGCAAATATGTAGGCTTTGTGAATGAAAGAGAGTATCTGACAGGGTTGGATTGTTAACGGATGACTTTGGTTTGCAATTGGTGCAGGCCTATTAATGACATGACAACGACGACGACAATGATGACGATAATAATAATAATAATATTCATCATCATCATCATCAATTATAATAAGTGTTAAAATTGTTTTGGTTTTCTTTTTCTCTTTTTATAAAATGCTATGAAATTCTTTTTCCCCACTCACCCCTGACAAAAACTTTTCTTTTTATAATGCAAAAAAAAAAATAAATAAATAAAAATAAAAATTTAAATGGGGGAGGGATTTTATTTAACTCCCTCAATACCCATCAAGATTTTTTTTTAAATTACTTCAAAGTGAATAAAGTTTCTTAAGAAATTCTTCCCCACCATTTAAAAAAAAAAAAAAATCCCAGCCCTATAAAAAAAAAGAAAGAAAAAAAAATTAAGGGGTGGGAGTAAGAAAATGATTTTAAAAAAAAATAGATAAAAAAAAAGAATTACAAAATAAAACATAGACCCTTGATTATTGTTATTATTTTTTTATCTCATGACAAGAAGAAACTGAAAGTTTATATGTATATACGATATACATATTTATATAAATTAGTTCTTCAAAAACATTTTTTACAGATTTTTATTTTTTCTCTCTCTCATTAAGTTACCTTGATGAAATTTTGAATAGACAAAAAAAATTAACAAATAGGATTTTATTTTTTTAATCAAGAGAAAGAGAGAAAAAAAGCCCACCACGACTTTACCCCCCTCCAAAAAAAAAAATTAAGGAAAAATGTATGGACCATTTCAACATATTACCTGTAAAATGGCCAGTTTTTAATATTTCAAAACACTTTTGGGTGTAGGACTTGGTATAAGATGACGATGATTTTTGTTATTAATAATAATAATAATGTAATATAAACTTAATGATCAGTGTGTGAGATATATATATATATATATATATATATATATATATATATAAGATGAAACATCACAATCATTTTGTCCATTTCATCCACAGGGCACTCATTTCTAATTACATCACTATTGATATTGACAAATGAAGAAATCTGTTTTCTTTTGGGCTTTAGGATATATACAGAGTTTATTATCAATTACCATTACCTGGACATTGTTGTGGCAGGCAAGAAGAAAAAAAAAAGACATCTTCATGAGAGAGACAAATTGGTACCTGGGAATGTCTACAGAAAAAAAAAGTGTGATATATAATGTCAACCACCACACTCACATTGGCAATGGAACTCTCTGCATTTTGAAATCAAAAAAGTTACAAAAATCCTCTCTGGAGATGAAATAAATAAACCTGAAAAATATCTGGATTAAATCTGATGAAATGATTAAATAAGGAACAAATAGGAAAACTTTTCATAATTTTAACATGTTTTGGTATTTTTATTTATTTATTCTTTTTAGCTTCATCTGAAATTCTTTTGTGAAGTTAAATAATGTAGAGTTTGAAACAGCCCTCCATTATTCCATTTCCCAAATTTCTCATTAAGCTAAATAGTGAAACATGTTAAATTTATAAAGCTTTTCTGACTTGTTCTTTATTTAATTATGCAAATATATATATATATATATATATATATATATAACAATTTCTCAGAGTTAACCTGTAGAAAAGACAATATTTATAAATATAAATGACAATAGGAAAACTGTAGTAGTTACTGACGCATTTCGTCCAATGTGGACTTTCTCAAAGCAAAATTTTGCTTTGAGAAAGTCCACATTGGATAAAACGCGTCAGTAACTACTACAGTTTTCCTATTGTCATTTATATTTATAAATATATATATATATATATATATATATATATATATATATATATATGCTTAGAAGGAAAGTTCTTGTGATTTGGAGAACATCAAATTTATTTGAAAACTGCAAAAATCTTCTCTTCCAATAAACTATGTAGATAGATATACTTAAACATGTCAATGATTGTCTGTCTGTTTGTATGTATGCATGTATGTGTGGCTGAGTGGTTAGAACATTTGCTTTCTGACCGTGAGATGTGGGTTTGAATCTCACCCCGGTTGATTTGTCAGGATAACTTCCTGATGTTATCTGTCTGGAGGGAAATGATCCCAGCATGCAGCACCTTTGGAAAGTGCCTGAAAACCATACCACGGGTTGACCCAAGCATTGTGAGTGAAATTGGGTAGACAGAACACTTGGAGGCCATCAATAGCTGTGCTAACTCAAAGTCATCGTGACCGAGGGTTTGAGTGTACTGGCCTTGTTCAGATTGTTGATTACACTAGATAACACACTCTCTTCCAGAAACTGTAACTAAAGTCTGCTCAGCATAGTTGCAGTATAAACTATGTGGGTGTTGAACAAACACAAATGTGCCTGAGTAAGTGTCTGCAATAAGGATTGGCTAGCCACCCTAGTTGACGGGTATCCTCAAATACGAGTGGCCAGCTATTATTATGTGTGTGTGTGTGTGTGTCTATGATTGTGTATGTCTATGACTGTGTATGTGGGTGTGTCTATGTCTATGATTTATTTGTGTGTGTGTGTGTGTGTTAAATGTATATGCGCTCTATTTATGCATGTTATAATATTTACTTCTTCCCCCACCGATGCACCCAGTTTTTCTTTTTTCTTTTGGATGTTTTAAAAAAATCATGTTTGACAAAAAAATTCTTGTTTCTTTTTTTTTCTGTGTTGAAAATCACATTCTTTTCTTTGTTTAAAATTAAATTTAAAAGTTTTTTGTCATTTTAAAAAATTATTTCAAATTTTAAAGAAATCACACCTGCCACTCTATAAAATCTGAACCATTCAAATGTCTTTAACCATTAAATTTGTATATAAGTAAAAAAAGAAAAAAGAAAAAAATACATTAATGTGAATTATGAATAAAAGCAAGTTAGCTTAAAATTTAAATAAAGTAATTTTTTCGAAATCAAGATAAAAGCCTTATATTTAAATTTAAAAAAAGGTGAATTATTTTTAAAAATCGTTTGGTATCTTAAAATGTTACATAATATTTTAAAGATAATTTTAAAATGTTTGGATACATAAGGAAAATATATATTTCATTTATCAACATTTTTTAATTTTTTTTATTCATACTACATTTCACAGAACACACAGGTACTACACCGTTCCTGTATTTCTCTACCCCCTATTAGTGGTCGTAAGTGACACATGGTCAGTTTCATGTGAGTTTTCAAGAGCAAAAACTGCTCAGTCCCTGAAACTGTCTGAAAACCATAATCCTCCTGCTTTAAGTCAGTAGTTTGAAGGTGTTGTCACAGGGCCAAAATTCCTTTAAAAAAGGCTTCTCTAATTGCTTTGCTATGGACTGCCTAAAAGCAGATGATGCTGATGTCTTACACCATAGTATGGGAATGTGGCAGAGGTAAAGAACAGATACTACACTTTGATACTAATTAAAAAGCTGGGCAAATGCATTTTGATTCAATACAGAAATGCTATGAAGTGACACTTTTCTTCTAGGCAGAGGATCAGGGAGTAAAACTTTGATTTTAGGCAGAGTGCATTGATATGGTCCTCTGATTCAAGCCATAAATACCAAGGACTAACACTTTGATCCCAGACAGAGCACACAGATACTCTGTTCCAAGAACCCAAGTGTCAAACCATCATTTTTCATATATACTATACTAGCTAAAAATTAAAAACCTAAAACATGTTGAATGCTAATATATAAAAAATGTTGACTGTTAAGACAAAAAATGTTAAATGTTAAGATATAAAAAAATATTGAATGGTAAGACATAAAATGTTGAATGCTAAGAGATAAAAAAACATTGAATGGTAAAAAATAAAATGTTGAATGCTAAGAGATAAAACCATTGAATGGTAAAACATAAAATGTTGAATGCTAAGAGATAAAACCATTGAATGGTAAAACATAAAATGTTGAATGCTAAGAGATAAAACCATTGAATGGTAAAACATAAAATGTTGAATGCCAAGAGATAAAAAACATGTTGAATGGTAAGACATAAAAATGTTGAATGCTAAGATTTTTAAAAAAATGCTGAATGTCAAGATATAATAAATGTTGAATGGTAAAACATAAAATTGTTGAATGCTAAAACAAAAATATTGGTGAATGCTAACAGATAAAAAACATTGAATGCTAAGAGATAAAAAATTGTCAAATTTTAAATGATAAAAAAAGCCAAATGTTAACAAAAATAATTCTAAATGTTAAGACAAAAAATGAAATTCTCTGACAAATTTTCAAGATAGAACTAAATGTCTATAAATAGAAATATTTTTTAAATCAAATTTAAAAAAAAAAAATTAAAAATAGATTTAATATTTATCAGTATTCTCATTTTTACACCTTCAAATTAAAATTTTTCTCTCCAAAAATTAAATGCATTATTTAAAATTGTATATAATGAAGTTGGACTCAATGTTTTGAAAATAAAATGCTAAAACTCCAAGAGTAAAATATACTTTTTAATTATCTCTGAAATATCAGTTTTTTTTTTTTCATTTCCAGAAAGGAAATATAATTTCTGAAAATATATTTAAAGAAATGAATTCTTTAAAATTCATTTAAATAAAAAATAACTTTAAAAAGATGATATTTTTTTTAAGACAAACTGATTATATTGGACTTAAGGCTGAAAATGAATGATTAAAAAAAAAGTTAGGTGTCCTCTCTTGTTTGAATTATTGGGGTTTGAGAGGATATAGACGTTTTTGTTTTTAATAAAAATAGTTACATGAGGAGGGTAATCAAAAAGCTCGTCACCTATCTTCCCTTGAAATGTACTGCAATGAAAATAGTACAAATGCTTATGATTGTTGTTACTCTAGTTAGATTAAGGATGATAATGCAATTTATAAGACTAGCATAGTACCTATAAAAATGATAGGTTATTCATAGATAAATAATCTTATCATTTTTATGGGCAATGTTAAATATTGTTTTTGTTCTTTTTAAATGAGTTTAATACATCAATATTATTGAAGAAAAAAAATCACTGTTATTACTGAGATATCATCATCAGTAACAGCAGCAGTATTAGTGGTGTTGGTAGTAGTAGTAGTAGTAATACTAATATTACCAGCAGTAGACACATACAGACACATAACCTTGCTTTATCCTCTTCCTCTATTTCTGTTTTCTTTTGTATGATGAAACCAACCAACAAACAAATAACATTACTGTTTATAGAACTCAGAAATGTTATATGTTCTGCTGCTGCCACAACTGGTCTGCTGCTCCTGCTATATATTTTGTGGTTCTTGACAAAATTCAAAGAAGGGTCTGTAATGTTTTCGGCCTTGACATTTTGACTTCAGTCACTTTCCTACCGCTGTTACGTGGCTTCCTCCTGGCTTTTCTATAAATATTTTCATTGCAATTGTTATAATGAGCTTTCCTCCTTGTTACCTTGACCGCATGAATTAAAATGTAATGATAAGTTGGCAGCTAGGTCTCATTTGTTTACTGTTGAAATACCGAGATGTAACTGTAAGTTCAATTTTAATTGATTCTTTTCTCACCTGTGGAACTTTCCTGCGGTTTCTTGCTTCCCTGTCACTTATCAACTTCAAAAATATAAATGCAATATCAATCGCCATCTTCTGATCTTTTATTGCCCTTTCTCTTCACTAAAGTCTTATTTTCTTCCACTCTCAGTAACCCCCTTGATCTTAGTGGCTATATCATCTTGATTGATGTGAAATGATTAATAAAAATAACTTGAGATCAGGTTATAAGTTATGAAAAATGACTTAAAATATTTACTCAAAGCAATTTGTTGCAATCAGTTTTGGGCTAGCTTCTTCTTCATCTTTTTGCTGCTTTTTAACATGACTTTTGTAATCAAATACTTTCCAGTCATTAAAGAAAGTAGCAAAATAATTTGCTTTATTCATTTTAGACAAATCTTTCATTTGTTTTTGCTTTTTATCACAACCCTCTCAGTTAAAATATGGGTGGTTGGTCAAATGGATACAGTGTCAGCATTCCGACAATGGGACTTGGGTTCAAATCTCACCATGGTCAATTTGTCAAGGTGGTGACTTCTTGATAATATTGGCCGGATGAGATACTCCTATTGAGAAAATAATATCGGCCGGGTGAGATACCCCCATCGAGAAGATAATATCGGCCAGGTGAGATACCCCCATCGAGAAGACAATATCGGCCAGGTGAGATACCCCCATCGAGAAGACAATATCGGCCAGGTGAGATACCCTCATCGAGAAGATAATATCAGCCTTGTGAGATACTGCCATTGAGAAGTACTTGAAAAACATGCTCTAAGTTGACCCAAACCTTGTGAGTGAAACTATTGGAAGCTGTTGATGATTGCACTAAGTCATCATGGCTGAGGGTTTGAATGTACTCACCTAGTTCAACTAGTTATCGTGTCAGATTGTGTGCTCTCTCTCTCTCTCTCTCTCTCTCATAAATTGTAATTAGGGTCTGCTTGGCATAATTGCAGTATAAATCACAGGTTGGCTCTGCAGGTGTTTAACTCAAATGTACCTGTGCAGACCTCTGAAACAGGAATTAGCTAGCCACACTCATAAACTCCATAGTCTCCTGAAACTGACAGATGCCTCATACTTTGTGAAAAACACTCTGATCTTTAAAGAAAACAGTATAAGCTTTTTAATTATTAATCTTAGGCAAGTCTCTTCTTTATTTTGTCACAACCAACCAAATATCTAAGAGTTTTTTAATGTACCAAGATGTAGGAATAGTTTTCATTGGGACTTGAACTTGTATCTCATATCCTGGGAGCTCATCTTTCATAGACAACACCTCAACCAATTTCATTTGTTTTCAATCAAAGACAACTGAACTTGTAGTTTTGGGTTGACCATACTTTTACCAGAACATTTTGGTTGATCAATTCTACAGCCTTTGTCAGTAAAATTCATTATTAGTTTAACATTGATTATATTTTATATTTATATTCTCTTTCAGTAATGCTCTTTTGAAGCTTCTAGTTAAAGTGTCAGTAAAAATGAAATCGTCAACTGACAAAATATGATAGCAATACTTTGCTGATAACAGAATAGGAATTACTTGAACCCTGAAATGAAGTAATTTCACTATGAATTTTTGGCTTGTCTATTTTTTTTTCACCTTACTGCTGTTTTCTATTACAACTCCAATTTTTTTTGTTTATGTTAATCTCTTTAACAGAACGGGTTTGGTTTAGAAATCTGTGAAAAAAAATTCTAAGAATCGATCTTAAAATTATAAATAAAATTCTTTATCTCAAAAGTCACATGAATTAAAACTATTACTAGTTTAAAGCCAAAAAATCTGGCATGAAAATTTCAAGTGAGGAAGTTGCAATATGAGTGTAGATTTGTGACATGTTTGCATTTGGGATAGTACTCACTGGCCCTGGATATAGTGTATAATTCTAAGAATTACTATCATTCAAAGAGGTGTCCAGACAATGGAACTTATAGTTTCATGTTGTGCTTTTACCAAAATATTGTGGATTATCAATTTTACAGCCATTGTCAGATATAGAATATATTATTAGTTTTTCATTGGTTATATTTCGTATCTCTGTTCTCTTTTGAAGATTATACTTAAAATATTCTAAAATCAACTGACAAAATATGATAGCAATACTTTGCTGATGACAGAATAGGAATTACTTGAACCCTGAGATGAAGTAATTTCACACTCCTTTATCTTGTTGCTTTCTATCCAAACTTTCAAGTCATTTCACTTTTCTATCTGAACTTTCAAGTAATCTCACTTTCTATTAGAACTTTGTAGGTTTTATTTTATACTACTCACTTTAACAGGTGTTTAATTTAGAAAGTTGTGGGAAAATTTTGCAGATTTTTATGATTAACAAAAATTTCTTTTTTTAAAATTTTGTTATCTTCACTTTAACTTTATCATCTCACCCCAAGCAAGGCAATAAAACCACTAGGATGCAAGGGGTTACTGAGTGTTAGGGAATATGAGAAAAACTACTATTAGCTATTAAGGAGACAGAAGATAGTGACTGACATTGCATTTAAATTTTTGAAGATCAAAGTTGACTGGGAAGCAAGAAGTCGGAAGAGAGTTCCACAAGCAAGATGTGCGATAGAAGGAACTTTTAGCATAGAACTTACGGTTCTGTTAAAAACTTTCAAATTGGAAGTAGACTCTGCAGCTGCACACTTAGTAAGATTCCATTCTTCATCTATGTTGTTGTTTCGGCCTCTGTATTCTTCAGCTTTCATCTCTGAGATAAAGCATTGTTACTATTATACATTGATTTTTTTAAATTTTTTTCCTTGTCTTTGTTATATTTATTAAAATTTTTCTTGTTTCGTGTCCTCCGGCCATCATAGCTTAGACAAGGTTACTTTTATACATTGATTAATTCAAACCAGTCTTTTCTTTCTTTTTATTGTCTTCATCACAACATACCGTCTACTGAACTGGTTTGAAAATATCACCGTGCCACAAGGCAGAGTTGAAAATCGCAACCAAATTTATGTTAGTCATTATTTTGTTATCCAGCTCCTCACCAATGTCACAAATTCAAAATAATCACACATGTCTTCACTCTGTCTTTGCTATAAATATTTTCATGGCAGCTGTTCTAATGAGCTCTCCTTCTTGCTATCTTGATTGCATGAATTTAAGCATACTACTAGATTGGCAATTAGGTCTCATCATTTTACTGTTGAATTAGCCAGATATAACTAAGTCCTATTCTAATAGTTTCTTTTCTTGTCTCTGACAGTTTTTGCTTCTCTGTCACCTACAATCTTCAAAAATTTAAATGCAATGTAAATCGGCATCTTGTATCTTCCTGAATCTTTCTTTTATTGCCCCCATTTCTCTCATTAACATCTTCTCATTGTCTTAGTGGCATTATCACCTTGCTTGTGGGTGAAAAGATTTTGATTTTTAAATTAATTTATATACATAATACCCTGCATTGATTGCACAACTCAGAGTTTCATGGTGTCTGCAATCCCCAGGTGACAGTTTTGTAAAATTGCCATCTGAGGATTGCAGACAGCATGAAACTCCAAGTTGTGCAATCAATGTAGGGTATTATGTATGTTTTTTAATATATATATATATATATATATATATATATATATATATGAACACTTGCTTGTACATTTACCTATATATATTTGCAACTAAAAAAAAGAGATTATTTCAATAATGTAGGAAATATAAATTACAGATAGAAGAAATATTTTTAACACTGTTTTTTCTTACACTATACACACACACATATATATATATATATATATATATATTTTTAGCACTGTTTTTTCTTACACTATACATATATATATATATATATATAAAACTTTGCAACTAAAAAAAAGGGATTATTTCAATAATGTAGGAAATATAAATTACAGATAGAAGAAATATTTTTAACACTGTTTTTTCTTACACTATACACACACACATATATATATATATATATATATATTTTTAGCACTGTTTTTTCTTACACTATACATATATATATATATATATATATATATAAAACTTTGCAACTAAAAAAAAGGGATTATTTCAATAATGTAGGAAATATAAATTACAGATAGAAGAAATATTTTTAACACTGTTTTTTCTTACACTATACACACACACATATATATATATATATATATATATATATATTTAGCACTGTTTTTTCTTACACTATACATATATATATATATATATAAAACTTTGCAACTAAAAAAAAGGGATTATTTCAATAATGTAGGAAATATAAATTACAGATAGACCTATTTATAATTGCATTTATTTATGCAATAAAAAAGGTGTTGACTCCAAGACAAGAGCTTTGATCTACTCAGGTCAGCCATATTGTTTTAATACTTTTTGTAGTGGCATTCGATTTGTGTAGAAACCTTGGTCATCTGCTGAGAAGAAAGAAAATCCAACCATTGTCTCACTTTTTGGATCATGGCACATGAGCCTTTAGCTTAAAGGTTGGGGTCTCACACTTTAAACTTTATCAAGTGAAACTTGAGAGCTATTCTTCCATGAAGGCCTCTAACAACCATTGATAGCACTTCTAAATGTTTGTGTGCAAATCAGCCATAATAATAATCTACTATTATTATAAATATTAATATTTTATACATTTTAATAATAATGATAATATATTATGTAATAATAATAATAATAAGAAAAAATATGGCGTTTAAAAACTAAAACTGTTCCTGTTGTGGCTGGGGCTTTGGGTCTGATAAAGAAAGGAACTCAAGAACAAATCAATAAAATCCCTGGTGCCCCATATCTCCAGGATAGCCAAAAAATCTTTCTAACCATCACAGTCCATGTCCTGTGAAGTGCTTTATCTAATTAAGTTTTTTTTTGTTGTTGTTGTTAATAACTGTCTTTTGTTTCATTCAGTGGAAACAACAATAAAAAAATCAAATCCTTCATTTGCCCAAGGTCAAAGGTTATGACCCATTACATAATTATAAAACAAATGCAGGTCAAAAAGAATATTTTTAAATAATAATAATAATAATCTAATATCATTTAATAATATTAATATTACTAGCCAAATACCTATTCTGTGAACAGAGAAAAGTTGTTACAGAAATTCTTTTACCTGTCTAAAATTTCAGTTTAAACAACATTTTCAGTAAGACATATGTTTTCTGAATTTCTTTTTGTCATTATGCAAAGTTCACTTGAATTTCCTACACTGGACATAGCTACATAGAGCTGACAATGAAAGAAATTTGAATAATTTTCTAATGTTTATATTATTATTAATAATAATAATAATAAAAAAATCAATTCAGAAAACTTACTATTTTTTTTCACCTGTTTAAATAATTTGATAGTGTTAAGAAAATCTAATTAAGCAGATTATTTTAACTTGTTTTCATAATTCCATAAGATTAGTTTTCTAGCTCTATTTGACTAATTTGTAGTAATGTGAAATAGCAGATGACAACAATGCTTATTATGAATGCTGCAGGTTTTCTGACTTAAGACTGAATTTTAACAAATTTCTCTACAAATATGATGGATATAAAAAAAACATTATAGAAATATTTTTATTTATGGCAATTTTTAAAATTTGAATTAAAAATAAGAGGAAATACTTATTAAAATATGCTTTTAAAAATTGTTTTGCAAATTAAATGTTACCACTTACATTGCAAACACCACACCTCTACCCTGTCTATTGAATCGGTGTAGAGGTTTATCCCTTGTTTCCTGTTTGGGATTGGGTTTCTGGTTCCTTCTAATGTCTGCTTCAGCCCTATACTCCTAATGCTTTGTTTTTTCTTACACTAGCATAAGTTCCCACAGTAACCCTCTACTTTGAGTATCTCTTGGGCCTTGTATTAAGTGAACATTAGTAATATATATATATATATATATATATATATATATATATATATGTATATAAATAAAAGGATGATAGTAAATTCTTTATATACTAACTGTATGGGCTGGGCTATTTTGTTTTATGGATGTAAGGTGGAGACATAATTAAATAGCTTTTCCAAACATGATTAAATAGCCTTTATCTCTACTTTTGTTCAGATATTATTCTACATCCTATTAACATCCAATAATAATCTATGTCATAGCATTAATGAATCCATTGGGTAATGATGAGAAAAGCATTTATTTTACACAGCAAATATTCATTTTTCAACATGATCACCTTCTTTGTCAATGCACTTAATTCAGTGTTGAATATATGGGTATATCAATAAATCTGCAACCTAAAGATGAAAAAGTATTTGTTATATGCAACAAATATTCATTTTTCAACATGATCTCCTTCTTTGTCATTGCACTTAATTCAGTGGTTAATCATCATTATATAGAGCAAATATATAATGAAATTTTCAAATCCAGTTAATATATGTGTCCTTCTGACTATTCATTTACTTGAAATGTAAATATTTGTTCTGTAATATATATATATATATATATATATATATATATATGGCAGCAATCCTTCCTTCATGCACATTTCATTGAAAACGACAGACAAGGTGCTTTGATTTAGTTTTTTATACAATTTCTCATGCGATCTAATAATGTCTTTCTTTTCGGATGATAAATTATATAAAAACTGTCT
The DNA here is from genome assembly GCA_964036315.1 of Acanthosepion esculentum. NCBI lineage: Eukaryota > Metazoa > Mollusca > Cephalopoda > Sepiida > Sepiidae > Acanthosepion > Acanthosepion esculentum. The sequence goes on along the minus strand of OZ038517.1, from coordinate 21,548,362 downwards.
GAATGTTCTTTTAATCTGAGTGCTTTCGGCAATACATTTAGCCATTTTCAGGTTTGAAATATATTAACTGTTAACAAGAAATAGTTTGTTGCATGTATGTATTTATATAATGTTTTCTTTTTCAAAATACAGTCAAGATATTGTGTCCATATTCATAGTTGATATTACTGAGTTGTTTTTTTGTTTTTATTAATAAGGCTTCCATTATTTTTAGCCTTTTTTTTTTGCGTGTATATGATGCTATTACATTAGTGTTGTCAACAAGTATGTTACAAATAGGATCTGGTAGGTCTCCATGAATATTTAAATGAGATCTAATTGGTCAAAAAGGTGTAGAGTGAGTCTTCGTGTCAAATATGTTGTAATATGGCCTATATAATTATTTACGAATTTTGATTTATCAGGAATACAATTCCTTAATGGACATTTAAATTCGTAAATAATATTTGCGCTATTTAATTTTGTTCTAAGAGGTGAATTATTATTTTTAACTATAAGGTTAGAGGTTTTAAATTTTTTGTAATAAATAATTAATCTAATTTTTTTGCTATTGTCAACTATATATATATATATATAAAATTTATTACCCCCCCTCCTTTTTTTTTTTAAATACAAAAAGAAATTAAATTATTAGAAATAATCTTTGAAATAGACTAGGAATTTTGAGTGGCTTCTCAATCAGTGGAACAGGCAGAGTTTTCTGTGGGTTTCTGAAAGAATTTGCTTTTATAAGTTTTAACAAGAATCCATCTTCTGTTTCTTGCAGCAGCCATTTGCTGAATGTTTTCCAATCATATTAGCTTTTGGCAACTGACTGACCGAAGAAGCATTATTATTATTATTATTATTATTGTAGGGATTTATATAAACCCCCTCTGCTATTGGTCAGATGACCCAGGTGAGTTATTGCCTTTGGCATGCTTCAGAACTAGACAGAGCTTTAAGCATAGTCAATAACAGATGTATTGCAACCAACATCCAGACTCATATGCTTATTGAATAAAAACTCTACAATGAGGAAGAAAAGATATTCTTTACATGTTATTGCATGGGCCCTCCTATGCGTAGTTGTCCCTTAACAAAATGAGAAAGAAACATTAAATCTGGGAATTTTTTTCTTATTTCTGAACTATTTTTCTTTTTAATTTTCTACTTTGCCCAGAAAGATCAATTTCAGGATTACTGAAATCGAGTGTGTACAAATCCTGAGGGATCAGTGACTTACAATTCTATAGCAGCACTAAACAATTTTTTTTTCAAATTATTTCTGAAAAATTACCAACATAAATAAAAATCAAGAACAAAAACTTGTACATAAAAACAATAAAATATATTCAAAAGGAATTTAAAAAAAAAAAATCATTATACTGAATTTGTATATACACACATTTTGAAGTTAGAAGAAAAATCATCCTTAAATAAAATGAACGAAAAATAATAATTAAGAAAGAGAAAAAAATACATTCAAAATAAAAAATAGCAACAATGACCAAGGAAGCTAGGTGCTGGGTTAACCTGGGGCTATGCCTGGCTGCCTAACGCAGAAGAATGTTACCTCACATTTGCATGCGGTTCTATAAATAACAACCCCAGAACTCTCAGACATAGATGAAAATATAAGGTGCCATATTTCAGACTAGGTTTCTGGGGGGCCACAGCACATATACTGACCAAGAGTAATTAATGAAGTCAGGAGTTGAATAAAATGTAATAAGTAATGAAAGTGTTAAGTTTCATGTCATCATTTAGTCAGCACCCTGACTTTAATACTTATGGATATATGTATTTGCCTTGCTGAATTTTATGGATCAAGATTTTTTTGATAACCAGAAATTAAAAAAAAAAAAAAATCCACAAAAAAAAAAAAACTGCTGTTTACCTTCATTTAAAAAAAATAATTTCAGCATTTATAACATAACCAACTCCCAAGAGGATGCTTCCTCAATCACTTCAATTTTAACCTGTTCAAGTCTAGGGTTAACTGATATCTTCCCCACATATCCCCATAAACTGTGCCTCTTACTCTGTAACCCTGTACCTGCTTTGTGGAACCAACTCCCAAGAGGATGCTTCCCCAATCACTTCAATTTTAACCTGTTCAAGTCAAGGGTTAACTGTTATATTTCCCACATATCTGCATAAACTATGACTTTTACTCTATAACTCTCTACCTTGGCCCTTGTACAATCATTAAAAAAAAAAAAGGAAAAATTTCTTTCTCTCATTACCACTGAAAGAACAGGTTAACTAGAATCAAAATAGTTTCCTTCTAATCAAGTTTATCAGAAAATATTTTTTAGCATCAATTCAGTATTCAAAAGCTAAGAACACAAAAACAAAAAAAATAAAAAATAAAGAGAATCACTTTTAGTACTAACCAATAACTAAAGTACTAGTCGTAGCTTGTCAGAACTCCTACCTGGCAACAAAAATGGAAGTACTCACCTGGTATCCACCATTCAGATGATACAAACTGGTTTATTTTTTAGTTTGGATCCATGTATCTATGTTCAAAACTAAAAAGAATAATTCAAAAGTCAGGAAAAACATTCTCTGACCAATCAGAAAAGATTCAGCTTCAAGTAACAATTCATTTTTAAGCCACCCTAACACTTAGATAAACTACCATTGATTCACTTTCAGGGTTAGAAAGCTTATCTGAACTACCACAGTCATTTGCCTTATTTTGGTTGGGTACTCACCAAAGATACCTACCCATTGATGACCAATGCAGACAACTAAAGATAGCCACAGAGGTACTGTGAGTCTGATGTTAACCAGCCTACTATGTATACTAAGAACTGGGAAACTGTTGCTGCAAATTGGACTTCCTGGCATAGGACCATCTGAGCAAGGAGTGAGACTTTCCAGTCCAACCATCAACATGAAGAGGATCTGTGTTGGCCTGATTCGCCCAGCCATGTCTACCACCCACACTTCTCTGTGATGCCTGTTCATGACTCTCTCTATAAGAGTGGGATGGGCCATCTCCATCCACACCACCACCAGAGGGATGAAAGGGAATAATGAGAAAGGACAACAATCCTGATTCTCAGATACAAGTGAGTACCCGACGACTTAGATGAGGATGAAAAATTGAGTGAAGATTGGACTCACTACTCGGTTGTAATTGATTTAGTGAAACATGTTTGCTAATCATTACACGTCAAAATGCCCTGAATCATTTTATATATCACTCGAGTCAAAAGCATAACTAAATCCACCTTATTCTCTAATATGTGTGGTACCCCTCAAATCCATTTCTGTTAGCATGGGTTATGGTAGCTTAGACCAGTGATTCTCAATGTGGGCCTGAGAAATGTTTACAATGGGCCTGGAGTTGGCCCAAGAAAAATAGGTGAGCTTTGAAATTGTATTTTTTTTTTTTTCCATTGGCATAAAATTATGAAAAGACAAATTGCTTTACTTCGGCTTGGAAGCTCAATTTGACAAGCTGATAGATAGATAGATAGATACCAGGAGCTGTGTAGCCATTACTCAGAATTTATATTTTTAACTGAATTTTGCTTTTGTAAATAAAATATATTCCCTGTTACATGGAATTTTTATTTGTGCTTAAGTGAGCCTGAGATTTCTTTGACACCAAAAATGGATCACAAGGAAGAAAGGGTTGAGAAAACTGTCCTAGACAACATATATGAACAAGGTCCTTTTATACTTATTAATATTGTAACCCTCGTTCCACCAGTTCCAATATTTACAGCTGCAGCCTGCCATGCCATGTAAAGCCATCCACATTCCCTTCTTTTTAAGAGCCACCACTTTATGCAACAGGCTCCTGAGGATGCTTTCCTGACCACTACTTAACCTTTTCAAGTCCTGGGTCAAATATTATCCTATACATGCTCATGATCTGCACTAAAAAAAAAAAAAAAAAAAAAAATTAAAGTTTAGATCTTCAACACCCATTGCAAAACTGTCGCACATTTGTAAATAGAATTGAGTATCAAAAAAATTTTAACTCACAAAAAATTTTGTGAAGTAATATTCAAGATGTGTATGAAAATTACATGCATTCCCATGCATAGATAATTTTTCCTTGAATATGATTAAGTGTTCACCTGTGTCAGTGGCTTGGTTTTTACATATAGGGAGGCAGTTGGCCAATATTATTGATTGGTCAGTTATGTACACTTGGAGAAATGGTCAGTTTAGAATGGGTTATACATTCCTATCCGCATTACTCAAAATACCATGCACACATAAATAATTTTTATTTTTATTTTTTAGTAAGCAACTTGTTTATAAACAACTGTACACAAATTTGA
>OZ038517.1:21494073-21541573 GCA_964036315.1 Acanthosepion esculentum | reverse complement strand
GTGCCTGAACAAATTTTGGATTCTTAACCTTTATCACTCTGTATGTTACTTCACAATTTTATCCTGCTACTGAAGGTGACTGATCCCTGAATAATAGTGTGTATTAATTTCATAGTTGTGCTGTCATATCCTTCTATGGCAACAGAAAACACCTTTTAGTGAAATTAACAATAAGGATACTGCAACTGAGAGGCCTTGAAAAAGAATTTAGCGGAATGGGAAATAATATTAATAATGTAAAGTGCTAAAGGTTAATGGCTTATTTATAAAATGAATGTTGCAGTATGTTTTTTTTAACCTTTTGTATTCTGTTTGTTGAACAAAACGTTAATCCTGCTACTACACTAGTATATTTGAATTTTGTTGTTATGTTATCATGTCCTGCTATGGCAATAGCAAAAAATGTCTTCAACTGAGACTGATGTTACAATAGTTGAAGTTAAATGGAATCAAACTTAGGGTTAAGCATATAAGCAAAAAAATAATAAACATTTATGAATAAGTATAAGCAAAGTGCAAAAGGTTAATTTATTCAGTTATTTAATTCCCCCCACACCCGTGAAGTTTAGAGAAAGTTACTTACTGTCAAAATCTCTCAGTTATTTTATGTTTACATGTGCAGATAGTATCCATGAAGTCTGATTTAAAAAAAATTTTTTTTTTTTTACAGTTTATCAACCTTTTGCAGGTGATTCAAATCCAGAAAATATTTTTATATTATTTACTCTAGTCACATTGTTCAAACTGTTGTCCTCATCTTTGTTGTCATATCCACAACATTTCAGCTGTTGTACACGCTGGCCTTCAGCAGGTTATTGGAATTTTGAAATGGGGCATACAACAGATGAAACGTTGTGAATATGACAACAAAGATGAGGACAACAGTCCAAACAATGTAAATAGTTACAATACCTCATCTCAGAAATATAGACATTTTTAGATTGTAAGAATTTTTGAGAGATTTACTGATACAAGTCCTACTAATTAACCCATAACTGAGGGGAGAAGAGGTTGATTTATACCTTTCCCAAAGGTATTTACACATAAGTGAATATAATGAACTGACTAGAATTAGAACTTGGATTTCTTATTTTCAACTCCAAGCCATTATCCATTACACTGCCTGCACATCCAATGTTACAGCACCTGGTATTCCCAAATGCTTACCCACCTAGGTATTGACCAGGCTCGACATTGCTTAATTCCGGTGATCATCTGAGAACCAGTGTTTCAGTATGATATGGCTGTAAGCCATAAAGTCTGAGGTAAAGTAGTCTTTTAAATTAGTTTTCTTGGAAACTCAACTCAAGAATTTAAGTTCTCTTTTACAAGTATATTAAATTTGGGGTGAGATTCCTTCTTGATGTACTATACAATTATTTCACATTATAAAGCATATATATTAAATTATAATCATTTTCTTTATATTATTATTATATATATGTTAGAATTTATAGTATAGTTAATAATAGATATGTTATAATTATAATCTTATATGTTGTTATATTCCCAAACCAAATTCAGAGCCTTCTCACTCCTGTTGAAGGAACCCCTTCCAGGTTGACCTTCACCACTTCCTATGTCTGGCAATACTGGGCCATGTGGGGTCAAGATATCAAGTTAGAACATTGTGCCATCTTGTCTTTGGCCACCCTCTAATTCTTTTCTACTATCTTGGTATCCATTCTGGCACTCTAATAGTCCACCTGTTGTCTCAGAGACAAGACCCATTATTATTATTGATATTATTTCATATTGTAAAACAAGTATATTAAATTTTGGGGTGAGTTTCCCTCTTGATGAACAATTATGTAAATATAACATGTAGTATTAATAGACATGAAATCTTAGGTTATTCCTGGTAAAAAAAAATAGTTGCTCATTAAATAAAAACTCTACACAAAATTTTAAAAGTATAATAAATTAATTATAAAAATTGATATATTATTTTATTAATGTCCATTAATTTAGCATTTCATTTCAGAGATAAGTCATTTCGAACTATTGATCTGATCTTGGTTAACATAGATGTTATTATAGAGACATTTCGACTAAGTATGCTCTGTTCATCATCAGGTGTCAATTGATTAGCTGGTATGGGACATCTTGATTATTGTGATATTTTGTCCCTGTGATCTTAGTTCTTGTTCATTCCTGCTGAATTAGTACTTCACTACCTGATCCAGGGATTGAACTCACAACCACTTGATGACGGTAACACATGTATAATAAAATCCTACATCGCCGTCTGGACACCTGATGATGACTAGAGAGTACTTGGTCAAAAAGTTGTGTCTCTAATAACATATATATATATATATATATATATATATATATATATATATATATATATATATATATATATATATAAACCAAGATGAAAACAATAGTTCAAAATAATACAAGTATATACGGTTCATTAAATCTGAGGTATTTTTCTTTTACACATAAAAAAAATCAGCCAATAGTTGAAATTTATTCATTTAAACAGTAAAGAATTTCCATAAGGCCTTTGGTGGCCTTTCATAAATTTGCAAAGAAAATAATTTATTTCAAGTTTTCACACATAACTTTCTACAAAGGCCTATCGCCCGGTTTACACTCCTCCCTGGTCTTCTGAACAGGAGTAGGAGTTTCTGGTTACTTTTAAAGTCTACATCAATTCTCGACTTCTAACAACTCTGGCTTAACTCTGAAATTTTATTTACTATTCATTTTATTTTTTTTCCTTCAAAAGGTGTATTTAAGTTGGCCTATCATCCAGTTCACACTCCTCCTGAGTCTTTCAAAAAGGAGTAGAGGTTAATCCCTGTTTCCTATTTCTCTTTCACTACCAGTAACCTCTTGCATCTTAGTGACATTATTGCCATGCTTGGGATAAAATAATTTAAAAACAGAAAAAAGATACATGCAAAATAGTCATTGAGTATTGTTTCTTTTTTTTTTTTTTTTTTGCGGTGGGGGTGATGGAATTAGAAATGATTGTCTAAATATACATCTGACCTTTGATCAAAACTTAGAATGAGCAAGAGATTTTCTTTTGAGGATTTTACCAGCCTAAACTTTGTTTTAATAAATTATTAAAAACTTTGTTAATTGAGCAAATGTATTCAAGAGTTAATCACAAACATATTTTGAAAAATATTGCACACAAAAAAACATGTACACATTTTAAATAAAATGGTAATAATTAAAAAATTTCAGAATAACAAATACTGAAAAGAACTGACAAAGATGAGCATATGTTTGAATTAATTTAAAAAGCTAATAATTAATCTACATTATAATGATCTGATTTATTGATGTTTATGCATTAATTTTTTTTTTTTTTTTTTTTTACTGTAAAAAAGCAAAAGCAACACATTGTAGTGCAATTTTTGTTAGCACAACACCATTAAAATGTTCTGACTTGGAGAATATGGTAATTTCCAACCCAATCTACAAATAATTCTTAATTAAGTATAAATTGAAGAAATAAAAATATTTTCAAGAGAAATAACTCAAGGTCTATTAACTGCAAATTACAGAGTTGTTTCACTTACTTTAATAAGAAAAATGACAAAAATAAGTGGAAGAATCCTTGTCATGTCTGCATCCTTCTCTGTCAGTCATAATGGCATACTAGTAGCAATACTTTAATAATAATAATTATTGATAGTTACTAATTAAAATATTAACGCTGTAAGAAGCCGTTTGATATTGAGCAGAGATCACCAAGGACAGCATTTAAGTAATTAATTGATAATTTGAAAGAAAAATGAAATTAAATGATAATAATATTGAAACCTTATACACATGCATTTAAATTAGTTTAAATGAGTTAATAAAAAGAAATTCATATCATAGGTGATAATTACATAAATCAAGAAAAATTAAAAATGTATACACATACATACATATATATATCAATAAATAGTTAAGTAACGAAAATCTTGGTAATCCGTATGGATCTGTTTTTATTTAAATTGCTAAAGCTATACCACCCCTCTTTTTCCTCCAAAAACCTTACGTACATCTCTTATCTCTTTACCTCCCCCTTTTTTCTTTTTTTCCTTTTCCCATATCATTTCCGTTGATTTCATTGATTAAATAGGTCAATGTCTGATCCTTACCCCCTCCTCCCTCAATATTAAGTATTATAATAAAAAGAAGTATAAAAATAAATTTTAAAACTCTCCCTTCCCTCTCTAAACGCGACCATGTCTCTCACACCATTCCTCACCACCTTCTATGTCATCTTACATAAGCTTAATACTGCCCGTCAAAAGTGTAAATTTTAAATTCACCTTTTGTTTCACCTTTTGAAAGTGAAGTCTGAAGATCCAGAGAAAAATAAAATTTTCTGGTGAAATAAATTATTACAAATGGAGCCTAAAATTAAATTAAATTAAATTATATTAATAAATATACATATACCTACATTTGAAAGGCAACTTAAAGTTTTGTGGTTGATATGTCCCGGAAAAGGATATATTTGATCGAAGTAGCTAAGTGGTTTTGGCTACTGTAACCAAGTAGTACACAGTAGCAGTAATCGACTGGTACTCGTCGTAATGCAGGTAATATGCGAGGCAATAGGTGTAGACCAATAGGATAGCCAATGGCGTAAGTCCAATGGGCATTGTCATCCTCTCTCCGTCAGTCTGTATTTATGACTGACACCAGCCAATCATATTCCAATGAGGGGGAACACAGGTGTATGCATATTCCATTATATCAGTGGTTCTATTTTAAGTTGCACTTTGAATGTAGGTATATATATTAATATATACTTGTTAGCTCTGTCTAATCACATTGAGCAGTTTTGTTTATACCTTATATTAAACTGAGTAAATATTTATTCGTTTACCTGTGTATGCACACTAATGCATGTATATATGGTTGCTGATATCTAGTTATTTGGTTTATATCCACATTTATACCTATATATATATATATATATATATATATATATATATATATATATATATGAGTCGTATGAACAAATGGGTTTCACACTTTTGCGATAATCAGAGAAACTGATTTATTTTTTAAAATTTGAAGCTATTTATGTTTGGTTGGGGGGGGGGAATTCTCCCATACAATTCTCCTTGGACAGAGGAGAATTCCCAATCTACCACCACCAAACATAATCAAATAAGAACCATCATAAATAGCTTCAAATTTTAAAAAATAAATCAGTTTGTCTGATGATCGCAAAAGTGTCAAACCCAGGGTCACAAACTCATATCCATACAACTGAATATGTTAGCTCTATCACTGATATTGAGCACTTTCCAATAAGTACCACGAATATATATATATATATATATAAAACTGTGTGTCCACTCCTCATTCAGTACTAATAGTCAACTAAATTGCCCCATGCTGAATCACCTTGTTATATCTTTATAATCTACAATTTTACAATACTTACATCCATAAAACAAACCCATTCAGTAACTCTCTGCCTTGAGTGGCTCTTCAAGTTCTAGGGTCAATTCTTACCTATCCTATGTATAATAATATACAATTCAAGGAGGCACCATTGTTAGGTTGTGCTTACAGCATCCATTGGCTTTTTTCTGATCAGCCACCCAACTTTTGGCCAGGTTCATTGCTACTTAAGTGATAAAACAAGAATTGGTGCTTACAGTGTTATTTGACTGTAAGCTAAATTTCTTAGTTCTGCCAGTCCAAATCTTCACAGCTAGGACCCACCATGTCACATCCATAGAACTGACTCATCCGTATTGCCTTCATCTTCCATTGATAAGGAGGAAGTTCCTCTCAGACAACAATTTTCCCAGAACTGCTACACTGAGGAAGAGGCTCCCGAAAGGATACTCCTTCAATCACTACAATCTTCAAGTCTAGAGTCAACTGTTATCTATCATACATATCCTCATAATATACACCTCTTTCTCTCTACTTGTGTACTCTTACAATAACCTCATTCAGTAACTCTACTTTGCACTTGGGCCTTGTAGTGGGTGAAAAATAGTATAAAAAATGGGATGTAATATCACAGCAAGAACTTTCATGTGTTTGTATGTTTTTTTCTCCTTACATTATATATCATTATAATCTACAATTTTACAATTCTTACATCCATAAAACAAACCCATTCAGTAACCTTCTACCTTGAGTGGCTCTTCAAGTCTAGGATCAACTCTTACCTATCCCACGTATACTCATAATATACAATTCTTAAATCTATAAAACAATTTCATTCAGTAACCTTCTACCTTGAGTGGCTCTTCAAGTCTAGGATCAACTCTTACCTATCCCACGTATACTCATGATATACAATTCTTAAATCTATAAAACAATTTCATTCAGTAACCTTCTACCTTGAGTGGCTCTTCAAGTCTAGGATCAACTCTTACCTATCCCACGTATACTCATGATATACAATTCTTAAATCTATAAAACAATTTCATTCAGTAACCTTCTACCTTGAGTGGCTCTTCAAGTCTAGGATCAACTCTTACCTATCCCACGTATACTCATAATATACAATTCTTAAATCTATAAAACAATTTCATTCAGTAACCTTCTACCTTGAGTGGCTCTTCAAGTCTAGGATCAACTCTTACCTATCCCACGTATACTCATAATATACAATTCTTAAATCTATAAAACAATTTCATTCAGTAACCTTCTACCTTGAGTGGCTCTTCAAGTCTAGGATCAACTCTTACCTATCCTACGTATACTCATAATATACAATTCTTAAATCTATAAAACAATGCCATTCAGTAGCCCTCTACTTTGAGTGGCTCTTGGGTCTTGTATGAACAATAACACAAAAAATATCTGTCCTGAAGATACCAGCTGGATTGATATGTAAATGGAAATCCATTTGTGTCATTAAGTTGATTTGGATATACAAATCAATGACAGTTTCCAGAATTTGTTCTAAGTAGGAAATTTTTTTAAAATACAGGTTGCTTAAATTGCTTCCACCTCTAATCTCAGGCACAACAATCAGGCAAAGTGGAATAGTTGCATACAAATGTATTGGTTTTATACAGTATTCATATGGAAGTATGTGTATGTGGTCCACTCTTGAGATTTCAAAGAATCGCCTAAAAATTGCCTGTTTTTTTTTTTTTTTTTTTTTTTTCAAAACTAATATGCTCACTCACTTCAAGCTAGAGAGATGTTCTCTTCCTGAAGCATTTTATATTTTCAGTAATAATAATGAAATTAACCTATTACAGCATAAGTTTCCTTTAAATTTTATCTCTTTTTGCCTAATCTAATATAGTAATTTAGTATTTTTATCTCTGTAATTAACACTATTCAAAGAAAGCTTACACGACCTGTACTGGTAGAAAATGATGGCCATGTGGGAGTTGGAGGAGGCAATCTACCCTAGGCTGTACTTTTGTTTCTACTGTAGGCTATAAGCCTGTATTGAAATAAAAGTGGTTTTAATGTCGGGGACAGTACTCAGAGTTGAAGGAACTTTTCAATGATGAGTAACTTAAAATGACATATATAACCAATCTACTGTCTATAGAGTGACAATTGACAGGTGAATTAGTTTTTGACGATGTCATTGAAGAATTTGCCAACAAAAAAGCAAGAAAAGTTACTTTGTAAAAAGTTGTAATTCTAACTTCAGAAATAAAGATGTTACTAAATGGTACACAAACTAGTTTTATAACTTTAAGAGAGAGTTACTGTTCAACATGTATTTTTTGTAGGGGCCAGCTGTGGCAAACTCAAGGGCTGCCTGGGTGGCACACACCCTAACTATGCCTCTGGCATTGTTTTTAATAACTGTATAGGTACTCTTCAGATTTTCTTATCTATACAATTGAGCAATTGTTTTTTTTTATCTATACAATTAACTCAATTGTCACATGTAAGAAAGAATCTGGCTTTTAAAATTTTTAAAAGTAAAAATATCCAGAAATAAAAACTGGTACAACCTGTTAAAAAATGACAACCATATTTCAGTAGTTTTGCAATTGCATAGCTTAAATTTTTAGTACAATTATTCTAGGATTTTTATCTATGCAATTTTTTTTTTTTTTTTTTTAAATCAGTAAAAATAAAATTATACAAAGTAAGCTAGAATGAAACAAAAACTCAAAAAACAGTATATTAGCTGCTTACTTATGAAGGAGATATTCCATTATAGTAAATAAAACAAATTGTTTGCCTTTTGATGTTATATAAAGCATTCCATTACATATTATTATTTATTATTATAAAAATGGAATATCTCATTAAGAATAAAAAAGTTCATGTTTTGTGAAAGATAAATATATAGATTCAGAATACTTTTTATATTCTGGAATAGATTACATTAAAATACTAAATATTAATAAAGAAATGCTCCTTGCATTGCATTGTTAGGTTATGAACTTAATGATCCACCTATCAATAAATCTGTAGACTAATGTTGCAAAAAGGATTTATTTTATACCACAATTACTTTGTTTTCAATATAATTTTATTCCTTGTCAATGCTCTTTATTTATTAATTGCACATACTGGAGATTATATAATGAAAATATTTGATCAAAAGTGTGTCAAGCAGCAGAATTATGGGTGTGTGCATTTGATATATATAGGAATTGATTTATCATTTATTAACATATTTTAATTTATTGGCTAAATTTAACTTTTAATGGTTAACCATATTTGAGTAGATGCTCTTTTTATTTTATTTCCATCTACCAGCCTGAATATTTGAGAAATCTTAGAAAAATATATACTCTCCAGTGTATATAAATTAAAATTTGGTATATTTATAAGGGGAGAGTGCTCAATATCAGAGATATTGGTTTGAACATTGCATGAAACTGACAGTCACAATTCAGTGCTGATTCATATGTCCACACTGTCTGTTTGTATTTCTCTCTCTCTCTTTCATATATATATATATATATATATATATATATATAGTCAACATAGCTGACCCTGACGATCTGCCTAAGTGAAACCTTAGTAGGTTTGTCTACCTCATTATGTTTTGACTAGGTCTGCTCTATGTTTGTATCGAGCTCTATAGTTAGTTGTTTACTCGTATCGGGATTTTTTCTTTGGGCCTTGAACCTGTATCTGTGCGATTATTTTCAGCAGACTTTCATGTTCCTTGCTCTTTCTATTTTAAAACCTTTTTTTCCCTTCGAGATTGATTTGGCTATTGTTAAATCAAGAATTCAAAGGTTTTTCGACACGAGTATAGACACCTATATTTATATATATATATATATATATATATATATGAATGAAGAAATATAGTTTTAAGATGTGCTATATTTATGGGATAAAGTGCTCAATATCAGAGATAGAGTGTATGTAAATATAAATATGAAGGTGAACATTGAAGTCAATACTCAGAGGCAACAGGCTGTTTCATGCTAGACACAATCATTGACAATTGCGTCTAGCATGAAACAGCCTGTCACCTCTGAATGTTGACTTCAATGTTCACTTATATATATATATATATATATATATATATATATATATTATCCCTCACTGCTAGCACAACTCTGAGTTTCATGCATGATGCAATCTTCAGGTACTGAGTTTGAACTGACTGTTGCACAATTTGAATTATAATCTCTGGTTATCACATTGTTGGCATAGTTATATATCAATCAGGTTTGCAGAAACTGGAAAAAGAACCATCTCATCCAATTATAACCTGTTTATATCCATCTTTGTACAATAAGTGAGCAGTCATCATTTATCTAATTATATAACTGAAGATTATATTGTTTTATGCTAATATTTATAGCTTTTATATATCTATAATCTCCACTCACTAACCAAACCAGCCTGAAAATCCAAGAGGTGAAACTGCGGTAGTGTTGTGTGTTAATTATATCTTTTTAAGGTAAACTTTCTCATCTATCTATATCTATCAATGGGCGCATGGCTGAGTGGTTAGAACGTTCGCTTTCTGACCATGAGACCCGGGTTCAAATTTCACCATGGTCGATTTGTCAGGAAGTAGACTTCTTGATGTTATTGGTCTGGAGGGGGTGATCCCAGTGTGTGGCACCTTTGGAAAGTGCCTGAAAACCATATTACGGGTTGACATAAGCCTTGTGAGTGAAATTGAGTAGACGGAACCCTTGGGAGGGGGAGCATCAATAGCTGTGCTAGCACGAAGTGACAAGTCAGCATGACTGAGGGTTTGAGTGTGCTGGCCTTGTTCAGATTGTTGATCACACTAGATAACACTCTCTCTCAAAGAAACTGTAACTAAGGTCTGCTCAGCATAGTTGCAGTATAAAACACAAATGTACCTGAGTGAGTGTCTGCAATAGGGACCCTATTTGACGGGTATCCTCAAATACGAGTGGCCAGCTATTATCTATCTATCTATACAGGGTGTATCAAAAATACTTTTACAAACTTTATGGGCATGTTGCTCACACCAAAACAAGGACAAAAGTTCATATAAACATATGTCTGCAAATCCTTCATTTCTGAGTTATTAAGTTTACAGAAAGTTTATGGTAGATGGCGCTGTGTTGCCATGTAGACTAGGTTACATTTGTTATTTGTGTACATTTGTGGTTTGTCTGCCTTCAACGTGTGTAGTAGTGTGTTAAGTGAGAAATGTTCCATTTAAAAATGACAGGATATTCATATCATGAGCATGCATATATGATTTTTACATATGGCTGCACAAATGGTAATGGACGCACTGTATCAGATTCTATTTCCAGACTGAAGGCAGCCAAGTTATCCAACCTTTGCTGCTCTTTATCGTAATGTTGCCGAAACAGGATCTGTGTCACCACAACCTATGGATAGAGAAAGACCAAGATCTGCTCGTACGTCAATTCATGAAAAACACATTCTACAGGATGTCGGAATTGATCCAGGTATCAGCACATATCAAGCGGCCCTAGCATGTCGTACATCTTATAGTATCTCATGGAAGGTACTTGAAGTGCAGTTCCTGTATCCATATCATTTGCAATCTGTGCATGGTATTTCACCCACTGATGATTCACCATGGGAGAAAGTTTGCCCGATGGTTTATTGCACAAAGTGCTGAGCCGTTGTTTTTTTTCTTCAATCTTATTTACAGATGATGCAATATTTGGAAGAGACGGAATAACAAATTTACACAACCAACATTTGTGGGTGGATTAGAATCCCCATGGTACAATACAGGCTAGACACCAGCATCAGTTTACAACTAATGTGCGGGCGGGAATTGCAGATGGCTGTCTGGTAAATCCATATGTTCACCCAGCATGTCATACAGGAGATGTGTGCAGGGATTTTATTTCAAACACACTACCAGACCTGCTAGAGGATGTACCCCTGCTAATATGAAGATGCATGTGGTTCAGGCATGATGGGATTTCAGCATATTTAAGTCAGATTGATTGCGATACACTGGCTGACATCTACCATGAAAGATGGATAAGTAGAGGAGAGCTGGTTCCTTGGCCTGCACATTCACTAACCTCAATCCTTTGGATTTTTATCTGTGGGGCCACCTAAAACAATTGGTTTGTGCAGAAGACATTAATAATGCAGAGACGCTTCATCAATGTGTCATTGGGGTCTGCAAAACGATTCAACACCGTGTTGGAGTATTTGAAAGGGTCTGCTAGTCAATGATTTGACGAGTGCATGTAAAGGCAAGCAGAGGACATTTTGAACATTTGTTGCTGTGTTAAGGTACAACAATGGCCTTTTGGACATATGTTTATATGGACATTTTATCTTGTTTTGGTGTCCGGAACCTGCCCCCCAAAAGTATTTTTGATACACTCTGTATTTGTGATGTTGAAACATGATTGTAATCATGTAGCGATTTTTAACATTTTTGTTTTAATATCCTAAAATAAATAATATTAAGCTCTACTCTGTATTGAGCCCTCTTTTAAATTAAATGTTATGTACAGTGGAATTATAATCCATTTGTTCTCATTTTACCTGTATGTGTATATATATATATATACACACACACACACACACACAGAGTAAAAAAATAAGCTAAAAATTATATCACTTCACAGTCACTTGACAGAGCTTTAATATATAATAATAAATTGGAGGAAGATATGGTCTGTGCTTGAACAATTTGTTAATTTTGCAGAGAATGGTAAATTATTGAACAAGAGGAATGAATTGATGGCTGTAGGCATGAGAGCAAGTAATTGATTAAGAATGTACATTCTGAGAGCAGAAGCCATTCACCCCAACCTATTTAAAGGAATATAAGCTGAATATATTACTGCCTGAAGATTGTGACCAGCATAAAAATTGAAGTTGTGGTGACTCAATAAACAGTAAACTTTGTGATCCATATTTTATATATATATATATATATATATATATATATATATATATATATATATAACAATAGTCTAGTTAGGGTACCATAATTTTCTTTCCTAGTCAAGACTCCATTGTCAGATGTAGTTTTAGTTCATACACTATATATATATATATATATATATATATATATATATATATGAGAGGGAGTTGTGAGACATATAATGGCATAGCGACACATCTCTCCATCTCAATTTAACTTTTGAGAATCATAGAACTGGAAAACTGGTAAAGTTACTAATTAAATATTCTTAAAAGCTCCATTGCATTTTCAACTTCCTTTTCCTATATATAAAAAAAGCCTTAATGTTTGAATCGCATTCTGTGTGTGTGTGTGTGTATATATATATATATATATATATATATATATATATATATATATATATATATATGTCTGTTTCATGCTTGAACACAACCTTCATGTCATGTAAGGTTGTGTGGAATCTTGACTATTTATATATGCTGGTCAATGGGGTATTTTGAGTAGTTCAGTCACCTATTTCCAGTTTATTGTATTATTCTAATGGTTATTGTGTAGATGGCAATTGTTATATTTGAAATTATTCTAAAGACTATTGAATAGAAATAATTGTGGGTCAGAATGCAGTTATTTGTAACTATATATATATGTGTGTGTGTGTGTGTAATATTAAAAGAAAGGTATTGTACTTTTCTTTTATATATATATATATATATATATATATATATATATATATAAAAGAAAGGTCTTCCACTTGTCATATCTTTATATATATATATATATATATATATAAAAGAAAGGTCTTCCACTTGTCATATCTTTATATATATATATATATATATATATATATATATATATATATATACACATACATACATACATACATACACACACATCTAATATATATATATATATATATATATATATATATATATATACAAGAAAGGTCTTCCACTTGACATATCTTTATATATATATATATATATAAAAAAAAGTCCTTCACTTGCCATTTTATATATATATATATATATATATATGAAAAATAAAGTCATGTCATCTCCTTAGATATTGAATACTAGTCAACAAATGCTTAAATCTGCTGAAGAATTATCTCACAAAATCAAAAATAAACCCCTGATTACCAATTAAATAAAACTACCTTTGATATGTAATTCCCTTATTAAATTGTTTTAATTTTAATTATTCAAACAGGTGTAGAGGTGACACATGTTGATCCTCCTCACTGAACTAGAGATATCCTTGCAATTAGATCAATCATTATGGAAAAGTAAACCTTAATTAGTTTTAGTTTATTTAATGTTCTTATCACAGAGACAGTTTTTTTTTTTTTTTTTTTTTTTTTTTAGTGGATTTTATTCCTATGGACTTGGACTCTTGACTAGAAAGGTTGATTTGAGGTTGTGAATCCAGTTACATCAACATGTTTTTCCAGTTTGCTGACACACATCCACGCAAATGTGGAAAAAGTTTTACACGCATGTGCCTGAAATAACACAACTGACCAGTCCTTGCATACCTACAAAAACAAACCAACACCAGTCATACATGTGAGCTTGACCATTGGTCAATGGAACAATTTGGACATATTAAAAAATGTTTTCCGTTTACCTTTCATTCAAATTTCTGGTGAGGGCTAGAATTAAAAGAAAGACAAAATCCCTTGTAAACACTTGACATTGTCGGGGTGTGTGAGGGGGGGTTAGGGGTGTAAAGTGTGGTGGTGGGGGGTTTCAAACCCAGGAAAATAAATGATTAAAAAAAAAAATCATACACTTTTAGTATTTTTTTTTCTCTTTTTTGAAAGTTATGTTTTTTTTTTTCACCATCAGAATTTTTGTTTAAAGAATAATAAATGAAAAAAAAAAAGGGGGGGTTCCATTGTTAGTTGTCTTCATGACTTTTGTTTATGGCAACACCCATCCCCACCCAGGATCCCACTTATTTTCTTTTCTATATTTTCTTTTTGTTTTTTTTTTTATTTCATCACACCTTTGGATTTCAAATTATTTTCTTTTTCGAGTCCCAAAAAAATTTAATTTCTTAAAATTCATTTACTGATTTAAATTTTTCTTGTAGGTTTTTTTTCTTTAAAACTTTTTTTTGTATCTTTTCAATTTTACTTTTCTTCTTTTTTTGGCTTTAATTTCTTTCTATCTTCTTCATTTTTTTTTTCTTTCTTTCATTTTTTTTTTTTTTAAAATTTTCATGTCTTGTAAAAACAGAACCTTTTTCTTTTTCTCCTTTTTCTTCATATATTATTAACATCTCTTTCTGGAAATAGTTTTTTTTTTTTTTTTTTATAGAAAAAGATTTATTTTTTTAAAAATAAAAAAAAAAGATGTCCCCACAAAAAGAATTTTTCTCCATTATTTAAACTTAATTTTCCATTTGATAAATTAGTCCTTAAGAAAAATGGGTGAAAAATAGGGTAAAAAAGACCCCTGACCAAAACATCATTCAGTTTATACATAACTTGAAAGTTGATCGACATGATTTAATACCTGGTTGCTATGTCGACTCCCACCACTTTGTGATGTCTGACAATCCTCTGTGTAAGATCTTGACATGTCCAATAATACACTGTGTTTACTCCTGTGGGTCTTTTCAAATTTCCGACGTGCAGGAGAAGCAGAAGAAGCGGAGGCTCCGGAAGAAGATGTTGTCAACCAAGGATTAGAAACTATTTTTGTTTCCCGTGGGGCACCTTCAGGACTGGCCCCAGTATATGAACCCCTCGGAGCCCCCTCAGGACTTGCTCCGGGGTATGATTTACGGTTTTTGTCTTTACTACGACCATGTCTCTTCTTTTGGGTATTAGCATTCTGGGATGGGTGTGAATGTGAATTCATTGTGGCATAGTTACCTACCACTCCGGACGAGGCTTTGTATGCTGCCGAAGAGCCAGGTTTACTTTTATGCTCGGGGGATGTTCGCAGCTGGGGCTGTTTTTTGGGCCTGTACGTGTTACTGTGGCTGCTGTTTCCACTATTTGCATTTGGGGCTCCACCAACACAGCTGCCAGCATTGTCTCCCGCACTGTAAGGGGCATGCCCGTTATCGGAAGACTTGGGACTGGAAGTAAGATATTTCATCATGGCAGGAGAGATGTTGTTGGGAGTATTCTTATCCATTGATGTGTTCTTGTAGCGGTCAACACCAGCTTCTTTATCATTCATCTCCATCCTATGACAACAGTTGTAAAGCACAGACGGATCATCAACATAGCCGTAAAGCTTGAAGCAAGGTTCGCATGCTGTTCGATGACCGTTGTTAGTATTATTCCCACTTCCATTACTGCCACAGCGATTTTTACAGCTACGGTTTGGTGATGACTCCGATTTTGAACTCAATCCTGCACCGTTAATTGATTCTTTCATGTTTTCTAAAAGAGCCACACCAGTTGAGTTTATTTTCACTCCATTCGATAAATTCCCAACATCATCCTGGAACTTGCCTGCTATAGTCTTGGTAGCAGTACTCGACTTTGTTTTGCTCTGTTTCGAGACGTTTCCGCCATTTGCAGCGACAGAGTGGCGCTTCTTACGATCGGCCGGGCTTGATTTTGGTTTCGGGAACATCGGCAAAGGTGGGGGTGGCGGTGGTGGAGGCTTGTCTCCGAACGGGAAACCAGCTGATAAGAAGTGCTTGCCAGCCCCACACTCCAGGGCACTGAACCTGCTCTTAGTTCCACCTCCATCGTTTTCTCTTGAGCTTCCTTCCCTGGCAGTGTTGTCAAGGGGTTTAGCAATGCTTTGCAGTACAGGTGTGATGTCGATCGTACGGATCACATCATCAATTGACTTACGATTGCTTGACCGGTGGTCCAACGTCCGAATTTCAGATTTTCGGGGATAAGGCTGAGCGAAGGCGCAATCACCACCCATTGCTCCTCCTCCTCCACCTCCACCTCCTGATCCATTGTTAGCCCCACTGTTCCCGACCAGTGGGCTAGAGGCTGGGCCACTATCATTGTTCCTGTTAGAACGATGGTGATGATGATGATAATAATGAGAACTGTTGTTGTTGTGATGGCCCGAGTTATTGTTGCTACTGCTACTTGTTTTGTTGTGATTATGGCTATTATGACTGTTGTTGTTATTGTTATGTTGTTGGTCCTGTTTTTGGTGTAGATGTTGTTGGGAATGTTGCTGCTGCTGTTGGTTTTGAGTATGCAGGTGCTGGGCCTGGGAGTGTTGGTGCTGCTGTTGGCTTTGAGCATGCAGGTGCTGGGCCTGTGGTTGTTGGTGTTGCTGTTGGCTTTGAGTATGCAGGTGCTGGGCCTGTGATTGTTGGTGTTGCTGTTGGCTTTGAGTATGCAGGTGCTGGGCCTGTGGTTGTTGGTGTTGCTGTTGGCTTTGAGTATGTAGGTGCTGGGCCTGGGGTTGTTGGTGTTGTTGTTGCTGTTGCTGCTGCTGCTGTTGCTGCTGGTTTGCAACCAAGGAGACCGTGTTTGACGATGATGAAGACGACGACGTTGATGATGTAGAAGATGATGAAGGCTTGCAATAACTATTCTCATCATGTTCCATCGACTGACGCGGGACATCAGAGTATCTTTTGAGAATGTTGGACACCAAACTAGCCGTGGTCATTGTCTCACGTCGTGGGAGTGGCATCTGAGTTGCATCTGCCGTAACCTGATTGCTCGAATGGGTACCCCCACCACCAGCACCACCACCACCACCAATAGCACCACCAACTCCACCACTACCACCATTACTGCTGCTGCTATTACTACTATTTGCTTGAAAAAGATCCGGATATGGCACGTCATTTTTGATTGGAGGACCACCACCACTATTATTATTATTATTGTTGTTATTTAAATTATTATTATTATTATTATTATTACTATTATTGCTATTATTGTTGCAGATGTCAGTCGTCGTGGTGGCGGTGGGGGTGGTGGCTATTGTGCTAGTGGAGTTGCCGGAAGAGGAGATTTCCTTCGTTCTCTTCTTCTCCCCTGTTTCTGAACAGATTGAGAACAAAGAGATATCAGAGGTTAATGAATTGGATCGGTCTTGTAGCATTCCAATGCTAATCCTCGACGGGGATGATCCTGAAGAGACAGGAGTGCCAGGACTCTGCAGACGCCCATTGAGTAAGTTTGCCGGATGGTGAAAATTCCAGAAGTTACGTTCTGAATGGCTATCCTCTGCGTGTTCTACAGAAAGTAGCCCACCGGCACTGGCACCGGCTACTATTGACAGTGCCAGAGCGCTGGGTGGGGTTATTGCACTGCTGCGTGTAAGGGTTTCCGTCTTTCGCATTTCTGGCTGAAGGGCTTTAAGTTCCAGTGGGGGCAAGCTGTTTCGGATTCGGAGGGTTGACGGGTTCATACCAAACTCCTGGCTCTGAACAAAGGAGGAGTTGGCCAACTGGTTAGTTGAATCAAATTTAGAAATTCCGGAAGTTTCTGAATGTTCCCGTCCATTGTTATCAGGACTACGACTGTGGCATCTAGTAGGGGCAGCAGTAGGGGTTGTAGCGGTTGGGGTATTATTGTTATTATTATTATTATTATTAAGAGACGATTTACACGAATCAACATAGCTAATCCGAACAGGTCTTCCGGGGGTGGCTTGTTTGTGGTCTTCAGCTTTTGGTGGCTTCATTTCACCATTGGCGAAGCTGTTACCTGAGTTTTCCGACGTGCGTCTGGGGTCACGATTGTTACAGCAATCACTGGACTGGTGGTTGGCTACACGGCTATTGTTTGGCTTAAATGAAGACAGGTTTGAACCGGCGGGGGGTGTGTGGGACTGGGGGCTCGTAGCAGTCAGACCCATGCTGGTACTATTGCCGCTACTTTTGAGCCAAGAGCTGGACATGTCGGGCATCTCTGGCTCCGACTCAGACTCGCTGGAATCAGACGGGGCATAATTGTTGCGGAAGCAGTATGAGTTCCGGGGGCTTCGGCTCTCACGTCGTATTTCGATACTTTCCGATCGCTTGATGTACCACGGCGCAAACATCTCGGTTTTCGACGGGAGGGTCTCCTCACCCGTCTCACGTAATGACAGAGCTGCCATCGCCTGCTGACTTGTTAGCCCTAATGCAACACCATCCTGATGGTCCTTCCCACTAGGGAACAGACACGAACGGATGCGTTCTGCCCTAGCTGCAATACTCCCGCAAGAGTTCCTTACAACCCTACCATTTCCGTTGGAATTTTCATTAACCGTGCACGAACCAAAGAAAGTGCTGAACGGCCGGGTCATAGTTGGAGAGTGAGCACTCACTGAAAAAGACGACGTTGTAAACTGGCCTTCATCAACACCAAATGGGGTTTTGGGTGTCGTCTCATGTATGCTACTGTTGTCCTCCATATCTATACTACTAGTCTGATTGTCGGCGGCAATTCCACCGAGACCGAGACCAGGCATTGAGGACACAGATCCCGGTTCTTGGACACTGTTACAGTCACTTGGGTCCGTGGCACGGCTGGTGGGGCTGAGAGAACCTGAGAATGCGGGGTTGTTACTGGCCATTTGGTTCTGCACCTCTTCGTATGGGGGAGGTGCTTCGCAAGGTTGGATATAGGCAAAGGGCTTCGGTGGCGTGTACGGGGGAGGCGGACAATCATATGGCGGAGGACAGGGCATACCAATTGAAAAGGCATCCTGTGAAAAGGGGTTGTTATCGTTGTCATCGTCATGGTGGTTCCGGGGTGCATTCAGCCCTGCAAAATAAATATATAAAAGAGATAAAATGTTTTGTTGAGATTAAAGAAAATTAGAAAATATTTTTTAATTAATATAGAAATATACCTGTCTTAATAGTAAGTCTGATTGAATCAATAAGGTCAAATTCACAGCTGATCTCAAAAGTAACCTAAAATCAGCTGTTAACTGGGGCAAGAAATGACTTGTAAATTTTAACACCTATAAAACAAAACTGCTTTCTAGTAATCATCTGAGAGACCATTTTCTACCTTCCATCAACATGGCTGATGCTAACCTCCAGGAAAGTGACTCTCATGCCTTCTCAGGTTAAAGTTATCTGCTTTCATGAAGATTACATTGAATCAATTGCTAGGTCTGCTTGCTAGGGAAGTTGCTTCACTGTTACTGCTAGACAATTTTTCTTTCCAGAGTCTATCTTACATATTTATAAGTCTAATGTTCATTCATACTTCAAATATTCATGCTACATATGGTCTAGTGATCCTGCTATAGATTTAGAGATTCTTGATAAAATATGAAGAAGAATTTGCAATGTTATTGGTCTTGACCTGGCATCCTGGTTTCAGTTACAGATTTCTTGTGCCTTTTGTATAAATACTTTCATAGTAATTGTTCAGGTGAAGTTTCCGCTGTGGTACCTAGACTTTATGAATTTAAGCACAGTACTAAATTAGCAACAAGGTCCCATCTCTTTAAAGTTGAATTGGCTAGATGTAACCATAAGTTCTTTGCTAACAGTTTCTTTTATCACACTTCTCACCTGTGGAACTCTCTTCTAGCTTCTTGTTTTTCAGCTAATTTTGATCTTCAAAATTTTAGATGTTTTTATTGTTCTCATTCCTTAATAATGTTTTTCTTTTTCTTTCACACTCAGTAACCCCATGTGTCTTAGTGGCTTTACCTTGCTTGGGATGAAATGGTTAAAAAAATTTCATTAACCTTTTAGGACCAGATAAGTAATTATTTTGATTACTGATAATATACATGGAAAAACTAAAATAAATGTTTATACATCATGTTAAATACAGTTTATTGCTTAAAAGCCAAACACTGTGAGGCTATTTAAGCTAGCTCCTGTAGAAGGCAAATTGGGCCTCCAGTCCAAATCTAAAGGGACCTCTGGTCCGGCTTAGAAAACATCAATGATAATTTTAAAGAAATAACTTTGAATTCCTCAATTTAACTCTAATTTGGGCTATAAGTCCAATTCCAGCCAAAAGACTGATTTGGGCCGAAATTCCAATTCAAGCCAAAAATTGAGTTTTTCAAATCACAAACCCTGTGGAACTTCAATTGAGTTGAGTTCTTTAAATCACAAACCCTGTGGAACTTCAATTGAGTTGAGTTCTTTAAATCACAAACTCTGTGGAACTTCAATTGAGTTGAGTTCTTTAAATCACAAACTCTGTGGAACTTCAATTGAGTTGCGTTCATGAAATCACAAACTCTGCGGAACTTCAATTGAGTTGAGTTCTTGAAATCACAAACTCTGCGGAATTTCAATTGAGTTGTGTTCTTTAAATCACAAACTCTGCGGAACTTCAATTCAGTTGTGTTCTTTAAATCACAAACTCTGTGGAACTTCAATTCAGTTGAGTTCTTGAAATCACAAACTCTGTGGAACTTCAATTGAGTTGAGTTCTTGAAATCACAAACTCTGTGGAACTTCAATTGAGTTGAGTTCTTGAAATCACAAACTCTGCGGAACTTCAATTGAGTTGAGTTCTTGAAATAACAAACTCTGTGGAACTTCAATTGAGTTGAGTTCTTGAAATAACAAACTCTGTGGAACTTCAATTGAGTTGAGTTCTTGAAATAACAAACTCTGCGGAACTTCAATTGAGTTGAGTTCTTGAAATAACAAACTCTGTGGAACTTCAATTGAGTTGAGTTCTTGAAATCACAAACTCTGCGGAACTTCAATTCAGTTGAGTTCTTGAAATAACAAACTCTGTGGAACTTCAATTCAGTTGAGTTCTTTAAATCACAAACTCTGTGGAACTTCAATTGAGTTGAGTTCTTTAAATCACAAACTCCGTGGAACTTCAATTCAGTTGAGTTCTTTAAATCACAAACTCTGTGGAACTTCAATTCAGTTGAGTTCTTTAAATCACAAACTCTGTGGAACTTCAATTGAGTTGAGTTCTTTAAATCACAAACTCCGTGGAACTTCAATTGAGTTGAGTTCTTTAAATCACAAACTCTGTGGAACTTCAATTGAGTTGAGTTCTTTAAATCACAAACCCTGTGGAACTTCAATTGAGTTGTGTTCTTTAAATCACAAACTCTGTGGAACTTCAATTCAGTTGAGTTCTTTAAATCACAAACTCTGTGGAACTTCAATTGAGTTGAGTTCTTTAAATCACAAACTCTGCGGAACTTCAATTGAGTTGAGTTCTTGAAATCACAAACTCTGTGGAACTTCAATTCAGTTGAGTTCTTTAAATCACAAACTCCGTGGAACTTCAATTGAGTTGAGTTCTTTAAATCACAAACTCTGCGGAACTTCAATTGAGTTGTGTTCTTTAAATCACAAACTCTGTGGAACTTCAATTCAGTTGAGTTCTTTAAATCACAAACTCCGTGGAACTTCAATTGAGTTGAGTTCTTGAAATCACAAACTCTGCGGAACTTCAATTGAGTTGAGTTCTTGAAATAACAAACTCTGTGGAACTTCAATTGAGTTGAGTTCTTTAAATCACAAACTCTGTGGAACTTCAATTCAGTTGAGTTCTTTAAATCACAAACTCTGTGGAACTTCAATTGAGTTGAGTTCTTTAAATCACAAACTCCGTGGAACTTCAATTGAGTTGAGTTCTTTAAATCACAAACTCTGTGGAACTTCAATTCAGTTGAGTTCTTTAAATCACAAACTCTGTGTAACTTCAATTGAGTTGAGTTCTTTAAATCACAAACTCTGTGGAACTTCAATTGAGTTGAGTTCTTTAAATCACAAACTCTGTGGAACTTCAATTGAGTTGAGTTCTTTAAATCACAAACTCTGTGGAACTTCAATTGAGTTGAGTTCTTTAAATCACAAACTCTGTGGAACTTCAATTGAGTTGAGTTCTTTAAATCACAAACTCTGTGGAACTTCAATTGAGTTGAGTTCTTTAAATCACAAACTCTGTGGAACTTCAATTCAGTTGAGTTCTTTAAATCACAAACTCTGTGGAACTTCAATTGAGTTGAGTTCTTTAAATCACAAACTCTGTGGAACTTCAATTGAGTTGAGTTCTTTAAATCACAAACTCTGTGGAACTTCAATTGAGTTGAGTTCTTTAAATCACAAACTCTGTGGAACTTCAATTGAGTTGAGTTCTTTAAATCACAAACTCTGTGGAACTTCAATTGAGTTGAGTTCTTTAAATCACAAACTCTGTGGAACTTCAATTGAGTTGAGTTCTTTAAATCACAAACTCTGTGGAACTTCAATTGAGTTGAGTTCTTTAAATCACAAACTCTGTGGAACTTCAATTGAGTTGAGTTCTTGAAATCACAAACTCTGCGGAGCTTCAATTGAGTTGAGTTCTTGAAATCACAAACTCTGTGGAACTTTAATTTTGTTGAGTTCTTGAAATCACAAACTCTGTGGAACTTCAAAACCTCACCTCATGAAACCTTTTACTTTAACTCTGATTCCTTGGAATTTTGAAGAAATAAAAAATAAAAGTGATTTCCTCAATTCACAAAGTTTTAGAGATATTTTAAACTGAATTTAAAACAAAAGTTTTTAAATTCACAAAGTTTTTGTATTACTCAATATAAATTAAAAAAAAATTTTAGAATCCCTAATTTTTTTCAGTTCTTTTAAAATTTGAATTTCTAACTGTTCTCTCCTCATACAGACACAAATCCCAATTCCGGATGTTCAAGCATCAGATGATTTGGTTTGATTTGTTTTATTTTACAGCATATCAACCTCAATGGGTAATTTAATGCTGACAAATTTTTTATTGCTGATAATGTTTTTCTTCAAAAATCTATTTCTGGGAATATTTTTCCTTGAAGAAATCTATAGCTAGTCATATTTTTTCAAAAGAATGTATAGCTATTTGTCTTGCTAGTATTTTTTTTTAAAGTACTGCTGATAATAAATTTTCCTTCAAAAATTATTGCTGGTAATAATTTTTTTTATTACAAAGTATTTCTGGTATTGAAACTTATTTTTACACAAGTTTGGGTGTTAACTATTTGCCCATAGATGGGACCCTAACAGGTGCTACCATCCTGGGTCAGAGTGGACCTGGGAACACCAGCAATTAAGAGGTGGTTCCACACTCCTCAAAACCTCCTGATCAGAAGCCTTGCTGCTGAATGTAGTTTATCGTCTAACCCAGGACATGGATGTAGTTTATCTTCATACCCAGGATGGCAAGCATCAGATATATCAAGGGCATATTTTCAATCCCAGGATCCAAAGAAGTATATGACTATGTAGAACAAGTGTGGCCCGAGATAGTGGTTTTAGACACACTGACGAGAGACAGAATTTGCTGTTTATTTATTTAGAAGATTATAAAGATTTTCATAAGATTTGCAATTATGTTTGGACATTACAAGGTTAATGGAGACGGTGGAAACTAAGTGTTAGGCCAATTTGTTTCTTTTTTTTAAATAATCAAATTCCTTAAACCTTTGGGTTAGCCTCTCCAAGAATGCTACATATTTCCTGGCTTAAAAAATATACCAACTTTCATGGTATACTTCTCATTTCTCCCAGTTAAATTTTTGAGAAAAATCATCAATCATCAGTTCAGAACCAAATAAATGGCTGCTTTGAGACACATGGATTAGAGTTGACAGAATATTGTCAGAGAATATTCCAGCAGTGAATAATTTATTCTGTCACAATTAAATCTGGTATCATAGGAGTTGACAAGCTGTCAAAAGGCATTTTTGGCCTAGTCTATATTTGCTTGCTAGTGTGTATATGCATCTAAGGTCTGGAAAAATGGTCTAATGAAGTGGTTAATTTTAATGATCAACTCTTCCAAGTTATAAATAATCCTTCTCACATATTTCCTGGCATAAAAACAGATATACCAACTTTCAAAGTATATCTCTTATTTCTCCCAGTTAAATTTTAGTGGAAAATCATTAACTACCAGTTTAGAACCAAATAAATGGCTGCTTTGTGTCATAAGCTTTTAAAACTTTGGCTCAAATATAAATAGTAATAATCCCTTTCTGTGCCACACTCTTTTTGCCTCTCTACATCCCCTTTGGATGCTTGACACAGTCTGGGCTTAACAGGATTAGCGTGACACACACGATAGATAGGTAATATAATGTAATGTAATTGCTGGCTGCTTGTATCTGAGTATGCCTGTCTGCTAGAGTGGATAGCCGGTCCCTATTGCAGACACTTGTTTAGGCACATTTTTGTTTGTTCAGCATCCACAGAGCCCACTTTGGGTTCATACTGCAACTATACTGAGCGGACATTAGTTACAGTTTCTAAGAGAGAGCTCATTATCTGATGTGATCAACAGTCTGAACTAGGCCAGCATGCTCAAACCCTCGGTCAGAATGACTTGCAACTTTGTGCTAGCTCAACCCCTGTCGGCTACCCAATTTCACTCACAAGGCTTGGTATGGTTTCTTAGACACTTTCCAAAGGTGTTGTATGCTGGGATCACTTCTACAGGCCGATGACATCAAGAAGTTACCTTCCTGATAAAACTGGTCATGATGACATTCGAACCTGGATCTCATGGTTAGAAATCGCACATTCTAACCACTCGTCTACACATTGATATCATAGGTAGGTACAAGTATATTAATATATAGAAGATTATATGTACATACCCACCTCACTCCCACACATATATATGCTGGTTATTGAATTTGAAAAGCATGTACAAACCAAATACTGTACAATTTTTTCTGCTACTCTTTGTGAAAAAGAGGAGTCAGTCTTTTCCTCAGCTGCATAGTATGTGCTTCACCAGAGCTACATACAGTTTTGGATTCAGAGTTTTCCTTCTCCTAGATTGGTTGCCACCCAAGTCTATAGAACCCAGTCTGTCCTACTATTTACCCATATCTGAGGGTAGAAGAATTGGATTCATACCTTTCCCAAGGTATCATGTATGTGAATGTAATGAACTCGACTGGAATTCAAATTAAGATCTCCAATTTCTCTATCTGAGCCACAATCCATTACTCTATCATATCTCTCAACTCTTTCTGCAACTGATGTATAAATTTAGTGACCATTGTTCCACCAGTGGAACATATTTTAAGACATTTTTTGATACTAGATAAGTATAAATTTTGATTATTTTTGTCTATATTTCTGAGATGAGGTATAATACCTCATCTCAGAAATGAGATGAGGTATTATTATAGTACACTATTTACATTATTCAGACTATTGTCCTCATCTTTGTTACCATATTTATCACAACGTTTCGGATTCAGACTGTTAATGGATGTCAGTTATCAGTGTCCTTAAGGACACATGGCACAGTGGATAAAGGTGTTGGTTCGATCCAGTGACAGGACACAAAGAGTTGTGAGTTCAATACTTAACCAAGGTAGTGGAGAACTTGGAGAGGTGAATTAACAGGAGATAACTGACATCCATTAAACATGGCACGTGGAACTAGAACAGTCTACACTAGCGGCCTAAATAAAGGGTTCAGTTCAACATTCCAACCACCTGAAGAAGGCTGGAGCATACAATGGCTGAAATGTTGTGATAAATATGGCAACAAAAATGAGGACAATAGTCCAAATAATCTAAATAGTGTTGATTATTTTTATTGATGATTATATAAAAAAGACTAAAACACTGTTGCGCCCCCACGGCCCCTTTCCCACAGACGAAATGTTGCAAGCCACTCGCTGATCTATTTCTATTTCCATGAAAAGTGTTCAGACGAACTACATTCCTTAGCTCCACCAGTTCTAACCCTCATGGCTAAGAACACCCAACCCAAATGCCATGCACCCACCCTCATTCCTGTCGTATTCTATTGGTGAGATGTAAATTGCACTCAAGCAGCTTCTTCCCATAAACCACTGCTCTATGGGCCAACATACTAACAAAGCCTCTCACTACTCTATGGCGATTTTTATTGAAAATGTTCTGTCAAGCTACATCCCTAATTCCACCAGTTCAGTCATTCACAGATATGACCCGCTTTGCCACAGGAGCAAACCAGCCTCAGTCTTTTTGTGTTCTATTGGTAAGAAGGAAGTTTCATTCAGACAGCTTCTTCCCAAGAGCTACTAGTTTATGGAATGGATCCCAAGGGGATACTAGAATCTCTTCAAGTCTGGGGTCAATAATTACCTATCACATATATGATCATCTACAATTATTTCCTACATCCATACAACAACCTCATTCCTCTACTTTGAGTGGCTCTTGTATTTGGAGAACATTTAGCAAAAAAAATAAAAATGTTTTTTTCTGCGGAGCAGATACTAAATTAATCAGAAAAATGGGGTATGGTGGGGTTGGATGTTAAGGTATTTCCAAAATATGGAAAACTTTTGACAGTTTACCTTCTACCTAGCCTTTTTTTTGGGTGGGGCGCTGTATGAGTCTAATAAATGACAAGAAGTAGTGAAAAAGATTTCAGGGTTCAGGCAGGGATGTTAGAAGTATAAAGTTGAAATAGAATTTAGAACTGGAAACCCAATCTTAAACAGGGAACAAGAGATAAACCCCTACTCCTGTTCAAAAGACTGGGGAGAAGTATGAACTGGACGATAACAAGACTCCTATTGAGCGAGGAATAAAAATGATTAGAGAATAAAAATTCAGCATTCAGGCAGAGACGTCAGAAGTACAGAGCTGAAGGAACTGGACATTCAGCTCTAAACCTGAAACAAGCTGCACAATCGATTACATATATCGAAAAATATCCTCCACAGATAAAATATACTTTTCTGAAACTTTATTTGAGGAATATTAGCTGATTTAAAGTATAATTAATCTGATTTGAAACAACTATTATTTACTTTAAGTTTAAAATATTGCAGAAATGCATTTTTTAACACAATGGTAACTTGCTTATATTGATAGCTTTTTAACAGCTCTGTGATCGATAGATTTACGGGGTTGGGGGCTTTAACCTTAAAAAATAATTGTGGAATATAACGTGAGCACCTTTTAAGTACTTTGTAATTTTAAAAATGTAAGAAAATATACTCCATAATCTAATGTTTTATTGAATTTTAGAGAATTTTGTCTCTAAATTTATCACACTTTGTTATGTATGGGTGACTGTATCTAAAACATTTGGCATGTTTATACACATACAAAAACAATTCAAAATTCTTTTAGAAATATTTGGGGGTTATCAGATTGTAATAAGCTTTACAATATATGATTAGTAAATATAGTTTTACTTAGTAACAATATTTCCTAAGAGTTACACTATTGAAACTGAATTTAAAAATTTTTATAAATTATTCTAATTAAAACTCTAAAAAAAATGAAAACAAATCTTGTAAAAATTCATTTTTCATCAAAAACATTTTTTTTAAAACAATATTGTCCTTAATATATATTATTCATAAAAGCAATTAAAAGCTTCTATAATTAAATAATGTCTTAGTTTTATTGAATTTTTTATTTTACAATTCAGAGCAGCTTTTCAGGCATCCAATTTTACCCAAAAAATTGATGATTTAAATTCTCCAAAGAGATCTGCTTTTTAGTCACTAAAAATTATCATGCTGAATTTCCCCAGTTTTCATAAAATTAACTAAGTGAGGTGAAACACATGTTAAAAAAAAATATTTTTACCAATATTTTCTAAAAGAAGACATTTCTAAAATAATTTTATTCATTTGTGAATAAGGCCTGAAAATTTTATTAAAATCTGACAATTATTTAATTTTTGCAAGAATTTCCAAATTAATGAATCTGTCACTTCAAAAAAAAAAAAATGCTAAAATTTGCTATGCTAATTTATGATACATTTGCTGATGCAAGAAAAACAAGATTTTTAATCAAAATTTTGAATGTTCTAAAAAGGATTAAAAAATTTAATTAAATATAAAAAAAAAATACTTTGATCTTTCCTTTGAATAAAGATTTTGATGATAAAACTGTTTTCAATAAGTTTGGAGCATTTTTTCATCACAGTATCCTGATTTGAGAGTAAACATAGAGTTAAATAAGGAACAAGTAGGAAAAACTTCATAAATTTCATGGCTTACAAGCCACAGCATGATGAACACTGAAGTTAAGCAATGTTGAGCCTGGTCAGTACCTAGATGGGTGACTGAGAATATCAAGTGATATAATGGATAATGGCTCAGAATTATTATTCAGAGTTGAGTTCCAATACTCATCGGGTTTGTTATATTCACTTATGTGCAAATAACCTTGGGAAAGGTATAAATCCAACTCTTGCATCACTAAATGATTATTATCTCAAAAAAAATTCTTACAATCTAAAAATATTTTCTGGTTTTAAATAACCTGCAAAAGGTTGATGTGCCGTAGAAAACGAATCAGTCAATCAAATACTGATTAGCTACACAGGCATTACTTTTAGACTTATTTACATTTTCTGGAATAGAAATGAATAGAAACTGCCATGGCACAAATAAAGGGATCAGTTTACATAGTGATTGTGACATAAAATTGATCCCCCACTTTATATCCATACTATAATTTCTTGTTTGCTTATGAAATTCTGATTAGGTATGAATCCACCTTCTCCTTCTATCACTAAATCATTGTAAGAATTTTTTTTTATTTTGGAGACAATCTAAAAAAATTTCTGGCTTTAAATAACCTGCAAAAGGTTGATGTGCCGTAGAAAACGAATCAATCAATCAAATACTGATTAGCTACACAGGCATTACTTTTAGACTTATTTACATTTTCTGGAATAGAAACTGCCATGGCACAAATAAAGGGATCAGTTTACATAGTGATTGTAACATAAAATTGATCCCCCACTTTATATCCATACTATAATTTCTTGTTTGCTTATGAAATTCTGATTAGGTATGAATCCACCTTCTCCTTCTATCACTAAATCATTGTAAGAATTTTTTTTTATTTTGGAGACAATCTAAAAAAATTTCTGGCTTTAAATAACCTGCAAAAGGTTGATGTGCCGTAGAAAACGAATCAATCAATCAAATACTGATTAGCTACACAGGCATTACTTTTAGACTTATTTACATTTTCTGGAATAGAAACTGCCATGGCACAAATAAAGGGATCAGTTTACATAGTGATTGTAACATAAAATTGATCCCCCACTTTATATCCATACTATAATTTCTTGTTTGCTTATGAAATTCTGATTAGGTATGAATCCACCTTCTCCTTCTATCACTAAATCATTGTAAGAATTTTTTTTTATTTTGGAGACAATCTAAAAAAATTTCTGGCTTTAAATAACCTGCAAAAGGTTGATGTGCCGTAGAAAACGAATCAATCAATCAAATACTGATTAGCTACACAGGCATTACTTTTAGACTTATTTACATTTTCTGGAATAGAAACTGCCATGGCACAAATAAAGGGATCAGTTTACATAGTGATTGTAACATAAAATTGATCCCCCACTTTATATCCATACTATAATTTCTTGTTTGCTTATGAAATTCTGATTAGGTATGAATCCACCTTCTCCTTCTATCACTAAATCATTGTAAGAATTTTTTTTTATTTTGGAGACAATCTAAAAAAATTTCTGGCTTTAAATAACCTGCAAAAGGTTGATGTGCCGTAGAAAACGAATCAATCAATCAAATACTGATTAGCTACACAGGCATTACTTTTAGACTTATTTACATTTTCTGGAATAGAAACTGCCATGGCACAAATAAAGGGATCAGTTTACATAGTGATTGTAACATAAAATTGATCCCCCACTTTATATCCATACTATAATTTCTTGTTTGCTTATGAAATTCTGATTAGGTATGAATCCACCTTCTCCTTCTATCACTAAATCATTGTAAGAATTTTTTTTTATTTTGGAGACAATCTAAAAAAATTTCTGGCTTTAAATAACCTGCAAAAGGTTGATGTGCCGTAGAAAACGAATCAATCAATCAAATACTGATTAGCTACACAGGCATTACTTTTAGACTTATTTACATTTTCTGGAATAGAAACTGCCATGGCACAAATAAAGGGATCAGTTTACATAGTGATTGTAACATAAAATTGATCCCCCACTTTATATCCATACTATAATTTCTTGTTTGCTTATGAAATTCTGATTAGGTATGAATCCACCTTCTCCTTCTATCACTAAATCATTGTAAGAATTTTTTTTTATTTTGGAGACAATCTAAAAAAATTTCTGGCTTTAAATAACCTGCAAAAGGTTGATGTGCCGTAGAAAACGAATCAATCAATCAAATACTGATTAGCTACACAGGCATTACTTTTAGACTTATTTACATTTTCTGGAATAGAAACTGCCATGGCACAAATAAAGGGATCAGTTTACATAGTGATTGTAACATAAAATTGATCCCCCACTTTATATCCATACTATAATTTCTTGTTTGCTTATGAAATTCTGATTAGGTATGAATCCACCTTCTCCTTCTATCACTAAATCATTATCTCCAAAATAAAAAAAAAAATTCTTACAATCTAAAAATATTTTCTGGTTTTAAATATTATATAGAAATAAAGTGTCACTTGAGTTTGAACATAGATTGCCAGTGAGCAAACCCATTATTGAATTGTGGATCACATGACCATAGAGGAAATGCATAAGTAGAAAGTAGCTTGACATCTAAATGTTCTGGAGTCCTGGGTACGACGTTAAACTGCATCCAACAGCAAGGCCTCTGATCAAGAGGTTTTGAGGAAGCGTGGAACCACCTCTTAATTGCTGGTGTTCCCAGGTCCACCCAGACCCGCGGTGGTAGCACCTGTTGGGGTCCCAGCTATGGGCAAATAGTGAACTTCCATGTTTGTACCATGTTCTGGGTATGACGACAAACTACATCCGCGTCCTGGGTATGATGACAAACTACATCCGCGTCCTGGGTATGACGACAAACTACATCCGCGTCCTGGATATGACAACAAACTACATCCGCGTCCTGGGTATGACGACAAACTACATCCGCGTCCTGGGTATGACGACAAACTACATCCGCGTCCTGGGTATGACGACAAACTACATCCGCGTCCTGGGTATGACGACAAACTACATCCGCGTCCTGGGTATGACGACAAACTACATCCGCGTCCTGGGTATGACGACAAACTACATCCGCGTCCGGGGTATGACGACAAACTACATCCGTGTCCTGGGTATGACGACAAACTACATCCGCATATTTGAACTTTATTTGAGTAGCTAAGCAATTAAATTAAATTTTATCAACAAAATAATTGCTTTTTTATAAAGATCACAAAAGACCAGAATGAAAATGAAAAAATATTATTACCAGCTCTACGTTTTTGAAAAATATTATTACCAGCTATACGTTTTTGAAAAAAACATTTTTACCAGCTCTACATTTTTGAAAAAACATTATTACCAGCTCTACGTTTTTGAAAAAATATTATTACCAGCTCTACGTTTTTGAAAAATATTATTACCAGCTCTACGGTTTTGAAAAAATATTATTACCAGCTCTACGTTTGTGGAAAAATATTATTACCAGCTCTACGTTTTTGAAAAAATATTATTACCAGCTCTACGTTTTTGGAAAAGTGTTATTACCAGCTATACGTTTTTGAAAAATCAGAATGAAAATGAAAAAATATTATTACCAGCTCTACATTTTTGAAAAATATTATTACCAGCTCTACGTTTTTGAAAAATATTATTGCCAGCTCTACGTTTTTGAAAAATATTATTGCCAGCCCTACGTTTTTGAAAAATATTATTGCCAGCTCTACGTTTTTGAAAAATATTATTACCAGCTATACGTTTTTGAAAAATATTATTACCAGCTATACGTTTTTGAAAAAAACATTACCAGCTCTACGTTTTTGTAAAAAAAAAACATTATTACCAGCTCTACGTTTTTGGAAAAATATTATTACCAGCTCTACGTTTTTGAAAAAATATTACTACCAGCTCTACGTTTTTGAAAAAATATTATTACCAGCTCTACGTTTTTGAAAAATAATATTACCAACTATACTTTTTGGAAAAAAACTTTTTCAGCATTGAATGGCCCAACGAAGGTCGATATGCTGGTTAAATAATCAATCAATCAATCAAATGTTCTGGATTTCTAGTCTATCATCTATTACTATACGATCACCAGTCCTAGTCTATCTTCTATTACTACACTATCACCATTTCTATTCTATCCTCTATTACTATTCAGATCACTATTCTCTATGCTATTCACTATAATATTTCTCTATTCAGATCACTATACAGTGGTTACGAGCGAGTATTATTGAGCTAGTACTATTAGAGTGAGTGCTATTCAAAGGTATCTGACACCAGTATTGTTCAATGGCGTACTATAGTTGTATCTGCAATTACAAAGTCTCTACTACAACAATCATTACATAGGTGACAACGAGTATTCATTGACATCACAAAAGTGGTAACAAGTGTTTGCTGACATCACAAAAAATAACCCGCAAAAGGCTAAGCTGTAGAAAATGAATGATTCAATCACTAATATCACACACACACACATATATATGTAGGTAAGATGAGAACAATTCCACTGTCCGTAACATTTAATTTTAAAAAATGCTCAATACAGAGTAGAGTTAAATATTATTTATCATAGGAGATTAAAACAAAAACATGTTAAAAATCGCTACACAATAGCAATTGTGTTTCAACACTACAAATGTGTCTCCTCAGGTATTGGTAAGTTGAAACATGATTGCTATTGTGTCACAATTTTTTACTATGTTTTTGTTTTAATCTCCTATAATAAATAAATAATATATATATTTATTATAATTTTTTCATATAGACAAAAACAATTTACTCACTACAAATATGCAACTTTGTTTCAGTGCATTTAGTTGCACCTTGACTGGTGAGATAACCATTTTGGTTCTCACCAGTCGAAGTGCAATTAAATGCACCAAAATGAAGTTGCATCATTGTAGTGAGTAAATTGTTTTTGTCTATATGAAAAAATTATAATAAATAATTATTGCTCTACTATCGGTATTGAGCCCTCTTTTGAATTAATGCTGTCAACATTAGAATTTATATATTATTTTTGTTCTCATTATATTCGTATAAATATATATATATATATATATATATATATATAAAATAAAAGGAGCTGTTGTGACAGCTTATTTTGTATATACCTGCTTCCGAATTATTATTGTTTTGATTTATTTTGATATTGTTAAAATTGTATAATTTTTGGGGGATAGTGGATGTAACTACCTACTAACCCCTTAAGATCCACTATCCAAAACAATTTATACAATCTTAGAATAATTACAAAATAATTATAACCACATCCAAAATTATTATGGATATGATCAGAACCAAAAATATCCATCATAATAATAATTATGAAGCAGATGTATGTATGTATGTATATATATATATATATATATATATATATATATATATATATATATATATATATATATATATATAGTGTTTATTTGGGCAGCAATCTCTTTTTTATATGTTATATTAAAGACAACTGAAGTCCTGCGAATAAGCTTTTTATTTAATTTATCTTTTGTTTGTATAATTGACTAGCAGCATGGCCTGGCATTGCCCGTGCTTGATTAAAAAATCGTACAACTCATACAGCAATTGCTATCACTTGACTTAAAATATTTTTGCCCTTCCTTGCCTGTAATGGAGTGCCCTTTATCATGCTGATGTTGCTACATGCCTTACTTATTGCCTATCTCACACTGCGAATTTTTTCTAAGCTCTATACTAAACATTAAATCTGTTACGAAAAAAGAACTAAACAAAAGGAACACAAAACGATCAGCTTTAAAAAAAGGACTCGTAACTGGAAAAAACAAATGAGAAAAGAATGTTAACAACAAATACTTTTTCACACTCAACCCAGTTCTGCGGAATCAGAGTCAGCGTTGAGTTTAAGCAAGCGAATGAGCCAATTGGAGTAAAGTGCCATGCAGATTAAAATTTTTCCCACATTTGATGAATGCAGCTATCGATTTTTTTAGCATGCTAGTCAGCTGTTGGCTCTCACGCTGGCCAATAGAATCTTCCTGCCTATTCGTGGCAGCCAGCTATAGGCTCTCACTCTGGCCAGTAGAAAATGGCCGCAAACTACATGAAAACTCCCATAGAAGCATGAAGAATAAATTATTTCCACTATCGATGGGAGTTGGGAAATGCTAAGTCAGTCTTGGCCTTCCCACAAACTTGGAGCATGTGCATGTAAATTTTGGTGCAAATCCGTAGAAAATTGCAGCCGTGCATTCGTTACACACACACACACACACACACACACACACATCCTGCCTTTTATAGATAGAGATTTCTTTTCTGAACATAAAGTGTGTAAAAAATGTCCAAATATTCTATATATCCGAGTGCTTTCAGCTATTCTATTAGCCATTATCAAGGTTTTTTTTTAATTGAATACTAGGTTTTATATATGTGCATTTATAGTGATGGGAATTTTTTTTTGTTTTCTAAACATGGTGCCTTACACCTAATGTTCTTACTGCCTGTCTGTTGCTGCTGCTGTCATGCTTGACCTCCTTTGTTGCCACTTCTCTTTTCTTACTGCTGCTGTTCTTATTTATAAACTAAATATTAACTTCTTGCTGTGTCCATTCAGGAACTGGATGACCATGGTTCTCCATAACTTCAGGTCATTTGTAACTCTTAACAATATTTATTTTTTGTTGTATAGCCCCTTTTGGTGTTCTCTTGAATGACAGTCTCAATTAATACACTGTTGTATATCTTTTTTCTCTCTCTCTCTCATCTTCTCCTGGCCAGGTGTCGAAATGTTTTTGGTTCAAAATTAAAAGAGAGACATCAATAAACTTACTACTTTATTAAACAGGTTGACGTGTACATTTTCTAACTTTTGTAAAAAGACAAAATAAAATCTATCCCTTGGTAAAATGTTTCATCAAAAGTGACATTGTCACATCAGTGTATATGTGTGATTGTGGGTGTTCATTGTCCTTTCCTTCTTTTTTTTTCTACTCTATTCGTCCTCTCTTTTTCCTGTCCATCAAATGCTGCTTCTTTATTGTTTTTCTTTTTCTCATTGCTTTCTATTTTGGCTTATTAAAGA
Organism: Acanthosepion esculentum; assembly: GCA_964036315.1. Taxonomy (NCBI): domain Eukaryota; kingdom Metazoa; phylum Mollusca; class Cephalopoda; order Sepiida; family Sepiidae; genus Acanthosepion; species Acanthosepion esculentum. The sequence continues at coordinate 21,506,365 of OZ038517.1, read as the reverse complement.
TGTGTGTGACAGTAAAACAAAGTAATATCATCATACTTACAGACTACTTTTTCTTTTTCTTTTTTAATATTCCCTTTGAGTCATCAGTCAAAAATCCTCTCTGAACTTTCCCACGTTTTGTTGAAACCCTCATTGCCTCCCTCTCCCCACCGCAATGCTTGGATGTCCTGGTCATTGCGCTAAATAACATATATGTTGTAAAGCCCCTTCATGCTGGGAGTAGTTTTGGTGATGGGGTCGATTTGATCATAAAGTTACCTTCTTTCTCGCAGTCGGTGATCACTAGTTGTTTTTAGTTTGGAGATAAAAGAAGAGAACTTCAACAAAGGAATTTTAACTTAACTATCATTTTATTCAATATGTCGATGTGTACATTTTTAACTAGCCAGTGGGGGTTGCTTATCACCCCTCCCACTGGAGAGCAAGTTCCCAGACACAAAAAATCATGTCTAGATTGTATGACATGTAATACTTAACTCACTGAACTCCCTTTCTATATCCAACATTCCCATGCCAGTTTTAGCTAATCAAAAACAATCTCCTTTGTTTTCCTGTATTTGACCTCAAAGGTCAAAATGTGGAAGTCAGAGCAGAAATACAATTCTCTAAAAAATAATAGTCTGCTAAACTATTATTTAATAATAATATTTCATCACAGCTGAAAATAGAAATTACCCTTCCTCGAAAAGACTAAAGGTCAAAATGTGGAAGTCAGAGCAGAAATACAATTCTCTAAAAAAGAATAGTCTGCTAAACTATTATTTAATAATAATATTTCATCACAGCTGAAAATAGAAATTACCCTTCCTCGAAAAGACTAAAGGTCAAAATGTGGAAGTCAGAGCAGAAATACAATTCTCTAAAAAATAATAGTCTGCTAAACTATTATTTAACATTTTTATATCTTTCAATAACCCCTGTTCTGCCAATCATTTACATAATCAGAAAGAGGCAGTTGAAATTTTTAAGGCACATAAAAAAAAGTGGGCTTAGAAAATTAAACATTCACAGGACATCATGAAAGCAAGAGGGGGAGAGGAAATTAAGGAAACACCTACATATAGGTTACTTTCCTCTCTCCCTCTTGTCTTCATCATGTCCTGTGAATGTTAAATTTTCTAAGACCTCTTTCCTCATTATGTGCCTTAGAGATTTCAATTGCCTCTTTCTGATTCTAGGTATAAGAACCCTTTTTGTTTCCATTTTCTTTAAAACTTTGTTGTTGCTCACATGTTCAGTCCATGGTATTCTCAGCATCTTTCTGTAGAACCACATTTCTGTTGATTCAAGTCTCTTCTTCATCTGAGGATATTGTTCAACATTCACTACCATATACAGAGTGCGATGGGTAAATTGCTGTCATTTTATATTTTTAATTTTGTGCATGTGTGTTAATTGTTTTTGATTTTGTTGACTGCACAGTATAGCAGTGTATGTGGGAAGCTCCAATATGAACATTTCAGAGTGCTTGGGTGTCAATCTGAGAGCAGTGCAGAGGATTCGGAAAAAGTTGGTTGTGTCTAATGGTCATTATGAAGGTGTTTCAAGTGATCGCTAGTGATGGCAACTATGTCACCACCATTTTCTCACGGGGCCTCAGACTCAACACACAGGCCTACATTAAGTGCCTTGAGTAGATAGTGCTGCCCTGGGTCAAGAGGGTGGCTGCTGGAAGATCCTATATCTAGCAACAGGACTCTGCACCACATCATACAAGCAGGAGAACTCAATCATAGCTGTCAGACAATTTCTGCAACCACATCACCCCTTACATTTGGCCACCTAACTCTCCAGACTGCAACCCCCTTGATTATTATGTGTGGGGCACAGTTGAGTGAGAGACCAACAAAACTCCTTTTAACATCAAAGATTAACTGAAAGTTAGGATTATGGAAGCATTCACTAACTTAAACAAGGAGATCGTCCAGAAGTATTGCAGGAGATTCTGAAGTTGTCTGGAGGCTGTGGTTGAAGCCAATGGTGATTTTATTGAATAGATTTTACTCTAGTATTTCAAGATATTTTGTGTAATTTTGGTAAATATATCTGTCAAAATGAGATGTCTGTATTATTTTCATTTTTGCATAATTTAGACGATGAACTGATATTACATAGTGGCTCAGTACTCTTTTCTTAACAAAATTTTCCTGTTTCTTAATACCTTGCTTAACTTTTGGAAGGCCTCTTTTGCTATTTCAATGCACCTTCATATTTCAGTGTCACATTTTTTGTCTTCTCTTAAAACACTCCCTAGATAATTTAAATGTTGGACTGGTCCTTTTGCTAACAACCATACATTCTGTCTTCTTACAATAGATAGTCCTTTTTTCTCGCTTTCCTTTACTTAGTAGTAGGAGTGCCCATAGTTTATTTTCCTAGTCTGCTATCAACACTGTGTCATCTCCATGTTATTTTCATATTGTGTTTGTATGTCTATTTATAGATCGGTATATATTCCTTTATACATTTTTTAAAAGTAAGGTTCACCCGGTGCAAGGCCCGGGGGCCACTCAAAGTAGAGGGGGTTACATTAAGGGGGGTAGTTTATATGAATAGGAAGTGAAGATAATGGCTAACTCTAGACTTGAACAGGTTAAATTGTAGCTGTCGAGGAAACATCCTCTTCGGAGTCTGTCCCACAGGGAAGTAGTTTACTGTTTGAGATTCAATAATTATCTCACATACTTACTCCTCATCTGAATTAAGTGTCTCCGTTGACAAAGACGATGGACCATGAAGAGTAAAAGAGCGAGTACAAGGAAAGATGTCACCGTACTGGCCGCCAGCCGGAGCCCCTGGTCAGCAATGTCATCATCACTTCGACCTGTAGATAGTAAAGAGAAATTATATTAGATAACATTGACCGAGATATTCAGGTAGAACAAATGTTAAAGTCTTCTGCATTTACTAAAAAATACAATTCAAATTATTTCAATAAATAATAGAGTAAAAATATTAGTTAAACTGTTGTAATTTGTGACCAGTCTTTCACCTTGTTAATTTGTGACCGGTCTTTCACCTTGTTAATTTGTGACCGGTCTTTCACCTTGTTAATTTGTGACCGGTCTTTCACCTTGTTAATTTGTGACCGGTCTTTCACCTTGTTAATTTGTGACTAGTTTGTATTTCATCTCACTTTTGTTGCTTTTTTTTATCACAATGCTATCCATTTTGGCAGTGAAAGAACAAAACATATATGAATTGATGACAAGGATTTGAACACTACCCATATTCTCCTGAATAGAACACTTCTTTCTTCCATATATTTAAACAATATTTATAAACTATAATTTTAGAAAATGAAAATTCCAATGAAATATACTGAAAACTTTCCAAGTTTATATCTGAAATCAAAAAATACAAATTTAAACAATATGGTCACAATATATGGAGAGAAAAAAAAGCATACGTTTAAGCCATAACCTACTGACATAAGTTAAACTTTCTTCCATGTATCAAAAATGTAAATATTAACCATAATCTTAGAAAGAGAAAAATTCACCAATGTATGTTGGAAAATTTCCAAGTTTTCATCTGTAATCAAGAAGACGCAAGTTTAAGTAAAATGGTCAAAATATATGGAAAAAAGAAGGCATCAGTTTAAACTGACTCCAGGAGGAATATGGATTCAACAAAAACAGTTTACATTGATAACTGTTCATTACAACCTTCTCCCACCTAAAAATATTTGGTAATTATAGAATAAAAGGTTGCCTATGTAACAAACACTCTACAATATGGATTGGAAAGCAAAATGTATGCTCTAACCAGCAAACAAAAAGGTAAAACAAAAAACAACACCTAGCATGCAGCAAAGAAAAATAAATAAAAACAATATACCCCAAAAACAAAAAGGTAAAACAAAAAACAACACCTAGCATGCAGCAAAGAAAAATAAATAAAAACAATATACCCCAAAAACAAAAAGGTAAAACAAAAAACAACACCTAGCATGCAGCAAAGAAAAATAAATAAAAACAATATACCCCAAAAACAAAAAGAAAAATCACCTGTCAACAAAAAAGGGGAAAACACCTAGCTAATAAAAAGGAAAAGAAAACAACAAGCAGCAAAGAAAAATAGAAAAGCCACTCAGCACAATAATGAAATAAAAGATCTAGTTGATAAAATAAATAAACCTACAAAGAAAAATAGAAAATATACTTAACAAAAAAAGGAAATAAAAGACCTAATTAACAAATATTAACAAAAAAACATAGCAAAGAAAAATAGAAAATATACTTAACAAAAAAAGGAAATAAAAGACCTAATTAACAAATATTAACAAAAAAACATAGCAAAGAAAAATAGAAAATATACTTAACAAAAAAAGGAAATAAAAGACCTAATTAACAAATATTAACAAAAAAACATAGCAAAGAAAAATAGAAAATATACTTAACAAAAAAAGGAAATAAAAGACCTAATTAACAAATATTAACAAAAAAACATAGCAAAGAAAAATAGAAAATATACTTAACAAAAAAAGGAAATAAAAGACCTAATTAACAAATATTAACAAAAAAACATAGCAAAGAAAAATAGAAAATATACTTAACAAAAAAAGGAAATAAAAGACCTAATTAACAAATATTAACAAAAAAACATAGCAAAGAAAAATAGAAAATATACTTAACAAAAAAAGGAAATAAAAGACCTAATTAACAAATATTAACAAAAAAACATAGCAAAGAAAAATAGAAAATATACTTAACAAAAAAAGGAAATAAAAGACCTAATTAACAAATATTAACAAAAAAACATAGCAAAGAAAAATAGAAAATATACTTAACAAAAAAAGGAAATAAAAGACCTAATTAACAAATATTAACAAAAAAACATAGCAAAGAAAAATAGAAAATATACTTAACAAAAAAAGGAAATAAAAGACCTAATTAACAAATATTAACAAAAAAACATAGCAAAGAAAAATAGAAAATATACTTAACAAAAAAAGGAAATAAAAGACCTAATTAACAAATATTAACAAAAAAACATAGCAAAGAAAAATAGAAAATATACTTAACAAAAAAAGGAAATAAAAGACCTAATTAACAAATATTAACAAAAAAACATAGCAAAGAAAAATAGAAAATATACTTAACAAAAAAAGGAAATAAAAGACCTAATTAACAAATATTAACAAAAAAACATAGCAAAGAAAAATAGAAAATATACTTAACAAAAAAAGGAAATAAAAGACCTAATTAACAAATATTAACAAAAAAACATAGCAAAGAAAAATAGAAAATATACTTAACAAAAAAAGGAAATAAAAGACCTAATTAACAAATATTAACAAAAAAACATAGCAAAGAAAAATAGAAAATATACTTAACAAAAAAAGGAAATAAAAGACCTAATTAACAAATATTAACAAAAAAACATAGCAAAGAAAAATAGAAAATATACTTAACAAAAAAAGGAAATAAAAGACCTAATTAACAAATATTAACAAAAAAACATAGCAAAGAAAAATAGAAAATATACTTAACAAAAAAAGGAAATAAAAGACCTAATTAACAAATATTAACAAAAAAACATAGCAAAGAAAAATAGAAAATATACTTAACAAAAAAAGGAAATAAAAGACCTAATTAACAAATATTAACAAAAAAACATAGCAAAGAAAAATAGAAAATACACTCAACAAAAAAATGCAATAAATGACTTATTTTCTTTGTCAGCTAAGAATAGGCAATATGCTCATAAAAATAGAAATAAGATCTAGTTCACAGAAAACACTGAACGAAAATACAAACAAAAAACACCAGCAAAGAAAAATAGAAATAAAAAACAAACAAAAAGAAATCCCCAGCAAAGAAAAATAGAAAATATACTAAAAAAAAAAAAAAAATGAAGTAAAAGACATAGCTAAGAAAAAAAAAACACCCAGCAAGCAAAGAAAAATAGAAAAAAAAAACAAACAAAAAAATATCCAGCAAAGAAAAATAGAAAAAAAAACAAACAAATACACCTAGTAAAGAAAAATGAAAACAAAAAAATACACATAAAAAAAACAGCAAAGAAAAAACTCAGCAAAGAAAAATAGAAATAAAAAAGCAAAGAAAAAGAAAAACCCATCAAAGAAAAATAGAAAAAAAAAAAAACAAACAAAAAGAAACAGCCAGCAAAGAAAAATTAAAAAACAGCAAAGAAATATAGAAAAAAAAATACCCGTCAAAGAAAAATAGAAAACAAAACACCCAGCAAAAGAAATAGAAAAAGACAAACAAAAAAATACCTAGTTAACAAAAATAATCAGTAAAATAAAAGGCTTAGTTAACAAAAAATAAAACCAGCAAAGAAAAAAGAATATTAAAGATTTAGCAAAAAAAAAACAACAAAAAACAGTAAAGAATAAAATGCTGATAGAGTATTTTATTTTGTTTTCTGCAGTCACTCTAACAACCAGAACATTAGCATTCACAGGCAACTCACACAATGAAAAACAATTTTTTTATATATATAATTAAGAATTTTCTGTTTATGCAAATATATTTTCTTTTTTTCCACAGCAAAACAGGAAGAATACATGGGTAGATCAGTGAGTCAGTTAAATATTCGGTTAATATTTTCATTGTATAATATTCAATCAGTGTGACTTGTACTCACAACAGTATCAAGTGCATTAACAAGGTTATGATAAAAAAATAATTTCTGACTAAAAATGATTTTTTTCATTATGTTAACATATAAACTTCTGTGATGAGGTATTATGTACACTATTTACATTGCTCGGACTATCGTCCTCATCTTTGTTGCCATATTTATCACAACATTTCGGCTGTTATATGCTGCGGCCTTCTTCAGGTGGTTGGAATGTTGAACTGAACCCTTTATTTCACTTGCTGGGGTAGACTGTTCTAGTTCCACGTGTCATGTCTAATGGATGTCAGTTATCTCCTGTTAATTCCCCTATCCAAGTTCTCCACCGCTTTAACCAGGTATTGAACTCACATTCTTTGGGTCCTGTCACTGGATCTAACTAACGCCTTTATCCACTGTGCTATATGTCCAACCACCTGAAGAAGGCCGGAGCGTACAATGGCCAAAACATGATAAATATGGCAACAAAGATGAGGATGATAGTCTGAGCAATGTAAATAATATACACTTAAATAATAATTATATAATGGATCTACAAATAATATGACAGTTATCAGTACAGAAAGGGAAATTTGCAAGCTGAGTTCAGATTCTGGTCTTTTACACTAATGCCTTTGGAAAAGGCATGAATGCACTCCCTCTAGTTATGAGTAAATCAGGATACTTAAACTAGGCACTCTAACATTGGGTGGCAGGAAGTCTAGGAGAACAACAATTCAAAACAGACCTGAAGAGGAATGGCCTTTGTTAAGCTATCTTACCTTAGACTTTCTACTACTGCTGCAGCACATGTAGTGTTCCTTTCTACTGCTGCTGCAGCACATGTGGTGTTCCTTTCTACTACTGCTGCAGCACGTGGTGTTCCTTTCTAATACTGCTGCAGCACATGTGGTGTTCCTTTCTACTACTGCTGCAGCACATGTGGTGTTCCTTTCTACTACTGCTGCAGCACGTGGTGTTCCTTTCTAATACTGCTGCAGCACATGTGGTGTTCCTTTCTACTACTGCTGCAGCACATGTGGTGTTCCTATAAACCTAAGGAATAAAAGGTTTCTTAATTCTTTAGAGGTTGCAGTTATTAATCAAGTAAGAAATTTTCTCATCGCAATACATCTTGGCTTATTTATAAATCTACCATTCTTCCGTGCATTGAATACTATTGCCATATCTGGTCTGGTGCTTCTACTTTCCATCTGGAGATTCTTGACAGAGATACAATCGATCCTGACCAGGCATCTCATCCTTAGTCACTTTCTTATGGACCTGACATGGCTTCCTTCTGTCTGTTCCTCAAATATTTTTATGTCAACTGCTCAGATGACCATTTTTGCCTGGTGCCCAAATGACATGAATTTAAGTGTGATACTAGATTGGCAACTAGGTTCCACCATTTTTTGCTGAACTAATCAGTTTCTTTTTTCACACTTCCTATCTGTGGAACTCTCTTTTTATTTCTTGCTTCCCTGATAACTACAATCTTTGAAAATTTAAATGTAACATCAATTGCCATCTTCTGTCTTTTGAACCCTGCTCTTTTTTTTCCATTTCCTCAATCTTCCCCATTTTCAATGTTCTCATTTTCATTCACTTTCACTTCCTGTAACGTAACTCCCTTGTGTCTGAGTGGCATTGTTGCCTTGCTTGGGGTGAAACAATTAGAGAAAAAGAAAATGGAGATGATTTTGTATGCTTTTATATTCTAGTACAGACAAGCAGAGTAAGAAACTTTCCCCTAACCTCATAACATCATGGCAGGGGTTTAAATTCAGAGTTATCCTCCTTGATTTGTTGCCCTCCCAAGACTATAGACACAAATATACCTTCTTATTTAACATATAGCTGTTATATTATATATATATATATATATATATATATATATATATATATATATATATATATAGGGTGTCCCATAATGATAGGACGCAGCAAGTATTTTGGATTATAAAAATGACTTTACCAAATATATTTATTACATAACTTATATACAGGATGAGACAAAAGTTGTGCACTGTAGGGGTTAATGGATAGGCTGAAGAGGTCCTGTTGAGTGGCCACCCAGGTAAACCAAACCCCACACCATTGTTTATCAGAAATGCCCAAGAACTAAAAGGAAAAATTAAATATGAATGCAGTAAAATGACAGAGAAAAATCATAAATGAGCTTTTGAACACATAGAACAATTAAGTAACTAGTAAACAAAATTTTCATGTGTAATTATACTTTTAATGAATTATCCCTATGTTGAGTGACTCCTGTCTTACCCTGTACAAGAATCCAACATATTATCTAAGATTATGCTATTTCCTACATGTATCTGATATCTCTTTTGCTGACAGTGGATCGTCTTACCACATGTGTTTGAAATGAGAGAGGAAACTGGGGCATGTTCACTTCATGGTGGTAACCATCAAATCTTAGATAATATGTTGAACGCTTGTATATCAGTTATGTAATAAATATATTTGGTACTCTGACATTTTTATAATCCAAGATACTTGCATTTAAAATGTGTCCCGTCATTATGGGACACACTATATCTATCTATTTTAGGGATGTAATATTCAAATCTTAGATAATATGTTGAACGCTTGTATATCAGTTATGTAATAAATATATTTGGTATTCTATGTCATTTTTATAATCCAAGATACTTGCATTTAAAATGTGTCCCGTCATTATGGGAGACACTATATCTATCTATTTTAGGGATGTAATATTCAAATCTTAGATAATATGTTGAACTCTTGTATATCAGTTATATAATAAATATATTTGGTACTCTGACATTTTTATAATCCAAGATACTTGCATTTAAAATGTGTCCCGTCATTATGGGACACATTATATCTATCTATTTTAGGGATGTAATATTCAAATCTTAGATAATATGTTGAACTCTTGTATATCAGTTATGTAATAAATGTATTTGGTACTCATTGTCATTTTTATAATCCAAGATACTTGCATTTAAAATGTATGCCATCATTGTGTGTGTGTGTGTGTGTGTGTGTGTGTGTGTGTGTGTGTGTGTGTGTGTGACAGTGAGAGACTGGGAAACACACACACACATTTTTTTTTTATTGAAATTGGAGTAGATTTGAATAGCAAAATTAAATCAAAGCATTTTGTTTACTGATGGGGAAATCTGATCTAGGGCAGAAGTTGTACCCATTGAATCTGGGTCATCAGATAACAATGGAAATGGTCGAAATAATTTTTATCGATTAAAAATTGAAATGATTTTGGTTGAAGCAGCCAGAACCCCTGTGATAATCACATGTGAAGTAGTAGGGCCAAGGATCAGTTATAACCAGCCGGTTTATCTATATAAACGTGTAGTTATGCTGAAAAAGGCAGACTGGAGAAAATTCTTGAAGAGAGAATTGGCCCGGGCAAGCGTTGGGAGGAGGAACGCCACTATAACTTTAAGCCCCACACAGAAATCTTTATCCCTCCATCGCAAGAGTCATATATTGTTCTGAGATGATCTAACAACAAGTTAATCACAGACAGTCTCTCTGTCTAGAATCCAGTGTATGAGTTTTTACGTTAAATACTTTTCTTTTCTGTAACCCGTTTCTTTTCTCTACTATTTTTTTCTGCTATATAAAAGACATTAACAATTCAACCATTAAATAGTTGTTTGTCCAGCCTTCTGCAAATATTAAGTTTTTTTTTTTTTTGCTGCATTCTAAATTTCTTAGTGCAGACCCCCCCAGCCGTGTCTACATCTTCAGTCGACCGTGAATGGACGGACATCACTTCTGCTTTCTGGATCAAACAAAACACAACGTGGGCAGGAAGCTGGATTAAACCAGCGGACCGGTTGAATAATCTATGGATGCTCAGGAGACCTATGGCCATTCCCTTAAGTTCGGTTAGGACTGAGTAGACACCTCAACCCAGAGAGTAAGATGCCGGAGGTTGAGGGGCTGGGGCGAAAGTGTTAGATATATCTATATATATGATATGGTATGCTGGTAGTGTAAGTTATTGACACGGAAAGTAAAATTGCCAAACATATTTCAAATTCCCTTTGCAAAAGGCATGAAGCCATCTTCACCCAGCTATAAGTTAAATAGCAAATCAGACTGGGCCCTGTAGTGTTGGGTGGCAGCCAGTTGAAGAGAACATAAAGTGGTCAGTTTGAAGATTGTGTGAAACATTGTTTATCATTTCTGTTATCAGTTCTTCCAAAAAGTCTGATGGGTTCTACACAAGGCTTAATCATTATTATTAAATCATGTGTGTGGGATTTGAAATGTTGGGCCCTTATATATCTTAATAGATATGAGTCCATGTATGTAAAAAATCCCAAAAATCAGCAAATATTATAATTTGTTCCCTTTTTTTCTGTAAGAATTGAAAGATTAAATCAAAAATGTTTTAGCACCCAACCACACATACATATATATATATATATATATATATATATATATATATATAAAATACACAAGAAAATAAAAAATCACCTGCAGTCTATATTGGGGTTTGAATAAAACTGACAAATATTTTCATCAGCCGAAATAAGCTTATTCTCCATATGAGGTGATTTTGGATTTTATTGTGTATTAATTTTTGCTCTGTAATAATAAATACATTGAGCTCTTTTTTGGATCATTTTTAATATTTTATATTACTAGGATCCACTTGGATTATATACCAATGGATTTATTAACTTTACTATATATATATATATATATATATATATATATATATATATATATATATATATATATGATGGCGTTAACTAAATTTCAAGTTACTTTATTTATCTTCAAATATGTTTAGTGCAGATGTAGCTTTTTAGTCCTCCTAGGGATTTACATTCTCTTGTGCAGATGTGGCAGTGTTGAGTACCTCTTACAGTAGATGTTACAGTTGGATATATATCGGCAACTTCAGGTTGGAATGAAAGAGAAAACTGTGAGTAAGGAAAAGGTTGTGGGGAGCTGATATGGTAATTTATTGCCCTTCTTATCTTCAAAAATTCCAACACATTTTCCTTACACACAGTTTTGTCTATTTATTCCAGCCTGAAGAAGCAAACACACATCATGTTACTGAAGTACATCATTTCAAAGCATTTCCACTTTGTTTCATTATATAATATATTAAATTTGTTTATTTATTAAAATTAATTTTAGACCATTTATCCCCAATTTTGATCCTGATGTATATCTTATTAAAAAAAAAAAACAGAGAGGTCTTGTAAGTTGAATTAAAAAGAAATTGTTTGGCTGAACTCTTTCTACCTAATATACCTTATATATATATATATATATATATATATATATATATATATATATATAATGCTCTGTAGTCTACATTGATCTCTCCCTGAATTGGAATTATCTCTTCCAGTCACAAACTGGTAAAACGTATAATTATATATATATAGGAAAATAGTGTGTGTGTGTGTGTGTATGTCTGTGTGTTTATATATATATATATATATATATGTTTGTGTATGCGTGTGTGTGTATATATGCGTGTGTGTGTATATATATATATGTGTGTATATATATATGTGTGTGTGTATATATATATATGTGTGTGTGTATATATATATATATATATGTGTGTGTGTGTGTATATATGTATGTGTATATGTGTGTGTGTGTGTATATATATGTATGTGTATATGTGTGTGTGTGTATATATATGTATGTGTATATGTGT
>OZ038517.1:21466573-21489073 GCA_964036315.1 Acanthosepion esculentum | reverse complement strand
TGAGTTTGTGAGGTGAAGAAAAGGCCAATAACCAGACAGCTTTTTTCCCTCTATTTCCCTATCCAGAACCAACCTCAATCACCACCCCTAACCAGGTATAGTTATAAAAACAAATACATGAAAACAGAAAAAATTAAAAAAAAAAAAAAAAAAAAGTAAAGACAAAACAATAAAAAGGAAAAATAAAATTATGAGAGAGAGAAAGAAAGAAAAAAAAATCTCAGTCATAGTCTTACTTACCCCAGCTGCAAACATAACATATTTGGCAGGTAATTGAATAGCTGGAAAATTTCCCAGGTAAACTGAAAATATTTTTCCTCTTTCTCCATTTTTTTTGCTTTGTTTTGATAATTGCAATTATCAGTACTCAGACACCATTTCACAAGTTCATTTTGTCCGGAACATGAAGTTAGACAGTCTTAGTTTTAAGATAAGATGCCAAAACTATTATTTTTTATTTGTTGTTTTATACACGTTGTGCATTTCTCCAAGAGACTTGGCATTATGAACATTTCAGGTCTGATGAAATCATGACTTCTTAAAAGTTATTTTTATTCAAAATGACCAAAAAGCACTTAAATATGTGTTTCTCTGAAAATCTGTGTTCCCATAGATGGTAATGGCGAAATTAACTGTTTACATGCAGGAAACAGTGGATATTCATTGACATTAATTCAGTTAGTTTCACTGTCAGTTGAAATTTATATAATCTTTTTCTTAAGAATCTTTCACTATGAAAGCATAAAAATACGTATTTATAGCAAAATGACTAACAATAAATTTTATCTGTCGTTCAAGGCATCCAATTGTGTTCAAATTATTTAGATTTTAGCATTAAATAACACGTAGCAGTTGATATGGCACACAGCAAAAAACAAACCAACATGAGAGAACTCTTCCATGACATTAATCCATATAATATCCTAAAATTTCTTAAAGAAATCAAACTGTATTCCAAAATATAACTTCAACAAAACTGCAATATAAAATATACATATCACTGTCTCTAGTAATTATTTTCACACAAACATGTATATACACAAAAGCCGAGTATCAATTACCATGTATTCAACTGTGAAAGTAGAATAACATGTATTTTTATTACTTCAACGCTCCCAAGAAAATTTAATTTTAGTATTAAATGATCATAAGGAGTTGATGTGCCATTAAACATACAAAACATGAGTTTTTCAAGAATTAGACTTCAACTGCAATAACTGTTATAGTTCTTTCTCATATTAATCAGAGTTTCTTAAATGTTTTGTTTCTTTTATTGTGAAAAGTTAACAGGTTGCTTATATAATTCTTTGCTTCTAATTTCTACCCATTTGCTGCCAGTTTTTTGGGTTTATTTTTGTCATTATTGCTATTGGAATTCATCAAGTGATATGGTCTTCATTATTTTATAAAGCTTTTTCTGTGATTGGAGTGCCAGTCTATAAGATCTGATAAAGGATTGTCTTCTTTAAAACTAAATGATTCCTTCATTTAAAGCCAATTTTAATCATTGATATGAGAACATAATAGCTTATACACTGAAATCCAATCAGATTAGAGAAAGATGCCTCCCAAAAGCTAAACAAAGTACTAAGAAACAGGAAATTTTTTGTTAGAAAAGAGTGTTGAATTGCTATGTGATATCAATCCTTCTCATATGGCAGTGAACGCTGGGCAATTTCCTCACAGATGACAAGAAAACTGGAGGCAACAGAAATGCTGTTCTACAGAAGGATACTGAGAATTCCATGGCCTGAGTGATTAAGCAATGACAAAGTATTATAGAAAATGGTGACAATAAAGAACACTTATATTGAGTTCTTGAACATACAAAGTCTGAAAAGTAACGGGACTGGTGCCACAAACAATTTATTTCAGTTCCAAACAGCAAATTACAGGGTTTCTGCTTCAAAGTATCCCCCACTCAAGTCTAATAAAGTTTTCCATCTCTGCTATGCTTCTATGCATCGCCAGAAGGATTTTTCTTGGGTGCCCTTTAGCTCTCTCATTATGTCTACCTTGATGGCCTCCATGCCTTCAAAACAGGTTTCCTTGATGACCCCTCTTGAGCTTGGCAAAAGGAAAAAAATTTGCATGGAGTAAAATCAGGCAAATAGGGAGGTTGTTCTGCTACAGTGATGTTCTTCTCAGCCAGGAACTGCCAGATGCTCAGGGCATTGTGAGCAGGTGCATTGTCATGGGGAAAGCAGCCATGATTTGTCCTACCACAACTCTCATCGCTCCTCGTATACTGAACGAAGCAAACACTGCAGGATCTCTTTGTAGACTTACTTAATGATTGTTTGGCTATGTGGCAAGAACTTACTGTGGATAGTACCTCTCACATCGAAGGACATGATCAGTCCTGTTACTTTTTGCTTTATTGCTGCTGGTTTTGACACACACACACATATATAAAGAAATATAGTTTTAAGGTGTGCTATATTTATGGAGCAAAAACACTCCATATACTTTTTCATAAGTCAAATTGGACTGACTGCTAAAAACATATCCCACCCAATTTATAGACAAATCCTAAAGATGCATGCTGGGATTTCTTTTATTTAGTCCATGGGGTTAGATTGTTCTACTTCTACATACCATACCTTTTTTGGACATCTCGGTTTTAGTTTATTTGCTTTGATAACACTCCGAGTTTTTGTTCTCTCCACTGGGATTGAACTCACAACTATCCTGCATATCTTCATATGCATCTGTTTCCTCCCTTTAGACCCTTACAAAAATCTAATTCAATAACACTTTAACTTGAGTGGCTCTTGGGCCTTGTCTTAGGTGAACAATAGTATAAAAAAGATTTTGCTTAGATTTCTTGACTGTATCCCTTTGGCATGTAAACACAATTCTTACTTTGTGAACTTTTTGCCTTATTGAGGTGTTTTGACTTTCATATATATTATTTGCATAGTATTATTTTGCCTGGTTCATTTTCTTCCCTTTCTTAATTTAATTTATATATATATGTCACTCCTGTTAGATGAACCTTTCCCTGGTTGATCTCCATCACTGACCATACTGAGATAGAGCATATGTAAATATAAAAGTGAACATTGATATGTGGCCTGATGATTGCATCTAGCATGAAACAGTCTGAAACCTCTGAGTGTTGATTTCAATATTCACTTTATATATATATATATATATATATATATATATATATATATATATATGTCACATCTACTATATTTGTATATATAAAAATATACTCTTTCATTTATATATATGTCACATCTATATTTGTATATATAAAAATATACTCTTTTATATATGTGTGTGTGTGTCACATCTACTATATTTGTATATATAAAAATATACTCTTTTATATATATGTGTGTGTGTCACATCTACTATATTTGTATATATAAAAATATACTCTTTCATTTATATATATATATATATATATATATATATATATATATATATAATAAAGAGAAATAGAGAGAGTATATTTTTGTATATAATATACCAGAGACTATTTATCATCACTGATTTACTAGCAAAGTAGGTTATTATAACAAAAAAGTTAAAATACTTAGAACACACTATAATTTCCCAGGGATTGGGATATGAAATTGACAATTATATAGACGTCATATTTTCTTTCCACTGACAAAATTTTTTCCTGTTTATTTTGCTTTCGGGGAATGATAAGTAAATGTTTTTGTTGATTCCAATTAGCCAGGAATGACCGTTAAGAACATCTCCTACCCCAATCCTATAGATGCATGCTGGGATTTCTTTTTAACCAATAAGAATGGACAATTCTCAGTCTCATTTGCCAGATTTTTATTCTTTTTTTGTCTTCAACTCAGAATGCTATAACTGCTCGACTGCATCCTTTTTGCATGTGAACACAATTCTTACTTTGTGAAATTTTTGCCTTATTACTGTTGCTTTGCAGAGTTATTTCATACTGTTAGTTTCAATTTCAAGGGAATGACTACTATGAACACCCCCCTCCCCAAATTTATAGATGAATCCTGTAGATGCATGCTGGGATATCTTTTTAATCAATAATAATGGACAATTCTCAGTCTCATTTTCATTTTTTTTTTTCTTGTCTTGAATTCAGAAAACTATAATCACTTGACTGTATCCCTTTGGCATGTGAACACAATTCTTACTTTGTGAACTTTTTGCCTTATTGCTGCTGTTTTGACTTGCATATATATTATTTGCATAGCATTATTTTGCCCAGTTCATTTTCTTCCTTTTCTTATTGTTTATTGAGAACTTTGTCAAATCCATTTGTTCAGCCTTATGAACAATTACTCTAATTTAATCTGACTAGCCTTTAACAATTGTCTGTAAGCATTTCATAAGTCAAATTGGAATGACTGCTAAAAACATCCCCCACCCAATTTATAGACAAATCCTAAAGATGCATGCTGGGATTTCTTTTATTTAGTCCATGGGGTTAGACTGTTCTAATTCTACATGCCATGCCTTTTTTGGATATCTCGGTTTTAGTTTATTTGCTTTGATAACACTCCAAGTTTTTGTTCTCTCCACTGGGATTGAACTCACAACTATCCTGCATATCTTCATATGCATCTATTTCCTCCCTTTAGACTCTTACAAAAATCTAATTCAATAACACTTTAACTTGAGTGGCTCTTGGGCCTTGTCTTAGGTGAACAATAGTATAAAAAAGATTTTGCTTAGGTTTCTTGACTGTATCCCTTTGGCATGTAAACACAATTCTTACTTTGTGAACTTTTTGCCTTATTGCTGTTGTTTTGACTTGCATATATATTATTTGCATAGTATTATTTTGCCCAGTTCATTTTCTTCCTTTTCTTATTGTTCATTGAGAACTTTGTCAATTACACTTAACCATGGCCAATTATTCTATAGTTTTTAATGTTATATCTCATCAGAATGCTGGCTCTCTACAGCTTTCATTTATTTAATGTATGTGAATAAACATGACTTTTTGGAAAGATACTGGAGTTGTTTTCCTCTTGTCTTTTCCATGGTTTTTAATTCAGAGTTGTCCTTCTCCAAGATTGGTTGACACTCCAAAAGAAAATACAATGAAATAGTCTGAAGTAGTCTAAACTTTACAGGTGAAACATTTTCAGTTATTCATTTATTTTTTCTTTCACTTGTCTTTCATCTTATTTCTCTTGCCTCTTTATACCTACTAGTAGTAAGACGTAATAGTCTTAAGTTGTGTGAATTTCTTCGGTGATACATTGCTATTACTTATAGTTAACACAAGTATTTCTTACATCTTGTTTCTTGTGGTTCTTTACAACTAATAGTAATAACACAAATGCAAATCCAGGGCCTACTCACTCCTGTTAGATGAACCTTTCCCTGGTTGACCTCCATCACTGACCATACTGAGGTTCAGAAGCTCATACCATCTTGCCTTTGGCCAACCTCTGGTTCTCTTCTACTGCTTTGGTGAAGTTTAGCTTGTCTAAATTCCTTAGATGAAGCATTGTCATTATTCTTCATTTGTGACTATTATTTTTCATCTCAATGAAAACACTCAGTACACTTGGAAAACTGTGAATGTCAGAGTTTGGCATCAAGGAGAGTATCCAGCCAGTCAGTATGTTGATGTAAACTGAGATCCTCTGTCAGGCTGAACCCACCTTCTTTCGTGAGAAATTAATTCTGATCCTATGTCACCCCCCACCTGCCCCAAAAAAACATGGTTATGATGATTTTTACCTTCTTATTGTAATGCACAAGTTGTTTATACATTCTATTACAAGATTTCTATAATGAAATCTATGTTAATAATTTCAGAATCACTGATTGGACTCTAAGCTTTCTCCTCTTGCAACAACATCCGACAGCAACGCCTCTGACCAGGAGATTGGAGGTTTTGAGGAGCATGGAACCACCTCTTAATTGCTGTTATTCCCAGGTCCACCCTGACCCAGGGTGGTAGCACATGTTAGGGCCCCAGGTATGGGCAAATAGTGAACACCCAAATACTATGAAAGTATAGAAATACATTTTTATAGTAAAAATACCAGCAATATATTTTTATATAAAAAAAATTACCAACGTTACATATTTATAATAGAATTACCAGCAAAAGATTTTATAGCAAAATGACCAACAATACACTTTATCTCTAGCTGAAGCCATAAAACTATGTTCAAAATATTTAGTTTTCAGCATTAATTGAACTATACAGGTTGATATGCTACTAAACAAAAAAAAAAAATTCTCCTGTCACAATAAACAGGTTCACTCTCAACGAACGTCCACACTTTGAATATCTAGTAGGAATCAAGTTCACTCCACACCTCAAGTGGAACTCATATATATATATGATCCATTCTTAATGTTGGCAAATGTTGGTTGGGTTTATCCATGAATCTGTAGACATTGGATTGGATTTATATACCTGAGTATGTTGGCAAATGTCAGTCATATTTATGTCCCTGAGTCCATAGGCAAACATCAGCCAGGATTATCTCCTAGTCCATAGGCAAACATCGGTCAGATTTATATACCTGAATCTGTAGAGGAACATTGGTCATTCATACCAAAGTTTGCTATCATCCATCTGGCAAACTATTAGAATAGAACTTATCTAGCTAGTTCAACAGTAAAATGGTGAGACCTAATTGCCAATCTAGTAGTATGTTTAAACTCATGCAATTGAAGCACCAAGTAGGAAAGCTCATGAGAATATTTGTAGAAAAGACAGAGGGAAGCCATGTCACGACAGTGGGAAAGGGACTGAAGTCATGATGCCCGATTAGCCCTTTACATATTTGAACAAGAGACGAGGCAGCTGTCCAGTGAAACATTTCTTTTCCTGTTTAATCTAATCAACTGTTTCTCAATAGTTATGCACATGCCCAGAATCAGTTGAACTGCACGTGGAGGAAAACATTATCAGAAATTTCATTTGAAAAGTTGGAGAAAAGTTACAAATATTTTTTATTCTTGAAACAATTAACTTTAAAAGTTGCTTCTGTAATTTTTAATTTTTTAAAAGCTAAATTTGAATTTTTGCCAATTTTCTCTCCTCATTTCTGGCATGAATAATTATCATTGATTTACAATATTAATTAGATGAGACATTGTAATCCATTATTCATTTTTATCTTAATTTCACTTGCTTTTTATTCCATTACTAGTATTAGTAGTAATATTATCTTGATTTTATTCTTATTAGATGAAACATTGTCAGCCATTATTCATTTTTTGCTAGGATTTCTTTCATCTTAATTCCACTTGTTTTTTATTCCATTACTAGTATCAGTAGTAATATTATCTTGACTTTTATTCTTATTAGATGAAGCATTGTCAGCCATTATTCATTTTTCACTAGGATTTCTTTCATCTTAATTTCACTGGCTTTTTATGCCATTAGTAGTATTAGTAGTAATATTATGTTGACTTTTATTCTTATTAGATGAAGCATTGTCAGCCATTATTCATTTTTCACTAGGATTTCTTTCATCTTAATTTCACTTGCTTTTTATTACACTAGCAGGCTTTGCAAAGTAAGACATATTCACTACTTGAAATCTTTGAAACAAAACTTTTAAATGAACATTTCATTCATAAATTGGCTTTATTATATTCAAGGAAAGTTTTATAGATAGGTGTCAACTTGTTGAAAGCCAAGTAAAATGCAAATTTCAAACACTTTTCTGCACTATATATAAACGAAACTATTTTTGATATGAAAATCAAAGCAATCCTGAAATAAAAGGACAGTTAATTAATTAGATAAACTTTTTTAAAATCAATATGCAAGTGAAAAAAAGGAAGTGAAATTAATACGAGAGAAATACTAGTCAGAATTAATAGATAATTATTATTATTGATATTCAGACAATATTTCAATCACCCTACTCCCCAGCCTTCTTCAGGGGCCTGTTTTATTTCTAATTAATTACCTGAATAATTTCCTAATCTGTTCTCACGTTGATTCCAAAGAAATTTTTTTTTTTTCTCAAGGAATTTGATCAAGATAACAATTAGTTTTAAATTGAACCCTTTATTAAGTCTGCTGTGGTAAAGAAATTTCATTCTACTGGCATTGCTTGAAAATATCCCACATCATATCATATTCAATTAGATGTAAATTTTGCTAAAATGACATTTGGGGATTATCACACCTTTACCAAATGCTGTTCTATTCAGGATCATCTCTTTTTATTGTTACTGCAGGTTTAGCAGAAACAACACAACTCTTCTTTTCCTGATTTGGTTTGGTTTGGTTTGTTTTATGGTATATCAACCTCAATGGTTTTTTAATGCTGGCAAAATTTTTATTGCTAGTAAAATTTTTTTTCAAAAAATATATTGCTGGTAATATCTTTTTTCTTTTTCAATAATGTATTGCTGGTAATAATTTTTTTTATAAAGTATTTCTGGTATTAAAACTTATTTTTACCCTTTCATAGTATTTTGACCCAAGTTTGGCTGTTAACTATTTGCTCATAGCTGGGACCCTAACAGGTGCTACCACCCCGGGTTTGGGTGGACCTGGGAACACCAGCAATTAAGAGGCGGTTCCATGCTCCTCAAAACCTCCTGAACAGTGGCCTGCTGTTGGATGTAGTTTAACATGTAAAAACCCAGGATGCTTCTTTACCTGAGTGACATTCTCTGGGCAACCATCTACTTAATTTCAACCCAAGCACGAGGTAAACTTACACACACTACACTAATTCTATTTATTTTTTTTCCTTTTTTAAGCTACTTGTATACATGTAAATATAATTTTCTTTTTCTTCTTTTGTGAGCTATGAAGTTTGTTCTCTCTCTCTCACTCTTTTGTACAGTCACACACAAACATAGCTAGACTAATGTTTTCTTTCCTTTTTGTGAACTATCTGTACACATGCAAACAATTTTCCTGTTTTTCTTTTTTAGAACAATGTTGTTCTCTCCCTCCCTCTGCTTATACACACGTAAGTTTACGGCCATATTGTGTTGCAACACTAGTTCCTGTATGATCATCAAAGTTAAGCAACATCTAGCCTGGTCAGTAGCTAGATAGGCGACTACTTGGGAATACCATGTCCTGTAATGGGTAAGAGCTTGCAAATTGAAATCAGAGAGCCAAGTTCCAATTCCAGTTGGGTTTGTTATATTCATACCCTTGGAAAGATATGAATCCACCTCTTATCCCCCTGCTATAGGTTAATCTTTTTTTTCAAGAGATACAAACAAAATAAAAAGTAAGTAAAAATCCTTTCCTTACTGATTTGTTGACATTAAGCAATGTCAAACCTGGTCAGTACCTAGATGGGTGACCACTTGGGAATACCAGGTGCTGTAAGCTTGGATGTGCAGGTGGTGCAATGGATGAGAGCTGATTTGCAATTTCAGTCAGGTTCAGTTTCTACTGGTGAGGAAAGTGGCATGTCATCCAACAGGATGAAAAAAAAACCTGTTAAAGGGTGGATGAGCTTCTTATAGAAACCAACAGCCAACACACACACATTATAATCTGGTAATATACATACTTATACTCGATAAGAAAAATAATTTTACATACTGTAAGTAATTCTAATACATTTACTTGGTTTTAAAAAGAAATATAGTATATTAAAAATTAAAATTTTTTAGAAATGTAGTTAAAACATATTCTAGCCTAAACAGCCCCAAAAAATCTTTAAGTATACAAATAGAAAAAATACTATAAGAATTTTTGCCGTTAAAAATAGAATTTTTATAAAAAAACCCAGATGATATGCATTTAACGGATGTCAGAATTTGTTGAAAAATACATCCCTACCCATCCCTAAACATAACCCCGCTTTCGAATGTAACTATTAACTGATACAACGAAAATTTAAATTGAACAAGCTAGCACCCCTTGTCTAGATGAATGGATTTCTCGGTATCCTTGGAAACACTCAATTATGAATCTTTGCCGTGCCTTTAACAACCGTAAATTTAAAAAAATAAGTTACTCTAAAATTCGCTTGATGAGGAAATGGAACTAATGTCTTTAATTTAATAACAAAATTAAATTCAAAGG
Source organism: Acanthosepion esculentum (assembly GCA_964036315.1). Classification (NCBI taxonomy): domain Eukaryota; kingdom Metazoa; phylum Mollusca; class Cephalopoda; order Sepiida; family Sepiidae; genus Acanthosepion; species Acanthosepion esculentum. The sequence goes on along the minus strand of OZ038517.1, from coordinate 21,479,079 downwards.
TTTTAGCTTCCATTTTTGAAACATGGTTATCACTGTGTAGCGAAAAAACCATATTTTAAATCAATTAATTTATAATATTAATGCTCTGTAAATTTACATTAAGCACTATTGTGTAAAAATAAAAATATCTATAAGAACACCGGATTTTATATCTTACTGTTCTTTCTTTTTATATATATATATATATATATATATATATATATATATATAGTGTATATTTTGGCAGCACGTTTTCACTAAGACATGTCTCATTAAATAATTTAGATTTTGTCTACTTATTTTTAATAGAATCCTCTCATAATTATGAACAAGTGTTTTAGTATCCTTAAGTAAGGGGTGATTTGGTCACAGAAACTGTCTGACAGCCATGACTGGGTTTGCCTGCTTTTGTGGCATGGTGCAGAATCCTGTTGCCAGACATAGTGTCTTCCAGCAGCCACCCTCTTGACCCAGAGCAGCACTACTGCCTCAATGCACTTGATGTAGGCCTCCGTGTTGAGTTTGAAACCCTCACCAACAAATTTGGTAGTTCTTTTCAGAATGATCAGAGTGAGTTTTCCAAGCAACTGTACCTTTGTAATCACCATTAGACTCGTCCAAATCTTCTGCACTGTCTTCAGATTGACACCCAAACACTCTGAAATGTTCATATTAGAGATTCCAGCATGAATGCCAAGCAGTACAGCATGGCATTTCCAAATTTCTGGCAGAGAGAATTGCATCATGGTGCTCTTTTTCTCAGACATGGTGCCTAACTGACTGTACTATACTGTGCAGTCAACAAAATCAAAAACAAACAACATACATATGCTAAATTAAAAATATAAAATGGCAACAACTTACCCATCACACTCTGTATATAGGATAGGATGGTGTCTCAAGCTTTGAATGGCAACCTTCCTAGAGATGGCGTCTCTATGTTTTTGGACTACTCTGAGTGTCTAAGATGGGTGTCAAGAAAAGTGTGGCCTTATAAATCTTGCTTCAAATCATTATGACAAATTCTTTGTCAAGCAGGACCCACTTTACTTTATGCAAGATTAATCCTGGTCCTGCCTGAACCATAAATATGTTTATGTAAGTATGTATGTATTTATTATATTCACTTATGTGCAAATACTCTTGAGGAAGGTATGAATCCACCGCTTCTCCCCCAGCTATGTGTTAATTAGTGGAATTTGTATCACTAAAATTATCATTATTTCCAAAAGAATTCTCAAAGAGTAGAAGCCTTTTCCAGCTTCAAATAACCTGCAAAAGGTTGATAAGCTGTAAAAAAAAAAAATACAAATCAATCAATACTGATTTGTTATTTTACTTACGTTTTACATTCCCTATGGCATTTTTATCACCAGTTTTATTGTGGTGGATGTTGTTCAGTCCAGAATCGAGACAGCGGAATTCACAACAAGTATTCTTGACTTCTTCCAGCCGATAACAGGCTGGAGGAGAGCAAGCTCTCATGTTGCAAGTCGTATGAAGACCATCATTGCACAGGCATACTCGGCAAGGTTCATTCTTGTCAGGAATGAATTCATCTCCGTCTCGAACAAGCTGGTTCTTCCAGTCATGACATGGCAAACTACTGCTGGAGACACCTGTAAAAAGAAAAAGAAAAACAATCATATTGATGCCACAGTCTTAGTCTGTTGATGTGTTAAGATGTTTGGCAGGCAAATATTGTGGAAAAGAGTGATGAATCTGAGAAAAGGGTATGAGATTTTTTTTTATTATTAAATGTGCACCTGATAAAAAGCCTAAGAGCCACTCAAAGTAGAGTATTACTGGGTGGGGTTATTGTATGAATATGAGGAGAAAGTTATTTTCATAATCATAATAATGCACTATATAGGATAGATAACAATTGACACTCGACTTGAAGAGCCACTCAAAGTAGAGGGTTACTGAATGGGGTTGTTTTATAGACATAGGAATTATAGATTGTGAGAATATTGGGGAAAATGTATGAAGAAGTAGAAAAAGTGACACATTTTGTCCTTCAGGACTTCATAAAGGACAAAATGTGTTTTCCACTTTGTTTTAAATTTTCCTCAATATTTTTCTTGATATAAAAAATATATATCATTATCTCATTATGAGGATATGTAAGATAATAGTTGACCTTAGACTTGAAGAGCCACTCAAGGTAGAGTGTTACTGAATGGGGTTGTTTTATGGATGTAAGAATTATAGATTATGAGGATATTTAGGATAGGCAATAGTTGACTCTAGACAAGGTAGCAGGCTACTAAATGGGATTGTTTTATTGCTACAGGTGTAGTCATAGAGATTGGCAGTTTGGTGGCAAGAGATACAGCATGGCTGAGAAAAAAAGGATGACTATGACCACATCAATGTGGCTGAATTAGATACTGTGCTAAAAGGAGTTAATTTGGCTTTAAAGTGGGGATTAAGAGAGGTCGAAATAAGGACTGATTCAGCGACAGTTCTAAGTTGGGCGAACTCTACTGTAGAGGAGAGCTGGAGAATACAAACAAAAGGTGCTTGAGAAATGATAGTGAGGCGGAGATTAGGAATGCTGGGAGAATTGACATCCGAATTTGCATTACGAATGAAAGCAGTGTTTGTGCCTTTAGAAAGAAATAAGGCGGATGCATTAACTCAAAAACTTAAACAAAAAGTTATTGGTTGTCAATGAGGAGGAAGAGGTTCCAGTATGCTGTCTAGGGACCACAGAACAAGAAGAGTTGCATTGTAGGCATTATATGGGAGTGGACTGGACTGTCTTTGGTGTGAAAAGTCAACCCGCTTGTAAAAAGGGAGGAAGTCTAGAGGGTGGTCAAGAACTGCTTTAAATGTCAATTGATTGGCCATGCCCCAAACATACATGACCCTGGTGAGATTGGAAGAATAAACAATTGGATGAGGTTAGCTGTTAATATAACACATTATCGCAGGGGTGTGTATTTGGACCTGGGTGACTGATGATATGGAGGAAATTGTGTGTGCAAATGGCAGCTGTGGTTGCAGAAGAACTGGAGAAAGTGATTCTTGAACAAGGTCCAGTAGTGGAGATGGTAATGGACAATGGCACAGTCTTCCGCCTGTGACACCTCCAAGCGATGTTTCAAGAATGGAATAGTGGAGTGACACCATTGGACTGTGAAAGCAATAGCTGAGATAGGAAGGATATCATCTGTCGAAGCAACATTTTGGTACAACATAGCGCCTAAGGTTGGACAGAGAAAGGAGACAGTACCACAAATGTCAGTTTTCATCTAAGAGTGGAGGCATCCAAAAGATATATCCCCAAATGCTGATGAAGAAGTACCAGCCAGAATCCAAATAGGTGGAGAAGTTTGGGTAAAACCACCAAACACATGGTGTATGATGTAGTGGAGAAGACAGGGACGTGACTGGAGTACAATCACCTAACAACCTGACCATTAATTATATGCCATGACCTATTTTGGATTTAAGGTGAGTGGTCCGTGCAGACGATGAGGATGTAAATGTTGAACATGGAGGAGATAGAAATGAAACAATACCAATGCAAAGACCACAGAGAGAGTGCAAAGTGCCAACCTGGGCATGCGACTATGTCGTGTGAAACGATATTTTAGGATCATGGGGGCCTGTAGTTTGAATGAAGGAAGAAAAGAGAATGGAATGTTGTTTACCTCATGGTGGCTGGGGAGAAAGAAGCAGCAACAGGTGGCAATTTCTTTTATAGAAAGTTATTGTAGGAAGAGAGAATAATGGTAAGGAAGAAAACTATAAAGCTCCTCCAAAAATAGGAGTCGGAATCTTTTCCTTGTTCATTTTGTATGAAAAAGATAGTGAGAAGGAACGTGATTTAAGAGGATGAGGGAGATCTGATCCTAAGAGAACTTTTTTATATTTTTTTAACCACAGTTAGGCTGAGAAATTTTCAAGTATGGACAGGGGAATTAACACTGCATCGTGACTGTCAGTATTGCACTTCAATCCTATCTTTATTTTATGCAAATTTATTTAATTTACTCAGTGCAAGAATTTTCTATGTCATAAGTCATTTTTTACTCCCAGATACATAAAAAGTAATTTCGCAATTCCATTGTACTAAATATTGATTCCAATCTTTGTAGGAATGACTACAAAATAGTTTTCCCTCCCTAATTTATAGGTAGAAGCACACAAATGCATGCTGGGATTTCTTCCCAGCCAATAAAACAAGCCAGTTCTCAGTTTCATATGACTCAGTCCTGGTCTGTCTTGTCTTGAAGTTAGAATGCTGCATTTGCTTATCCAAATTTGCTCTTGTGCGTCAACTCCAATTCTTAGTTTGTGAGCTTTTTGCCATATTACTATTGCTTTGCCTTATTACTGTTAATTCGCCTTGCATATATTGTTTACTTGCTTTATATTATCTTTGCCCTGTTCTTTGCTTTTTCTTGTTATTGCTTATTGCAAACTTTGCCAATTCTGTTTGTTGGACAATTCTGTTACTTTGACCAGAGCTACTCACTTATTGCTATAATTTTTTTTTTTGATGGTACAATTAAAATAGTTTGCATGGAAATGGCAAGGTCATTTATGCAATTTAATAATAGTTAAAAAAAAAAAAAAAAGAAATAAAAGTAAGAGTTATCAACTTTTCATTTTCATGAATTTTTTAAGCCAAGTATTTCTATTATTACCTTTTCTTTTTGATCACTATGTTCAGGTTTATCTTTATGTAAATAAGCGTTGTCAATTGGAAAATAAAGATGCAATCTTCAACAAGATTTCAATGTGCCTCTGATCTACTGGGACCTTATGTGTTATAGGCAATGGATTAACCAATTTGGTCATGAAGGCCAAATGGTATAACAGATTGAACACTAGTCATTTAGCTGCCACCTCCTCCTCCTCCTCCTTCCAATTACTCATGCCAAAATCACAATGCTCAGATCACGTCTCATTGGTGATCGATTACATTCCTTTTGAATCTGTAATGTAATCAATCCTTACTTGGCATATTGACTCCAGTCACTTTCTCACCGATGTGATATGGCTTCCCTCTGTCTTTTCTGCAAATATTTTCGTGGCAACTGCTCTGACAAGCTTTTTTTCCTTGATACCTCAACTACATGAATTTAAGCTTTAAGATTGGCTTCTAGGTCCTACCAATTCACTCTTGAAAATAGCTAAATGCAACTGCCACTTCTACACCAACAATTTCTTTTCTTGCACTTCCCATCTGTGCAACTCCCTTCCATTTACATGCTTCTTTGATAACTACAATCTTCAAAAATTTAAATGCAATGTCAGTCACCATCTTCTTGAATTCCATTCATTTTTGTCCTTTCCTCAATCCCTATACTCAGTCTCCTCTCAGAATTGAAAACAAAATGAGAACAATCTACTCCTGTAGATTGAATAAAGGGATCAGTTCAAAATTCCAAGAAAGTTTATTGAGCATGATGGCAAACATGTGAAGAAGACTGGAGAGTGCAATGGTTGAAATGTTGTTGGGATGACAACCAAAATGAGTATACCGCTCCAAATAGCAAACCATAGAGATGAAGACCGCCTGGGAGTCTTTGGTTAACAAAGAAAGGACAATGCGAAAAAAAAAATTCTGTCCCTTGAGTCAGGACATTCTTATAATTCCACTACCTGCGTACAGATATTAGTTTTGTTATGAAATAAAATAAGACATATCTCGGCTGATTTGCAGGCAAATAAACTAACATACTCAAGAGCGAGAGTCGGATGTGAACGGGACAAGGCCCCGTCACAAAATGACCTTTATCGTCGTTTACGCATAGGCCCGACGGTCGAAAAATAAAATAATATTTCAAAGTGCTTCTATTTTTTGACCAATAAAAATGCTTCCCTCCTAATTATACTCGCGTCGTTTTTCAAGCCCGTTAAGCCATAAAAAACGCCATAAAATAGGTCACAGGGGAAGTACAAAGCAGTCAACGGGAGGCCGCGGAAGAGATCTGTCACGGTCAGTCTGGGCAGTCAGCAGGAGGAACCCCACGCCAACCAGTGGGAACTACTATGAGAGATCAACCCAGATCGGCAGCCAGCCTATGAACTATACCACAAGGTAGCTGTCCCAACACCACATGTTCCTATTGAAATAAATCACGTAAATCTATTTCTGCTGTTGTCGCATTTCTCTCTTGCAACCATACGCTTGTCTATAACAGTTTTAAGCCTTTAGCATTCAAAACACATAAACTTGCCCTGTAAATATCGGCTCTTGAAGTCTCACTGTTTGCATGACTTTCTGCATTATTTGTGATAATGTTGTCATATACACTCCTGCATTGTTTTAAAAGATAAAAGAGGGGGAAATACTGGTCTGATAATGCTAATTTTCCATAGTTGTTAATACTAAGTCTGTAGTGGCTAATATCAACAATTGCATTATGTAAGAAAGAGGAATAATATAGCACTTTACATTTAATCAAGCACACTATCCAATCTTTAAACCTGGCAGAGCCCATCCCTCTCTAGGTTAGACCACAGCTGATGTCCTCCAACTAGGTGGCTTGCCTTGGTCATGAACATGTGGCCACTGTAGTTCATCTGAGGAACCTTTTCACCATGGCTGGTGACCTGCGTTAAGGATGTCCTTTACCCAGTGGTGCTGTGTTAACACCATCCCTTCATGTGAGTTTAGCCTGCAAGCTGAAACGGTTTATTGGGGTATGGCAATTTGGAGCCATCATGTGAGAGATTTAGGAGATGGTTGAGAATCATTGTTGCCTGTCTACCCGAAGGGGCAATGTGCAAAAACATCAAGGTTATACCTCTTTCCAGAGTCCCCTATACACACTGGATGTTGGAGTAAGCAGTTAGTCATCAAATGTACCCCTTTAAGAATTATTATTATATGTATTTCAATGATAATAATAGAAATCAATAAGTAAGAAAAGAATAAAAGTATAAAATTATCAGCAAATATATAATGAGCACACAAAGAAACCATTTGTGGGGACCCAGGCTCTGCCACAAAAATGCAAATGTAGGAGATTGTGGGTGGCTAAGCATGTCAGTGCCACAGTGACTCCTTCCAGGGTTAAAGGCAAAAGAAGACTATCCAATCTGATCTAAATTTAAATAGACTCTTTTCTGCTTTTTTACTTTTCTCCCAGACAAAATAGAAAACTACTTCAACACACTGGCATATAAAAAAGCCATAAGTTACATGTGTGGTTACACTGATGTAAACAAGATGACTGCTTGCCAACTACCAGTGACTTGTATCCAGTGTTGCCACAACTTCTATGGTCAGGTATTGAGCCAAAAGAGTTCTGAGTTCAATACTTGGTCACAGCAGAGGTGAACAAAAACTTGGAGAGCTGAGAAGACTATCCAATCTGATACTGTAAATTACATGTACATTGAAAATATACACTATTTTGTGCTAAATTGACTTGTGTCCAATGTTGCCACAACTCTGTCCGTAGCATGAAGGACTTACAAACTGAGTCGGCTGCTCCAGATTTTGTATATAGCTTCCGATATCTATGGTCAGGTATTGAGCCAAAAGAGTTCTGAGTTTAATAATTGGCCACAGCAGAGGTGAACAAAAATTTGGAGAGCTGAGTTACCAAGGGGAATTAACTGAAATTGAGATATCCAGAAAAGTCATGGCATGTGGAATTAGAACAATCTACTCTCATGGATTGAATAAAGGTTTCCATTGAAAATTCCCACATATATCACCTGAAGAAGGCCAGAGTGTATAATGGCTGAAATATTGTGAATATGGCAATAAAGATGAGGACAACAGTTCGGATGATATAAACAGTATCTTATATAGTCACAAATTCATTCTTAATGAAAAAGAATATATATTTTGACTGTCGGTTTTCAACTTCTGAAAAAGTTTTATTTTTAGAAAAAATAAGTTACTTTTTCTTTTTACCATTTTTTGCCATTCTTTTCTGATCAATTTCGTTATCATATTAATTTTTTTGTCTTGTCTTTCATCTTTAAATAAGATATTAAAACATTCCTCAGTTGTCCAAATTTGTTTGATCTGACATCATATTCATTAATTTTTTTACTATTATTTCTTATTTTCTGTTGCTTTTTATGAAAACTCTCAGACTGTCCCTAAATAATTCAGATCAGATATATAGAAAAAAATCTGTGGCAAGATCTGTCCAGGTTAACTGCCTTATCTTTTAGACTACAGACACCAATTGATTATAGAAGCTCAAATCTAACCATATAGTTTTCATAGTCTATTTTCTCTGAACTCTTGATAGCTCACCATCTTTGCTTACATTCAGAAGTTATAATATTATTTGAAGTTATTCAATGAAGCATTTGGAATTATTATAAATGTTTTTATTTGTACTTTTTTCATCTTCTTTCTGTCATTTTTTACCACAAACTTTCAGATTGTAGTTATTGACTTAAACTGGTAATTTTATTGGCTTTCTGTGGAGACAAAGAGGCTAAATTCTAGCTGAAGCAAGTTATTCAAACTTTCTTGAGAGTTTCATGTTGGTTTGGTTTGTTTTACAATGTATCAAGTTTTTCCCAGACATTTAATGCCAAATGTTTTGATAAACAATAAATAGGCTTGCATGAGACTCAAAATGGTAAACCAAAAGTTTGGTTTGCAGGAGAGTCAAAATGGTAAGCTAAAAGTTTGGTTTGCACTAGAGTCAAAAAAAGGTAGCCATATATCCAGTTTACACTAGACTCAAGAGGGTTGACTTGGGTCCAATTTGTATGAGAGACTAAAAGTTACAATAAATAAGTGGCTCCTTTTTTTTTTTGTTATACCTCTACAGGAGATTCAGCTGACATAAACTTGACCCCAACCAACAGGGAAAATTTTGATGTCTGTCCTTTTCTATTATTATTGAACAATATCATTGACATTTTCTCCCATCCTAGTTAGATCATCAATAGATTAGTGAGTAGTAAGGGAATCTGTGTCTTTGAAATTAGTGTCATTTGTGGCCTCTAATCTTAATCATAATATTAGCTATTTCCTTATATTCAGTATTCATCTGAAAAGCCAGTACTGCCATTGGTTGAAATTTATAAAATCTTTTATTAAAACATTTTTTCAGGAAAATAGCTTTCTCAAGTTTGCTAATATGTCAAATCTTTTCCTCTCTTGATGGGGGTTTCCTTATCAACCTTTTGTTTGAAGTAGTGTCAAACATCAAAATCTTGATTGTCATTATTTTTTCTTTGAGTACATTATATATATATATATATATATATACACACACACACACAAAAAAAATATAAGAGAGTAGCTACCTTCACAAAAATGCAATACCTAATGTTTAAAATAAATTTTTACTAATGCAAAATTTTTCTTCAAGCTTTTATTTTAATTTTAATTTCAAGCTGATAGATTAAACTTAATATTTCCAATAAACAAAATACTTTGCCATATTTCAAAACTAATTTAAATTGATTGGAAGGTGTTTGTTTTGAAATTTCTAAAATTATTGAATTTAGAGCCATTTTTACCAAATTGTTATAAAAATGTAAATTGCTTTATCAAAAATATCTTCCACAAATAAAATATACTTTTCTGAAACTTTATTTGAGGAATATTAGCTGATTTAAAATATAATTAATCTGATTTGAAACAACTATTATTTACTTTAAGTTTAAAATATTGCAGAAATGCATTTTTTAACACAATGGTAACTTGCTTATATTGATAGCTTTTTAACAGCTCTGTGATCGATAGATTTACAGGGTTGGGGGCTTTAACCTTAAAAAAAATAATTGTGGAATATAATGTGAGCACCTTTTAAGTACTTTGTAATCTTTTATTAAAACATTTTTTCAAGAAAATAGTTTTCTCAAGTTCGCTAATATGTCAAATCTTTTCCTCTCTTGATGGGGGTTTCCTTATCAACCTTTTGCTTGAAGTAGTGTCAAACGTCAACATCCTGATTGTCATTATTTTCTCTTCAAGTTGTGGTTAGAGCCAGTTACCCTTTTTACTATCATGATGACTGACCTATTCATGATAAGTAGTCCTGGGTAATTGTCTAGAAAGAAAGAAGATAATATTATTACAGTGCCTTGTCTAGCTGAGTTTTGAATACTACCATCAAGACTGGCCCGGTCGAGTTAAGTGTTGTGTCTTGCCAGACACTATATCACGACAAGTTACATGTGCTATCCATTTTAGTTGTTGCCACTGTTGAAAGTCCTCAAGTGATGTTTTGTTATTTGGTACAAGACTTTGTGATTTTGTTATGCCAGTTCATGAGGTCTGACGAAGGATGGTCTTTCCTTAGACCTACAGGCTTCATTCACTGGGAACTATTTTGTAAAGCAGTTGTATATAATTAACAGTTTAGATATTTCTGAACAGGTTGAGTATCACGCATGACATCCACATGAAAGTCGTGATTTGACAGGGCTATTTAAGAACATGACTTAAGTTCTTAGGTTAATGTTTTAGTTTTGCTGTAACAAAGTCTATTCTATATTGAAGTTCTTATAACTGATCCATACACCAAGGTTTTTGAAGTGTTTAGTATTTATTAATTCCATATCTGGGATTTTTATGATGGATGTGCCACCACTGCTTTCATTCCAATTTCGGATCAGAATTTCTGTTTTGGAACATTTGGAAGAGAATGTTGATTTAATTTTTGTTCAAGATCATTCTTATACTAACTATGAATACCTATATCATCAGCAGCATTGCCCTCCCCCCTTTTAGTAATACACTGGCTTCAGAGTGAATGCTGAAAAGTCTGCACACCACTTGTTATCAATGAGTTAATATATAGACATTTGTAAAGACGAAAAGAAACATGACAGTTTAATAATTTACACTATTTATATTCGGATTATTGTTCTCATCTGCATTGTTATCACAATGTTTCATCCATTGTGCCCTCTGACAATCCTCAGTTGGAAAATTTAGATTGCCCTTGTAGATAGATAAAAGTATATTCCATATTTATGTTAGTAAATTGTAAATAGTTGCAATAGTTGTCAGTAAGTTGTAAATAGGAGTAAATATTTGTGTCAACATAGATACAGAGTTGAAAACTGGAAGGTTGTTATGTAAATTAGAAAAAATGTGAGTCCAAGGATAGAGCCCTGCGTGTCACCTGCATTAATGCTAAATGATCTAGAAGATTGGCCATTCAAGACAACTTATAATAATAATATTATCTAGTATTAAATTTGGCTCATTTTCTTTTTTTCAAATAATGGTTGATAATGCTAATGAAAATTCAAGATAGAATATTGTTTCTTTGTATTGGATTAAAATAGTTTCTATTTTAATAGAAATAATAGAACACTTGTAAGAGGATTAGAAAACGTAGTCAAATTTATTATCAGCAGCTGTAATAATACCAGAATTTGCTATGCAGACAGCCTTGTATTAATGACTGATTCCAAAGAAAAACTGAAAGAACTAATAAAGTTAATCAATGAAATCAAGAAAGGACAAGCCATTAATTATAAGAATAGAGAATCTATGGTTGTAAGCAAAAGGGGATAGATAGCCAAATGTTCTAGTTACACATTGGGGACATTAAAATTAAACAGGTTCACAGGTTTCACAATCAGGCATTCTCATACCAGAGGACCAAGTGTTTAACATAAGAATAGATGCTTTTTAATAACAGAGCAATGTATTTTCATCTATAAGCCGTGGCTGATCATAGCTCTCCACAACTTCCAAACCTTTGGAGCACTTAGTAAGGTTTGTGTTTTTGTTATGTCTCTAGGTTACTCATTGCTTTCATCAGGTCCTGTGAGTATCAAAGTCTCAAGCCCTTCTTTCCTCATTATATGTCCCAGAAAATTCAACTCTTTCTGAAGAGACTCAAAAATGTCATTAGTAACAAAGAAAAGAAATCTGAACTGCAATGTAATGTTGATATAGCAGTGAATGAAGATTGAACAAACAAAGATGGATTACAAGAGATTAGCTGCTAAGAAGTGCTGAAAATAGCACAGACAGATTATGAGAAATGTTCTGCCAGGAAGTGTTGAAAATGTTTCAGATAGATTATGAGAGACGGTTCTGCCAAGTGCTGAAAATGGCCCATATAGATTATGTGAGAAAAAACAAAGTTTTAATAGGAATATCAACAGGAAAGATTATCAAAAAGAGAGAGATGAAAGCTTAGAGAATATAACACGTAAAGGACACATCGAAGCCAAAGTAAGCCGAGAAAAGCAATGAAAAACATATTCAAGTTTTTTTTTTTTTTTTTTAAGCTTATCACCCCAAGCAAGGCTGGAGGCCACTAGCACGCAAGAGGTTAAAGAAGGGTTGGAGGAAGAGCAGATAGGAGTGGTAAAGGAGAGGATGTGGAGAAAGATAGTGGATCGATCAAGGCAAAGGGGTTACAGAAGATTTGGAGCGAGAGCAGATAGGAATGAAAGGTGAAAGGATGTGGAGAAGGGAAGTGGATAGATCAAGGCAACTGGAGATGTTGATTGACGTTACACTTAAATAGTTGGAGATTGTATTTGTCAGGGAAACAGGAATAAGGAAGGGCGTTCCACAGGTGAGATGTGCGAGACATGAAGCTATTGGA